>JARHVA010004060.1:445000-1122500 GCA_037957365.1 Torreya grandis
ATGAAAGAAAATTTAGATAGGTTGTGAAGTCTAGATACTGATTAGACCCATGTTGTGGACTACTAAATCCAAACAATAATTGACAAATATGTCATAGAGTTTGTTATGGAAGGTTATTTGGCCTTTAAAACTACACAATAAATATTTATAATAGGAATCCATGATTGATAAGTTTCTTCATTGACTACCTATGTTGATCAAAATGTTGGTTGTGGAAAAGGCCATAGGGCCTACTCCTACCAACATAGAGTAGTCACTTCAGGTGTCATGGGGGTGTGTGCAAGATAAAAGTGAATAATGTAGAGCTGAGCATATAAACTTAAACTTGAACCTAGAATATGGAGGTTGAGAATAACCAAAATGAGAATAAAAATTTTGGGATTAGAAAGAGAATTGTGATAGAGAAGATGAATCAAAACAAGTTGCCTAGATTTAATTATGAATAGGGTTATGAGTAGAGTAGAAGATGTTGGAGATGGAAAAGTGCAGAGAGGTTATAAAATATGTTGGAAGTAAAGAGTATGAAGAGTATGCAAAAGGGCCCAAGGAAGAGGAAGAAATAATTAGAAATAGTGTAGATATGGCACTCATGGAGCAAGAAGAATAAATTAGGTTAAAAACAAAACAACTAGAAGATAGAAATAGACTATAGTTAATAAAAGGGATATTGGATGGACCTGGGAAATAATATTCCTGAGAATAAGTTAGGTTAGAATGTAGAACTATCACAAGTTCAAATTTAATGTGAATGCATCCCCCTAGCCTAATTTATCATTTGAGAGAATGAGAAGTGTAGGAGAGGAGGTGAATACAAGTTGGTTTGATTCCTTTACTAATAAGTTTGGTAAGTTAAGTGCAAAGACAAAGTAGGAAATAGACAAGAAGAGGATATAAGAGTCAGAATTCCTTTTTAGGATACCTAAAAAGACTAGTGTAAATAAGTCCCTAAAATTAGATACCAGTATGAACATACCTATGGTCATAGTCACCAATTCATAGATAAATACAATCGTAAGTCACCAGTTCATAAACACATGTAGTCATAATTACCAGTGTGTAGAAACCAATTTTAGAAAATTCAAGTGTGAAAACTATGTATCTCAATGCAAACATGTTTATTTCTTTGATGCAATATGATGGGTGTACAGACCTTGAGCAATACTTGTTAGCCTATTATATGAAATGGCACGTTAAGGAGTAACATTTGATGATGTAAAAAAGTGTAAACTCATAGGGGATTTGTCAGGTCTAGCCTTAGAGTTAATTTTTAAAATGAATGTTAATACTCATGATATTTCACAAGTTAAATATCTATTAGTTATAGAAATTAAGGTGAAGAAATTCACAATCCAGACTATTCAATATCTAAAAGAGATTTGACAAAAGTCTAAAGAATTGGTCAGAGACTATGATCGCATATTTTTTGATGTCATAAATAAGATCGATTTCATCATGGAGGATAAGGAGAATGTTGTTTAGTTCATATAAGGGCTATGACTAAGAATTATATTTATTATTGAATAGTCTCAATTCTCAATTATGGTTGCTACTCGATCTATTGCTTTATAAATGGAGTAAATTGAAGATTATGGTGACATTCCACTAGCTAGTTCTAAATTAGAAGCAAAATTAGATGTTTTTATGATAATAATAGATGAGATGCACAATAATGATAAGCCTAAATTAAGATTATGGTGTATAAAATGTGGTCAAGAAATCCACCACAAGAATGATTGTCTAAAACTCAAAAAAGCGTTTTGTGAAATTTGTAGAGTAGTTGAACATGCTACTTCAAAGTGCCATATTTCACAAAAATATATCCAAAAATCACAAAGTATGTACTAATTTTTTTTTAAATATACAAATCTTGATGAGAGTTGTAGAGCTCTACAATATCTAGAAGAAGTTATTATGAAGAATGGCTTCATAGTTTTTACACAATAATTACCAACTATGAAGTAGGGTATCCCAAGCCTGAATGTGAACATGATAAATGTAACACAAGTTAGTCCCTAGTGGATGGATTTATCAGTACAATACCAACACCATGGTATGGTTGGGTAGATATCATATTCTCCACAACACTAGTATCAATCTTCTTGGAATAATGTGAGTCCACAATAAAACTAGTAAGGATAATACGTTGGACAATAGTCATAAAGATGGGGATACCAACAAAATAGAGGTGGATTAGGGGATAATTCCAAGGAGGGTATAAATGAGGCCATAAAAATGATAATCGGTAAGCCCATCCACCTATGCAATATTATTTATTGGAGAATACAATCACTATGCAAAGAATTACCCCACCAATCTATAAAGATAGATCTACTATGTGTACTATAGAGTTGAAGGTCAACATAAAATAGAAGACTTTTAGTGCTATAGAATCAAATAAAGGACAATTTGATGTGCAATCTGAAACCTAAGGAAATCACATTCATCCAAGCAATTACCAAACAATAACATGTAGAACATAGATTAATGCCTTTGGAAATGCCAGTAGATCAGGGAATTAGAAAAATTCAACCTGATAAATATATTAATCCTATAAGGGAGAAGACATTGATGTATCAAAGAACTCAATTTCTAAAAAATATACAATATTAGAATGCTTTAGAAGGAGATAAAATAGCTATTGAGGTGCATATGTATGGATAAATTATGTGAATAATGAGATAAGAAGGAGTTAAAACTGCTTTGAAAGACTTACTGGAGTTACTCAGTACACTATGCAATGAGGATATATCACAAAATATTAATAACCTCTTGCATAATCTATTGGAGTAAGGAGGTCAAAAACATACAATGAAAACTAAGAAGTCTTATGTTGATTCCTGCATGGATATTGAGCTTGCAAGTTAAGAGATTCCTAAATTAGTATTTAACTTCAAGAGTATTGTTAATATGATCCTGATATCTATATGAAAATCCATTTTTAAGCCACACTTGAGCTAAAGTCATATCACCCTCAAGCTCGTAGACTATAGGTAGGTAAAACTGACTGGTCAACTCAAAGATGTGGATATTAGAGTGGCTAAGCTAAGTCTATGTGGTGATTTTGAAGTCATTGATATGAAGATAGCTGAGACCCATTACCCTACCTTAATTAATAATAAATGGGTTTATAATGGTCAAATGACTATTAACATAGTGTATAATCAACTAGAGGCTCATCAAGGAGACAAGATAGTTTTCATCCCTTTGAATAAAGTGGAGCAGAAGCCTTACATAATTCTAAAGGAACTAGAGTCACCATATGCTTACGGTGATAATAGTTAGTTTAAAGTTGGTATAAATACATATAATAATGTACTACAAGTTATTGAGTGCTAATTTTTGAATCCATAGATGGAACAATCATAGACAAAAAGCAATGATTTTACAAACTAGTAATAACAAAATATCTAACACCATAATTTCAAATCAAAGGTTTTACCTCTCCATCAGTGTGATCTCCTAATAGGTCAGAGGTATATTTCATATATAATATAGGTTTAACAATGATAAATTATATAAAACCAACTCTAGAGGGTATTTTACCTTAGGAAACAACATCTTCCATAAGTGGTGATTCAGACACTCATATGTTGAATTTGGCTAGGGGAGGTCATGAGATATATGGCCTTTGTGTTTGGTGTTCGCTACCAAACATTATTTATCTCAATAATTTTCAATAGAAGACCTTAATACATTCATTTTTAGGTTATAAAACCATGTACCGTAGGTGGATCAAAGAGTCAGCACACTCAACTATGTGTTGAAAAGAACTATTATGACTTGGTGGGTAGTGCATAGAGATCTAGAGATACATTGGGAGGAAGTATGTGAGATTTTCCTCATGTAATTTCAGTTACCACCTATTATGAAACTAGAATGACCATTATTTCAAGAATACCAATGTCCTAAACTGCACATTCATTAATGTGTAGATATATGGTATATGATGGAGTGGAGCCAAGGTATTGGGTACACATTTTTAGTCACACACTAGTGCCATTACCAATGACCTGATATACACATCAATATCATAGGAGAGAGGCCAAACATTGGGAATAAGTGAAACAATACTTTATTCAAACTTTTGTGTTTGAGGATGACAACCAATTGGTGTATAATGCATTGCAAAAATTTAAAATCTTTCTATGTTATGGGTGAGCAAAAAATCTGGGCACTAAAAAAGAGTCATCATCATAATATAAAGTAGCTCATGATTTGAATTTAAAACTTCAAAATTACAAGTCCAATCAATATGAACAATCTCTTATTAAGCCTTGTAATAGAATAACATATGAGCTGAGGAAATCTAGTGATAGTGATAGTGATAGTGATAGTGATAGTGATAGTGATAGTGATAGTGATAGTGATAGTGATAGTGATAGTGATAGTGATAGTGATAGTGATAGTGATAGTGATAGTGATAGTGATAGTGATAGTGATAGAGATTTGGATTTAGAAGGCTTCTTTGAACCAGAATGGGAAACTGAACCAAGACCCACCCAAAGCGTAAAACAAGTTGAAGAGGAATGACTATGCAACATAAACATTCTAGAGCAAGAAGGGGAGCACACTCTACAAGAGGCTCTACCTAGTGTATCAACCAAAGTGTATCAAGAACCCCTAAAAAAGATTAAAGAAAATATTAGAATGGAGCTAGTTCTTAAGCTTGTGATTGTGGGAGACTATTGGGGGTAGGAATGAATCTTAAGGCATTGTACCTTCTATGAGATTATCAATATGTTTTCCCAACTAAATTATCTTAATTAAAAGGTGTAGATCCATCATTGTGGGAAATACACATAGAGTTGAAAGAGTATGTTCAACCCATTAAAAAGTGCTTATACAAGGATAAACCCCAACATGAAGATAAAAGTAAAGGCTGAACTGCATCGAATATAATAAGTTAGAATCATCTATCTAGTTGAGAAAGTAAAGTGGGTGAGTCCCATAGTGAGCCAAATAAGTTTGGGGAGTTATGGGTTTATGGATACTACCATACACCAATGATACTTGCATCAATGATGCTTTTATAATACCATTCATAGATAAAGTCCTCAAGTCAATCGTAGGTGATGAAGTGTACTCATTCATAGATGAATTTATCAAGTACCATCAAATTTCAATCGTAGAAGAGGACCAAGCCAAGACAACTTTTTCAACTAAATGGGGATCATTGGCATATAAGGTAACGCTTTTTGATTTGAATAATGAACCAACAATTTTCTATAGAGTTTTAGTAACTACATTTAAAGACTTCATTCATAAAAATTAGTCTATATTTTCTTTGTTTAAATAGCATTGATAGAAACTATGTCTAATGTTAGAATGGTGTTGATCTTTGTGCATTGATCTTAATTTAAATAAGGGATTATTTTTCACACATTTTGGTGTTCTTCTAGGTCATGTTGTATGTAGTGATGGCATTTTGGTTGACCAAGCTAATATTGATGTAATAGTGAGGATGCCACCCTTAACCAACTCTACATAAGTGCATACCTTTCTAGGTCATACAAGATACTATATAAAATTTATAAAAGGATATGCATCCATATCTACACCAATGGAAAAGCTACTACATAAATTACAAATTTTGTGTGGACCTTAGAGTTCCAAGCAACATTTATTTATCTCAAACAAAGGTTGGTAATACTACCTATTTTATATTTTTCTAACTAGAAGAAGTCATTCCATGTACATGTGGATGTTTTTGGTATTGTATTAGGGGTTGTCTTAGCACAGCCTGGTGATGTGGGTTGGATCAAAATACATTTTGATAGAAAGAAGCCATCAATAGTAGATAAGAACTATATGAATATAGAAAGAGAGGCCTTAGCTATGGTATTTACATTAAAATTTTGTTGTTGCTATCTATTGGGCACACTTTTTGAGATTTTTATAGACTACTAGGCATTGTGATACCTGGTTAACAAGCTGATGTTGGGAGGATGGATCTCTAAGTGGCTCATTTTATTTCAAGAGTTTCAATTCCAAATCAATGTAAATCCAAGTCAAGAAAATTTTAGACCATATCATTTGAGTAGGGTACAAAATAGTGAAGAAATAGAATAAATAGAGGATGAGTCCCTAGATGCACACTTATTTAGGGTTGTTATAATCTTAGATAATATTGAGGACATTACAAATTATTGGAGTAAGGAACTTTCCCTACACATTATATGGAAAGGGATAAAAAGCAAATGGTCAACTAAGATATCACATATAGTCTCATTAACATATTTATGTACAAGATTGGGAAAGACAATGTAATGTGTAGAGTAGCATTAGAGAATGAACACTTCAACTTATTTAAGAAGCACATCAGGGAATTATAAGGGGTCATTTCATAAGTGAATCCACTACAATAAAAATCTTACAGAGTAGTTTTTGATGGTCAACTTTATTTCAAGATGTGCATAGGGTATCCAAGCATTGCAATGTGTTTCAACAAATGAGAAAGCCAATTAAACATGATGAGATGCCTTTGGTCCCAATGCTCATATAAAAACCATTTAAAAAATAGGGAATTTATTTTTTCAAACCTATAAGTCCCTCAAGCAAATGAATTCATACACGGTACATTACTACTGTGATGGACTACTTCACTAAGTGGGTGGACGTTGTTGCAACCGCAAGCTATGGTATGAAAGATGCTACCAAATTCTTTTATGAAAATATTATTAAAAGATTCAGATGCCCAATCAAGTTGGTCAGTGATAGAGGAACTCATTTATTCAATAACACTATCAAGACTCTCACTGAGGAGTTTATTATCGTGTACCACAAGAGCACAAATTATCACCCTCAAGTAAATGGACAAGTTGAAGTGTTAAACAAAGTATTGGGGAAAATGTTAACAAAAATATGTAATGTGTAAAGGGATGATTAGGAGGATCATGTTCTTATGATTCTTTGGGTGTACAAAACAATTTACAAGCATGCCATAAATTTCACTCCCTTTTATCTCATTTATGGTTTGAAGGCAATAATGCCTATGGAGTAAATTATTCTAAGTCTACAAATTAAAATGGTTATGAGGCTAGGTGACAAAGACTCCATCAATCAATGATTAATGGACTTGGTTAGAATGGAATAAATTTGAAAAATGGAAAAATGGGCATAAGATATCCACAAGTTACGCCAAAAGGCATGGCATGATCGTAACTTATGATCCAAGTAGTTTTATCTAGACCAATCAGTACTACTATATGATATTAGGTTTAAGGCATTCTTAGGAAATATATGCATTAGATGGAAGGGACCCTAAATTATTCATGAAGTATCAAAATAGGGTACCATTGTGTTAAAATATTTGTATGGAACTATATTACCAAGACATATTAATGGTTGTAAGCTTAAGACTTAACATCATTAATCTCTATTATTCTTGATACTAAAAAGATAAGGTGATGAGTAGTACCATATAGATTAGGGTTTTTATTTAATATTTTTTTATTTTCTATTTTTTAGGGCTAAAGTGTTTTTATAGTATGATATTTATATCACAACAAATCAAAATAGATCTAGAAGAGTGAGCATCGTAGATTACAATCGATTTACATAGATAGCTTGAAGGAAACAAAAATGATAAAATATACATCAAGGTCATCAAATAAGTCTAGGAAGATGGCACTGATAATATAAGTACAGTGAAAGGATGGACAACAGTCATTCAAGACCATTAACAACAAAGCACTTGAGTAGATTGCACCTTTCTCAAAGTAGATCATGTGATAGAATGATAAGAGGGGTCATAAAATAAATGATATAGATGAAAGGATACTAAGTCACATCATCTATCTGGAAATGCATGTATAAAATAATATAGATGGAAAAGGGTATTCATCATATCAAATAGCAATGGATTGATAGTAATTTGGGAGGTAAACTTGTGCACAATCAATGCAACACATTTAAACTAATCGACTATATAGATTTGGTTGCTAAAACACTATATAACAAAGGGCATGGATAAAAAAAATGCATTGAATACTCCTTCCAACAAGTGAACTTTATGATATGATTTTAAAACACCGTATTGTGTGCATATTTCATACCAAATCTATAACAAGCAAAGTAAGTATTCAACTTAGGACACAACAATAACCATGGAGAGAGGTCAAGTATTGATTCCATTGTCAGATTCACAAAAAAAAGAAATGGGGATTGGCCTAGGTCTGTGATAAACCAAATATCAAAATCTAGAACTATTTGAATTCATTAATGTTGTATAAGCCACTCTGTTTATGCAAAAACTATAAGAAGAAGCACATGTGGGAAATATATCTTTACAACATCCACTATGAGGCTTGGATGCATAAATACTGATAAAATTACCTATATTTAGACAACTAGATGAGGTAATGCTCACTCTTCTAAGTAGGTATAATGAAGGGGATATTCATTTATCCCATGATGTTACAATCTAGATCACTCCTTAGACCCTGGCACAAGTAATGAATCTCCCAGCTCGTAGAAAATCCATCTTGTCTTAAAATTCCACCACTCTACCAATTCATTCTAGTACCAGGGAAAAATACAAAACAAGGGTAGGAAGAGGCATACTCATTTATTCAATAGATGATTCTTTGGCATGCATCCTGGTTAAATGCATTACTAAATGGTTTTGGAAAACAATAAAGTAGACAAAGTAGGTGATAAAAGGTATGATCTACATTTTATATCACATGATATGCCTCCACAAAAACTTCAAATAGCTTGAATTTATCACATATGAGTTAACCACCAACATATAAAATATCCTCATAGGCACCTCAAAAACACTCTAGTATTAGTTTTTGGTTTTGCTTCTTTCTTTTACATAGTGTAAATTGTTATAAGGATTGGTCAACCTCACTATAGATTCCTGGCCTACTGCTACATTTGCAAACATCACATGGAGAAAAATAGGGTATTATTATGAGCAATTGGGGAGGTTTAATAAATGGTGGATAGATGCCCTAAAAATTATTTAGTCTCACCCCATAATACCCTAGGATGTCATGCACTATCTAGGACAACATGCTTCAGTAACATAGCTACATAACAACGTCCATATCATGGTACATGAGTCTTCAAAAACAATTGTCACTTCCCTTCCATTTTCCATTACTATGTTAGATGCCAAGGCATAAGTGTTGAGGTAGAAAATAGTAAATGTGATGTCAATGCCACCACCATGATCCATTCCCTTAGGTGCATAGCCACCATTAAAACCATAAATGAAACCTCAAACACAATCAAAACCACAATAATAAGTACAACCATAGGCACCACCATAACCAATAGTATCTCTAGCATAATAGATAAAGAGAATATAAAATCACTAGCACAATGAGCCTCACCACCACTACCAAAGAAGAGAGTGAGATAATAAAATTCTTAGTTGGATAATATTAATGTACCAAAAATCATAGTTGAGTGCAACTTACCAGATTTGGGAGTTGACGAGCATGAAGTCCTAAAGTTTATGTTGGAAGACATTAATGATGATATGTATGAGCATGAGTAAGAAAAGGAATTATTCTTATAGAAAGTAATTCACACCTACCAAGTATGCAATCAGGTAAGGCAAGACCTTTGGTTTGACTTCACGTAACCTCCCCCCTCTATCATTGTTGACATTATCAGGCAGGAAGTAGTTAAGATAAAATTTAAAGTCAAAATATTCCATAGAGATCCAATTGTGGGATCCTCTACTACATATCAAGAAGAATTTCCAACACAAAAAAGCCTACCACCACTAGTGTTGTGCATACCTTTCAATCATGCCATATTTTTACCATCTACAATAATCAAGGATAGAATGGTCTCATTTACAAACAATAAAGGAAGATAAAAATATAAATAGGAAAGAATCAAAGTGAAAGGTAGCTATGGAGGAAGAACCAAGTAATATGCAGTTGTGCAAGAAGAGCAATGCCAACAATAAGTCATAAAGGCAGAGCACAAGAAACAAGCTCATGAAATAGAGGCGCAGAGGAGAAAGCTAAAGAAACAAAAGATACAAAGAATAAACCTAAGGAAGTAGAGGCTAGCAATAAATGAGCCAAAGAAGCAGAGGTGAATAAGAGGCACAACAATAGACACAGAGTTAGACTGTGAAGAGGCAAAATTAGGGCCTCAATCCTCCTCCAACATCCCTTAAAATATAGTTACAACTGATCAAGGAACTACAATTCCTATTTAGTGAGACTACAATCCCACAAGGTGATACAACACTTGTCTAGTTGTGCTACAATAACAACTCAACTTTTAACAAGTTTCACCTTGCAAGGAGGATGTAACCACCTTAGATGTTGAGTTACCATAATAAAACCTATGAACACATCCACCTATGAACTAATGTCTTCAACACTTGATGATGGACCTCTGATTATCACTCTTCACCTTCACTCATACTCAAACAATAAGAACACTATTCTACCAATAGAATTATGACCAATAGGTCATATAAATAGTCTCTTAAACTGATCTGATCATAAAATCATCCATAGGGCACTCTATCCCCCTACCCCTGCTTTGCTCCCTAATTCACACACACAAGCCTCTCTCAAATCTCTCCCAAGTATCTTACTCAAGTCTGAAACCAACACATTTGGATTCGCTATGCATAGAGCAAACATGATCATCATCATCTTGGTCAACCATTAGTCATGTATTATCCCTTGATACATATATCATATTAAGACACAACTCAATGCAATCTTAATATGCTGGCCATAGCATTTATAGGTCACCCTTAAGCAACTACACCTTTTAATAAGGCCTTTGTAGCCCTTATAGGTCTCATGTGAACCCATTCACTCCTTTAGAACTTCAACAAACAAAAGAAAGAACACATAACCACTATCAAAATCATGGACCCATTTCATATGATCTATATGTCCCCCTTAAGTTCCAATAACCAACATAGTACCCTTATGCTTAAGCATAATTCGTTCAAACAATATTTTTTGCACATAGTCATTATGAACAAACACACAATCACCTTATAAACTATAATTCATATTGCATACAAATTTTCAAACCTTAATAATTTACATAGATTATCTTCATGGAGTCTAAAACACTCCCCAATAGATAATTCATCAAGAGATATCAAAATAACATCTATATAAGCTCAATTACTCTTCTCAGGTTACTTACAGAACAAACACGAAAACATAGTCAACTTGGAACCTTAATATATTTGACTATAAACACTTTAAAATATTTAAATTATGTTCATTATATGTACCATGGAGTTCTCTTCATCTTTTATTTTTAAAGCATGAGCAAATTCTATCTAGATTGAAATATATGGCCCAAATACTAGACACTAGTCTTTCCCTTGTTAAATTTGAATATTTAAATGACAATGGTCACAATTAAACCTCAAACACTAAGCTCACATCTCATGTCCTTGATGTTCAAATAAATTATGCATATTTGATCTTGTCCAAACTTTAATGCATATGTGATAATGATCAAATGTTAAGCCTCAATCACTTTGACCTCATCTCATGTAATATTGTAATGTTGACTCATCATGCACCATTGATCTCTACAGATCAAGTGGGTATTTATATAGCAATGTTCACCATTCAATCAATCTATATGAACACCTGCTTACCATTGATCTTTATCCTTTACCTTTTCTTAGTCATTAAACAACATTCACTTCTTACCATCTCGCTCAACATGCACCGTTAGGTCAAAACTGTACGATCACTCATGCACCATTTGATCTTCATTTGGTCCTGATCTTTAACTCTGTTAACCAATGAACACTTTGAACATTTTGACTCACTATGCATTGTATGTGTGTGTGTGTGTGTGTGTGTGTGTGTGTGTGTGTGTGTGTGTGTGTGTGTGTGTGTGTGTGTGTGTGTGTGAACTCCTGTGAACCATTGGATCTCCATTTGGTCCTGAACTTTAACTCTTTCAAAAATGACAAAGTATGGAGACCATTGTTTATTTGCCTAGAAGGCCAACTTTGGATCACAATAAATGTTATTACGCTTAGACACATGATCTAAAATTTGGACCATATGATCTTCTCACATAGGATAATCCAACCATATATCAATATTATCCTCAAACCTTTTCATGTGTGAGATATAACACCATTAATCTGCTCACTTAGAATTTTCTATCATAGAGCCAACTATGTCGAAAACATGTTTGGAAAGCCAACTTTAAACATGTATATCTTTTTCTGCACTTTGGTGATTGACATAAAAATTATCACAAATAAACTAGGCATAAAACTAAACAAACCCATATGATCACCTTCTCCTGAAACATCCACATATATGAGATTACTTCATCAATATGATTACTCAACTTTTCTTGCCTCATTGTAAATTTGGCGAAGTATGGGAAAACACTGTCAAAATGCCAGGGAGCCCAACTTTGCACTTGTATATCTTTTGACCTTCTTAGGCGCATGACCTAATATTTAATGCATAATAACTAGGGACTAATTTTATCACAACCATATGACCAACTCCCCCTGACTCATCCATACATGGTAATGGTGACATCATCCAACTGCCTACTCAAAATTTCTACCACTAGACCCAAACTATCTAGATGAAAACAATGATCAACCAGATAAATTCCACTTATGCACACAAGCACTCAAAGCATATAAAACATATTAAGGGCCTCTTTCATATCCTCAAATCACCATACTCATCCCTGAACATCTCTAACCATGCCAAAACTGAAGATCAACCAATCATACTTCAAGCATACTAAAACAAGCACAACGCACACTTTGTCATTGTCACTTAGATAATAAAATCACTAGGACACCTCCATGAAATTAACATGACATAATTTAAAATACTCTAACAATCTTTCCTTTTGTCATTGATGTCAACAACCATCATATATAGTAGTATACAACTCACCTTCTCTCTCTTCAAACACTTCCATAATAGGAACTTTCTCTCCCTTTGACACAATGAGAAAATGAGAACCAACTGATCCTAAGGACATGAAAATACCACAAATAAGAGAGGACCATCTTATAAATATGATACAAACTCCCCTTACATTGAGCCTACTTTTGCTTGCTTTGACAACTTTCTCTTGCTCCATGCCAACACTCTGTTCAACCAAGCATTTCAACCAATGAAGAAAGAACACACAAAAACTATTTTAATCTAATTTAAATCACCAAGAAACATTTGGTAGGGACTCCCCATAAGATAATTGATCCATTTCACCTTTTGATCATCTTCAGATCTCCACACACCATGAAGAGCCAACACACATGCTTATTAGCATTCTTTCTCAAGCTACCACAAGAATCATCAACAGAAGTTCATGCCACTCACCAAATAGTAAATATGAGCTAATCCAACCTAATAACTCTCCTTGAAACAAAAAAAACCTTTGTATTTTGGATAAATTGATCAAAAATCACTCTTCTTCAAAATAGGCCTGTTTAGCCTCCTTGTAGCCTTACATGTAACTTGAAAATCCAACAATTTCAAATAGACACATATTCAAGACCTAAAAACTCATATATAAATCACTCACATAGTCCCCCTCAATCACACCAATTTTCATCACTAGGCTCATCTTCTGCAGCATGCTTACTTCACAAACATACTAGCTAATTAGCCCTTCATTTTGACAAAAACATGAACAACTTGAGAACCACAAACCTTAAAATCTATGTGAAGCTTGTTTTAATAACCCATTTGACCCATTCAACCTATTAATAATCATCAAACCTCAATTCAAAAGGCAAACCACTTTTTTATCATATCCTAAAACCCTATAATCTTATAATAAACAAAGTCAACAAACCTCCTTCTAGTCAATACACACCTCTAAAAAAATTTCACATATGGAGATAGTCATCACACACTTTTGGACCAAAAATTAAGCCACCATACCTCTAGGAACATATACTTCATATAACCCATTCTGACCCTACATAATAGCTCCTTCACAAATCTTTGGAGAAAGCTCATGAACTTGTTGCTCCCCCTTAACCATAGACCTTCTCTAATTGGTATTATCATCTTGAGCACACAAAATTTCTTCTCCATAAGAAAAAATTTCTCCAAAGAAGCATAGGCAGAGACACCTTACTTCATAATGTCCTAAAACAATGTGAAATCAAGAGTTACCCACAACTCCTCATATCCTTCTCCTCCTTCGTCATCTAATATTTGTAGTTCTTCTTCTTCTTTTTAGGCTTAAGAGAAGCAACATTCTCACCCAATACAAAATTCTCCTTGTCTTCTAGGATTGGATTGACAATACATGGAGACAACAAAGATTCATGGCATACCTTTTCATCTATAGAAACTTTCTTGTAGCTTGGAACCTCTTCATTAGGCTCAAATAATTGATGTTATTTACATGATACATGCTCATCAAAAATATTATGTTCACTTGGATCCATACATACCTCAATACTATATTCAACCAACACCTTGATCTTCTCTTTGAACTTGGTCTCTTCATTCTCAACATGAGCAGATAATGAGACCTCTTGGAACTTTTTAACTTTTGTAGTTTTTTCCACCATAGCAAATAAATTTATTGGACTTGTTGATTCATCATGGCTTACACTTTCCACCTTTGGTCTCCATGAGTTAACTTTCCTTCTTTCTTGCACTCTAAGAGCCTAATTGAACCTATTTTGACTTATAGGCCTTTTCTTGTAGAATCTAGCAATCTGACCTCTTTGTTCATAGTTATAGAAAACTATTCTCATTGATGGAAACACAATTTGTCTTACCTTGTTTGGATAGAAGCTTGCAATGTGTCCTATGTCATGAAAAACAAAACAACCTCCAATTTTTGAAGAGGACTCACCTTGTCTAATATTAGTTGGACAATGATTTACAAAGTGTCCCACATCAAGATAATTGAAGCACTTAATTTTCCTCACTCCTTTTGATTGATGACCCCCATCATAGTCCCATACAAACTCATTTCTAATAGGTATCTTGCATTCTCTATCTTTATGCCCAAATTGATTATGTGTGAAATATTAACCATTGAATTTTGCATACCTCATGGCATTTAGTTGTCTGATCTGATTTATCTTCATTCTGCCAACACCTTCAGTCCTTGTCTGATGATTTGTCTTCAAAATATGATTGTCCTTGTTCATATTAGTCTTCATCTTGTCTTGAGTTACATTCATTTTTTCTTATTTATATCCAAGACTAGTTCTATCACTATTATGATTTTGACCACTCAAAATATTACCCCGATCATATGAGCTCTTTTCAAATCTCACAAATGTCTTCACCTTACTAGTAGATTTCTCTAACTCATCTTTTAAAGACATAATCTTAGAAGCATACCTTGAGCATTCTTCTTCTTTGGCTCTTAGACTTTCAGACATAGATTCCAACTTAGAATTAAGAAACATGATATCACCTTCATGCTCCCTAGAGTCTTAAACCAATCTTTCTTCAAACACACTAAATTGCTCCTCATAGTCTTAGAGCTTAGATTTCATCTTCGTATTGATCTTTTTCTCAATCTTCATTTCTTCAAGAGAATTCATCAATATAATTTCATAGTCCACCTCATCTTCATCATCATTTAAATCCTTCAAGTAGACACCTTCTGATGTGAGCAGCTTCCTTCCTTAGCCATGAACAGAGCTTCATCTTCAATAGGACCATCATCTTCATGATCATATTTGAAGTCACTGTCCTCACTCTCATCTGATGAGCTACAATCTTCTTTAGTGTAGAGACTCTTCTTGTTCTTGAAGGACTTATTCTTTTTGTTGTACTTTATGAATCCTTTCTTAGTATATGTCTTCTTGTCTTCATCTTGGCCTTCACCATGATCTTCATCATTATTATTCACATGTTTATGAGGGCACTTTCAAGCAAAATGTCATATCTCTCCACAATTAAAACATTTCAAGGGTAGTTTACCCTTATACTTCCCTAAGCATTTGTTCAATTTCCTAATAATCAAAGCAATTAGTTCATCCTCATCAATATCGGATATATCATCCTCTTTGGATTTCTTACCTTGGAACTTCTTCTTAGGCTTCATCTTTGTCTTAAATGTAGCTTCTCTTATTTGGAAACATATCATCATTTACTCTCATCTCATATGTAGTAAGGGTTCCATGCAATTGATCCATCTTTAACTGAGTAAGATCATGACTCTCTTTTATAGCAAATACTCTTGGATCAAACTTGAAAGATAGAGACCTTAATACTTTTTGGACTACAGTATCCTCTTTAAGATTCTCTCCAAGACCTTTGATGATGTTCACAGTCTCATCAACTCTCTATAGAAAGGATGTCATAGAATCTTCTTCCTTCATCTTGAGACTTTCAAATTGTCTTCTGTGAGTCTGTAACTTAGCAAGATTTACCTTTGAATCTCCTTTAAAAATGATTTGCATTTTGTCCCATATATCTTTATAAAATTTACAATAGATTACCTTAGTGTATTTAGTCTCTAAAATACCACAAGTGATAGCATTCATTGCCTTGAAATTATTCTCAAACAACTTATTGTTTGCAACACTAGATGGAGGAGTCATAGGAGAAACATAACCATCCAGAACAGATTGCCATACATCAAACCCTAGGTACATAATGTATGTTTACATCCTTACACTCCAAAAAGTATAATTAGATCCATTGAACATTGGTGCTTTCTTAGTAGAGAAACCTCCTTGATGACTACCCATATTGTACCATGGATCACCTTCAAGCTGTTAAGCCTTTACCAAAGGACCCACTCTGATACCAATTATTAGAGGTACAATCATTAAGAGGGGGGTGAATCAGTGAGCCCAAATTATCTAACTTTAATTTTAACCCTTTCAAGTTCTTAAGCAATTACCATAAGCATTCATGAAGCATACACAACATTCATAGTAATGAGCAAGAGAGATATTACAAGATCAATCACATAACATATGACATACATAGGAAACCCTCTTGGGGGAGAAAACTCACTAGAACCTAGAATTGGAATACTATCCTATAATAACAAGATCCAATTTAGACTAGCTACAACTAATCAAGGAACTACAATCCCTATTTAGTGAGACTATAATTCCATAAGGTGCTACAACACCTGTTTAGCTGAGCTACACCAACAACAAGACTTTTAGCAAGTTTTACCTTACAAGGAGGATGAAACCACCTTGGATGTTGATTTTCCACAATAACACCTATGAACACATCCACCTTGAACTGATGTCTTCAACACCTGATTATGGACCTCTGATTATCACTCTTCACCTTCGCTCATACTCAAATAACAAGAGCACTATTATTCTAACATAATTATAACTAACAGGTCATAAAAATAGTCCTCAAATTGATCTACTCATCAACTCATCCATAGGTCACTCTATCCCACCTTTTATCCCCAATTCACACACACAAGCCTCTCTCAATTCTTTCCCAAGTATCTTACTCAAGTATAGAAACTAACACATGTGGTTTCACTATTTATAAAGCAAACATGATCATCATCATCTTGGTCAGCCATTAGGCATGTTTTAACCCTTAATATATATATCATACAAAGACACAACTCAATATAATCTTCATAGGTCGGCCATAGCATCTATAGGTCACCCTTAAGTAGCTACACCTTTTAATAAAGCCCTTATAACCCTTATAGGTCTCATGTGAACCCATTCACTCCTTTAGCACTTCATAAAACAAAATCAAGAACATAGAACCATTATCAAAAGCATGGAACTATTTCATATGATCTATATATCCCCCTTAAGTTCCAACAACTAATATAGTACCCTTCTGCTTAAGCACAATTCACTCAAACAATATTATGTGCACACAGTCATTATGAACAAACACATAGTTGCCTTCTAAATCATTGTTAATATTATATATGAATGGCCAAACCTTTGTAATGCATGTAAATCATCCTCATGGATTTAAAAACACTAAATAATAGCTAATTTATCAATATATATCAAAAAAACATCTATATAAGCTTAATTACTCTTCTCGGGTTACTTGTAGAACAAAGACAAACACACAGTTAACTTGGAACCTTAATATCTTTGACTGTACACACTTTCATATCTTAAAATCAAGTTCATTATATGGACCATGGATTCATCTTCATATTTTATTTTTACATCATGAGAAAATTATGCCTAAATTGAAATATATGGCCCAAAGACTTAGACACTATGTTTCCTTTATTAATTTTGAATATTTAAATGACAACGATCATAGTTAAACCTCGAACACTTAGCTTGCATATCATGTTCTCACTACTCAGATCAATTACATACCAATGATATTATCTAAACTTTAATGTATAGGTGCCAATTCTTAAACTTTAAACCTCAGTCACTTTGACCTCATCTCATGCCATCTTGCAATGTTGACTCATCGCACATCAGCAATCTCTATGGATCAACCAAGTCTTTAACTAGAAACGCTCATTATTTGATTAATATGTATAAACACCCACTCATAATGATATTAATCCTTTACCTTTAATTAGTCATTAAATAATGTTCACTTCTTACCATCTCACTCAACACGCACCATTAGATCAAAATTGTATGATCTCTTATGCACCATTGGATCTTCATTTGGTCCTGATATTTAACTCTGTTAACCAACGAACACTTTGACCATTTTGAATCACTACGCACCATATATATAGATTTATGAACTCCTAAAAAGCATTATATCTCAATTTTGTCCTGAACTTTAACTCTTGTAAAAATGACTAAGTAGGAGGACCATTGCTTATCTGCCTGGAAGGCCAACTTTGGACCATAATAACTTTTGTTTCATTTAGATGCATGATCTAAAATTTGGACCATATGATATCCTCACATAGGAGAATCAAAATATATATAAATATACTCCTCAAACCTTTACATGTGTGATATGTAACACCATTAATCTGCTCACTCAGATTTTTCTATCACAAAGCCAACTATGTCAAAAACTTGTCTAGAAGGCCAACTATGAACATGCATATCTTTTGTTGTGCTTTGGTGTTTGATCTAAAAATTATCAAAAATTAACTAGGCATAAAACTAAACAAACCCATATGATCACCTTCTCTTGAAACATCCATATGTGTGAGATATTACTTTATCAATATGCTTACTTGGCTCTTCTTGCCTCATTATAAATTTGGTTAAGTATGAGAAAACACTATCAAAATGCCTAGGAGCCCAACTTTGTGTTTTCATATCTTTTGGCATGATTAATTTCATTCCCTAAGATTTAATTCATAAGAACTAGGGACTAATTTGATCACAACCATATAATCAACTCCCATTGACACATCCACATGTGGTAATGGTGATGTCATCAAATTGCTTACTCATATTTTCTACCACTAGACCCAAACTGTCTAGATGATAACAATGATCAACTAGATGAATTCCACTTATGTACACAAGCACTAAAAGCATAAAAAATGTCTTAGGGATCTCTTTCACATTCTCAAATCACCATACTCATCCCTAAACATTTATAACCATGCCAAAACTGAAGATCAACCAATCATACTTCAAGCATACTAGAACAAGCACTTTACATACTTTGTCATTGTCACTTAGATAATCAAAGCACTACATCCACTCACTAGGACACCTCCATGACATTACCATGACATCATTGACAATACTCCAATAAAGGAAAGATGAACTGGAGGTAACACCTTAACAATTCATTGGCTAACGCTAAACTTGAGTTCACAACAACAAACAAATCCAAATCCATAATGGATGATCAAATGACTACTTCTAATTCAATGATCAATTCCCTCAAGAAATTTTTGGATTTAAGGGATAGTAAAATGTAAAAACT
This sequence comes from Torreya grandis, assembly GCA_037957365.1. Lineage (NCBI taxonomy): Eukaryota > Viridiplantae > Streptophyta > Pinopsida > Cupressales > Taxaceae > Torreya > Torreya grandis. Next base: position 464,815 of record JARHVA010004060.1, read on the forward strand.
TTAGCCTTGGCATAATGAGATTTTGTGCAATACATTTGCTAGCATACAAGCTCAAAGGCATGTAAACTGATTGGATGAGTTGGTTTTGGACATCCAACTCAAGTATCAAATGTTAAAGCACTAGTCACTATCACATAAGATGAAGATGTGAAAAATGGATGGTAATTTAGATCACACTATGCATAATGCTTACTGTAATGTAGGAAGTGATAATGGACTAAAACATTCTTATTCAAGATCTTTCCCAAATTAATCCTTTCATTACTCAACTTGTGGATGAGCCTCAATTCATTCCACTACATTAGTTCCAACAAGTCCTATAGTAGAAGAAGATATCCATAAAGCCATAATTAGATAGCCAGTAACAACAACAACCTCTACTGCTAGATTATATGCAACTAAGTGATTCAATTTTAGTGCAAGTAGAACCAACACAATAATAACCTACTACATAGCCACTTCAAGATACACCCCCACCTACCTAATAGACGCTGCACACTTTAATTTTGTAGTTTCATAAGTTTGGCACAATTTTTTTAGGATAGCCTTAATCATTAAGAGTAGGGCTAAGATTGTTAGAAACCCATAAAGGGTGGCCACCTAGGTATGCTAGTCTATTTAAAACTCAAAAGGGTGGTATGTTAGTATGCTACTTAGTTGAAAACCTAAAAGGATAACTAAGTAGTGCGTAAAGGGTGAAAACTGGTAAACAACACCTTAATCGATCATTATAACTCTTGTTTTTGGTTCATTCCTTCAGCTTCATATCAATGTATTTTTTTGTGACCTTGTTTTAGGATGAGATAACAAATTAAGTCTAGGAAAGTGTTGGGCAAAGAATAAGGCTTGCTAAAATCATAATAAATATTTGATAGCCACGTGTGCATAGCACTCTATTTTGTCTTTTATATAAATTATTGTATGTATCCAACCTTTGATAGAATAGTATTCAACCTCAAAATGCAAAGAGTCCATTCTTTTTAGCATATTAAAATGTTGGAAGATGAAGAGATAATGCTTTGAAAAATATTTATAAATAGCACTCAGATGTAATTGAGAATGGTTCTACATATGATAGAGATTAATACAATGTTCTAAATGTTTTTCCTATGTTTCTTTTACTTATGTTTTATGCATAGTGGTACTATGGATGTTTTAATCTATTATTTGTATAGCTTATGCTGACTATTCTATATACATTAATTATACATGTCTTTAATATAATGAGTTTGACTTGGTATGCTAATGGCTAGATTCATTCTGAATTACTAATAATTATTCCTTTTATTATTAATTGCACAAGTTATCCCTGTAATTAACATGTTCTAGAGTTTTCCAAGAACCTCTGCTAACATTATTTATTAGTTACTTATATTTTACTCCAAGTTAATCTTGTTACTAAAAGTAAATCTTTTTATTATAAGTTAGGTTTTTTTTAATATTTAATTGTGGGATTAGCATGCCCACACCCAATTTAAAATATAAGCAAGGGTTACATTCCCCATACCATTGCAAGTAACATAATCATTGGTGGGATTTAAACATGGGTCGATCAAAATAAATTCACCCACTTTAACCATTGCACCACAACCCATGGGACTTACAAATTTATAAATATATTTTATAAATATTTTGGATTAATCAAAGTGGGGCATAGGTGTGGGCCTAGGTCCATAATATATGAGGTGTGTTATGCTTAGTTCATACAGATAAATATGACCTTTACCTCAATGAGTCCCCATGGCCACTTGTTGAAAGTGTCCAATGGGCCGAATGGGTATGGAACATAGGTCATTTATTATAAAATACTTGTTTCTCATGGCTAGCCCAAGCCCTTAGGCCAAAATGTTTATCTTTTTTTATTGTTATATAGTTTTTGCTCTTATTAATATTTTTAATGATGCATAATTTCTAATCTTTTATGAATATTTTCAAATGATATAGAATTGCTACTCCCTTTTACTATGTTTTACCACTTTTTACTATTATACTGAGTTGAAGAAAATTTATGCTAGTTTAATGTTAGTTTATAGCTAGTTTCTTATGTTATAATGTATAACCTCATACAATGTAATATTTTCACCACCATGTGGTGGCCAACACTTTTTGCACAAATATTATGACAAGTGTTTATGTTTATTTGGTGTGAAGTTAATAATAATTATTAATTATTAAAAAATGTCTTAAAAATAATTTATGTTGATGCTGATGTGTATTTTTACTCCTTTCAAAACTTATGTGCAACATGTATTTTTATACCTACATATGATGTGCATAACTGCCTAGGGGTATTAAATATCTTTCTCTATAAATAGTTCTTCAGAGATATCCCTAATTCCTGGGTATTTTTCTATGGGACCCATGTCAAGGACAAGTTTTAATTTCATTGACTAGAAAAAAAGAAGACCTAGGAACTCTACATATAAAGACACCATCTTCATTCAAGTTCTCATAATGATAAATTTCACCAATAATATAAATTTATTTACCAAACAAAGTATATAGAATGAAGAAGTTTGAAAATAACATATTTTTTCACAACAATACCAAGGATTAATGAGTAATAATTGGTTCTCTTAAATGACTACATCTCTACAAACTTGATTGATTGCCCATAAAGGACACAAAGGTCCCTTATATAAGAAGAGCAAGAGGTGAGTGGGAGATGATTATTGAAGAAATAGGAATTTGGAACATTCTCTAGGTACACCTAACACATCCCATACATGTGAGGATAACTACCATATTAAATGTGTATATTAACAATATCATGCACATAATACATCACAACTTGATTAAAAAAACTACCCAAGGTGGACTTCACAACAAGTATGAATATGACACACATCAAAAACCTAGGGATACCTAAAGCTATAAAAAATAGTGGTATGATTTAACACCCTTCGCATGCATGTGATATGGGACACTTTAACTAAATGAATCTCATGTGTTTATATCTAATTTGATTTCATGAATGATTTTTAAATATTATTTTTGATGCCTCCATGAATATTTTTTTAAATATGTAAGGAACACTATTAGAAAATGTGTTAAGAAGTAAGCGATTGATATTAATACCAATTCTTTATAGGAAATATGTATATTAGGCATACTAAGTGTTCTTGATCCCTTGTTTATACAACTTCATAGATGATTGAAGAGCCTTGAATGGATATCTATTATACTTAATTTTTGTATATTCCATATATCTCAATCATTGAAACACCATCACTACATGACAAAAAACTAAAATATGAATGGGATGGGTGCTAAATTTAGAAAAATAATTGGAAATGGCATTGACTATTCTACCTACAATTTTTTAGATATCATTAAAAAATTAACTTTATCAATATGATCCTAATTGGTACTATGAAATTCAAGTCCCCAAATATCATAACCGTATAATACTATAGGTGACACTAAATATTTGAAGATAAAGGATTTTGCTTTGACATCTTGAAATTGAAGTTGGAAACATTGTGTCGCAAGTGTACTAAGTTTAACATAACCTTACATATTCCCCCTTCTACAATAGAGATCATATTGAAGGGAGATCCTTTGAAAGGAATACTAAGATAAATATAAGATAAGCTCATTTAAAATAAAGTTCCTTTGTAAATGAGATTACTTTCTTATGTTTGTTTTCTATTGTATTGATAAGCTGACCTTTGTTTTATTCATATTCACATGTAAACTATAAGTATCACAAAATGAACTTCGAATGTTAATATTCCATTACAAACCTATATTAATATGTGACATGAAAATAATATCATTAAAAAATTATAATTATAATATAAAAAGGTACTATCGTCACTTGGTCACTTATTTTCAAGATTTAACTCAATTAAAATGTTATTATCAAAATTAAAATAAATTGTAAATAATGATAATATTATCGAGCTCTATCCCAATTTTAATGCTATCCATTCAAAGAAAATTTAACACTTCTATAATTTTGTTAATGTTCCATTAATATGTGTCATATGATAGAGTTATAATAATAATTTAACTACTAAATAGGCTAATGAAATATTCGATGACATGTGTAACAGACATGGTTACGATTAAATATGCCCCAAACAATATTTAAAATCTAATAAAATTAGGATTCTTGACCCTGTTTCATACCATAATTTGATTAATAGTACCTGTCATAGGCCTAAGTACTATTATTTTGGCTTGCGATAATTAATTTGCATCAGGCAACTATTGCATCTAATTAAAATCCCCTATTACCCAAAAAAATTAACAGTTTTGTAATGTTCCATTCAAAACTTGAATAATCTATTATTTTCTCAGTTGATATTAAACATCAAGTAATTATTTGGGCCTGCATCCAATTAAAATATTTTAGTTTGTTTTAATTTTTAAACCTACTTACATTCAGGGTAGCATTTGCCATTGTTTAACTTATATGTGTTATTTTTTTTATTACTAGACTGAGACAATGGAAAATGCAAATGAAAATTATCATTGTTAGAAAGAAGAGAAGACACATGGATGTTATGGAAATGATAGGTGTGTGCAGTGCTATTGAAAATACACTTCAATTTCTTTCCCTTCGGACTACCAATTTGTAGCAACCTCATTCATGAGTGAACCAAACAATTCTTTTCCCTTCTACACAAACCCCTTTAATTGGTGAGTGTTAATTTTACTACACATAGTTTTTTTCATTCTATTTGACATAGGAAATATACCAACCACATTAACAATCTTTTGTTGCTTTTTTATGTGACAATGACTACTGCTTCTCATCGCCTCTCTCAAAAAGTGTCCACATCTATGTGTTGGGCCTTTTATACATGGAGGGTGTGGACCTATTTTCATAAAGATTATAGTGATTTGACAAAAGAGGTTCCTCTATCCCTCTTTATTTCCACATTTCATTACTTCTACAAAATATACATCCTGTGATAAATCTTGTAAGTTTAGGTAATGATATGTAGATTGCATGAAGTAATTAAGCAAGCAATTTTATTTTATTTTCTTGGTCAATTTGATTTTAACCTATTGAGGCCTAGTGAATGTTACCTTTGTATAAATTAATTCAAATAAATTTATTCCAATCAAAATAGTCAAGAATTATTTTAATAATATGAATAAATGATTTTTTATTATAGAAACCTCTCACTCTCAAAATATCAACCATGCCTAATGTTTCACATACATGTTTAAATAGTTCAATAATTAACACTAATTGTTTCCATTATTCAAAATCTAACATGGACACCATTTTTTTCTATTCAGTTAGGCTATTTAAAATCATGTATGCAACAAATACACTGAAAGAACTTCACATGATTGATTCAACTATAGTTTGTCTTTTGGAAAGTAATAAACTTTTGCTTGGGAGGGAAATTTTCCATGAGTTTAGTGGGCCTCTACAGATAGTTGAAAAGAAGATGGCTCATTAATGACATTTTACATGTGTTTTAGGGTTCTTTACCATCTAACAGGGAATAAAGTCTATTAGCCATGTGATGGGTTTATTATCAAATGTCATGAAAAATGAACATTTTGAGTTACTTCTAAGGAAATGGTTAATAACACTTCAATTTAATGTCATTGATATATGTTGATGCACATTAGTTTATTCACCTATCATGCATTCATTGTCATTCCATCTCTGCTTTTGGTTTTATATATTTGTGCATGTCTAGTCATAAATAAGCACATTAGTGGGGAATCTACAACAATTTATTGTTCCCCATGCACTAATTTATAAGTCTAGTAACCTTAATCTATATTATTATTTGTTATGAGTAATTTAGTGGAGATCTATGTCAACATATCTATAAATATCAGTGTTTAAGTGAATTTGAATAAAATCGGATGATCATTTGAAATCCGCCAATAGCACATAAAAGTTGTTCCATTTCCCTAATGTTTGATGGAAAATAAAATAATTTTTTATTATTTTATTATTTTCCTAAATGACGATAACCAATAATTAAATCAATTTTATTGTGTCTAATGAAACCTTTTAGTTTCTAATAAATTCAAATTATATAATGGCTACTTATATTTTATTTATTTTAGGAATTCAGACAAAGGTATAATTTTTGTGATGGGTAGATGAATATTCATAGTATGTCTTTGGATTCATGGTATTCCCAAGTGTTGTATATATGTGACTCGAGGATTATGATCAATCCCAGACCTACAAACCATAGAAACCCACAACCTGCCCCTTTGACTTTGCTTCCTGGTCTCCTACTTAAATGCAATGTTACCAACAATTTTTGTTTGATAAATTATTGCTTTCTTTAGTTTTTCTTCCACAATGTTCAATTTCTTCCAACAGGTACTCTACCTAGTTCATGACACTTGTTTATTTTTATTTTGAAATTTTATATTACATTAAGAAGGAGCACTTATGCCTTTCACTACGTTAATTTTTCTAATTATTGAAACATGATTTTTTTCTTCTTAACTTGAAACATAAAATTAAATAAAAAAAGCAAAAAAACAAAAATTCAATTATAATACATGTAAATAATAAATGTCTTATTTTTACATTGAGAGGCATAACCTACAATGGCAGTCAAGGAGTGTAATGGCATGAGTGGTTCACTTTTATTTTTGGTGAACTGACATAACAATAAAAATTATAAAAATCAACAAACAAAAAAATATATAATCAACAAACAAGTTTGAATATATATATGTATATGAATATATATATATATATATATATATATATATATATATATATATATATATATATATATAAGAAAACATTTAAATATAAATACAAATAATAAAACAGAGTAGATAAAAAGTGACGGAGACATTGGTGTCATGTACATGAAGACATTGGACAGATTCAAGGTAGTCATAAAGTGTAGCCACATGCAGAGGGGACCTCCCATCGTAGTCTTAAGCTTTCCTGAGAGAAAGTTGACATAAACATTTTCTCTCTATAGGAACTTTAGAGCTAGGCCTGTTGGGGCCTTTCATCTCCAAATAGACTTCATTCACACTTATTCTCCAACCAATAAGACATAAAGTTGAAACTAGTAGCCAAATAGAATTATTTGGTGCATAAGGGAAATTATTGGCAGCCTTGAGAATAAAAGTGGTTAAGGTACTCATAAATTTGAATAAAAATAATTAACGTATTCATAAATTTGAATAAAAGAAATTAATGTATTCATAAATTTGTAATAAATTTAACTTTTATGTTTACATGTCAACTTTATAAATATAAAATTCAATCAAATCCATTTAAATATTTTTGAACATGGGTCAATTATTCTTAAAAGTAAAATAAAATAATACATTTATTATATATTTATTAATAATTTATATAATTTTATTAAAATCAATGGATAAATTATTATCATTAATTAATACTTAAATAGGTTTATTGTATTTTAAAATTATTTTATAAAATTTTGAATCTTTTATGTTTATTTTTTATCGATATGGATCACTCATAATTGAATTTTGAAATTGGAGAGTAGACAAGAGAATATTGATGAGAATATGCTCAATAATATCTAAGACAATAATGTGAACAAATGACAAAGGAAGAAAGACAACAATGTAATAAGAATGAAAGAGAAAGACATGCAAAATGTAGGGTAGAAATGTGAATTGAATAACTGGAAGTAGAAATGACAACATATCACACATGAACATCTCAAGATGATCAGTGGAGATTAAGAAGAATAATTAAAATTGAAATGTATTTGAATCAATTTACAAAGGATGAAAGAAAACAACTACAAGAACGTAATCATGAATCAATTCAAAGACATTGTCAAATGAATGTTAATATTGATGCTAATTCTAAAGAAGTGAATACCATGACCATATAATATGTGTTATAAATGTTAGATAATGGAGAAATAAATGCCATGGATGATGGTGTTGAAAATAGTATACAAAATACACATGATATCAGTCAAAATATTTGAGGTATATTTGAAGATGTTATAGATGATATTTTGTCATCATCTATAAAAAATTTAGCTTCGACAAGTATGTGTTATGTTTGTTAAGAAATTTACCCTGACCTAAATATCTCGCAATCCCCTGAATTAACAAGAGAAAAATGATCATCAATTTTTAGCATCGAAGAATATGGATCCTAGGCTACAGCCACCATAACTTGCATGCTTAACCCAAATAGAGGAGATGTTGACATCATGAGTCAATCCAATCCTAAAAGTCACACACACAACTAGAGGTCAATATAAATATAAAGGATATACTATCAATTCTTCACAAGAAGTGAAAGAAATTATTAAGGTTTTACCACTTTAAATAAAATATTTGTCGGTCATTATTGTTCAAAGAATAGATCAACGTGGAATAAATTACAAATTTATAGTTAATAAAAAGGATCTATATGTCACTAAAATATAAAATAAAACATGACACGTTCTATAGAGATGTTCAGATTAATGAAAATGCACTTACTGGATTTCCATCCAATTCTGATAAAAATATCTTTGACCAATCAAACTATGTACATATGGAGTTTTATTCAGATGTGAATGAATATGTATTTCAGGTCCCAATGATGGATATGGATGAAGGAAATATCATCAATCACACAAATTCAATGGCCTCCAAACCCCACAATACCATGAAAGAGATGGAATTAATTCATGCATGGGTAAATAACCCTAATGTAGAACTTGGAGATTTGATGGATTGGCCAGGAATTGGTGCATCTTCTATAAATGAGTATGTCACATAAGGGTTACTTGATATGGTGTTCCCCGCATTGTTTCTAGATGGAAGATGCAATTGGTTAGAACTAAGAATGAAACGAGTAAATCTACATGAATTTATTAAACATTTAATTTGATATAGGAATCACTATTTTGGATGACACTTACGATTCAAATATTACATGATGAACATGATTATGAGATATCATGCACAAAATTCATATACAATGTTTGTAAAAAAGAGTCTTCAAGACATGGCAATCACCATCAATGAATTATGTGAGCATATGGACAACGTTCCCTGCTCACATCTAGCTAATTGTTTGATGTAACCTACAATGCCAGTTAGGAGTGTAATGGTGTGAGTGGATCAATTTTATTTTTGTTTGAGCTGATATATAAAACTAAATTATAAAAAAAAATATAACCAGTCGACAGTTACTTTGAAAAGATGTAATAAAGGGATGCATTGTTTAAATACATAAATGCATACATACATATGATAAAACATTCCAAGAAAAAATATAAATACATTGCATTGTAACTTGATTTTTCTATTGCTTCGGCCAGGTTATTTTTGCATCACGAGTTTTGCATTTGGACTTCTACAATCCTATCACTCCATCCAAATTATTATTTTTGCTTCGTTGGGAAACTATTGATGTTGAGAACAAATAGTGTATTACACCCAAGCATTAGGGAAGATTTTGACAATGCTATTTATTTATTTGTAACAAATGATAATGTGAAAAACCATAACAAAATGAAACTGAAATCATTAAAAGAACCAATTGCATAAAGCATTGAAACTAAAATAGGTAGTACCAATCCATCAAGAGGTCATAATGATGAATTGGATGTAGAATTATTAATATCTAAGGATGCAAGGGTGATGTTAACCTCCAATGTATGAATAGAAGCAAGAATTTTAAATGGATCTCTAGGATATATTCAAAGTATAGTATATAAACCTAGAAGTTCCCCACCACAACCACCTACATATGTTATGGTAGAGTTTTATAGTTACTCTGGAATGCCATTTATAGATGCAACTCTGCGTATAATTCTAATTAAACTAATACAAAGGGGATGGACACAATAACTACCCTTAAGACCGGTTTGGGGATTATCCATACACAAATCACAAGGATTGAATCTTTCTAAACCAACAATTGATATATGGCATACAGATAGACCAGGGTTAACATTTGTGGCCATCTCACGTGTAAAATCTCTGGAAGGATTCAAAATTTGGTCTCTACTTTTATATGATAGATTTGATAAGTTGAAAACAGAAAAACAACTTTCCAAACGGAAGGCTAAGGAAGAGAGACTCAAGTCCTTAGAACTACAATAATTTTACATATTTAATATCACATGCATTATACTTATTTTTATATTTCAATGTATATAAAATTATTTTCTTTAATTATCATTGAATATGATATATATTTCTTATTTGGATGAACATAAAATGATGCATTAATTGGTATGTATTATTAATATGCATGCCACACCTACGGGTGATAAAATACATCGAGAGATATCAATCTTGAGGCACCTATCTAACCTATATCACAAAATAAGCACCTTGAGATTGATATCTTTCAACATATTTTAAATAGATATATATACTAATTTAATTGATAAATGATTTTTTTCCCTTCTTTCTTAAAATAACACTTTATATATATATATATATATATATATATATATATATATATATATATATATATATAACCCTATCAAAAAAATTCTACTGAGTTTTTTATTATTATTTCAACTATTACCTCAATTTTTCCATTTAATTTTCTTCATATAAATTTTACTAAATTTATATTTTTTATTTTAAATTTTAAATATTAAAAAAAATACATTTATAAATAATTGTTAATTTAATTAGTGAATTTATTTGACTCACAAAAAACCCACTAAAAATTAAATTTTATTATTAACACATCTTAACATAATAAAAAATTAAAAAATACCCCAAATAACTTTAACAAACCTAACCCTAACTTAAAATCACCTCTATCAAAAAAATTGTTTTTTAATTATAAACTTTAATAAATTTGTATTTTTCAACTTAAAACCTAAAACATTAATTAAAATTATTAATTTTATTTTTCTCTAAATTATTAATTTTATTTACACAAATGACCATTAAAAATATGTTTTTCTTCTTCTCTAACAAAATGTTATTTTTTAACATTTCCATATAAACTAAAGAATTCAAATTAATAGTTAAAAAAATTGTTTTAAAATTTTAAATTAAATTAAACTTATGTTTAAATGTGTCTATTGGTATCATTAAATAGTGGTAATAGTACATTATAACGTTCATGATATATTAATAATTAATGGTAATCTTTTATTTAATGAGATGGACGTCATTAAATAAAGTGGTGATAGTGCATTAAAATGTTTATAACATAATAATTAAGAATAATTTTAAATTTGATATTTATTTATTATATAAAAAATTATAAAGAAGTTAATTCAAAAAATCATTTTTTTTTGGTATATAATGAAGTTTGGAATTTTTTTTATTTTTTTTCAAACATGACATAATGATATTATTAGATTGAGGTCATTTATAATTATTTAACAAATAAATAAATAAATCATTAATCAATAGATGTGTAACAAATTTAAAATAGGTTTATTGAAATTGATATTTCTCAATATTTTTTAGATGAATATATTTGAGATATCTATACTAATAAATAATAATATTAATTATCAACTAATTTCATTCATTAGTTAAATTAAAATAAATAAAAATTTAATATTAATATTAAAATTAATAAAAATTAGATAAATTAAATGTTAATAATTAATAATTATACTTGTTACATAATACTTAAACTTAAGTAATTTAGATTAGTTATAGTTAGTAATAATTAATTATTTATATATTTTAAATATATTTATCTAAAAATATTTAATATATTAATTTTGATGCATTTATTTTAGATTTGTCATAATATTTTTTATTTATTTATAAAATTTGCATAATAATTAAATATTTTATTATTTTATTTATAATTTTTTCATTTCTTTGTGATAAATAGTTTCAATCTAAATTTATTATTACAATAAAATTAAAAAAAAATTAAAAATTTACACTCTCCAAATTCTATTATATATTTAAAATATATTAATATAAACAAGAATAAAATAAACAAATAATATTAAATATACATCAAATTTTATATCAACTATTTTCATAGATATATTCATGGATATCACAATCCACAATCACCATAAATTTCCATTGTAGCTTATCCCTACATGGTTTGTGGCAATGCGGCAGCAGAGTGTGCAACAATGTGCAGCCCCCTCTTAAAAGGATCAAATAAACAAGATAGGGTGGGATGGTAGGCACATTTGTTTCCCACTCCGTCCTCCCATAATATCTATGTGCAAGGCTAACACAACCAACCAATAGCCAACATTACATTTATTTGAATTTGTATATCATTAATTTGTATTATATTATATTATAAATCATATATATATATATATATAGTGTCGTAAGTTGTTATAACTTCCATAATCTACAAATTTGAAATGACTTTACTAAATCCATCAATACATATTATGATAAAGTATGATGGGATGCTATTTGAAGATAATTCCCTGTTAATTATTATAAAAAGGGGTCAAATAAAACTTCCCTTGGGAAACAACAATACATAAATTGCAATATTTTTCATATTAAGTTAAAAATTAATATTGGATAGATAAAAAGATAAAGATTAACATTTGTGATTATTTAATGCATACGGAGTTGAGGAGTTGAATAAATGGTTGTCTTATTCCCCAGCTTAACATAGACTTAGACTTGAACCTAAACACACATCTTTTATTAATGAATCACAAATGTTACAAAGATTTCATTACACACACTTTCTCTCTTACTGAACTATGAAGATTGCAATATAATATTAGTCTCTCATGGACTGGTTACACTTTTTGTTTAAGAACACATCACCCTATCAAGCTATATAAGTATTATATCTTCTCTTCCTTACTCTATGCTCTTGGATGTTGAACCAAATCAACTCTCTCTTCCTAACTAATTCCTTTCCCCTTGCAAGACTCATTTGAATCTTCATTAACTAGCATTGACATCCTGCAAGGTCTCTTTGAATTATTTTGATTTTGGAAATAGTCCACATGTGATGTTTTTTTTGGGGGGGTAGTTATGTTGATTGTTCTACCTTTGTGGGTAGATTGGTGGTTTTATGACTACCAATTAATGTAGATTAGTGGTTTTGAAACTATCATGTGCATTGAGTAGTAGGTTTGTCATCTACTCAAAAGGGTTAATTTAATCCCTGGAGGATGATTGAAACCAATTCCACTTAACATTCCACATATGTTGGAGTCTTGATAATACTCTTTAAGTTATTATTGATCATTTTTGATGCACACAACATTATCAATATAATCAACAAATCACATAAACACACCCCACATTCACGCAAATACACATGAACCTCAAATTTGTTTATTCACCCTAATGCTCCGATATCCCTATATGTCATATAAAATTCTTGTCCAATGGCTTATAAAATCACTATTATTATAAAATTATTATGAAAAATTAATGTAAAAAAATGAGTCGATAACGTGAAACTTGAAAATGAGAAGCTTAAGTCTTTGAAGTTGCAAAATTTGACATACACCATTTATGTAATACTTACAAGGCATGTTATATTTAATATGCTTAATATAATGAATTCATAATACAAATATAAAAATAAATATTTATTATTTTTTTAAAAATTTAAATTGAATGTGACAAATTTAATATATACATTTACATACATATATATAAGAGAGATACGTAAGCTCCTTAAAATCTATTCATCCATCTTATACCTAGTGAGCATAAAACATTAACATGGTGGTGGTAACATGTAACAAATCTAGAATTGAGGAGGGTATCATACATATCTCAATAGGTCAATTCCATCGATTAAGTTTATATAGCATCATTCATGGTGGTGTTACAATGGCGAGTATATTGCACATTCGATCGTGAAGATTGAGACGAGAAAAATAGAAGCAGGTTCATGGAAAGGAGTTGTATCATGTTTCAAGGACGAAATCCTATTTACGACATCATAGCCCTAATCCCACAGAGTTACATTGTAGTTCATGCATTATAGCCTCTTTTGACGAGCATGTGATTTTTTATAATTCCCTGGTACAACGTGAAAAGATACTTATGTGTAATCATAGATCTGCACGAACCTTACAAGTTACAACCCATTGTTTAATAATAGTCACGTTTCTATGCAATGATTCTATTATTTATAGACTTCGTGCGTGATGGAATGTTTGGGGACATGTCTAAATAATATGTCTTTGATTCCATTAATGATAACCACAAAATTATAAAAAAGAAATAAAATAAAAATTAGGGTATTAAGTATTATTTCATCTTACTAAAACTCTATTAACCCTATTATTTTTTTTTCAAGTTACTATTTTTTAAAAAAATATATCTTTCTAAATCTTAATATTTTTTTAATCAATCTTACAATTTTTTATTTTTCCCTCTAAATTTTATGGTGGAAACCCCCTTGTTCAACTTAAAATATTGTGTTTTTTATTCTTTGAAAATCTAAACCCTACAAATTTTTATTTTTTATTTACACACATTGCTATAAATAAATTTATATTTTTCTTCAAACTCAAACAAAATTCTATTTTATCCACAAAATCCTTAACCAAAAAAAAAAAAAAAAAAATCTTATTATACTTTTCACAAAATTTTATTCTTTTTCTATAAACTTTAAATCAGTTTAAAAATCTCTCCTAATTTATCCTTTACACACATCATCATAATTCAAAAATACTTAATCAAAAAAAAATCTATATACCTTCTACAAAGTTTTGTTATTTTCCTTTAAACTCTAAACCAATTTAAATACCTTTATTTCAAATTATTTCCTTTACATACATTACTATAATCGTTTTATTCTGCTTCTTTTAAACATTAATATAATTTTGTTCTTTCCTTTAGTCAACCTTAATTAATAATAGTTTCTTTCTCTATCAAGTTCAATGGTAAGGTTTAGTGATAGATCATGAGTGATTTGTCATCGTACATCCACATTCAATACTTTTAGATCCTAAAAAATTAATTACCTTTATATTTACACAACTAACTAAATAAAAAATTGAAATATACCTCAATCTATAGATATTATTTATTAATAAAAAAATCTTTATAAACCCCTCTCAAAATAAAACTTTTTTCTTTTAAACATTAAACTACATGAAAGTTTTTTTAACTATAGCATTATAAAGTTATATTTTTTCCGTTAAATCTTAACGAATTTCTTTTTTTCCCTCGATTAACTTTAATTATATTTTTTATAGATTTTTTCAAATTTATTTATTTCTTTAAAACTTAAATCTCTAATCTTAATTAAATTTTGTATATCTTTTAAATTCAGCGGAGAAATAGATTTTTTTATAATTATTTATTCATTTTAATTTGTGACATGATTTTTCATTTATATTTTTTAAGATGGAGATTTAAGGTAAAATAAGGGAAGATCCTTTTTAATAAAGGAAAATCTATATTATAAAGAGGAGTGAGAGAGGAATTAATATTGTTAATGCTTTTTAAATATAATTATTTAAAAATATTGAGAGATTAATTTAAAAGTTTTTATTTTGAATTTTTCATATATTATAATTATTAATAATTTCATTACTTTCTTCATAAATTTTTTATAATTAATAGTAAATTGTATTAATCTAGTTGTATTAATGTGTAAAATTTTAAAAATATATTTTCACAAAAAAGAGGTTCTAAATTTTATAGTAGGACCAAGATATGATGATTTTTCGATTGACTTCTTCAAGATAATTTATAAACTTCTAAACGACAATCAAAATTAAAAGTGAACACACTTGTAGATATTACATCATACCACTCTCCCCTCAATTACTATTGTATAATATTTCTCGACATAATTATCATACTTTCAACTCTTACACATACTTTTTTTTTAAATTCCAAAATATAAAGATGAGACACTATTGATAAAAAAAGACACCACATAACTATAACACCATATAAATTAAAGGCAAATTCTATAAAACCTACAACCATGAATTCAATATAATTTCAAAATACAAAGGTGAAGCACTATTAATTAAAAAAGACACCACATCAACATAACACCATACAAATTAGAAGCAAAATCTATAAAACCTCCAACCACAAAGAGAAAGGACATTCTATATTAAAAAAATAAGTTTTATAATATTTAAAATAATAATAATATTTAAATATTTTTTTATATAATAAAAATTATATGTTTATTTAAATGGTAAAATGTTACAGTTATATTTGTTTTAAAATTTGTAAACTTTAGATGACAGACTCGTGAATAAAAAGGAATCTTAACCTCTGATAATAATTTTTTCACTAAATATTAGGTTGTGCTTCCTCCTTATGACACATGTTAATGGATGCCCCTGCCCCCTTTCCCTCTCCCTCTCCCCTTTCCCTCTCCCTCTCTACTTGTCATGATGACTTCTCACATGTCCCCAGCTCTATGTTTCCTTCCCCTTTACTATTATGCAAGTTCATATTCATATTTATATTTATAGAGAGGATGCTTACAAAGACATCTCCAAGGGAAACCTCAATCGAAGAGTCTCATAAATTTAGTCTGAAAATCTGATTAATATTATATTTTATTTTATAATTATTTTTTAAATTATTCATCAATTAAAGTTTAGAGTTTATTTTACAATAAAAAATATTAAATGAAAAAGATAAAATAATAATATTAGTGAAAGCTAATTAACTGGATTTTATGACAGCTTTATTAAAATCGAGGTTGAACATTAAACGCGCCACAAAGAGAGGACGTAAAAAGTTAAGCACAAATTTATTCCAAATCGCCTTGACGTAGATTATCCAAAAAAGTGGCAGATATAAATCGTTCGGAGTGGATTACCTCAATCTCATATATCCCTGGTGTATCTATTCCATGTACCGGAAATTTGAGCACAGATCTCATTGGTACAACTTATCTAATTTGCAACGAGAGCAGTAAAATTATTCATCGTTTTTTCTGGCTTTAATTAACTGTGCTCTGAAAAGCTGCTGGGTGAGATGAGTTTTGAACTGTCAATGTTAATCGGCAGGAGGTGAGATTCAGCCAAGAATCAATTATTCTACAATGTCACCACACTCACACTGTGAAAAGAACTTCAAATTTATAGAACCAAAGATTCAAATGACAATTTAAAATGGATATTCAGTATGTTTTTTTTTTTTTTTTCCTTTTTCATTATTTAAAAGTTTTCTTGATTTAAAAATTATGGAAGGATGAAATTATGATGGTTGATTTATGTTATAGTTAAAAAAAATTATTTTAATTTTTATAAATTATAAAAACATCAAATTTATAATAACAAAAATTTATTTTAATTTTTAAAAATTATAATAATAAAAATTTATTTTAATTTTTGTCAACTAGGAAAGAACCAAGCTCTTGATATCTTCTAGAAAACCTTTTCCCAACCACCCTCCATCAAAAGAAGAAAGAAACCAAGTAGAACACTTCCAAGACACCCATATGGTTAATATGGTTCTTGATACTATAATTAATTATGAACCAACTACCTCCCCAAAAACTCCACCTACTCCTTTGATTGAGGAAAAATAGCCACCTTCTCTAGAGTAAAAAATCAACATTGAGGAGCCACCATTTACCATGAATTCATTCATGAATATCATGACATTTTTAAAACCTCTATCAATTGATTTACCTGATAGACCAATCATAACTACACCACCTCTAACTAATCAACCAATCATCCCTCCTATAGATGTTGTGTCTAGAGAAGAAGCATCAACCCATGACCTTCCTCTACCAACCATCTCCCCTTTAGATGAAGAGAAACCTATAATGATGATATTAATGGATATAAATTTATTTAAAATGAATTTACAGGTATGTGCACAAGCCATGACATATTCCCATATTCATGGTGATAATAATCAACATGTGCATATCAGACAGTATGTCATGGGACATTCATCTTCATTGTGGGTGGTTTGCATTTTGGAGAACGGTGCTGCCCCAATATTTCAGATGCATACATTACGATGACTGCCTCGTCAATTCTGGAAGACCTATAAAACCATTACGAACTAACATTTTCACATACTCCAATACTTTTATGTACCCTTTGACGATTAAATTTGTTAAGTTTGTTTAGCGAATACATAGTTTGTTTGTTTATATACTCCAATACGTAGTGAAATAACTTTGCATATATTGTTACTAAGATAATATGTAGTTGAAATCCAATTCATTTTTTAACTGTAAATAATTCAATACCTGTCTTTGACTCTTATGATTGGTGGTGAAGATTTTGCATTTTTTATAATTATTTATTAATATACAATTTTTTTTAAAATTAGAAATAACATCTATTTAAATTATAATATGTAATAAGCTCTTAGAATTAAATTTACATACATCTTTCTTCTTCTTTTTCCCAATATACATACACATTAATTAAAACTCTGTTTTATTTGGTGGAGACTATTTTAATTTAAGTATGCTTTTTATTAATTGTAGACCTAATCAAGTGGTTTGTTGTATGCACGCTAAATTTAGCACGTGTGTAATATTTAAGACTTGAGATCACATTTCTTGTTCTTCTACATACATTGACAATTATAACAATATACTTGTTTATATAAATATTATTTTTTTATTTAAAAATTAGTTTCAAATTATTTCATAAATTTCTAAAATAAAATTGATATACATTCATATTTATAATATTCATTTTTACATTAAAACTTCAATTCTAGTTTTCATTATTTTTCTTACTTCTATAAAAACTTAATACTTAATACTTTAAAAAAAAATTATATCCTAATTTTAATTATTCTTTGAACTATAAAACCCATACAAAGGTCACATTTATATTAATGCTAATGAAAAAATCTATTAAAAAAAAAAAAAAAAAAAACTTATTTCCCTATCTAAAAGGGCACAAAAGAATTCAGTACCTAATAATCATAAGTGAAGAATGCATTTAAGGGAGGTGGGACGGGTGTGATGGTGGAATGGAATCTCTGTGAGATGTTAACAATTAATGGTTGATTTTAAAGTTGACATCTATTTGAGCATTACATTAAATTTTTAATATTAAATTTGACATCCATTTGATTATCATATAGAAAAAAAATATTCTTTCTTGGAAAAGTCCATTGAAAAATAATAATATCTTAGACATATGGTAGAGTTTGGAACCCATTTTTTTCTTTAAAATATTTTTTGAAGCCCCACACAATGATGCAACTAAATTGAAATCATCTATTAACATTCAATGAAAAATTTGTAGAAAATTTATTATAGACATAATTAATTTTATATGTGACAAATCTAATATAAACACCTTGATATTGATATCAATATCAATATCAATCAACATTTTCAGATAAATGTATTTAAAATATTTATACACTAATTTATTTTTAAAATGTAAGTTGGCCATTCTTTTAATATTTTCATTTTTAAAAAAATTAGGTTAATACAAATGACATTTACATTTACTTAGATTTACTTTCAATTAACGAGTTTTTGTAATTAAGATGATCTTGATATACTTGAAGCATTGATCAATATGAAAATGAGAGTTATAAAAAATGGGAGGAACATAGACATAATTCTATGGTAACAAAGGTTTATAATCAATATGGTTATTAACTAGTGTTCATTCTTATTAGTCTCACTCAAGAGAAGATACTAATGGTTTTATTTGAGTAAATAATTCATATTTGTTCAATCAATCAATTTTTTAAAAATACATATGATTATAACAATTATAAGGTTTTTCATATAAATATTGGAATATTCCTCAAAGATATTATTTGAGAATATTTTTAGGCTCACATCATAATAATTAATTATTATGACAACTCATATCATTATTAGTCCTTGCTCTACAAGGTATTATAGGAATTGATTAAAAAAATATTTTTTTATTAAAACCAATAAAAAGCTTTAAAATAAAATAATACTTTATGAATTCTAAAATTTAACATCAAATATTAAAAAATATTCTATTATATGCTCTCATAAAATATTCTAGTTATATCAAGATTATAATTAAAATTTTATTTAAAAATGACATGTAGAATACAAAATAACAAACAACAATCATATGACATAAAAAAATAGCAGAAAATCTATTAAAATTAATAATTAGAGTGAATCTATTAAAATTCTAAACCGTATGCAGCTGTCTTTCCGCCAATCATTCCATTTTAAAAATTATAATTTTCGGAGGATTTAAAGTTGCATGGACAAATGTTTTATCCAAATATAATATCAAAGTTCATCTTGAGGCAATATTTTATTGTTAAATTTTAATCTCATCCCATACATACACAATCAAAACTGCTCAGAGAAATCATTCTGTATAAATCTCTTTCGATTTGTTCCAACTCGCAGGAATGGCACTAAAAGCTTGCAATGTCTAATCTCTTAATGTCTTTCCTAGCATTTTCTTTCTTTATGCTTTGTGTTTACAATTTCAATGGCTAAATTCTTAATTTAACGACAATGCTAGCTATTAAGTTATGGTGGTTATTTGAATGCCATAGTGCATGTTTCAGAAGTCCCTGTAACAGAGCCCGGTGGAATAAACTATATCGTCGTTCACACCGCCACATTGATTAACCAGTTGCGGAATGGTAAGCATTCTTCAAATTGAATTTAGAGAATATATTTATAGAGGGAGGGGTTGAAGAACCTGACATCTTCCTTGGCGGTTTTGCAGGTGCAAAGAAACATCTTGATGGAAATGCACGACGGCCTTCTTCTGAATTTATGGTGATAGGGCACTGTGGCAGCGGGATGAATAAGGTGTCATCCCCTGATAAACGGATGGAGGCAATCATGGAAAACACTATAATGTTATTCAATGAATCTGCTAGAAGCGGTGTTCGATTCGTCGAGTTCGACGAACAGGTAATTACAAATGTAAATATGTCCCTCCTAGCTAAAAGATATGATGAAAAATAAAAATAAACCAGAATTTTGTCGATTTTCAGATGAAATGACCTGTAATGCAAGATTTTCATTGACTGGAAAAAGCTAGAAAGAAATTTAAACCAGAAATTAGAAATTTAAACCAGAAATTTATCAATTTTCAGATCCAATGCAGTGTAATGCAATATTTACTAGGAACTGAAGGGGGAAATGGAGTTTTAAATCCGAAATGCGGTTTTATAGGTCACAAGGGATGGCCGTGCAGTTACCTTTCACGACGATTTCATCGTCACAAAATAAAATATAAAGATTCAATCTGGGCTGTGTTGGTGCGTAATATTCAGAATATAACCTTGATATTGTTGGAACTTAATCGGAGTTCTCTGTCTGTTTTAACAAGAAACCATTGAGCAAAAGCGAATCAACAAGCTGAGCCTTGAAGAATTGTTGTACTACGACTCTCAAAGAAATGGCCACACGGTAAACATGGTTAAATTTTCCTTTCCAAGCATCGAAATTTACGTCTAGATTTGTCTCTCACATCACGGATTCGATTCCCCACAATTAGGTGTACTGGTCAACAAATTTACAGTTTTGACATGTGCTAGTCGACTTTATTTGGTTTTGAATCTCCAACCTAAAGGAGTTTTGGATATGAACAAAATTGCTAGGGTTTGAACCACCGACCTTATGTAGCAATTTCATGAATGTTGTCCGGCTAGAAAAACTAGTTCCTGATTAATTCTTTTTCATCATTTAAAACCATACAAATTTTTAGTTATACATTAAATATTATTGTTTATTGATAGTTGATTTATTTGGAACTTTTATTGATAATAGATTATTTTATTTTTTATTTTTAAAAAAATTAAACAATTTGAAACAATAAAACTTTTGCTACAAAAATATAGAAAGATAAATTATAAAAATTTAAAAATATATTTATGAAAGTGCATAAAAGTTTAATTTTGTCATCTAATAAATATTTTTAAATTAGAAATTTCATTTTATGTTTAAAGAATCATTAATGATACAATTTCAACTAATAAATTGTTCTTCTAATTTACTTGTTAGTATAATATATCTCACCTTTCATTTCTCTCAATTTATATTCGACACAAATTTACAAAAAATCGTATAACTTGTAAATAATTTACACTATCAACAAATGTCATGCTACTTCATGTAATTCTATAAAATTACTTCTCAAAATATTGCATAACTTGTAAATAATTTGCACTATCAACAAATGTCATCCTACTTCATGCAATTCTCTAAAATGATAGAGACTAACCGTTACACACCCCTTGTTAATTACTATATTCATTTTATCATTATAACTATTTATGTCATTAATTATTTTTTATTGTGAATAATATTTAATTCAATGCATTCCAACCAAAACAAAATCTAAAAATTATAAAATATTAATTAATTATTAAACATGTGAAATTTTATCATAAATGTTATTTAGAGAATATCTTATCATAAATACTACTTATTTTCATAAATAAATTATTTATTAAAGTATTGTAAATTATGATTTTTTTTTTTTAAATATTAATATTACTACAACTATACCATTAATACTTAAAAGTGTGTAATTTTTTAAATTATTTTGTAAAATCTTACATCTTATTTATGACTCTGCTTAATCATAACAATTTGAATCTCTATAATTATATTTGTTTCACATTTCAAAGTAAGATCATTAATTTGAATAATTCAATTTTCTATAATATAATAAAAATAATTCAATAATTTAAATTTTAAATTTCAACAATTACATGCTAATGAAATAAATTATTAAGTCATCTTATAAAAAAATTAATAATAACAATGTTAACAAATTTATTAATTAAATTCTCTAAAATATCAATATATTCATATATTAATTTTCAATATAACACTAATTTTATATTCAATTACAAATAAATAATACTAATATTAGGGAATATTTATTAATTATGAATAAATATTATTAATGTTTTCCAACTTAATCACGTGGTCTGGTAAGAAAACTACCACCTATTAAGAATGATGTCCATAAATAAGATTTAATTATATTTAATTTGATATAAAATATTTAATAGAAAGACAAACCATAACTCAATTCTTATGCTTATATATAAATACTCAACCATAAACAATTTTCAATTCAAAAATAAAGACTGACCACTACGCGACCCTTGTTATAATTGATATTATCAAACTTAATATGTTCATTAATAGATTATCCTTATATTTTAAAATGTAATTTTGTCTCAAAGTTTATTTAATTCACATCATGTAATATTACTTATGTTGATATTATTTATTACAAAGTTTATTTGATTTTAATTGTTAAATTGAATATTCAAGTTGATTATATTTTATGAATTTTAATGTTTAATAATTTAATGTTAAATGAATATTTGATTTGATTTTTTATTTTTTTATTTTTTTAATTAATTATTTTTAATAGATTGTAATGTTTGAATTTATTGTTTAAGTTATTGAATTAAAATTGAATTAGTAAATAGTATATATATTTTGTATAAATTTGTGTAAGATATATCAATATATATCATTATCAAGACAACTTTGTAATTTTAGATTTGTGAAATAAATATAATAAAACACCATAAGAATGATATTTTTCAATGTCTTTTACATAGATTTATCTAAGATGTATATATTAATTAATTATTAATTTAAAATAAGAAATAAATATAAGAAAAATAATATGACTAACTAATATAATATTTAAATCATTAGCATCTTAATTAAATTACTTGTTCTGATTCATAATATTTTTGTTGCACACATTTTCTCTAGTACATACCAATAGCCATAAGGATTGAGAATCATTTTAATAAGTTGCATTCAATCCAAATTAATCTATAATAAACTTCAATCTAGTGAACATTTAAATATCAGAATTTTATTATATGATACATCTAGTTCAAATAGATCTAAAAAGTTTTGTTAATCAAAATTGTCCAGATAAATCATAGTAAAATATGGAAACACTAAAGGAGATATATATAGTTCGGTGTGCTCAATTCCCATTGCATCTACAAAACATTTTGATTGTAATTTGACACTATTTTTTTTACATAAATCCATGACTTATATGACAATTAGATTTAGTTTGCAAACTTAAGCATAGCTCTATTTTTATTTCAATTATATAAAATTGAATTTGTAAAAAATATTAAAAATTTACTTAAGAAAAAAATAACAACACAATTATTAATCCATCAAACCAATAATTTTTTAGCACAGAAATTAACCTAGTTTTATAAGTACCATATAATTATTTGGAGAGCCTACTTGCAATGCCACTAAAAATATATTTTGGAGTATTAGATGGACACATAAGTAATTTCTTGCAAACACACACCAACATTGAAACTTAAATAAAATATAACCAACTTTACTACATAGATCAAAAAAATATTTTTCTTGACTAAACTTAAGGCATGGCACTAACCTCATATACCTTAACAATATTTAATCCTGGATGGAGCTAGACACAATTAAATCACTTTACCAACTCAATTACATCTTATTAACACACACGCGCGCGCACACACACATAAATAAATAATTAGATTGTATATATTCATCTTATTTACATATTTTCATTATATTTTGAATATTTAATGTTATCTTATATATATATATATATATATATATATATAAGATGAATATATACAATCAAACTTTTTATATATATTATTAGAATGAAAATATTTACATATGATAAATATATATAATCAATTTTTTTTAATTTTCTTTAATAATAAATGATGTATTTTTAATTTTTATTATAAGTTAGTACCAAAAAATTTAAAAGAATATGAAACTATAATTATAAAGAAATAATTTATTTAATAAAATATGATAAAACAATTAGTATATATATTTTATAGGAATTTATCTAAAAAAAATATTTAGAGATATGTATTTTTAAATAGATTTATTTAAAATATGTATATTAGTTTATCAATTTTTATATAGATCTTCTATTAAATTTTTAAAAATATTTTAAAAAAATAAAAAACATATATTACAAAGAAATAATTTATTTACTAAAATATGATAAAATAATAACTTTAAATTAATTAAAATAATATTTTTTATTTTTCAATAATTAATTTTTTTAAATTATATTTATATATATTAATTATATAAAAAAATGAAATTAATTATAAAATAACATTAAATATAAAAAAATAAATTTAAATATTATTTATTTATATATGATATAAAAAATAAATATAATAAACAACAAAGATCTAAACAAAATGTATTAAAATTTAGTTATGAAGTAATCCACAAATATAAATACAAATGATCATAACTTTAAAAAAATAAAATAATTAACCTTTTGATTGTTGTTATCATACCTTCACCTAAGTAATGTTAAACAACCTAAACAATTTATCCTTGTGACCTAAACACTTTATCCTTGTTAATCTCTCCGATCATTGAATCTATATAATAATCGATCAAATAGATTTAAAACCTAGTAAATAAGAAATAAACATTAAAAATATATTTACAACATAATTTAATAAATGAAAAATAAAAAAATAAAAATATATAACATATTATTGCTTTTTTTATTTTTTTTAAAAAAATTATTTATAATTTAATTAAAACATATATTTTTTAATTGATCTTTCAAATCACATTGTACAATTCATCATTAAAACCAAATTAATTAACTTCTAATTATATGATGTGATCCAACATATTAATTACAAAAAAATCATACATGATTAAGTCCCACCCATAAAGAAAAAGGTGACATATTTATGGATACAAATCATCTTAATTGAAAGACAAAGGAACGATCAAATTCTCCATCACAAGAATCAATTTTAAAAAAAAAAATCCATTCATTTTTAAGATCATAAAATATATGAAATGCAGATTCATAAAAATAATGCAAGCTCCACGGTGCTTAGGGAGTGTTAGTAGACTTATACAAACAATGTAAAAAACATAGGATGTTGAGGACACATATATTTCCATTATATAAATTATTACCAAGATAATGTCATATACTAAAAAAGAGAGATTGTGTTTTAAACGCTTTCAAAATGTGATTATTAGATTTTATCAACAAGATCATAAAATTATCAAGGTATTAATTATTAATTAAATTGTAATTTAAACTTTAATGGTTCTAATGTTTAGAACCCAACCTCTAATGTTCAACCAATGAACATCAACTTAACACCACATATAATATATGGAGTTAATGTCTTCCTATAATATATTTATCATTAAATGATCTACAATATTATCAATCATTTTATTTTTATTACATTTTCCTCATCTACATCTCTTATTGTTTTTCTTTTTCTGTATTCATGTCCAAATATGAGTTATCATATAATTGCTATTATTGTATTTTCATTTCTACCATCTTCAATCACTATGGGACTCTATCTTCATTTCTACCATATATTATTATATATGAGTCTCCTATTATAGTTCATGGTTGAGGTCTCATTCTTTTATAAGTATATGGTGTATAGGATGTGTTTGGAGAACAACATTGGATTTTATTTGATATATATATTTTTACAATATCCATCTACATTTATATATGATTTAATATGTATTATCTTTGAACAAATATTGGTATAATCTAACTTTTTAAATCTAATTTCATGAATTTTATTTTTTATTTTGTGAGTTTTATTCATTTAATTTTTTGTATGAAAAAATGTCTTCTTCTCTGACAAAATTTTTATTTTATATAAATAAGAAAGAAATAGAAAATATCAATGGTATCCAACTAATGTCTACTTCAGACAATTTTCCAATAATCTATAGAAGAGGTCTAGATCATGTCCATTCTCAAGTTAATTTCCATATCAATAATTATTTGAGAAATATGAAAAAGTTTATTCATGAATATCTATGATTTTAATATTAAAAAATTTAATGGTATTTAAAAGTACATCAAAAATTTGAAGGATATTAATGTGCATAGATATAATATAATAATATAAGGTGTTCACAAATTCGATGATGATAGCTTAGCAATGAGTGAGTTAAGTGCTAGAAGTAAGAAGTTTCAAGGTCTATTTTTTGAAATGAATACTCTTTAGTATTGTTCCCACATTATGCTATGATGAGTTATTCATAAAAAATATTTAATACAAAGGACTATCAGCCTGATGTTCAATGCAATAAAAATCAATATATAGTTTGAAACATGTGTTCAATGTGACAAGGTAAGTCCACAATCCATGGCTAGGGATATAATTTACCACTAGTTTGGGTATTTCAGTTATAAAAATATTTGTATCCAAAAAAATTAAGCCAATGAGATATGGTTTATTGGTTAAGTGGCTTGGTTGTTTCAAGTCTCACCTAGTTTCAAATCTCCAAAAAAACATATGAGGCTAGTTGTAGTCTCAGAGCCATTAATGACCATTGGTATTCTCAACGTCGATGGTGGCTATTGTTGGTAATATTTGGTGTAAATATGGTAATATTTGGTATAAAGGTGGTATCATATGGGCATTTGGGCCCCTGATTGTGTCCTTGATAGATCCACGCTCAGGTCGAAAGTTGTTATCTATCAAAAAAAATATAGGGTGTTCATATTATTGAAGCTCTAGCAAAGGAGAATAAAGAAGGTATCAAGAAGATTCTTGAGAATTTCACAAAAAATTAAGTACAATGGTTGAACATACACATGAGGGGAAAGCACCATAAGCATCATGAAAAGGTCATCAGTAAATTTCAATATGTGATTAGGACTTTAGACGCCAAAAGAATCAAATATGTAATAAGAAGGGTGATGACTCCTCCATTATCAAAAAAAACCTTATTAGTCCCAAAGGGTAATTAAAGCCATCAATAATCATTAACCTTTGATTAAACTTTGATTTTTTCATCAATAAAAATTCATCGTTGGATGTGAATTGAAATATATTCACATTTTTCATACTTAACATGTGCATTTATTAACAATAGTTATAAAAAAATCTATTTCTTTGTGTTTTTATTAGATAAAATTGCATTCATTTTATTAAGGGTCAGCCTGTTGATATCATTTATAGTGTTCGTTAAGGTGCAAGGCTCAAGAAAACTAGTGAATTAAATGTGAATGAACCTGTGCACACTTGCCAGCCTATGATCATTTAAGACCCTAATCAATGAACTTCATATCATTGACCCCTAGGTAAATGCCACTAGAAAGAAACTAATACGTCTAGGTATTGGTCAAATTATTCATCTTGTTTTCTTATTGTAGCACTATTTGGAGGACAACAAGGAAAGGGAGTAGAAGAAAAAAAAAAAAAAAAAAGACATCATTGAAGATTCAATAATTTTTTTATCAAAACTATACATGTAGGAACAAAATCCATTTATGATGTTTTAATATCAAATATGTGATTTGATTCCCATTTATATGTTTTTCTCTTTCATGGGAATTTATAAAATTTCTGTTTTGTGTGAATATACCTCCAAAATATATAACAAGCCTTTTCACTTTGGGTTGTGAAATTTTTTTATATAAACAAGCATAAATTTATAAAATGTTCTATAATCCAAACTAAATGAAAGAAAATATTGTATTCTCTAACAATTCTAGAGTTGATTTTGATATTTGGTGTATTTTCTTGGTTTATTTGCAAAATAATATGCTACTAGAGTAGTGAACAATAGTCCCATGAAATTTGAGGATAAAACACCATTGTGTGACAAGTGAAGCAATTATACATGATTTTGGGTGCAAGATGAAGTGACATGGGCCTTTACATGTGAAATAATGTTCAAGACTCAGTCCCAAAATAATCTTTTACAAGAATGAGTTTCTTTAAAGTCATGAAGTAACCTGATTAAAATCGATAACAACACATTTTAAGGTCTTTTTTGCTCTATTGATTCAAGTCAGATAATGACTTTAGCCATCATTATCATACTCATACTTTCACTGATTAATAAAAAAACCCAAAATTGCTTTCACCTAAACCTCAAATGACAAATTGAAAATGGAGGTGAGTGAGAGAGAAAGGGAAAGAAGACTATGGAAATGCATCAATGATCAATCAAACAACAATAATTGGTAAATATGATCAATTTATTCAATGCCATATATGGTACATCAACATATGGCTCTTGCACTTAACGATGTGGTGTAGACTCATAACTAGTCTAAAAGTGGGAGCATTCAAGAAATTTAACAAGAGCCATGTAAAAGGCTAAGTATATGTACATAAATGCACATCTATCTACATCGAACAACTTGACATTTTAAAATACAAACTTATTATATAACAGGGGCAATATCAACAATAAATCCGACAGTTGGAGATTGCATAGATTTTCCTCATCTGATACAATTTTTCATTTTGATAAGTAATGATAAATAGAGAACATTACTAAGCAATAAAAAATAGAGAACATTCTCTAAGTTCATATGAACAAAAATGAAAAGCTCCATCTGATAAGATTCCCTTCGAAAAAAGAAAAAAAGAAAACTATTATCAAGTTATCAGCATATAAAATCTTTTTTGTGGATAACCTTGTAGCATTACCTTTAGGATAATTCCAACCAGGACTACCTATGTGTGTAAGGTATCTTTATAGCCATATGAATAGAAAAACAATAGCTTGTGACTTCATAGAGTCATAAGACTATCTCAAAAACAAGTGAAAAGCCCTAAAATTCATGCAAATCATATAAGTTATCAAAATAAGCTCAGTCAAAAAATGTTTCCAAGCTAATGTATTATGGTATGAGTAAAGTTGCCTTTGGTCTAAAATTTTGAGATATCAGAATCAATTATCAAATAATCAAGGTAGATGAAAAGTAGGCATCCCATTAGCTTTCCAACATTTTCACAATGGTCCTGCACTAACCCATATAATTGTAGATAGAAAAACAAAGCATTCTTACAGTTTGAATCCTCAATCAAAACCTATAATGATTTTTTGGATGACAATTATTTGTTCAACATTGACCTTTAAAAGCTAATATATTTCATAGTAGAAGAGGGAACCATTAATGAAGATATATATGGATAATTATCCTTTATAGTATTTTGATGGTTTGCCAAAAAAAATTAGATGTATTTGATACAGTCTACCAAATAGATTTGAATTTATTTTACAATCAAAAGTGTTTCACCATGTATCTCATATAGTTGCATAAATCTGGTCATACACCCATCAAATTTAGTATCTATAACAATCTATAAACAATCAATTACCCGATAATAAATATTCCATAGACTTTGAGGTTATGATTTTTTATTGGTTTTCCATTGTTGAGGCTCCAAAAAAACACTATTGGGCATTGAGCTTCTTCAAATTTATTCAAACACAAGGATGTATATATACTGATTTGCTAAAAAAACATATTTATACATAGCTTTGATGTCAAACCTATTAACCACATTCTCCTGAGCAATGATGAACTATAAAACAAATCCAATCATGGTGACTTCGAAGGAGGTCTATAGTTCCAATTGTCATTTTCCATTCCTAAGAATAATTTTCATCCATAATGTGTTAGTTAGAGTTTCAATGGTGATTTACAAGATAAGAAGGCACTTCCACCTGTTAGTGTTAGTTTCAACAGCTTCCTGGAGACCAACCAAGTGTCGCCTACCAGTAATATGCCTAAAATGATAATGCAAAGACTTGGGTTGCTTGTTATTATAGACTAAGCAAATATATACATATATTTTGCATATGGAGCTCTTAAATGTTAATGTTTTTGTAACTTCTCCATTTGCCCCACCTGACAACCATGACACTACATGTTGACCACTACCTTTCATTTGTCTTTGTGCCAATTATCCCTTCGAACCGTGAATTGCTAACCATTATAATATTGATATTATTTTTCTTTCTGTATAATAACGCACTGCCATTAAAAAAATTAATCATGCGCAATTTATCTTCTTAATTTTTTTTTAATAATATAATATATATTACTATTATATATACCTATAATATATATATATATATATATATATATATATAATAAAATAAAAAGTTAACATTATTATTAAACTATATGTAAAAATAATTTAGTGAATATTATTGAACTATATATTAAAAAAATTAATGAAAACAAAATTATGAAGTTATAATATATACAGTATAATAAAAATCATATATTCAAAAAACTTAATATTTAAAATATTATAGTTGCTTCTAATATTATATATTCTATAGAATATAAATATTATATTGGTTTTATTATTATTATAATATTTATTTCTTATATTAATATTTTTCACACAAAATTAATTATTAATTGTGATCATATAATACAAATATATTATAATATTATGTATAATATATTATAAAACAAAGGTCTAATTAAAAATATATTATGTTAGAATATATAGATAGAAGTTGGAAATCCACAATTGACCATTTATATTTTTTGACTTGGGTGATTTCTATAGAATCGATTCCTTTCACACTGAGATGAAATAGATGAATATTAATCCTAATGTCATTATTTATAACACCATCATTAAGACTTTGTGTAAATGAAGTCGATTGCAGAAGCACATTGCGTTCTTGCACCAAATGAAACATAATTATTGTTTTTCAAAATTTGTTACATATATTACTTTAATTAATGCAATTTGCATGAAAGATAGAGTCGATGAAACTCTAGGGTTGATAGCTAAAATGATACAAGATGGTTTTCTTTCATATATTACTACTTATAATACCCTAATTAAGGGTCTATGCAAGGTGGATATGGAAGATGAATCTCTCAAGTGAGTGGCTATAATGAGGTTGCCTAGCTTTTAGGATAAAAGTATTGTTTTGACGCAGATGATTGAGAAAGTTTCTTATTTTTTTATTGATGTGTCAAATGATATTAATTATGATTATTAGGAATGTCAAGATTATTTGTTTTGTAATTGGAATTATTTGTTTCTATTATAAATCTTTAAGGATCATAGGTACTTTTGGTCCAAGAAAGTTAGGAACATAACTGATCTTATTCCATCTTAAGTTTAAGTTTTTTTTTCACCGTTCTTGGTCTCCAAAACACAAAAGCCACTAAAGTGTGGACAAACTGTGTATTAAATTAATGTACATTCATTTAGTACTATGTTTATTATGTCAATATAATTAAAAAACTTTAACGATTTAACTTATAATAAAATTGATTTTATCTTCAACTCGTAAGAACTTGACGTATGATACCTTTATTGATTTAATTATTCAAGAGAATAATCTAACTTTCATTAACAATAAAAGTTAAATAAAAAATAACACACTCAAAAAAGTTAAGAATTCAATTTTTAATAATCTAATCTTAATTAACTATAAAAATTAGATTAAAAAAAACACAGTTAAAATTATATATATATATAATTTTTTTTTAATAATAATATTATTTGGTGCTTCAAAAATTAAAATAAATATCCTAACTTTTAATTAAAATTGAAATATATATATATATATATAATTTTTTTTAAATAATATTATTTGGTGCTTCAAAAATTAAAATAAGTATCCTAACTTTTAATTAAAATTGAAACTGGAAAAATTAATCGAAAATGAATGCAACTAACCAAACTCAAAAGAACCAAATAAATATTAGGGTAAGAATATCTTACCAACCCTCTCACAAAATTAACAAAATTTCAACTCGGAGTAGTACGCATAGTTACTTAATAACCAACCACCCATGTAATCCAAGCATCTTAAATGTGGCATCCAAGGTATAAATTCTAATATTTTCAAAAGCTTTAATTTCATTCCATATTCCAATATTTATCAATAAGTCGAAACTCTCCAGAACAAGGAAGAATCCATTGAATTGGTAGGTATGAAAAAAATTAGGAAGCGTAGGAGGACACCTATTTGACAAAAATAAGAAACACGAAAAATTAGGGGATTTTTTATATTTTTATTTTATTAATATTTGTGGCGATGATGACTATGATGATGAATTGGCCCTTGGGTGGATTTGTACACCACACCAACAGAGCATAAAAATCCCCCAGCAATACAAATAGTAAGTTTTCTTTGCTTATTCTTCAGATACCCAGAAAAAAAGAGGTTTTTTTCTCTGTTTTGGGGTTGGGGTTTGTTCAATTTTATCTGTTTATCACCGATCCGATCCAGATCAATTACCGATTTGAGAAATTATAAATTAGCCTATATTTTGAGCCAAATTTACGAATACCCAAATCGTCAAATTCCATGTAATGTATTGGATGATCAGAGGAGCTCCGAATAAATGCATCAAATGGACACCCAATTGTTCTGTTCATGCATAAAAGACCCCTCTTTTCAATACGGATGAATCAATTTAAGAAAGGATAAATTCCATAAATCCATAACTCTAATTTGGCTCTACCCCTTTCTGTATGTGCTTCTCTTAATACCAATTTGCACTCAAATCGTTTGTTTTTTCTTTATCAGGATCGGTCCTGAGTATTGAACCCGTGGCATCTGACGCCCGATTGGGGTTTCAGTCAAACCCTATAAGGGCAACAACAATACTGTGCCTTATTTGTAAATTGATTAGATGCCATTAATTTCGTGATTATTCCTGTCACACAGGAATGAATAGAATATTTTAAGGCGCTGTTACAGAGCAATTGTGAATTTTGAGTTTGGTTTTGTGGTTGAATGTATTATTCAATTAGGATTTTTGGGTAGGTTGGAGTTTTAATCAGCATGGGGAAGAAGAGGAAAGAACGCACTGTGGCAGAGCTGTACAAGCGTACCGTAAAGCTGTCAAAGCCACGGGTATGTTTCAACTTTTAAAACCAATTTAATTTACATTCTTGGTTTGCATTTTTTTTGTCTTTAAGGATTTGCTAAAATTGTACGTCACTGCATTTTACTTCACAATTGTGCTAGATTTTGCTTATGCTTAGCATCTGATTTTTATGTTATGGATAAAACTACTTGTATAAAAATCTAATCTTTTTCTTTTGGAAAACCCAATTTGAGAAATAAATAGATAGAGCTTATGCATATTCGGGCTTTTGGGTGTGAAATTGTGTGTATTTTATTAGCTATCAAGAAAATCAAACAACTTTGCCGTATTGTGAGTTTCTTCTGGAATCAGCTGCTTAGAAAATAATTTGTTCCGACCTCTCTCTCAAAATATTTCTATGCAGCTGATTCCAAAATGCTTTCACAATGCAAATCGCTATGATTTGTCACTCAAAAATAGAAACTTTGCAGTAAAAAGCTTAGCCTTGAGGATATGAAAGCACGCCACATGTCCCAAAATTTTGTTTTCAAGCTGATGCCCAATTGTTTAGGGAAAAACCCTTTTGTCAGGTATGCAGAGGTGAGACGATTGGGCATTCTCTGTTTACAGGGTAGGGATGATTGCTCCTGCCATTAGAGCAACTCTCAAGTCATAGGGGTTATCTATCCTCTGGTGGCGGACGTGTATTTTCTGTTGGGGTATCACTCCACAGCTGAGTTTTGAACACAAACATCTTAGTATGCGTGGATTAGTGTTTGAGGTCTGCACCTTACTAGATCAAGGTCATTTAATTGACATAGGGTTTTTGGTCCTTTACACAGGCTGAATTTTTAGTGTAGCTTTTAATAAAGTGGAATGTTTTCAAATTTAAAGTTTTTGATGATACCATGACAATTTTTATTTCTTAATTGAGATATGTATCTTGGCCTTGGTAGGTTCTGCTGAATCTCTTGAAACGCATGATTATTACTATTATTTTTGAGTAAGGAAGATTTATATCATAGATTAATTTATATTAGTGTCCACTATTAATAGTTTAATGGGACTGGAGTACATCTGACGAAGCTAAAGTTTGCAAAAGTGTCCCAGCTCATTCAAGCAAAACAAATCATGGTGTAAATAAGATATGCCAAGAAAATATCCCATATACCTGAAGGAAAGAGGAGAGCTAACTAGTTTCATCATCAGAGTCAAGAATAGAAAAGTAAATGCTGAGTATTTTCCAAAGGTTGTCCTCTAAGTGAATATCATGGGCTAATGGGGCCTTTTGGATTGATTCACTGGCATTAAAATATTTGCACTGCAAGCTAAGTAGGTGGCCAAGGGAACTCTCTCACAACATCTAAGGTTGAAGGAACCTTGATGGTAATAAAAAGATGGTAATATCCTGTAGACTGGAGCCTTGCATTGATGTTTCCCACAAGTAGATTTGATCCTTCTCCAAGTCCTACACACAACCCAGTTTGATGGTTGAGTAGGATGAATTATGGGGACTGTTGAGATGCTAAAAAATAATCAGCTTTAGTACTAGTTATTTGTATCTTATGTGTCCCTTAGGAATTTTTTGGGTGTGCGTTTGGACCAATTTTGTGATTCTGTTGAGACCATTATGTGGTCGTTTAGGAAATTTTTAGTCATTTATTTCTGTGTCCAGGCCAGTCAGGTTTGTAAAAATAACCAACTATTCCACATGCAAAGGAATAAAGGGCTTAAATGGGAAATTGGCCATAAACAGGTTATTGGGTGTTAGAGCAGGTGCATGTTTTTGGAAGTGGTTTTGTGCACAGGTCTTTTGAAACAGTATCTTGGCCAAGAGCAGAAACTATATATTTTATGTACCTTTGGAGACTTCCTTGGGCTGAGTTGGCCCTCATACCTCCTAAAGAAAGTTCTGTTATCTCTTCTGTATGTTTTATGTCCATGCTGCACTTCTGGTTTATGTTTTTCCATTTTTTGTACTTAACAATTCTCTAAATTTAGCAGTTTTCAGTCTTCAAAATAGAAGGAACAAGATTTAATTTTTAGTTAACATTCAGGATTTCAGATTTCAGTTCTTCCTTTTAGATATAATCTCTGCAGATCCAGGGTTTGTACCTTACGGTTTAGTGTAGTCTATGATATGTTTCAGTTGGGCTAACAACAAGAAGCTAGTCTCTTGGAGGAGTATAGAGGCAAACGTGGATGCCTACCTCACCCTGAGGAAATATTCCCAATTCGTTGTACTTACAAAGGTTACTAATAAGTTTAAAGATAGTCTCAGGATGCAGTGGACAATCTTTAAAATTCAAATATATGACAATGAATAATGCATTTAAGCATGATGATCAGAAGTAGCTTCTGATGAGTCTATTTTATATGAAGGTTGGGTCCCTAGATTCATAAACCATATAGGATTGTGGGCATAACAAGTGAGTGAAAGGTCTTCTTCTTAGACAGAGAATCTAAAAGTGGACCAGGAAGCTTTGTCTCTTTTTAACAACCAAAGAAGCATAACCTATAGAGAGTATTGTTGGGAAGTAGGTAATTGGGCTAAAAACAGGTCCAGAAATTTATACACCCAAATAAGTTTTTCTTGTTGTGATCTCCACCTGATTTCGTTGATGGAAAAATGAAGTTCCAGGAGGGCATTTTTGGGTGTATTGAAGACCATTTTCTTTTTTTCGGCTGAGGTGAAACAGTGGTCTTGATGGGTTACAAAAGCACTCCAAAGCATCGATGCTTTTGTAACGATTCTAGAGAAGAACATCAACATAACAACACCATCTACAAAGAACATCATGCAAGGGGAGAAGGA
The DNA here is from genome assembly GCA_037957365.1 of Torreya grandis. Taxonomy (NCBI): domain Eukaryota; kingdom Viridiplantae; phylum Streptophyta; class Pinopsida; order Cupressales; family Taxaceae; genus Torreya; species Torreya grandis. The sequence goes on from JARHVA010004060.1 coordinate 501,091, forward strand.
ATCCAATATGTCAAATCAATTGGAAATTAAATCAACAAATTATATGTTTAACAAGCATATTTGACATTGTCGATTTTGTAATATTGATGTTTACTTGGGACTTTGGAAACAAGAAGATTAGAAATGAGCACAACTTGGTTTAAAAAATGACATTAAATTGGGGTGTGCTTCTATAGGAAACGGCAAAAATGGAAATAATTGGAAACAATAGGAAATGGCATTAGAAATGGAAAGAAACAACATTGGAAACTCCAGTAGAAAATGAAAGCAAAATCCCAGTGAACCACTAGGAAATTATATTTGAAACATCATTTTCCTTCCCTCTTAGTGGAAACATTTTCAAATTAGCTATAAACTTATTAAGAGTCTTGCTTGCCTAAGATTTAGTTTTTAAAAGAGTAAGAAGTGTTTTTAGAGTGGGAAAACAACTACAACACCTCCCAAAATGACATTAAATTGGTGTGTACTTCTATAGGAAATGACAAAAGTGGAAATAATTGGAAACAATAGGAAATGGCATTAGAAATGGAAAGAAACAACATTGGAAACTCCAGTGGAAAATGAAAGCAAAATCCCAATATTTTAGTTGTGTGAACCACTAGGAAATGATATTTGAAACATCATTTCCCTTCCCTCTTAGTGGAAACATTTTCAAATTAGCTATAAACTTATTTAGAGTCATGCTTGCCTAAGATTTAGTTTTTAGAAGAGTATGAAGTGTTTTTAGAGTGGGAAAACAAGTACAACACCTCCCAAAAATGGTTTTTTAAGATTCATAGGTTTGCCCACTTCTTGTCATAATATTGTCTTTGTTTTGCAATACCTTAATTGCTTTAGCACCAACCTCAATTGGACATACCTATATGGTTATTCCACACCTTGGGAGGATAAGTGGTGGATATGGTGGCATTGAAACTAGGACTATACCATAGAACATTTGTTTCATACTTGCAAAATGTTATGCACCACTTTCATTGCCCTTATGATACACGACCCACGAAGAGTTGAGCATTCATAGAAGTGATGGTGGAACCTACCTATTCAATTACCATAAAGGCTATTGATGGAGAGCCATTCCTGATTAATCCTCATAGTGAAGTCTAGAATATGGCCTTCTACAAACCTATAGCGACAATCCTCATTTGGTGCCAATGGATGTTTATCATCTACCTCCCATTGACAACTATGCTCACTAATTTATGGCTTCATTATAGTTAGCCATAGTGATCATATCCAATACATATTATGGGTACGTTTCCAACATTTTTCTTAATGAGAGTTTAATAGCCATGTGTCTTATTGGAGAGGTAAGTGAAAGAGGAACATCTACATGATCTACATGACCATCTATGAGATCATGAGTTTGAGTGTGTCATCTACATTTTCTATTTTCAATAACAAAAATGGGGCATCCTTGGAAAAGAGCTCCTTATCCTCTTAGGACAATGCATGTAAATATCATGCATATATGTTATATACATTCATGAAGAAAATTGGTATGATTTTAATATGACATAATTATAGCATAGAAATTAACAACAATTCATAGATGCATTGCACCAAGGAAAAATGATAAATGAGACTGTCACTATGATTGTGCGGCAAATTAAGATTTAAGAGTATGGTTGAGATGAGGGTTCCTTCATCTGGCTTTATGGAGTACTATGATAGCACACCAAACTACTCTTCTACATAACAGGGAAGCCATGGTGCTAAAGCTGGCGGGGAAGTTTATTGCTAAGATTTTTGACAAGATAATGATTCCATTTTCATGTAATCCAGTGCTGTAATTTCTTAGGAATAATATAATATGTCTCGTTAGGTTTTGAATATAGTGATTTGGTTGAGAGAATCCTTTTAGAGGCTAGTGTTCATGCTTGGGTTAACGATGCCGGAGTAGTCCATAGTTTGGAAGTATTAAGAGTAGGGCTTTCTTCTTGATTTGCTTTCAAAGTCTTGAGTCCTGGTCCTTTAGTTCATCATAACACCTTGTAGTTTTATCCTAGTGAGATGTGAATCTCTTTGTTGCTGAAGGAGCAGAGTTGCAATGCTCCTTATTGTTTGAATTCTAGGTTTTATCTAATCAATTTTGGAACTTAATGGAAAGACTTGCAACTCCTCTTGGCAAGGCCGAATAAGATAATTTGTTTCTAATGGGTCTATTTCTAGGTTTCTCAATTCAATTTTGGAACTTAATGGAAAGACTTGCAACTCCCATTAGCAATTTCATTTTCTACGAGCCAGCCTATTTCTTCATGGCAAGGCCGAATAAGATAATTTGTGTTTAGGTCAATATTGACTAGGACCTGAAATAAATTCTTGTTATCAAATGGGTATTTGCTATTTACACATTCACACAACTTGTTATTTACATTAATTTTCTCAACACGTGTTTAGATAAAAAAAATATAAACATGCGATTGGGGATTATCTCAAGCAGAAAGTTGACTGCGTGCTCTTCCTCATAGATGACAAATTTAAATGATGAAGGCTGGATAGTGGTCTATCATAAGGCGAATCAAACATCTTTCAACCCTGTTCCCAAGCCACTCTCTCAGCTGAAGCTTGCCTCTTAAGCAAGATTTTTCTCTATTGTCATAGAGCTCTAAAGTTGTGTCAACCGTCAGTCTTCCAAGTCCCAGCGAGCTGTCTCAACAAGTTGTCAATTAGTTCCTCCAAGTTGGTTTCTTGGTAAATCTAAGGATTGATAAACTCTTGCAAGAATTATATGGCTAGAAGGATTCAGCAAAACATCACATAAATGGCTTTTTTGCATGCATGAAATCAAGAAATATATGTTGTCTGGTAAATGTTTTATTTATAATAAAATTATAAGCTCTATTTCGTAAAAAAAATAAAAGTTTATGTTAAATTGTATATGGCTACAAGGTAAAAAATTTGTTTCCTCTCATGGTGAAGGTTGGAGCAGCATTTAAATACTTGTTTCTGCCTTTTTTCTAGTCATTGATGTTAAATTGTAGATGGCTACAAGCTAAAAGCTTTGTTCCTCTCATGGTGAAGGTTGGAGTAGCATTTTAATATTTGTTTCTGCCTCTTTTTTCTAATAGGATTATAAGATACAATTTAAGCACATGTTTGCATTCATTATTTTCAATCTGGAAGGAAAACAATTCAGCTTGGCAAGCATACATGCCTGTAATGAAGGCAAATGTACTTGTGGTATACTTTTTTTTTTAAAATTTTCCACGAGGGCAAGGAAAGGGTGTGATTAAAGACAAAGGAGAGCACATTTGCTTTTGCATGTTTGGGGTTCCACTTGGTTTTTCTTGACATCACTTTGTTGGATCATTAGTCGATTTTGTTGTCCATTTGCTACAAGATGGAGAAACTTTGTATTTGACAGATTCTCTTTTCCCCTAACATATTTATTTCTAGAGTTCCAATTGCATTGGAAATATTTCCTGAATATGGAATCTCATCTCAAAGAGGAGAAGCGATCTTGGTTAGATCCAAACCCCTCTGCAAGTAAAATAAACTCTTTGATTGATCTGTTGAATGGTTCTTCCCAGAATTCTGGAGTTTAGAAATATATTCAAACAGTGTATGCGCTGTTTTATGTTATTCATAGGATTGCTTTCTGTAGTATACATCTCATGTATTGGCAGAGGATACCAAGGGGAAAACTCCTAAATCATATCGTTAAAGGGTTAGTACTTGATGTAGGGAAGATAAAGAAGGCATGGTGATTTTGGAATAATTGTTTTGTATTTATTGATTTTAATATTAGTGTTTCCAGATCATCTTATGTGACTAGTAGTCTGTCTATATAATTGATTTTTGTGAAGTATAAGTATCATGTTGTCTGAACATGTGAAGAAAACCATTGAAAATAACATCCAAGATTAAATGTGAGAGATTGTCTGTAACCAGAAGAGAAAAGGGAAATAAGATTTTTCTGAATCCTATTATGTTTTTTTCTTTTGAACTGGAAGATTCTGTGCTATCATATGTTTGTACTTGTCTATTTTACCTTGCATCTTTACGTTTATTTCTGGGATCTTTGTGCTCCTCATAAATCTGTTTTGATGCAGATAACTCCTATACTTGAAGGAAATTGTCGCATACAAGGACCTCTAGTTGAGTCCGATTCTGAATGTGGAATAGATACGGTAAGTTGATAGTGTGATTCTATTGGTTTTTTAATTTTTTAGGCTGGTTAAAATTGCTTTGCAAATATTTACACAGCCTGGAATTGTACAGTCCCTATTTTTCTTCTGAGTGGGCAGAGGTATGCGTTTCTTTCCTTTGTTGGCCCTTTTGACGAGATCCTTTAAGGTGAAATTTTACCTTTGATGTTAGTGCAAAAATTGTTTGCTAGATTCAATTAATTGTGTACTGCATGCATTGGTAAATAAAATTTCTTGTGTTTGATAATTATTAGCCTATCTAACTCTTGTGATTAGTGGATCTGTTTGTTTAATGCTCAATGAAAAAATATTCTTATTTAGTTTAAAAATAAAAAAACACACTCTTTCTTGAAGATGTTATTGCAGGCTAGGTTTCGAAATAAGCTAGTTGATCTAGTTTGTTGAGTAGATAGCCGATCAAAACATGCTACAATATTGTAAATTGAAGTAATCAGTTATGGTCCAAAACAATTAATCAGTAAAATCATGAAAAATTAGCAAAAAATGTCAAAAAATATAAAATGTTTAAAATCCCTTGATATAAGCAAAAACCCGACTGAATTAAAATAAAAACCTTGAACAGCATGGTGCAATGTTACTGTTTCGTTTTTTATTCTGGTGCGGGTTCAAAGAACCCGGTTCGCCGATATGGCGATTTTTTTTCTCCCTTGGGTTCGTCCGTACAAAAAATATATAAAAAATTAAAAAATATAGAAATTATAGCTTATTACATAGGAAATTAGTGACATCGTCATTAACCATATAGTATGCATATTGATATGATAAATAAAATATGAAAATAATCACAAAATACCGAAAATACTAAATACTAACCGAATGCCAAATGTCATGATAATCATTAAACATAAATGATAAATATTAAACATCAATAATTATGATATTATCCTGTGGCTGTAATTAAACACATCAAACTTAAAAGTCTTAAAACTTAAATGTTAAAGTCACTAATAATGACCCATAATTTTTAGTGACTCAGCTATGAACCGTTAGAAGGTACAGGTGCTAGGTGTTTGTATAATTATTTGAACTTTATGATTTATACATTACTAATCCACATGTAATCCCTAGCATGCCCAGTTGAATCAAAGTAATTTCAGTTGACAGATTAGCTTTGAAATGCCACATCTTATATATGAAGAGTCAAGACAATGAAAGCTGTCAACATCTAGCTTATGATTTCCTGATTGAATGCCGTTGATGGATGTGGATTGCATTATGTATTCCATTGCAAATTGGCCATCTGTTCTGAAAATCAGTTGACCGGCTTTTGGCCAGTGTCTTCCAAATCCTCAATTAATGCTTCAAGTTAAGTTATTTTTTTTCTTCTTTAAGATATTTGCTTTTAAGGGTTCATAGCCAAGCCACTAAAAATGGGGAAAAAAAAAAAAAAAAAAGTGTTTTTGACTGCTGGTTCTCTGTCCCAACGCCCAGGGTTCGTCCCAAAAGAACCGGAGCTTCACCCAGGTGCCCAGGGACGAACCCTGAGCATTGGCGCAGCGAACCGAACCCCGAACCAGAACCCGGTTCAAACCTGGGTGCTCAATGCAGCCCAAAAGCCAAGAACCGGTAACGTTGGCATGGTGTTCTTATATTATGGCATAAAGAATGAAAATAGGAACTCCCTAAACTTGTAGAATGTTCAACGCACATTGTAAATTAATTAATTAAGTGCAATTTACAAGAAAATTATCTATGTTTGTAGTTGCCAAGATTCATGAGTCAAAACCAAAGTCAACATTCAACAATGAAAACTATATTAACAAATATAAGACATCAATGCCCTTTGTCCCATTTGCAAAGTCTTTTACAACATTTTCTTACATTCCGGCATAAATATAAAACATGGGTACTGCCCTAACTTTCAGAAAGTTTAATGTATATTGAAAATTAATTGTTTCAAGCACAATTTATAATCGGACTCATTTATGTTGGAAGCTGCCAAGGCTTATGAGTCCAAACAACATTTGACTCTGCGAATTATGCTAAAAAGTATAAAACATAAATGCTCTGTCCCTTTTACAAGGCCTTTGCCTACTGGTAGAGGCCTTGGTATTTTAGGTGTTTGTGTGTCAGCCTGACACTATTCACTCGATTCCGTGAATGCAGGCAGTTCCTTTGTCATCATTATGCCCTTCATCTAACCAAGTTTGCAAATTCTCTACAACTAGTCACTGTCCATTTGTCCAATTAGGGGTGAGGTCAAACTTGTCCAAGAAAATGAACTCTATGCCAGGTGCTTTTTATAAATGCCTAACCCAAAATTGAAGATTGTAAAACATAAATACCAATGTTATTAAGAAGTGCATATTCCAACTTCTTGTGCTTCTTTTGAGTGCAAATTTTCAAATGCATTGCAATTGCACTTGGAAATAGAAGAAGTGCAAGTTTGACTTCAAAATTCGAATACCAAACATGTGAAGATTTTGCGACTGTCCATTGTAGTTATCACACCACACGTCCACATACAGGGGAACAAAAAGCAAAAAAATAAATTTTCATACATAGATTTAAAATGTGAACAATGGATCTGAATTGAAATGACATTGCATACCTAGCAGTGTTGTCCTCAAAGCCAAACAAGTCTCTAGCTCTCTTATCTGCATCTAACACAATTTGTATCAGACCTTTTGATTGTGATGTGGCATCATCTTCTTCACACAGGTAAAGAATCCAATCCTAACTTCTCCTCCATGGTCAAATCCATCAAAGTAAAACAATGTGGGATGAGGAAGGCTCTTGCCACAAATTAGGTGAATGGCAATGCAAGTAAAATTGCGTAGCTTGCAATGTTGTACTAAATGCCAAACAATCATCTGACTCTCTTAAATGCGTCTAACTCAACTTGTATTAGACCTTGTGTTTCTGATCTAGCATCATTTTCTCCCCACATGTAAAAAATTTAATCATAACCTCACCGCCTTAGTCAAATTCATTAGAGTTAATCAATGGAGAGGAAGGCTTTTGCCACATGAATTAGGTGAATGACAACAAGTCTTAGAGCGCTCCTAATAGTCCAAGTATCACCAAGCAGAGCACCTTTCCACCAAAAGGGTTGAACAAAACTTGATCATATTCTGTCATAGCCTAATGCCAAAATGCTGGTCACCATACACTGCTATTAAACATAACAAATTGATTCTTTGTTCTCATGTATCAAAGAAGTATCATTTGTCATATTGGTGGGTGAACAATGCTGGGCCATTTGGGTTCAAATTTGGTTTTATATCTTTATCTATATGAAATTTGTGCAGGAATAAAAGAAGAAATTCATGCAGGCATGAACAATGTAAAGTTTCATTATGATTTCAAATGATTTAGTCTATTTGTTTTTTAAAATGCAGGTATGCAACATGGAGGACAGAAGTTTGGAAGTGAACTTATCTGAACATGTGGAGGGCTCTGTTTCAACTACTGCCTCTAAAAGATGCAGAAACAAAGAACAAGACCGCAAAACTGGACTATATCATAACACTGGTGATACACTATTGAGTGAAAATAAAATAATTGGAAAAGAATCCCTGAGTGAGCATACTACAGGCAAATCAACAACCAAAGACTTTTTGGAAAGAGAAGAAATGCTAGGCAGCAAGAAGACAAGGATAAGTAGTAATGTACGGAGGACAAAGGGAAATAAATCAAGAAAGGCGGGTACAGGTAGCAGCAATTCAGATTATGGACAGAAAGTGGAAATACGGGAAACCAGTATGGTTGAGCAAAGTGAAAAGTCCTTGGAGACTCCAGATACATTTCAATCAAATGACAAGGAGAATATCCTTTCTCTTGGAAAGCATTCAGAGGAGTCTTGTGATAAATCAAGAAAGGAAGGTATAGGTAGCAGTCATTCAGATCACGGACAGAAAGCAGAAATACAGGCAACCAGTACAAATGAGCAAAGTGAAAAGTCCTTAGAGACTCCAGATGCATCTCAATTAAATGACAAGGAGAAGATCCTTTCTCTTGGAAAGCAGTCAGAGGAAACTTGTGATAAATCAAGAAAGGCAGGTATGGCTAACTGTCATTCCAGTATGATTGAGCAAATTGAAAAGTCCTTAGAGACTCCAGATGCATCTCAATCAAATGACGAGGAGAAGATCCTTTCTCTTGGAAAGCAGTCAGAGGAAACTTGCAATAAATCAGGAAAGGCAGGTATAGCTAGCAGTCATTCAGATTATGGACAGAAAGCAGAAATAAAGGAAACCAGTATGATTGAGCAAATTGAAATGTTATTGGAAACTCCAAGTGCTTCTCAATCAAATGACGAGAAGATCCATTCTCTTGGAAGGCAGTCAGAGGAAACATCTGATAATTCAAGAAAGGCAGGTATAGGTAGCGGTCATCCAGATTATGGACAGAAAGGAGAAATTCAGGCAACCAGTACTATTGAGCAAAGTGAAATGTCCTTGGAGACTACTGGTGCTTCTCAATCAAATGATGAAAAGATCCTTTCTCTTGGAAAGCAGTCCGAAGAATCTTGTGATAGATCAAGAAAGGCAGGTCTAGCTAGCAGTCATTCAGATTGTGGACAGAAAGCAGAAACACAGGCAACCAGTACAATTGGGAAAAGTGAAAATACCTTGGAGACTCCATGTAACTCTCAATCAAATGATGAGGAGAAGATACTTTCTCTTGGAAAGCAATCAGAGGAAACTTGTGATAAATCAAGAAAGGCAGGTATAGATAGCAGTCATTCCGATTGTGGACAGAAAGCAGAAATACAGGCAACCAGTACGATTGAGCAAAGTGAAAAGTCCTTGGAGACTTCCTGTGCCTCTAAATCAAGTGATGATGAGAAGATCATTTCTCTACTAAAGCAGCCAAAGGAAACTTGTAATAAATCAAGAAAGGCAGGTATAACTAGCAGTCATTCAGATTGTGAACAGAATGCAGAATTACAGGCAACCGGTACGATTGAGAGAAGTGAAAAGACCTTGGGGACTCCAGGTGCTTCACACTCAAATGATGAGGAGATCCTTTCTCATGGAAAGAAATCAGGGGAAGCTTGTGACAAGTTCTCTGACAAAGAGCCTGCTGATATTTTACAATCTAATGAAATGCCCATTAATGCAGATACTGAGATATATGACAATGACAGGGATATCAAAAAGAAAGAAGAGGCTGACAAGGAGTTACCTGTAATAAAACCAAATGATGCTAGTAATATTAACTCTAGAGAATCTGATAGTGTCAGGACAACCTCAAGTAAAAGAAACCTTGATGCATGTAACATGGTACCAATAATTGTAGATGAAATAAATGAATCAAAAGGCTTACCAGGAATACAAGAGCCCATGCCGTTTTGTTATGATTCAGATATCCGTGTGCCTCGAAGTGAGAATAGCGAAGGAATGCCACAAATTCATGTTAATGGGGATGTATGCAATAGCAACAATTTGATGGAAAGACCAGTGATAAGTATTTTCTCAAGATTAGTAAATACAGATGAGCTGACAGCTACACACACACAATCACTTCTAACAGCAAATGTGCTTTCGAAGGGAACAAGTGTCTCACCTGATATGATCAATTCTGAGAATACAAGCACTCTTGGATTACCAGGAAGAACGAATTCTGAAAAAGTAACCTTCATTTTGACTGAAGATTCTATTGATGTAATTCAAAAAGTTGAAACTGAGTGTATTGGGCGTGAATTACTTCCACAAAACATTAACATTCAGACCCAGACACCTACAGATAATTCTTTCCCAGGACATAGTTTATCTATTAATGGCACAGAACCTGTGAATTTATCTGTTGACTGTGGTCCTTTGCACCATTTTTTCACCAGTTCCCCCGAGAAGAAGGAATCTGCAAACAGATTTATTTCTGAAGGAAATCTTTCACAAGAAGCAGTCAGTTCATTGCCTCTTTCAGTCACACCAGGGCATTCCTCTATAACATCTGCAAGTCAGTCTGTTACAACTGCAAGAGAGATTGAAGCACATTCTAGCTGTCAACAAGAGGAGGATTTTGCTTTTACATCAGTTTGTACCGAATCCTCTACAAGTAAAAACACCATCATTATTGTAGAGGAAGCTAAAGATGTTTTGGTGGTAGCTGCTAGAAGTCCAGAGCATCTTCAAAATGACTGTTTGACAAGTAATATGTCTATTGGATTCATAGGCATGCTAACATTTCAGTTTTATATTCAGAATTTGTAAATGACATTGACCAGGTTCTCATTGAGATTGTTCCAGATTTTCATTGGGAACCTGGGGAACACATAAAAACAGCAACTAAGGGAGTCACTTCTAATGCAGGAAATGGATTGAACGAGGATTTTCATGTTGGTGAAGCCAGGAAGAGGGGTGATCTCTCTGAATTGGCTAGCCCTTCAGGAGTGTTACTTCCATGTGAAGAAACTCAAAAATCTTGTGAACATATTTCTGGAGAGGACGATGTAAGTCTTGGAGATCTTCCTTTGTGTATATTGTTGAACAGAATAAAATACTGTAATGCAATTTGGTTGAGTTAAATGCTTCCCATTTCCTGCAGGGCAAGTAGATTATTGACTTGGTTGGCAATGTTTGTAGGTGGCTAAGTAGGAAAGAATAACCATTTATTACAAAAAGCAATAGAATACGGCATTCAGACCAATAGACCCTAAGCATATATAAGGACAAGAACCATTGGCCATGCTAATATTTGGAGAGATCCCTCTTAATCATCAACACGAATATTGAAATACACTTCAGGCCATGACTGTTGCATTATTTTGAAGCAACCATCTGATAAGATTAATACAACTCAATAATTAAAAATGTCCTATGTAAATCACTTAGAACTTAATTATTCCCATGTATTTCGTAAAACTCTCATTTATATCAATGTTGAATTATTTTTCTACATCTACTTCACCTCTCAGCGTTTTCGGTGTTTCCAACACTGCTTAAGCACCGGGGTGAGGGTTATGTGGCTGCAGGCAAAGAAGATGGCAATGTGTTAGTAAGAGATGTAGGGACTTTCACTGATGTTGCAGGTAAGCATAAATGAAGATGGCTACCCAAAAGACTGCAAAATAGGTGCTATGGAACCAAATTAAGCCTAGGTCATAGGAGTGTCAAGTGCTATTTTTGAACCTATACCAAGTGTTCTTTGCATTTGCTTTACCTCCCACAAGTTATTTATAATGTTTTTCAGATTTGTTCTGCTGCTTTAATTGTCTTCCGTAAATCAGCCTTGAGTGCATCTCTGTAGTTGTCAATGGATTTATATTTGACTAGCTGATGCTACTTTTCCTGAACCTGAGGCTTAGGGAAGGTTTGTTTCAATTCTGTGCCTTCAGAATTCAACTCTGTGGAGAGAGGTTTTGCCCGCATGCATAGTCACAGGGTTCGGCGAACTTTTCCAATAAAGTTCGAAATTCGCCGAACTTCCGATGTCCAAATTTGTTATGTTCGGCCGAAAAAACGTGAGGGAAAAAGGGCAAAAACGCAGACAGCACAAATGGATCAGATTCCAAAACAGCCAGATTCAATTGATCCCGATTCGATGTGAAAGATTGCCGTGACCTACTGTGTTAACGATTGTGCGATCTGTAGACTGGCAAGAGTGTTGTCTGCATTTACGTTGTGGACTGTTGATTAAACATTTCCTTTCCATTCCTTGCTCGACACACCTCCAAACGAACGCTGCCGACACACACCTCCAAACGGACGCTGCTGACACTTTATTATAATTTAGGTTTTAAGGCGTATATTGTTTTTTTTTTAAATTTCCGTGTTGTTTTATTTTTTATTTTTTTATTTATATTTGTATTTCGTTATATTTAATATTCTTAAAAGTTTATTTTATTGTATATTGTTTTTATGTTTCTTTTTTAATTTGTGTTTTTTTTTTAATTTTTTCTATTTATATTTCATTATATATGATATAAAATAAACAAATAAAATAACATAAAAATTAAAAAAGAAAAAATATGATATTTTTATTTTTTGTATTTATTAAATAAACAATCAATATATATATTAAAAAATGAAATGATAAAATAAATTTTTACGAATATTAAATATAATAAAATATAAATATAAAAATAAAATAAAATAAAATAAATAAATAAAATAACATAAAAATTAAAAAAGAAAATATATAATATTTTTATTTTTTGTTTTTTTATTTTTATTTTTTTATTTTTGGTTCGAATTTAATGGCGAATTTTTTTCGAACTTTATCAATTGGCGAACTTGAACCGAATTTTATCCTCGTCGAACTCGAATTCGAACTCGAACCTTGTGACTATGCCCGCATGCATTGTCATCATTGTTCATATGAATAATCATAACAATGCATAATTGTAACTAAAGCATGTATTTGAAAAAGGAATGATTACAGGAACACGTAATGTACTTGTCACCATTAATTTGATTTTCACTTCAATGATGGTTTGGGGCAACACTGACCATTGCATCCAACTGTTGTACCTACCATTCCCTTCTCTATATGTACATTTTGGGTTGATACATTATGTGTTTTCCATTGAAATTTCTATTAAGTATCGCGTGAGTCAAATATAAACATACTGGAGATCATGTACATTGCAATCATGATGAATGAGACATTCCTATTTCAGTCATATTGTGTGGTTTTCATTTTTGGATATAATTGTGTATGCCTTCTGTGGGATAGTTTATCATGAGTACATGATGCTTTCCTATTCATTTTTTTAATTTTTAATTGTAATATTAAGTAGCTTCAGTTCTGGTTGTGTCGTCATTTGGTTCCCCTCTGACTCTCATGTGAAGTCCATATCATGAAGTGGTCCCTATTCATGTTTTTAATTGTAATATTAAGTAGCTTCAGTTTGGTCGTGTCGTAATTTTCGTCATTTGGTTCACCTCGTCTCTCATGTGAAGTCTGTATCATGAAGTGGTCACTCATCACAGCAGCCAATATTTTGCTATTATAGTCAGTTTTGAAAAGGGGAAAATGAAAAGCAATATATTAAAGGAGAGAAATCACTGATGGGTCACAGAACCAATGCATGAGTGAAATCAACAATATTCAAACGATCATCCGAGTATCACTCAAATCTGGTGGATTACAATCAATGAATTCATCCGACAGGAAGGCAAAGACAGGCAGGTTACTCCATAGGAAGTGGAGGATGTAGAGGTTGTTGAAGATGACAGAAATTCTGCAATAAATTGTGCCCGAGGGGTAAGCCCCGTGATAGAGCAAATTGAAGGAGAGGATTCCGAGAGAGAACCAACCCCTAACCAAGATACAGGCAAGAGACAGATAGACGTGTTAGAAACCAAAGATGATTCAGGACCTAGTGCCAATTCAAAAGAGAAAACTGCAAGCAACCTTTTCAGAGATGATTTATTCACTAAATGAGAATCTTCAGGCTCAAGGGAGCACGAAATTATTTTTCAAATAAATTATAATATACTACCTGAGAAATAAAGTATATCAAAAGTTTTGGGTCTCTAATGTTTTAAACTTATATATTTATGTCAATGATGAAGTTTTTCCTTTTGTCTTGATAAACATTTCATTGCTCAACATGATTAACATGAATGCCATTATTTTTGCTGGTCACCATTTACTATTGCCTTGTTAGAATTAGCAGGTTAAAGTCTGCGATATTTGTGGGAACACGGGTTGTGAGGAAATGCTTGCTGTATGCAGCATGTGTAATGATGGTGCTGAACATACGTAAGTGTTCTAGCTCATTCATAGAAAAATAGTTTTTTGATGTTTCTGGTAGGGAACTATGTTAATTATAGTCAAATAAGATTTGAAAGAAAGAGCTAGATGTCTGATAGCCTCTGATATACTTTTCATATCTTTTGACAGCTATTGCATGCAAACTATGCTAGATGAGGTGCCAGAGAGTGATTGGCTGTGTGAAAGCTGTAAGTTGAAGCAAAATGTTGATGTTAAAAGGGTTGGGACACCTCCAAGCTTAACAATTATCTCTAAGTCTTCATGCTTAAATAGCAGGAAGCAGAATTCCTATGGCACAGCACGTTCTAGACTTTCCGCGAAATTGGATAAGAAGAAGTTAGTGCCTGAAAGAAAAAGAGCTTTGAAAGGTATTCCTAGCTCTCTATTGTCTACAAAAAGACCAGCTGAGGCTTTTGAATTTGGCCCTGCTACCAAAAAGTTGTCTATTGGAACATCTAATTCAAACCTAGGTTCTTTAAATTCAAATCCAAAGCCTACCTTTTCTAGGGAGAACTCACTCAAAGCACCAGATATAGGAAAAGTCAAGACATCTATTGCCGTATCTTCAGCATTAAAACTTCCAACCAGTAGCATCCATGACAGTGGCAAATCTTCAACTTTATATGGGGCATCATCACCAAGGTTGCCTATAAATGTGCAATTGTCAAAGAACAGACTTTTCTCTCTCAGTGGTAGGATGAATGACTCTTCAGTAGTCACAGGGACAAGCAAGGCAGGTAGAAATGCTCCGTCTACTCATACTGTCAAGATGTCAACTGATCCCTCTCCACCTCTGAGATCAAACAGTTTTCACAAATTATCAGGAAGCCCTAAGGTTAAGGAATCTGTTGAAGTGGGTTGGCAGCCCAGGGAAGACAGAGAAAATACCAGCGGCAGTCAGGCAGATGGGGGAATTACCAAACCCTTAAAGTGCAACATGAACACAGATTCATCAACCATTTCAGAACCAAGGACAACTTCTGATTTTCATAATTTAGAGACAAAGGAAACAAGAACTGGAAAAGTAACAAAAGATGGACCAGTTCTTTCAAGAAAGAAAGTGATGACAAAGTCTCTAAGTATAGGCACAGATACCAAACCTGCAGGAGCAACAAATCTGGAAATGCTTGCTGTAGATGATAGACATGCCAAGCCAGTTACATTTCCGACGAAGGATTCACCTAACTCTAGGCCAGTATGTTCTGAAGTTAAAAGGGCTGTTGCTCCAACACAAGTAGCAACAAACTCCAATAAGGAGCATAATTCTTTGAGGTTCTCAGGTACATCTAGTACACTTGATTTTGATGTTCAAATTCAATGATTCTATGGTATATCTGTGCGTAAATCAATTTGGTTCATTGGGGTAGTTTTTTAATTCTTTCTGTTTTTCTGTTTGTGGTGGACATAGTTGAAGGACAGTCACAATTAAAAACATCACCTAGCAAGCTTCAAGGAGGTGCTACAGCTAACAAATTGCAGCGTTCTCCCTCTACTGAAGCCTTCCATAAAGTTGCAGCTGAGAAGTCTGAAGAGAGGTCTCTGTTGGAGAGAACCTTTAGTGTAAAATCAATGGCAGAGGAAACTCTTTTCTCATCTTCTATTAAGGATGATAAGATGAGTAACTCCATTGGAGATAAACTGGTAGCAGAAGGTTGTGCTTCTCAGTATGATAAAAAATGTGGAACTCTTGAAAACAAACCAATTTCAAATGATTATCCACCTGAAGAGAATAAAAAGACTGGCAATTTCAAGAAATTACCGTCTTTAAAATGGTCATCGCCTAATCATCTAACAGCAGCCGGAAGTACAAGATGCTATAAATGCAAAGAACTAGGCCATTCTGCTCGATTGTGCACAAATCGTAGTTTTGCAGAATTTGGGAGTAGTAGCCTCCGTGTTTCTAATCTCATAGCTTCTGCTGCAAGAAGCTTTAGGGATACGCCAGATACTGTCAGTAGCAAATTAAGCACTCTTGAGGAGACTGCACATTCAGGTAACTATAAAGCTCCTGGAAATGATCAAAGTCCAGAGCAAAGACTACGACAGTTTAACTCTGAGCAGGACCATACACAGCAGCTGGGGAGTGGATCGCCCAGGCAATTTTCTAGCAATAAGGAGGCTTCCTATGCTGATCCAAAGAGTAATTCTATGGAATCTTGTAAACAAACCACATACTCGAGTCGGGAGTTTGATACTAAAACAAGAGAGAGTTGTCAGGTTTCTACCCCCTGTAGGGATTTTGGTCGAGGTTCAACTAATACAGTGCAAATTCTGACGTCTGGGCTCTTGGAATCTTCTTTGGTTAATCCTACTTGTACCAGTTCTAAGTCTGTGGGAGAGAAAATGTCACATACTGGCTTAAATGAAAAGAAGAAATCAGGAGTCGATGATAGTAAAAAATATTCATTTCAAAAAGGAATATTAGAGGGCGAAGCTTCATTTCATCCTGAAGATGGTAGTCACAGTAATACTGCTATCACCCATCATACTGTTTTTCCAGTAGAGGACACACTTCCAGCCATTAGAGGAAACTCTTCTTATGGTGTCCCTGCTCCTTCAGATGAAACTGACCAGCCAGGCGCAGAGTTTAAAGTTGTTCCATGTCGAGGATCTTCTCCAGTAGAAACCACTAAAGCAACAAGTCTACCAGAGCACAATTTCTTATGGCAGTATGATACCTTCTGTTATTTCTAAAGGTTTTTAGTAAAAGTTGTTTTGTACACACGATATTCCTCTGTATAAAAAAATGTTTAAACTTTAGAAAATTACTCTCTGGTTTCTTATTGTATGATTTGATTCTGCAGAGGGGGTTTCGATGTGCAAAGAAATAAAAATTGTACTAACTACTTTGATGGAATACAAGCTCATGCATCAACTTCTGCAGCATCAAAAGTCCTTGATGCTGCAAAGAAGTTTTCTTCTAAACTTCGGTTAGAGGAAGTGCCTCGCTACAGCTCGTGGCCACTGCAGTTTCGTCACTGTCACCCAAGTGATAAGAACATTGCACTCTATTTTTTTGCCAAAGATCATGAGAGGTACAGCCACTAACACATTTGTGATCATCATCTTGAAATATTCAGAAGGCCAGGTCTTTTCTAAAAGCAATAGATTATATTCTTTTTCCTTTTTCCACTCCTATGATAAAATTAGCTCTCTGGCATCTGAGGATGATACATATTTGCATAATGTTTTCAAATTGGCTGCATATTTGTATAGTGTTATACAACTGGCTAAAGCTAGAATTTTAAGGTCCTATTTCTTTTGTTTTGTAATAAAGTTTGTGCTCTGGTTGCTAAGGAAGGTAATACTCAGTGGCATGTTCTTTAATTTTGTATGTTGACTGAATCTAGGTGTTTGTAATCTTTCAGCTATGAAAGGCCTTACCGAAATTTGTTGGATCATATGCTTAACAATGACTTGGCTCTGAGAGGAAACTTTGATGGCGTGGAGCTTTTGGTCTTTCCCTCCAATCAGCTTGCAGAAAAATCTCAGCGTGAGTCATAAAACTCTTTTTGATATATAATCCACTCACTGGATTTTGTGCGACGTTTTAGATTGTCCTCTAAAAAAATCAAGGCTTGTGGCCATTCATAGTATAATGGTTAATTTTAGCATCTTGTCTGCAGGTTGGAATAGACTCCTTTTTCTGTGGGGTGTTTTTAGGGAAAAGAAGTCAACTTGCATTGAATCATCCACATGTACGAGTGAAAATATCCAGGGAGAATCGGCAAAAGGAGATACTTTGGGTTCAAGTAATTTGAATATAAATGATTCCCCTGGTTTTCATCATTCTTCATCAGTACTTGGATTTTCTGTATTAGAGGAGATGGATACTGATGGAGATGGAGACAGAGAATCAAATGCATCCGAGGGTACCCTTAGGGTTACTGGGAATCGAATACTTCCATCCGTTTCATCTCAGGACGAGGGACCAAATGGAAATTACTATGATCCTAAAATCCCAAGTTCACTTGTTGAAGATAAGAAAGTTTACAGTGCTTTGAAGACTGACAAAAAGGCTGCTGAACCCTTACCAGTCAAGAAGCATTCAGTGGGATCATCATTTGAGTCTAATGAGCAGCCATCTTCAAAAAGTCAACAATCTAACAGATTAACTACCCCTGATTTGTCAGCTGGATTTGAGACTAGTACAGCACAGAAACTTCATAATGCAAGGGATGCTATCATTTTTGAGGTATGTTTCCTCCTAAACCTAATGGCACATGCAAAAAGGTATATGCAGAATTGTAAATAACGGTAGAGTAAATGTCAAACAATGTCATGGGATAAATTTAACATATATCACTTTGAATTGTTATCAAGTGAAGGCTTGCATTCGTTGTGACCGTACATAGGAACTTACATTATTTCACAGTTAGTAATGAATAAACTGTTGAAACATCTAGAATGTTTTGTCCAAAGGATGAATTGATTAATAATAGTAGATCGTCAAGGAAGGACATAGAAAATAGCTAATGCTATTGAAATTAGTATGCTAGCATTGCAATTTAATGTGCTTCTTTTTACATCAATGCCTTAATGACTATGGCTTTCATATCCCGTCCGACATCTCTTCGTTCCATTGACCACATTGTAAGATGGGAAGTCCCCTGAAGATAGAAAAAAAGGACATGTTTTTGGTTGTATTTCATATTAACAACATGATATTCTGGAGAATATATCCATACACATTTCACATATTATTTTATCTTTTAGTTGACGCAAAAGCTTAACAAATAGCTTTTGAACAAATAAAGCAAAAATAGAGTTGCACTGGGATGTTTGGATTAGTTCTTTAAATGTCTTTAACCTCCAATATTCAGTTTCTTTCGCTTATTTTATCTTGTGGCACATACACTGAATTTTAGTGGCTGTCCATAACATAGCATCAGCTTGATGCCAAACATCGCTGAGTATGAAGCTGTCCATGCAACTTTTTCACGCCAGCCTTAATTATGCAGCTTTATCTTATTGAATCTTAATCAATTTTTTTATCCTTATGTAATCTGTTTTTAAAGATAAACAGGAATGATACGAATCTTATGGTTGGTTTCACTGCCTATTTTTTGAAAGCAGACAGAATTTGTGATGCACCCATTTAACCTGTTTGTTTTTGCCTCTAGAAAAAGACTTTTTTTTGTAACAAATTACCCATAATTAAGGAAAAGAGATTCTATGGAATCTAAAGATCATAGGTCAAGCAAAGAAAAATGTATCATGTGTGAAGTCCTCAATATTTATTTCACTGCCTGGAAAGTTTGTCTTTCTCATAGGACCTTAACAGAATGCGAGTGCTGGAAATTGATATAACCATGAACTCTTCCACCAATAAAATTTGGAAAACAAAACTAAGTTTTGGTGTTGTTTCTATATTTATAAGAGATGCTTTGCACTGCTGCATTTCTACAATTTCTCTTGCATCACGAGAATATTTGATCTGTCTAAAGGATGCTTATGAAAATGTTTATTTTTATAATTTGGAATGATAAAATGTGTCTGGTCTGTTAGGGAAATTGTTTTGGCATTGTTAGTGTGATGCAGGGGCATCCAAGGGTATGTGCAATCTTGCATCAACCAAAAAAAAAATAGAGTGGCATGTGTTCATGTAGTCTTGTTTCTGTGTTTGTCATTTTTGGCATGGTTATTTAATGACCAGCTCAGATCACGGTGTTTACATGAGCTTGCACACATTTATTTGTGGGTGCATTGGTGCAAGAATATAATTTCTGTCCAGGGTTACGTTCGGCAAATTCTTATGAATGTCTATGTGGCAGTCATATTGTGACGTGAGGCAGATCTTTATGAATGTCCATGTGGCAGTTATGTTATGACCCCAGACCTTTTTGTAAAGAAGGGGATGTTTTCACAAGTTGGGGAATTTGAAGAGATAGGGAGACAATAAAATGGCTTAGGAAGATATTCATTTTTTGGTAAAAAATGACCCAAAACAGAAAGGCGGACATGATGTGAGAGTGAGGTGGACAGGTGGCGGACGGAAAGCAGCTAGGTAAAGCTGGACAAATTTTTGGGCAGTATTCAGGGGAGGAAGAGGATAGAACACTAAGCTGTTAATGGATTGAGGTTAAGAGTATAAAAAAAGGCAATGTCTAACATGCTGTGGCAAACCCCTTTAGGGTTATTTGTATTTCATTTTGAAATGTATGTTGAATGGAGAAAGTGTGTTGTGTGTTCTTTGTGGTGAATGTCAATAAATAGAATTCTGAATTGGTCTCTTTATATGTGTGTGCGCCAACCTAAGCATCACAGAGCTAGAGGCTATCCTTAAATGGAAACCCTCTTCGTGCTTGCACCATTTGGTATCAGAGCAAGGTCTTTCCTTACTGGGTTGAGTGTGTGTGGCTCTTGTATGAGTCGATTGCAGGTTGTGAGAGAGGTCTGTTGAGTTAGTTGCAAGTTGTGAAAAAGCAGCTTGCATAGGAGAGAAGATGGTTTTTTTGCAGGTGTGAAAGAAGTCGTGCAAGGGTAGAGAAAGTGAGAGGTTCTTTTTTAGTGTATTGCAGGTTGTAAAAGAGAATCTTGCTTGTTGAAGAGATATGGCACACAAAAGAAGAAGAGCACCAAAGGTAGAAGCCTTGGTTGAGACGTTGAAGGGAGTCCAAGCAAAGATTGGACATGATGGAAGATGCACGCAATGAAGATGTTGTCGCTGTGAGCAAAGATGATGAAGAAGAAATGTTGGAGATGTTGATATCCCAACAAGCAAAGTTGGATGTCTTGGAGAGAGAACAAGCTAGAAGAGAAAAAAGACCAGCAGAGGTCAAGATGAAGGAAATAGGCAAGCCCACTAGCAATCTTGTTTTGTTTTGTGGTAAAGAGAGCCCAACTGAGCTCATTAATTGGATGGTCAAGTTAGAGATATTGTTTAAAGAGGAGAATATTGAAGAGACCCCATGAGTGTAAAAATTGCAAGCAAGAGACTATGGAGTTGTAGCTGAGAATTGGTGAGTTATCCAAGAGAGGAGAGAAGAAAAAGGAAAGAAGAAATTGAGTTGTTGGGAACATATGGTTTTCAAGTTGATGGATCATGTTGTGCACCCAAGAATGCAAGTAGAGTGGATGAAGAAACTTTGCCTTGAGGCTTGAGAGAGAAGAAAAGAAGAAAAATACCTTGAAAGGCAATATGAAAGGGAAGTTGTCATGTGAGCAGCTCAAAGCTATTCCAAGTAATAACAAAAAGAAGGATATGAGTGAGGAGAAGATGGTTGTCTTGAAAGACAACAAAGGAGTGAGGTTTCCATGTGAGAAGCCCAAATCTGATTTCAAAAACAGCAAAGAGGAGGAAAGTTGTGAGCAGCCCATAGAGGAAGGAATTTTGTTGGAAGAAGATATGAATGTGGTGGTTGTTGAACCGGAAGGAGACCCATTGTTTGATGACATGAAGGAGTTTGTGATATCCCATAAGTGGGAAGATTCAAAAATTTCCTTTGTGATTGAAGACCATGTATTTGTCTTTTCTCTTTTAGAGGGAAGGGTTAAAACAAGTAAGGGAAAGCTACATTTTTCCTTGAATGAAACAATAGAGGTGAATGAAGAAGGCAGTACATTTTATCTTGAATGAAACAATAGAGGTGAATGAAGAAGGCAGCCATGAGGAGTTGCAGGTTTCCATGAAAGAAACAATAGAGGTGGTTCATGTGCAAGTTAATGCACACAAGGAGAGTATGGTTGAAAACCAGCGATGTAAAGAAGAAGAAAATAGAAAGGATGAGGAGAGAACAACCATAGAGGTGGTTGAAAATGGGCCTATGGGAGTCCATCATGAGAGTGAAAGCTATGGGGTGAATGTGAGCAACAAAGAAGAGTTGGACAACTTGTCCTTGATGCGTGATGAAGAGCTGGAAAAAAGTATTTGTGGGAACTCTTGATTCCCTTAATGTGTTTGTTTAGTGTGAAGTCCAGCGAAGGAGGAGATAGAGATGGTGAATATGTTTCTACCAAGAGGACTGAAGGATGAAAATGTTGTTGTATATGTGGTAGCAGCCCACAGGTATTGGAGAAGAGACTCTCATAAGTCAAGATGTGCATTGTTCTCCTATGGACAAGGAAAATGCAAGGTTAGTTATGCATGACATGAAAGAGGAGAAAGAATGAGAAAACAGTCAGTCTAGAGCTGATATAAAGAGGATGAAAAATGAAGATGAGAAAGAGCAGTTAGTTTTGGAATCAACAAATAAAAGCCGGGATGAAGAAAAGCAAGCACTGATTCTTTTTCCAGCCAATGAAATTTTGAAGATGGAGGAAAGCACCTATGGAAACTATCAAGTCTTATGTTTATAAACTAATTTGTGACTGTAATCAGTGTGTAGGTGCAGATATGGAGAGAAAGGAGGCATTTAAAGAGGCCTTCCAAGGTGAAGAGAGTGCATTGCTTGAGTTCACAAGATGTGAAAAGGAGCAACTGATTTGTATATCATCCGAAGTGAAGGAAGAAGAGTCTTATAAATGAAGAAGCCACAAACAAGATAATGGTGGCAAGAGAGGAGATGGCAGCCATGAGAGAAGAGGAACTACAAATAGCGAAGATTGATAAAAGGAAGAATTCAACAACAGGTTGGATAGTGAGTAAACAAAGTCAAGCAGGGTTTAGGAGGAGGTGGTTGGTTAGCAGTTGATTTAAGCCCACAAGAGAAAGGAAGATGCTAGAAGAGCATCTTGATGATGTTTGGACGAATGCGGGTTTCAGCCCACAAGATGTTGGAGAGAAGAGGATAATCCTTTGGCGGATGATGGACTATGGTGGTTCTAACCCCATAAAAGGAGTAAGAAGAGACAAGAAGATGACATAGTTGAAACCAAAAAGAGGGAGCTGGAAATGGAAGAGAAAGAATGACAAACAGCTGAGGTACTGGATTTGTTGGAAGGGAACACCATAGCTATTAAACTTTGTGGTCAAAAGAGTGGTTTTATCACTTATTCCATCTATGTAAGCAATAACGGGTGTCTGATGTAGGAGCATCCAAGGGTTTGTGCAATCTTGCATCAACATAAAACAAAAAAAAGATTTGTGTGTATTCGTGTAGTCTTGTTTGTGTGTTTGTTGTTTTCAGCATGGTTATTAAATGATTAGCTCAAATTATAATGTTTACATGAGCTTGTACACATTTATTTGTGAGTGTGTTGGTGCAAGAATACAAATTCCGTTCAGGGTTATGTTTGGCAGATTTCTATGAATGTCTATGTGGCAGGCATGTGTGAGGTAGATCTTTATGAATGTCCATATGGCAGGCATGTTATGACCCAAGGGCCAAGACGTTTTTGTAAAGAAGGAGACTTTTTCTCAAGTTGGGAAATTTGAAGAGACAGGGAGACAAGAAAACAATTTAGGAAGATATTCATCCAAGAAAACAATTTAGGAAGATATTCATTTTTGGGTAAAAAACGAACCAGAACGGAAAGGCAGACAGGACGCAACAACGAGGCAGACAAAAAGCTGGGCTAATTTTGTGCAGAATTCAAGGGAGGAGGACAGAATGCTGCACTGTTAATGGACTGAGGTCAAGAGTATAAAAGAAGGCAATGTATAACATGCTGTGACAAACCCCTTTAGGGTTATTTGTATTTCATTTTGAAATGTTTGTTGAATGGAGAAAGTGTGTTGTGTGTTTTTTGTGGTGAATGTCACGCAATTAGAAGTCTAAATTGGTCTCTTTATATGTGTGTGAGACAAACTAAGCATCACAGAGCTAAAGGCTGTCCTTAAGTGGATAACCTCTCAGTGCTTGCACCATAGTGTATTGACAAGTTTGGCTTTTCTGTGGAGTCTCCAAATTAAAGTTCCTTTGTACATAGCCATTCCTTGGCACTGGGTCCTCAATATTTTAGCGAGGCTCTACAAATCAGTGGGGCAGGTACTAGTTTTGGCTCTTTTGTTATGCCAGAAACCTTGCAGCTTATTGTATAATATTGATGAATAGGGATCAGGGATGTATCTCTAAGCAGTACTAGAATAGGTTCTATAATGAGCATCGGATCATCCAAATGACCTTATAAATTAAATACAGCAAAAGCTAGTGAGGTTTGGATTGGTAATATTCATGGGAAAAAATACAAGATGGAATATACAACCACAAGAGAAACTATCCCAATGGGACTTGAATGTCCTGGAACCGTGCACCCATTTGTACACAAATAGTTGAGAGATTGAATTATGTAAGGTCTATCAGGGATATTTGTTTGACATAGATAGTTTTTCTATGGGATTAGATTGTAAGTTGGGTTTCCACTTTAGAGTTTTCTTTGTATGTATTTATTTCTTGGTATCGGCTGGCTATACTGGATCCCAAGAGATATCTGGTGGACTATCAAATTGCTAGAATTCAGATGTGTTACACGTGGACACAAATTACACAAAAAAAAATTAAAAACGGAAATAACATTCATCCATATAGAATTGTAACAAAACTATAATAATCTGAGCTTTCTGTACATAACATATTCTGCAAGCAGATGAATGACTGTTTGTCTTCTCTATCTAACTCATTCTATGTATTTGCATATTTAATTAGTGATACAGAAGGCAAAGGAACCATTATGGAAGATGAATTTTTTTAATTACACATAATTCTTGCATTATGTCGATTATGGATGAGCTGTGTCAAAAAGTAACAGTCGGTCCTGGCGCTTGAGTCATATGGGGGTTCTGCCAGACAAGGCAGAGGACAAAGTTGAGTCCGGCATTGGTGCCATTGTTTGCCAATGAAAATGTTGGTGTGGCAATGGAAGCAAGATTGTTTAGGCCTCAACTAAGTAGAGATCAATTCTGGCATTGCTGTTGACAATAGGTTTAATTCTGGCCTTGGTGCAGACTAGACTTAGAGCTACTTCATGGATCGCTTCATTTTTTGGTTTCTATTATTACTTTTTTTCCTAAACTAGCTTTTAGACATATCTGTGGGATGTGTACCAGTTTTGTGTCTTGAAAAAAAAATTTGCCAGAAAAGTTACATCATTGCATAATGGGGAAGAATGCATCAGAGGTGCATCTCTAATCTGTTCTTCAATGCATTCTCTAGGTAGCACAAGATTATCAAAATGCACCTAAGAAGCCAGGTACCTGTATGCAGATTACCAGTCCCGGTATGGTGCATACTGGGTACCAGTTCCGGTCCCAGTCTGATCCTTCCCCCTGTCCTGCCCGGATACGTCCTGGCAGAGTTGGGTATGTCCAGGGACTTAGCTGGCCGTACTTGGCCCTGCTGGGATGTACCCAGGCAGCAATTGAGAAGTACCCAAGTACCCACAGTTCTAAAGTGGGAAAATCACATTTTTTTTTTGTTTTAATGAACCACATGTACGGTGTACCTATAGTTTTTTAATTTTTCATGCAAAATGTACCAATGCACTCACAAATTTAATCCTTGTTGATACCAAATTTGTTGGGCATTATATGAATCATAGAAGCATTGTAAATTTGGTAAACAGCATCAGGATATTTTCGCTATCCAGACAACAAATTCGGCAATTGTAAACCAAACAATTGAATGCTTGAGTGCCTCTTGTATGTTTTTTATTCTTTTTGACAATTTGTA
The DNA here is from genome assembly GCA_037957365.1 of Torreya grandis. Lineage (NCBI taxonomy): Eukaryota > Viridiplantae > Streptophyta > Pinopsida > Cupressales > Taxaceae > Torreya > Torreya grandis. The sequence goes on from JARHVA010004060.1 coordinate 526,475, forward strand.
CTATGTACTTGTCCTTCGAAGTCAGATCTCTGACTATCGTCCTCCTAAGTTGGATCTCTGACTATTATTCCTTTAATCTATTCTGATTTATATCATCACATTTGGCATTGAATTAGCTGTAGTGTTTTCAACTGTTTTGTGGTTATTTAACTTATTTTGTTTACCCTATATGCATATTATGTAGTTAATTTTTCTTATCTGGCTATATTTTAATTTTTTCATATATTTTTTTGTACAGCAATAACCAAGACATACCCAGGGCAAAAACATTTCTGTACCGGTGTACCTGGATCCCGTACATGAATCAGTCCCAGGATTGGCTTCTTAGAGATGAACTTAAAACTCACAGTAAAAGCGATCAAAATTTGGACTATAAATAATCATATAACCAAAAATACAAAATGGCAAGATATAAGCCACGATGGAGACTAACCCAATTGGAGTTAAATGTTCTTCCCTCCTGCTTTCTTTGCATGTCTAAACCATATTGCTATTCATTTTTCAGGATGGTAACATGCCTGTCAAATGCTCTGCATGGAAAAAATACACATAAAGAAGCATGTTGGTACGAGAATATCAATTTAAATAGTACAAATCCCAGCTACTCTTTTTCTTCTCTGTTAAAATTTTCCATTTAATGTAACCTTATATTAGGGTGTTTCTGTGAATCTTTCTCATAAAAATATTCCCGTAGCAATAACTTAGACCACTATTTGCCTTTGCAAGTTTCCTAACAGCATGGCAATTTATGTAGGCAGCACAATTCGCAAATATTAAATCCATTCAAGTACCGTTCAGGCCTATTGTGAACATCAGTTTCTCTGAAATTTGCTCTTTTGAGCTATTCTTGTACGTCAGAAGTGTATGGCTTTCAGCTCTTCATTTAGGCTTATTTCATCCGTGTCATTATATATATATATATATATATGAACAGATGTGCAAGAGTGATAGCATTAAGACCTAAATTTTTCTCTTATTGCCTGAGACAAATTTGTTTTAAATGCCGTACTATGTAAGAAGTTGAACATTTTATTTTCTCTATTTAGATGTTGAACACGTTAATTTCTCTTGCAACTATTAGAAGTTTTTGAGAATCATCTTGACATCTAAGACAATGTTGCAGGAAACGATCCCCCCAGAGGCTGGACTAGCTGCATCAGGAAAATTTGGAGAGATATTAAGTTCACACGTTTTTTTGCAAACAGAGAGGACAAAACCAAATAATTTGAGACCTACACTGTCTGCTGCATCAGCCATTTGTTTGAGTTCTACAGAAAGGAAAGCTTACTCTTGTGATACATCCATGACTGCTCATTTACACTCTGATTTGCAGTCTCAACAAGCAAACATTGATAAGGGGAAAAAAAGGCCAAGGGACATTGAATGTGATAGACAATTGAAGAGAACAAAGGAAATGGAATCTGCAAAGTTGAGTAGCAAGGATGGTGAAATGGATCAGGGATGGAGGCCATGGGAAAAACACAGAGAGGCCTGGAGTGTTGCAAATGAAATAGAGAGGGACAGGTGCATTTCATTAAGTAGAGAGGAAGATTACGGTAACTGTGACTCAAAGTATCAAAGGGATGAGATGCAACAAAGGAAACATCCTTGTCCTTCACGGTCTCATTCGCCGCCTCAAAAAGGAGTACATTCACGCTCTTCAACAAAGCAAATCTATAACTATGATTTTGAATATTCCCGAACTCACTCCCCTGAGTTGGATCATATCAAACAATCACCAAGATGCCAAGTTCCTGAGATGATTCCTGAATGTGTTGTGTTACTTCATGAAAAGTCGTCAAATAATGTTGCAGTAGATGGAAGAGAAGGCCGGAGAAAATTGAACAAGAGTTATAGTGATGTGGAAGACAGAGGAAATGGCAAAGAACAACATACAAGTGGCACGAGATTTGCAGAGCAAAAAATGTCATCTTTACCATCTTATCACATTGCTGATTTGAATCAGGCTGCTGATTTTGACTTTGCAGTTGAGCTCACTGGGACCTCTGATCAACAGCATATTCAACCAGGAGATCCTAAGGGCCATCTTCACTTTCCACAAGATTCTCAATTGACAGAGAGAGTGTTTTTCCCTTATTCTGATGATATCAGCAGGAATCGCAGATTATCAAAACTGTCTGAGCAGTGGCCAATCCAACTTGGCTCTAAGCAGAACTCTTCTGAGTCCTCTTCAACTAGTCGACTCATTTCTTCAACTGAAGAAAATCAGGAACGACTTGATTTGAACATACCCAATCTTGAGCTTGTTTTAGGAGGAAGGAGAGCTTCCTCTAATCCTATAAAGAGCAGCTCTGCAGAGGGAACTGAAAATGGTTCATCTCTTGCACTCTCACTTGCTTATCCTTTGCCACAGAATGATCAAACTGCCAAGACTCGGAAAGAAGATTATAAGAAACCAGCGAACTGTAGTGTAAATACATCATTCTGTCTGTTTGGTCATCGCTTAAATGGTTGAGTAGAAACCAAGATGACAGCCTAATGATTTATTAGTAATCATTAATGAATTGTGGTCATCGCTCTTTGAAGGTGTGCAATATTTGTACTGCATGTACAACCCATTTCTTGCTCTACAACATGTTAATAAAACAGCTCGACCATCTGGTATCCGATCACAGTTGTGGAACGAGAGGTACACTGGAACTTTATTTGGAGAGTTCAGTCGAAACCTACCTCTTCTTCCAAAGTTTTTGTTTATGATCTAGTTGTCTTTTCATTACAAAAAAGGACCAATGTATATGATTCTGTGTGTAAGTTAAAGAGGAAAGGAAACTGATCTTTATAACCCAGTCATATTTTATCAAATTGCATTTTCCAGTAACTAATTCATCTCCTGCTGTTGGAATTGCAAGTATTCTACATTCAAGATTTTTTTTTTGTAGATATCTTTCCGGGATATTAATTGATGTATCTATCTTGTGAATTAGTTATATAGCTAAAATAATTCTATTTGTACTTGTTCAAGTAAAGTTCCAGAAGCATTAGTATTGCCAGTTATGTATGTTTTCTGGAGACATGTTCATGTTGGGATTCTCTAAATCTGTTAAGTCAGGAGTTTAAACTATTAACACCCTTAATGAACTGAATAGGGTACTGTCTTAAGCCGACTGTTAGCATCTCCAACCAGAGTATAGGGAGCAATTGCAATTAGCATGGGACATCTTTCTCTACACATCTCTGTTTGTATGTGTTTTCTAATTGGGAACTGCTAATGTTTGAATAATTTTCAGAATCGCATGGCACCATTCCTCACTAAGAAAGCAAAAGGTTGGGTCTTCTGCAAAATATGTTGTCCTAGTATAAAAAATTGATTATGTTTTCCAAGTATAAATTTTAATATCCGAGTATTTGCTAAATTTGGTAGTACTTGCAATTGAGTTTGGCATAAACACTGAATTTGGTAGTGAATTTGCTTTATCGTCTATAGATTAAATTTGCCTTACACATGGTGCGAGGGATTTCATTGTACTGCAATGGAGGAATAGTTGCTTTAAGCTAAGTTCTTTGTTGATCGCAGGGTACTGCTCAAAAGAAGAATAATGTTCTGGCTCTTTCAGGAAGTGACAGAACTAATCATAGTTACATGTCAAGGTCTGTTGCAACGTTACAAGATAATTGAATAAACAGAACCAGTTTGGGGGGTAATAATTTGTTATTTATTCGATGCTGCAAGATAAGTGGGGCTAGTGTATTTATAGAGATTGACAGACGATTTACGCACAAGCCTTCAATTGTAAGAATGCCTCTTATATGTAAATCTAAGTTGGTATTTACTATATATCTCTCTATAAGTAAGTATGGAGATTCAAATGCAATCATCACACATGTTCCTGCTGTAGGGGGTTCAACTGAAATCATCAATTATGTTCCTTCTGTAGGGGGTTCAACTGAAATCATCAATTATGTTCCTTTTGTACGGGGTTCAAATGAAATCGTCAATTATGTTCTGTCAGTATCTGAAATTTGAGCATTGCAGCAATATCCGAATCACTTCAGAGGAACTTATAGAAGAAAATTAGGCTGGAGCAACAATGTCATTCATACGCTTCTGCTCACTTGAATCATCTATTGCTTTGTCGTCCTTAAGTTCGTATAGAATTGTAGCCATATGTCAGCCTTGATTTTTTGGTCCAGGAGTCCATTCCAAGTAAAGAATCTACTTTCAAATTGGAGTTCAAACTTACATCTCTGTTAGATATATATATTTTTTTGATCGAGTATACGAGGGAGAAGGGACCCTCATCCAAGTACAAAAGCAGATGCAAAAGAAGATATAACAGTGAAATCCAGGGCTGGACTGAGGCCAACAAAAACTACGAGTCACAGTAAGCTAGCATGATACAAAAATTAGGGACCAGCATAGCAAAACATATCAAAGCCAAGATCAAGTAAGCACAGACCAACAACATACAGGTCTAGAAAGCGGATACAACAAAGTCTTTAGGGCAGAGTAGAGAAGTGGTGTTTCAATAAGACGCCCTCTGGAAGGCAAACACAGAATATCCACAGCACCAAAATCCACCGGATTTGAAATGTTAAAAGGGGAGGTAGACAACTAGAATTGTCTTTTGCCACTTGGCTATGGAAGCCTTCAAGCCCTCAAGGATTAAATTTTTCAGCACACACCACTTGAGTAGGGAAATTTTGAATCTTTCAGCATTTTAACAAATCCTCTTTGTTATATTAGATTTATCGGACAGTCGGGGAGCACTTAGGGAAGCAGAGACGAGGCAGGGTTATCTTTGTCAACAGTTTAGATAGAGAGAGAGGTCTCAAAGAGAGGCCCACCTCAACAGACATGGGCTCCAATAAAGATTTATTAACTCACTGCGTAGACCCCTCGCCATTAAGAGTGTTGGCTTCAATGTTGGCGAGAAAGTTTGCTGGGGGATTGATTTCCCTGAACACATGTTGGAAGGGAATGAAGTTGAAAAAGGGTTTCAATGAGGTTTTTAAGTTCCCAATTCCCACAGTTTGACCCATTTATAGCATTAATGACGAAGAGTCACATCCAAAATCGACATCTAGAAAATTTAAATCGATAGCTAGATTTATGCTTTTTGAATGAGAGTCCACACCTCAACTATGTTATTAGTTGTATTTGGAATGTTTATTGAGAAACCAATAATGAAATTACCCTGGTGGTTCCTAATCATACCTTCAACCTCTGAATTGTCTGGGTTACCTTTTGAGGCACCCATTGAAATTGATCTTTGTCTTGTCCTTCCACAGCCTCCATCTGGCCATTTTCTGCGTCTTGGGATTGGTGAGAAGGTTCACACTTACTTTATGGAGCGGGCCCATTTCAGAATACGTTGCTCTTCTCCATTCACTTTAGCTTTAGGAATTGGTATTAGTTTTAAAGATTTCTTGGAAAATATATTTTATTAGTTTTAAAGATTTCTTAGAAAATATATTCGACTTTATTGATTAAATTTTCAAGGGATGTACATCTCTCTGCCAGATGATCATGGTTGGCATCATTTTACAGATTTTACCGACCTGATATATGTTATCCTTAAAGAAAACAAGCAGCAAATTGTGGAGCGCAAACCCACTTCGTCTTTATTCTGTTGAATACGCAGGTCCATACAAGCCAAGAGAAAGGGCAATGAAGAAAAAGGTGGTTGGGAGTCTCTTTGGATTTAGAAAGAGTGTATCTTGAAGGATGCTCGATGCCAATCCTTCAAGATGGTCCCAAGTTAAAACTTTGTTTTTCATGACAATCCACATAAAAGCATTTGCTCTAGGAATGTTGAGATTGTTCCATAAGCTGTGATATGGCAGAGGGACATCCATCTCTTTGTCCATGAGTAAGTCAAAGCCACCTTTCACTTTGAATTCTCCATATGGGAGTCCTCTGCACTTGATGGTATCCATCTCAAGCGAATAACCTAGAGGGTTGGTTGTAAGAAGTCACGAGTAGAAGTCCGCAATTAGTTAACAAAGGGGACACGAATAACCCTTGCATCTTTCCAATGTCGATTCCAACCCCAAGTTTCTTGGGTTTCAAACCAATGATTCTTAAATTTCCTTCCCTAGTATTGAGATAAGGCTCCAAAAATCTAAAATGAAGGATGACTTTTAAGGGGTCCCATATTGAACTAATGATCATTCTAGAAATCCATCAATCTTCCATGCAGGTTGTGCTAGATTGGAACAAAGGTAATGATCTCAAATCATTACAACTCAACCACAATCAACTTGCTAAAAAAGGGTTTATGATTGACCTTGAACTATGACTGAAGGCTTTGGGATAGTTGCAAAGAACTAGATAATTGACGTTTAACTGTAACTGAAGACTCTTGATAATGAATTAGAACTGCCCTTACGATGCTTATTGCACATCTCAACTATTGCTAATGGATTAGAAATACCCTGAACCAAGGGAAAATTATCAGCGCCCCAACATCTATCAATGACCTTTCAACTATTGATGCAGTCTAGGAGTGTAATGCTCATAGGAATTGAATAAACAAATAAATCAACTAGGCTATTATTCATAATCCCTCTATATACAACCCTTGAATGCCCAAAAATTAATGCAACAAGATCAAGCATGTCATCTCAAAAGCATTTGCCAACCGATCCTTAAGATCATGTTGTAGATGCTTAAATTTATATTTATATGTTAAATTAGTCTTGTATATTTGACAAATATATTTCAATGCTCTACCCTTCAATTTAACCTTACTTGCAATGAAAAGGCTCGCACTCTCCACCTTGTTGGGTCTAATTACTTATTTTTTAATCCGACTTTGATTACTCTGATTATCTAGATCCCCTGTAATCACAAAACACTTAAAATTTAATATATATCTTTCACTATCAGTTATAGAGCCTCAACAACTTTTCTCCATCCTGGTAGTTGCATTCAGGGCATGACAGTAGCATCGACGTTATTGTCTCTGCTCTGACACAAGTGTCCTTACTCCAAAAACACTCAATTTTAAAAATATTTCAATATGTATGGGTCAGCGTAAGAAATTCATTAACCTTTCCATGAGGATCATTTCAAAAGAGTTGGTATAAATACAAGTCAAAGACTACTTATTATCTATCTAGCAAATATCAAGTAATCACCTCTCAAGTTTAGACATTATTGAATTTCAAAACGTACAACTAAGGTACTCTACCTTATTCATACCTATTTGCATATCAATCATAAAAGTAGCCATACTACAACTTTGAAGCACTCAAAAGACATCCCATGAGTCATATTTGTCAAGTTATAAATTAGATCACTACATGCAACTTCATATAGTATATTACACCCATGTACACACACATTCCCACACACATAGAAGAACTACACAAATCTGAGGCCCTCTTTGGAGTATTGGCTATGTAGGCAACGTTTATTGACAAAGGAGTCTTTGAGATTAGACCGACATTGTGAGCTCACTAACCAATTTTTTGTCAAGATAACCTAACCTAAGGTGGAGAGTTAGGATTTGAGATATATACAGTGATATAGAGCCTATACACGAGATCCAGATACATTAGATGAAATGCAACAAAAAACTCAGGAAGACCTAGGTGGTCACATCTTGATACAACAAAACTTTCATACAAGGCATTTACGTCGAGCTATAATTGTGTCAAGATTCAGAGAGTAGCTCGATGCAAATGTCCACAAGTCGATTCAAGTGTCTAGGCATCCAAAAAGAATATTCTCAAAATCTGACTCTTTTCTTTGAATATATGTGCAGCATTGTATAAGCTAAGTATTGTTTCTTCTTTGTGATTATACAATCAAAATATTGTTTGGCATTGTACTTTGTATATTTAGTATTTTTTTTGTAATTCAGCACCAAAATTGAATATCATACATTGAATTATTTAATTGGTGTGCTTTAAGGAATAGTTTACTTCTCTTGAATATTATATTCCTTCCTAACCCTTAAATCCCAAAAATGGTTAAACACATGTATTACAAAAGTATCGTCCTTAATAATGATGGATCAATAACATAGAGCATAACAATAAGTAGTGACCATCAACATGTTTAACATACACATTATGATTAGATTCGTACTTGTTGAAGCAACAAGAAACAACTTGTTCTTCTCACACTACATATGTGGAAATTTTGATGTGTGCATACGTCAAAATTTTGACATTAAAGCATTGAAATTTTGGTTGCATTCATCACTTTCTTGTGGGTCACTTTCCACATGGTCTTGTTCATATTGACATGTACACACATGAAAATTTCACAGTGGTTAGTATACATCAAAAATTTGATGTCAATTTCATGTGTGTGTGTCTTTGTGTGTGTGTGTGTGTGTATATACACATGCCATTGGCATCAAATTTTTGATGTATACTAACCACTGTGAAATTTGCAATGTACGTGATATATACACATGCCATTGACATCAATTTTTTTATGTATACTAACCATTGTGAAATTTGATGTCAATGGCGTGTGTGTGTATCACATACATTGAAAATTTCACATTGGTTAGTATACATCAAAAAATTGATTTCAATGGCATGTGTGTGTGTGTGTGTGTATCACACACATTAAAAATTTCATAGTGGTTAGTATACATCAAAAATTTGATGTCAATGGCATATATTAAAAATTTTAGTGGTTAGTATACATCAAAAATTTGATGTCAATGACATATATTGAAATTTTCACAGTGGTTAGTATACATCAAAATTTTGATATCAATGGCGCACCCCACACACACACACACACACACACAAGCATAGTGGATAAGGCCATGTTGTATCTGTAGTTTTCATCCTTGCTACAACCATGTTGTTTTTGCATATCTTGTTAGCATTGAATTTCGTCCAACAATGTATGGATGTTTTAGTTTGTCAAACAAATAACGTCCCTTCTCTATAATGTCTTATTTTGCATTTGAGGTTGTATTAGACGGTTTTTAATTTATATAACAATTTGAAGTTACTCTATAAGGGTTTGCACATCTAATCAAATTAAGCATAATATAAAGCAGATATTTGCTTTGGACCATGGATTCAATCTAGAAGACAACACGCCAAGTCTTAGGAATTAATATGTTATAATAAAAGTAAGCTATACTCTATTGAATTAGCGCATATTTGCAAGAATAAAAAACAAAATAATAGGAGAGTTTCAAAAAAAAAATTGCAAAAGAGATGTATGTTATCCACTTCACATCAAATAAGGCGAGCACTTTGTTTTATAGCTTTAAAAATAAATAAAAATAAGTCATCTTATAGATTAAAAAAGCTAATAATATCCATTCAACATATATAGGCATGCAAATAGGAAAACTCCCAAGCATAAAAACTCTACTAACATAACAATTGCTAATAATAGCAATTTGAAGTGGCCACCATATTGGGGCCATAACTTTTCTAGGTATGCTCTAATTTCAAAACCATTTACATTTATGAAAGCTCGACTAAAAAACTAGGCCATCATATAAATAGATTGATGTGAGGACACCTTTATGAGCTCCACAAATTACTCCAATGGCCTTTGAAACTATAACTTATGTTGTGCTGAATTTTTTTAGATTATCGTAATTTTTATAATGATCCTGAATTGTCATGTAGCAACTCGAGTCACTCTCATGATCATTCATCACCCCTTGAAAAGTAACGGGACCCAATGCATCTAGCTATTTAACTAAATGCGATTTTTTTGTTGAATTTGACTCCCAGCAAGCCACTTTCCTTGATGATCAAACTGCAACGCTTTGATCACTCAATACAAGGTAATTTGTTGATTCAAGTTGTAGACACTATTTTTGGATTATATAGCACCTAAATTTTGTACACTTGGAAAATACATATCATGGATGTACCTTCAACTTCTAAACCCTTCCCGCTATCGAAAGACTTGCATACATTATTTCTTTATGCCTATTTGTTTATCTTTTAGTCTGACCAATGTTATTATGATGACTCAGACCTTCTATCATGCTAAGAATGTTATAAACCTGCTTATCATTTATCTATGTAAGTTTTGGACTTGTGCTTGTTTTTCAGCGATCTAGACACTTGTATTCCAGTCAGTCAGACACCTATGTCGATGCAAATGTCTTATCCGAACGCAAGTGTCCAATGCCCTAAAGTAATCCAATTTAAAAATAAAATGTATTTCTATAGTCGACCTAAGTACTTTAATATGAGATATTCTCTAAAGGGATTGGTATATATACAAGATCAAATATCATTCATTTCTCACCTAGTAACTTCTTACCTCTAACAGGGCAATTTACTTAATGCAATCAATCAAGCATTCAAGTTAGCAAAGCTTCCCTATTTTTTACTATTTCCATATCAATCATAGGGGAAACATATCTATAGGTCTAAAGTATTGAATGAGCATTCCATGAGCCACATTTTCCAAGTTACAAGCTAGGCACTCTATGTACTTGCTTATCACACATTGCATGATACACACACAAGCTAACATGTAGGGAAAAACTACATAAGTTTGAGGCCCTATTCAAAGTATTGGCTATGTAGGCAATGCTTATTGACATAGGGGTTTTTGGGGCAGCTTGACACTGTGTACTCACTAACTTTTTTCTCATAGCTAATATGAAGACGAAAAACTAAGGTTTTATCATTTGATAATGAGCGATAGTTCATGACCTAGATTTGAATGCATCAAAAAAAAAGTGACACAGAACTCAAAAGCATCTAGGTGGTCACATCCAGTTTCAGTAAGTATTATGCACTGGACACATACATCTAAGTTAGATATAAGCATCGATGTAAATGTTTGTGGCTACAGAGGTACAATTTTTAAAAGTAGGGGACTGATCCAGAATCCACTTCCATCATTATTCCTTCTTGTTCCAGATCTAGATTTATATTAGCATCAAAACCAAGTGTTTTCATTATCATTATAATATCTATCATATTTTTACTTCCTATATTTAGCATATCTCAACATAATAAATTCAATATATGTTTATCTGAGTTTTGAAATTAATTATTTTGCTTTAGAGATAATTTACCATCTTTGTGACTTGGGCTATCTCTAACCCCTTAACTATAGATTTCCCCAATCTAGATCTTAAGGCTAAACATTTGGTGAACTCGACCTTTCATCCACAAAATCCTAGATTTGATCTAGTGTTTTTTGATTATTTGTTTTAGATATCAGATTTTTGATTTGCCAAGATTTCACAAGTTAAAAATTTGATTGCCTTTTTCTATCAATATGGAGGTATGTGTAGCTCATTTTATGTTAAAATTTATAATTGTAGCGACAATTTACTATTTTAATAAGCTAATCCAAGGAAATAAGTATATTCATCAATATAATGAGAGGGTTTTAAAACAAAAACAACACTTAATCTATTTTCATAATTCCTTTTGTAATATTAGAGTGTTAATATCTAGACGCCAACATGCATGATTTCAACATTTTTCTCCACCTAGATATTATTCGAGTGACCATCACCATTCCACCCCATTATTCACCCATGACTTATATTCAAGTATGTGGTTCATGTTGTCACTACTCGAAAAGGTAATGGAAGCCAAACTAATTTGCCACTTATTAAGAATCAGTAGGTGCCTCCTAAACTAAAATTAGTGATCAAATCTAAGGGGTATAAATTTGTCGACAAACTGAGTAACAAGCATGATAAGATCTCAATCCTCAAACTTTTAAAGCAATCCACTATCTACAAGGGTATATTATATGAGGCATTGCATGATACACAACCTCCAAATGATATTGAATCAACTTACTTTACATATATTGTGCAAGACCTAAAAACAATGCAAAACACATTTTCTTTGATCCAACAAATTTACCATCCAAGGATATCATTGACCAAGATTTGCCTTTGTTCATACAAGTGACTATGTATAACAAGGGAATAAAAAGGGTGCTCATTGATAATGGATCAGGTCTAGACATTTTTATCAAAAATTTCTTAACCACCATGGGTATTAACACCAAAATTCTTCAAAAATCGGTTCTCCATATTAAAGGATTTGATAATTCACATAGCCCTCTAGTTAACCAAATCACATTGGATGTGAAATTGAAACAAAAAATAGTCCCAACCACTTTTCAGGGAATGTCTCAATCTTTACATTATAATTTACTTTTGGGCATACCTTGGATACATATAATGGAGGTTATCCCATCTATTTTGCATCGACATGTAAAATTCATACATGATGGGACCTTATTGACAATGTCAGTTGATAATAAACCATGCAAATTTTTCAACAAGATACCTTTCGATATAGATGGTATTCTTACAATGGTACTGCCTACATAATGTATCCTTCTTGAGAATATACTTAATTTTGAAATACGTGAGTCAAGTACAATTAATCCTTTATCTCTAGATGAAAATAAAACGCCATATACCAAGATGCATATAGATACACACCAAGAGCAAGAACCATTACAAAAGGAACTAGTGATGCCAAAAACAAAATAAAATCAAACATTTGAGCATCTTTTATTGGTAAATATTGAGCAACAAGATGGACATGTTTCAAATTATTATCACAATGATGAGGATTTAGCCCATGATATGACAGATGAAACATTTCAAAAACTAAATGTTGATCCACTTGACCATATTTCACATAACCTATTCACACCTACATGTACTCATACATATAAGCTAAACTCACCTTCAAAAAATACAATACCAAATAAAGATAAGGGCAAAGAAAAGGTATCATATGAGCATGTAAATGCTTGTTTTTTAATACATCCCTCTTCGCTTCACACATTAAGTCAACCATAAAAGGGTCAAATGCAGATACATCATGTAAATAATGTGGAGGTCTCTCATCAGACTCCAAAACATATTATAAAGATCACAACAAACCAAGATAATATAGATACAATACTTTCCATCTTACTTGAACATAACATGATATATTCACCTACTAATAGGCACCGATTTGGTAATAGGATTTCTTCCAAAAGAGGGATTACCATATTGTAATTATCATCAAATCATTGGTCATCATAAAAATGAATGCGAGGAGTTGCACAACCAAATTTAGGATGCATACAAATTATGTCTGAAACATGCAAAAACATAACATTCATGATCTTTCAGAAGAGAACCATCCTTTAAAATAACCAAGGCATGAAGCCTTAAATATCACTAAAAATATCGATGGGGTTCATCACCAACATCTCAAGGTGGAAAAAAAAACTTAGAACACAACCTGAAGTATTACCACACTACAACAAATGGGACATAATATCTATGAGTTAAAATATTCGCTAAATTTTCGACAATATCTTGGGTATATTATACTACCCATTGCATGCAAACCAAAGATATTAGACCTTACCTTATGGGTAATGGATCAACATCCAAATTTGACTTCACATCTTGGACAACAATGGTTGAACGATATGAAAGTAATTGTTAGTACTATAAACTAGTACCTTAATTTACAACATGAAAACAAAAAAATGCGTATCCAACACGATGGATATGATAGTAGCCAAATACCAATAGTTTTTGGTAGAGAATTACCAACAAATACAAAAGAGTTGGCATTAAAATAATATAAACAATTTTGATAAACAAGGCCACCACACAGTACCTGAGCTCCTAAATTTGAGGACTTGCTAGACTAAGTGGTTCCACACCTCTAAATTATCAAAAAATAAAAGTAAAAATACAAAATAGAAAAAATATTTTAAATGTTTACATGGTCTATTCTCCTTGGCATCTATGTTGTTAGTTCCATGTCAGTGGATGACATATCATTTATTTATATATACACATGTTTCACTCATCCTTTGAGTGTGTTACAAGCATACATAAATACATGATCTATACACCTTCAAATCTCAGGCCTTCCCTCTATTCATGTTAGATGGACATTAGGGGTATCTACTTCTTTGATCACAATACATCTAAGTTATATCATTTTATGGTCACTTCACATTAACATGTTTGAGTTTATGTACTTACACATGACTTTGTCCATGATTATATATTTCACAGCGTACTTGATATGCTCTGCAGTTAATGTTTTTTACTAATACATATCTCTAGGGACTAGAATGGTATTGTTTCAATGAATTTCAACTTATTATTGAAAAGAGGGAAAAGAAGAAACTAAGTATGGGTGTGGTTGAAAAACTTGATTGATGCGCACACGTTGAAATTAGAAGATTGTGAATAGCTCCTCTTTGGCTTGGGAGGATGACCAGGAAATAAGAAAACACTAAAGCAAACTGGTTTGTTAGACAGATAGTTGAGATCCTGAAAGTGAGAGCTTCTTTAGGGGTTGTCAATCCACACATTTTAAACAATTAATCTTATTAACATATTAGAATTTACTTACATCAATAATAAAAAGGTACTAAAATTGAATACAAAAATAGTTGTTTAGAAAATATGTTAAAAATGATTAAATTAGAGATAAACTAATTAATACTAGTGCTATAGGGTTGGGGTATGCTTCAAAAAATCAGATAGGGGTCTGTGAACAAATAGGAATATAAAAAATTAGGTTTGGTTGGGTGTAGATAGGTGAAAATAACTTGTTGGTATTTACTGTCACAGTGACCGTCAATGGTTAGACTGACCATTGGTGGTTAAGCTGACCATTAGTGGTTAAGGTGATCATCGATGGTTGGATAGACCATCGGTGGTTGAGTCAACCATCGATGATTACTATATCTAGATCTGGGTTGATAAAAAAGTTGATGGATGAGATCCAGAAGATGGATTTTGAGAGATGGGTAAGGTTTGGGTTGATTACAAAATGGAAATAAAGTAGATGAATACTGAGAAACAAATACTTGTCTTACCAGAAGTCAATTAGGTGGATGGTTGAGGTAGTTGATTTGTTAGTGGAATCTAGCTTGATTCTGACAGAGTAACAATACCTATAAACTTGGTGGAGAGGTGGTGAATTGACTCTCTGATATGATTGTTGGATTACTAGATTGTTGATGGTGATTGACCTATAAGAAATAAACTCTTTGATGCATAAGATCTTGATAACAATTACAGATGGATTTCACCTTCTAGCTCCTCTCTTCTTATAGGCACAAGTAAGAGGTAGAAGTGAAGTTTCAACTGGGATATCTAATTATAAATCATCCATGCAATGGCTCACAATAGGATTTAGATAAGTTATATTTAGAAAATCTAGGTAGGTAGTTTGCATGCTAGTTGGTTAAAGAGGTGGACCCTGACTGTCGATGGTTAGTGTGACCATCGGTGGTTAACTTAACCATCAGTGATCAAGGGTAAAGGGTAAAAAGTGGGTAAAGGTTAGGTTAAGTCAGTTTCATCAATTGACTATGGGTTAGGTTTGATTAGGGGTTAGAGGGTTAGATTGGTCTTGAGAGGGTCCCAAAGTGGTCAAGGGCTACTTCAACATTTAGAATCATGGTGTGCAGATTTTCAATGTGTACATTTTGCCTCTTTATGTTATGCGGTCTGGAATCAACCAACTATAAAATAAAAACTAATGTTGGTCAAAGGTTTGTTGATTGCCCTAAGTATGGGAGAAGGTGTTTCCCCTCAAACTGGAGGTGATGAGGTAAAGAAGAATCGGGTATGGGTTTGAAATGGATGGTGAAGGTGATGATGAGGGTAGGCATCATTGGGCACTAAAAAATGAACATGCACATAAAGTGTGATAAAAGGTGCGATATCCAAGATCACACAAAGACAAGGTTACCATGGTTGATAAAACTAAAGGTTAGTTCTAAGGGACAAGTGACCAGTGTACCATGTGACCGCATGTAGGCATGGCGGTTGGGTATACATGTTAGTATCCTATACAAGGGTTAGTGTTTTTGATGGGTATCCAAGATAGGAAGTGCTCTTGTGGAAAATACAAATAGGTTGAGTGTCATAGTTATCTGAGGTAGGAAGTGATCTCAAGAAGACACAAGTGGATCAGGTAAGCATGAGGTGGTGCAAGTTCAAAGGGGTCAAATGTCAAAGGACTAGGCAAAATGTGTTGTAAAATGCACGTTAGTTGGGCCAGAATGGACCAATGGTGAGGTGACAAGGTGGTCTGGGTGTTTGGAGAAGGTAATCTCCAAGGGTGGGTGAGAAATGGTTAGGATTTTCTAAAAAGGGGGTTTACTAAGGGTAATGTAATGAATTAAGCATCTTGACCATCAATAGTCAGGGTGTTCAAGGGCAATCATCGATGATCACCTTGACCATCGACAGTCAGGGTGTAAACCCTAAAAATCCATGGAGTAAAAGTGATTTTGAAATTACTTTTACTCACTTGTTATTTGTGATCATTGACTTTGAGCTCTGGGCAATTTGGGTATTGAGTGGTGAAGGTGTTTGTTAAGGGTGTGCTTGCTAAGGTGGATGGTTGACATTGAGCTGAATTGGATGGTGGTCACCAGTTAGGATGTAGGGAGCATGTGGGCATGGGCGAGTAGGTCTACGATTGACTCCATGATGGTGGTTGCAAAATAAGGTAGGGGTGCATTGATTTTGATAGCTAGATTTGATTTTTTGCATATGCATTGGGTTGGGAGGTCAAGGTAGGGTAAAATGGGTGGTTTTTGATAGGTAAGCCCTAGGTAGGGTTTATGTGAAATTTAGGTAAGTGGATGGGTGAAAGTGGGAATTGATGGGTTGGGTAGGTAAGTTAGGTTGGTTGAGGGTGTAGGGTAACAATTTTTTTTTATTTGCATGCATTTTGGGTATGTTTTGGGTAGGGATAAGGTTTGGACATTCCAGCCATGAAACACCCATAGTGATCATCGACAGTCAGGTCTGACCATCAACAGTCGACACCCAAGATAATATGGGTGCCTAAACATCGGTGATCACTATGATCATTAGTGGTTGATGAGGGTAGGGAAGCTTTTGTTAAGTGTTGTAAAAGGTTAGAGTAAGTGTAAAGCTTGTGTATTAGGCTTAGGTTAGTAAGGTAGGTCCAAAAGGCAAGTGTAGTGGGTGGGGGTAGGATAGATAGGTTAGATAAGGAAATATGTCAGTTGTGTATGTAAAAGATAGGGTAGATGATAAGGTATTCTCTAGGTGTGGGCCTGGCTAGGAGGTTTAGAGTGTTGAGATGGGTCACTTGTGCAATGCAAAAAGGGTTGGGTGACTAAGTTGTGCTAATAAATTGGTGCAGGCTAGAGAACATATTTAGATGCACAATCGAGTGCCACTATCTTTGTAGAGATATAGTATGGGATGACCCCAGCTGACTGAGCCCACATAGATGAGGCAGGGTTAGGAGCGATGAGGTACTATCATCACATGCCTTGAGATGCATCCATGGTTATAGCACTTATCGAGAGATGGGATCCCTCTATGAACACCTTATTGTTGCCGATCGTGGAGATGACTAATATACCTAAAGATGTTTATAGGATTACTCAGCTCCCACTCTATGGTGATTTAATATACCACATAGAGAGAGAGAGGAGTGGGATGATCACATCGAGTTTTTGTATAGAGATGAGAGAGATCAAGTTAGATGGCATGCTAGGGGATTCAGGTATACAACATTATGTCAGAGGGTTCTTACTGAGAGGAGACTTATGACATGATTTGGGCTTCCCAACTTGAGCAATAGGAGATTACCTCATTTGCCATCGGGGGTACTAATTGAGCTATTGCTGGGGTAGACTATCTTTGGTTGGGTACCTATTTTGCTTGTTTTTATTTACAAAGAAATGTGGGGGTTTAGGGTCCATAAGAGGCATGACATCAGTTTCAGCCTGGTATTGCATTGTTGGGCCTACAAGCATATTTGGGTGTTGAGACTAGTGGGATTTTTGTGGGTAGAGGTACACATAAATAGAGTTCCCCATCAAATTTATGTGGTGGAGGGGTGACTTTGTTACATCAGGTGAAACAGGTGGGGCTCATGATGTGGAGTGGTTTAAGGGGGCACTGGGTGCACTAGTGATAGGAGATATCACTTGGAGGCCATATGTCTAGTTTTTAGTATGGCCAATTTATAGGAGACAAACACTCTTATTGTAGAACTATAGATGGATATTTAGTAGGCAAGATGGGGAGGTAGAGATGATTCCATTTTATAAGGTACATTGATAGTTTGGCTTGGTATAGGGTATCCCAAGTCCATTCCCTAGGTACAAGAGAGAGGATTCATATATCTTATTGCTAGTGCTATAACCTATTCTTACATTGCTAAATGGTGCATATGAGGAGCTACTGGTTAGGGATCTAATATATGATGTCAAGTTTGTAGATGGGTATATGGCATGGTACCAACCCATATATGTAGCTTCAAACATGGTGGGGATGATAGAGGTGCGAGGTCGATGACCATGGATCTAGCTGGCCATGATGGACATATAGGGGTGACTTTAGCCATTATACATGGATAGGTACATGTACTATAGGGATAGGTGGTCACATTTTAGGGCCATATTGTCACACTAAAGGGTCAAGTCGGGACCTTACAGGTTTAGCTTTCTATTTTCATAGGTAAGAGGGCTCAGGCACAGACCTCTCTAGGCTTAGTGACTTAGGAGAGGGACTCTCTAAGGTAAAGAGGAGAAGGAGTGACAAGATAGGCAACACCACCTAACTTTACCCCTACAACATGATACCTAGCTATATTAGAGGAGCTATGGTACTATGAGGCTATTATTCTGACACAGTGTCCAAATAGTTCTAATGGGGTGAGTATAGGGCCATCTTAGCAAGTGGAACTAGTTTATCGACACCAAGATAATGGGAAACATCTATATCTGGTCAAATAGGGATACGTGGGGAATCGACCAGCACAGTAGGTGGGTAGGCACTAGATCTAGTGGTGTTCCAGGAGGCTGTGTTGCCCCTAGGGCATAGATATAGTTATATATGACATTTTGTATATAATTTTGATTCTAGCTTATGAGTTGATACAATGAAATATACATTTTTGAGAGAGAGTCTATCTATCTATCTATATGTACACATTACTATGATATTTGACTCACAATTTTTCATATATGGTCATTTATTTATGATCATGTTCATGGTGTATGATTAATGGTTTGATGTTGATGTTTAATGCTTATGATGTTTGTGATATTATCATGCTTGGTACGGTTATGATTTTGTTATGGTTATGCTTTTCTTGGTTGTTAGTTTGGAGGATAAAACACATGAGGTATTTTACATAACAACACTATACGGGAGACTAAAGAATCTAATCAAGAGATAATCATCATCACAAAAATATCAACTAGTCATGATAGGGTACGAAGAGGGCACGATGCTTCTTCGTTGATAAGGACTAAAACAAAACTGAAGTTAGACTAGCTTAATGAACACAAGCCCTTCGAATGCTTCACATTAGCATTCGTTAGTTGGTTAAAAAGGTATCTTGAGCACATAATGTTGAATAAGCTCAAAAATCCCTTGCATATAGTGTAAAGGGGAGAAGGGTGAAAATAGAACCCTATTGTGAGACTAGCATGCCTTCGTTGTAGGTGTCCAAAGAACCAGGATAAACAAGCCTATGCCAAAGTGTGTAGACTATTGATGTAGGAAGTCTACTTATGAGGGATGATTGTGGATTTCATGTTATTATGCTATTTCTGAGAGACAATTATGGATTTCAAAATTATTTTGTTTTTGCTGTGATTGTGATAATGGGTCCTTTGTTGATTGTTGTATATAAGAAGTTGATCGATGTGAGAATCTTCTGATAAATTGCTATGCTTTTTAACAAATGCTTAATTAACCATATTTCAAGGGAATGGTCCAAGTTTATTTGTTTTTTTCAATGTCTTTTGATAGTTGTCCTTCAAGGGAGCAATCCACCTTACGTTTTGGCAATTTTAAATAAATTTTCAACAAATGTCCTTCAAGGGAGTAGTCTGTGAATGCTAAGAATGACCCATGATTTATAGTGATAGGAAATTTATTATTTTGCTTGACATACATTTGCTTAAGCCATCTTAGTGGTTCACCTTTATGAAGGCAAAACTAGAAGCACAAGAAGGTTGATTAGGTGTGAAGAGGTTTGGGTGACAATGACCATGGGAATCCATATTGTGAAGATGTGGGAAGTACCATGATGACCATGCCATGGGTAGAGCCATGATACCCATTGTTTAATATAAGAATATACCAGTGACAACCAATCACATGATTTAATTTTAATTAGTTACCCCTAAGATAGGTAGATGGAATATGGGTGGAGAGTAAAGGATGAGCTTAAGTTAGATAAAAGGTGATCATGATCCTTCTCAACAAAAGAATGGACATATATGTGAAGCATTGTGGGGCTTAGGTTTTGGGTGGCCTTCAAGAGAAGATAATCAGTAAGATCCTGATCCATATTTATGGGTTATGATATAAGGTCCAAGCCAATTGAAAGCAAACTTGCCTCGCTTGCTTTTCTCCATATTAGTGACATGTTGGTTTTCCTTTAGGATGAGATCGTTGATATTGAATTCTCACACCTTAAAGTGCTTGTTATAGGCACACTTGATGCGTTATTGATAGAGATGAATATCGGTAAGGGTTGATAAATCATCCTCCAAAATAAGCTCTTGTAAAGATATGTGAAGATAGGGGATTTGGACTTTGAGAGGTAAGATGACCTCTACTCCAAATACAAGGGAAAATAGGGTGGCACTCATAAGGGTTCTAATGCTAGTACGATATGCCCATAAGGTGAAGGGGATGTGCAAATGCTAATCTTGACCAGATGCATTGACCATTTTAGTTAGTATGTTATTAAGATTGTTGTTAGAAGTTTCTACTTGTCCATTAGCTTAAGGGTGATAGGGTGAGGAGAAGCTTAACTTAATGCCAAATACATCAAATAAACCCTAGATGTGATTGTTCTTAAATAATTTACCATTTTTGGTGATAATCTTATGAGGAACACTAAAGTGATAGATAATATGATGGTTGATAAAGTTGATAGTCTTTTTCTCTTTGGTTGAGACTAGGGGAATAGCCTTTACCCACTTGGTAAAATTATCAGTCAAGATTATGATAGAGTGGTGTTGCTATGATAAATTAGGGTTGATTTCACCAATAATATCTAGACCCCATTATGAGAAAGGCCAAAAATTGATGGAAACACAAAGACCATAGCTAGGTGCATGATGCAAATTAGCATGTTGTTGGCACTTGACACTTTTTCACATAATCACAACAGTCTTGGTTAAGGTTAGGCTAGTAATAGCCAAGACAAAGGATACGTTTAGCTAAAATGAGACCACTAAAATGTCCCCCATAAATTCCATCATGCGTTTCCTTGATAGCGTGAGCGGATTCTTGACTGCATAGGCAATGAAAGAGAAGACCATCAAAACTGAGCTTATAAAGAATTCCCCCCATAATGGTAAAGTGAGAGGTACTTTGGATAAATGCTCTTCAAGTATTCCTAGAGAGGCCAGAAGGAACTATTCCAAGGTTAAGGAAGTCAAAGGTTTGCTGATACTAAAGGTCAGGTTGGGTCTCCTCAACATTAAAAATGGTGGGAAAATATGGTTTGATGTAGGAAGGTTGGATAAACACTTGGATAATGATAGATAACTTAGATTTTGAGGGTCCATATGGGATTTTCAAGGCAAGGAAAGCCATGGTGTTAACGAACTTGTTGGTAGATCATGGGGTTGACTAAATGTGGTAGTGTTTGAATGATGATAGGAGTTCATCAACTAGTTACTTGTACTCTTGTAGAACATTATTCTTACACTGGTAAGAGCCATTTATTTGATTGACCAAAATTTGAGAGTCACCAAAGATATTGATTATTTTTGACTCCTAGGGCCAAGGTAGTTTGAAGGCCTATCACTAGGGCTTCATACTTATCCATGTTATTGGTACATTCAAAATCAAGTTTGAAGGACAAAGGTAGAAACTCACCGTGAAAAGGGATAAGGATGTTATTGACTCCCCTACCACATTGACACTTTGATCTATCAAAGAACATGGTGACTTGATAGGTGAAATTTGCTTGAGAGAGGGTCGTAATGAACTCATTAGGGAACTCAAGTGGAGAAGGTTGGTTGTCTATTAAAGGTGCTTCAGCCAATTGGTCAATAATGAATTTCTTTTTAATTAACTTTTTCTAAAGGAACTCAAGGTCAGACTCCGCTATGAGCATGAGCCACTTAACCATACGCTGGTTTTGGTATGGCTTAGAGTGCATGCACTTGAGCAGGTTGGTGTTGGTTATGACATAGGTTTTATGGGTAAGAAGGTAAGGGCAAAGTTTGGTGGATACGAAGACTAAAGCTAAGCAAAGTTTCTCAGTATGTGTATACCGAGTCTCGTAATCTACAAGTGTGTGGCTAATTTAGTATACAACTTGTTCTCTATGTTTTTCATCTTGGTGAGCTAGCATTGCCCCTAGGGAATGGCTAGTGGCAGAGATATATAGTTTGAAAGGTTGATCATCCTTAGGAGGGGTGAGAATAGGTGGAGATGAAAGGTAATTTTTGAGATAATCAAAATCCTTTTGACAGTTGCTATTCCATTTGAAAGACACATCCTTCTTCAAAAGGTGGTGGAAGGGTTGGCACCGATCTAAAATTTAGGAGATAAAATGATGAATGGATTGCAACTTTCCTTGCAAGCTATGAAGTTGCTTAAGGTTGATGGGAGGAATCATTTTTTAGGATGGCTTTGATCTTAGTGGGATCAACTTCAATTCTATGAAGGGAGATAATAAATCCAAGAAGCTTTTCTGACAGGACCCCAAAAATACACTTCTTGGGGTTAAGGTGAACATGGTAATGGATAAGTCACTCAAAGATGATCTTAAGAATGACTAAGTGATCTTTTTGGAGTTTGGATTTTCCAAGAAGGTCATCCACATAGTCCTCTACAATCTTATGGATAAGGTCATGGAAGATATAAGTCATGGCATGTTGGTAGATTGCACCAGTGTTTTTTAGTCCAAAAGGCATGACTCTATAGCAAAAGGTTCCCCAAGGGGTGGTAAAGGTGATTTTATGCTTATCTTTGGGTGCAATTGGGATCAGATTATAGCCTGAGAACCCATCCATGAGATATAATATCTCATGGATTGCTATAAGATCAACAAACTGGTCAATGCTAGGTAGAGAAAGTCAACTTTGGGGTAAGCAAGGTTGAGATCATGAAAGTCCACACAAATGCGTAGTCCCCCTGTGGCTTTGGTGAAAAGTATAACATTCAAGACCCACTAGGGGTAGACAATGGGTTGAATAAAGTTAATAGAGAGTAGATGTTGAAGCTCTTCTTTGGTGAGAAGGGCTATGTGAGGATGCATGCACCAAAGCTTTTATTTGATAGGTTTGGAATCATGGTGAGTGACTATGTTATGGGTAGCAATGGTGGGGTCAATCCAAGGCATATCATTGTAAGACTAAGCAAAGGCTATGCTGAAATCTTGGAGGAAAGAGGGGAAGTCCCAAAGTTCCTTGGAATTTTATGATTGACTAATTTTGACAATGTGGGGTTTATCTGAAGTACCCAAGTTGATATCGATGGTGGATTTTTTCAACATGGTTAAAGACTCGAGAAGAAGGGATTTGTGGATTAAAAAATCTCGGCCACCAAGATAGGTGAGAATAGAATCATCATCCTGGTACTGAACAATGTTAATGGTAGGAAAGTCTTCTCCTATCATCTCAAGATGGGTCAAAGGGATGGTTACGATCACCCCTTCCTTTTGATAGGTCAGGGGTCCAAGGGTGATCATGTTGACGAAAAAAAAGTTAGGAGGGATGATGTCATCATCCTCACATGCAAGTGGAGGTGAGGTCAGTGAGGAAATGCTATCTTCCTCAACAGTGGTAATGGTGGGTTATTTGGATTTCTTCTTATTAGGTAAGATGAAACTAAGTTCATGCTTCTCATGTGGCTTCCTAGCTGCAATGGTGACCAATTTGTGTGGGCCATGCTCATATTGCCCAAGACTAAAGCCTTTCCAAGCACACTGATG
Organism: Torreya grandis; assembly: GCA_037957365.1. Taxonomy (NCBI): domain Eukaryota; kingdom Viridiplantae; phylum Streptophyta; class Pinopsida; order Cupressales; family Taxaceae; genus Torreya; species Torreya grandis. The sequence goes on from JARHVA010004060.1 coordinate 550,367, forward strand.
AAGGTATGTCTTGGTGAAGCTTAGTTTATCTAGGTAAGAGAAACCAACGGTGAATGGTGGAGGTGGAAGAGAGGTTTTAGAAGCATTGAGGGATTTTTTGAGTCTCCCATAGATAAAATAGGTCTGATGGTGGGGAGGTCTGAAGGAAATGACAGTCCTAACATTGGGGTCATATCCTAGTTGGTTGTTAAGTTTCCCATACTCGTGGGGAGTAGGGAAAGCATCAAGTGCTAAAATATGATAATCCCCCAATGAAATGTGATGGAACATAGATTCCAAAGGGTCTATGGTATGGATTTGGTGCAAAGGTATAAAGTAACTAGTTGATGCCTCATTGGTAGAAAGGGGTATGATATACGCTTTGGTGGTTGAAGGTTGGGTTTTAGCTACTGAGGGTGTGCTAAATGGGGGTATGAGGATATTATTAAGGTGATATGTCATGTTACATATTGAGAAAGGACTCAGGTCAGCCTAGATGGTGATGACCTAGCCTGCATACTCAAACTTAATGAAACAGTGGAGGGTATAGGGAACGTAACCCATCGATCAAATCCAATGTCATCCCAAAAAGACAATGTATTGGAATTCATCTTCTACAACATATAAAAGTTTATGGAGTCTGTGGTGTCCTAAATAGATGTGAAGAATAATAGTTCCCAAGGTAGTGGCCATGGTATCATTGAATGAATGAAGAATGACCAAGGATTTGAACATGACATTGTCTGACAAGTTGAGTTGGTTATAGGCGTGAGACGAGATGATGTTAATGCTAGCTCCCTAATCAATAATGACCCATTTTATTTGGGTTTGGTTGATGTATGTTGTTGTTTCCAAAATCAACTTAGCTCATTTTTGGGAACAACCCCCTATGAAACTTATCCATTTTGTCTTTAGTCTCTCTAAGTCTATTTTTGAGACGGATTTTTCTCATTCTCGTCTTGGTCCAATTGCACCGTTTGAAATTCGTAATGTATTTTTGTTACATTTTACCCAAAATGTGAAGGTTGTTACGGTCTCAATATGACTAGGAGACCAAAATTTGCCTTTTTTAGTGTTAGTGTTTTTCTTCCGTTTTCGTGCACGGGCGGCGAATTTCACTGCCAATGCATTTTTCTTCTTAACGCATGTAGAAGCGGCAATTTTTGCTGACCCTACATCTGGACATGCACAGGTGGCAAATTTTTCCACCCATACAAGTTTTCACTTCTCACATGCAGGAGCGGCAAAATTTGCCGCACCTGCATCTTGACCTGCATGGGTGGTAATTTTTGCCACCCCTGCCTTTTTCATTTCTCCCATGTTGGAGTGGAAAAATTTGCTGCCCCTGCATGTTTCTTCCTTTTTAAGTGCAAGGGCAGCAATTTTGCCACCCCTGCACATCTCAATTTCCATGCACGGCATTTATTGCCGTACATGCCGGGTTGTTGGGGTCGATTTTCACCCCATTAAATCTAGTTTTAACCTCATTTTTTGATTCATTCCTCCTCTCCTCCTCCTATCCTCTACATCTGGACCATTCGGCAAACTAGTAAAAGTGCACTTTGGGGGATTCAAGCTTGCAGCGCACATGGTTTCTCAGGTAGGTCATGTTTTTTGCATTTATTTTCTTTTCCTCTTTCTAGTTTGTTTTTCCAAGTTATTGGGGTTTTGTTCTTGCTTTTTCCCTTGGGCTGGCCCGCTCCCATTTTCTTTCCCCCACCAAAATTTTCTCTCCGTGTCGGCCGGTGTCTCCCACGATTTCTATATTTTTCTTCCTTCTCTCTGTCACGCTTTCCCATACCTGCATCGACAGTGAATTTTACCACTGACGCAAGGCAAAATTACACGGGTGACAAAATTTTCCACCCGCGCTCTTTGCCATTCCCCTCACCTGCAGGGTGCAGTGAATTTCACTGCCCATGCAGACCGAATAGCACAAGCGGCAAAATTTGCCGCCCATGCTCTAGTTTTCCCAAGGCATGCAGGGGTGGCAAATTTTGCTGCCCATGCACTTCTCTCCCCTTTTGTATGCACGGGTGGAAAAATTCACCGCCCGTGCCCTTTCTCCTTTTTTCCCTTTATGCAAGGGTGGCAAAATTGGTTGCCCATGCATACCTGACCATTCTTTATGCAGGGGCGATGAATTTCACCGCCCATGCATTTCTCATCCAAATTTCTCTAACTCTAGAGAAATTTTCAACCTTTTTCATTTTTTCCCTTTCCTCCCCTTTTTCCTCATTTTCTGACCCGGCCCCGTTAAGTGCCCTTCCTTGGTCATGATCACTTAATGTGCGAATTCCCCAATTTTCCCACTATTTCTTAATTGCACAATCATGACTGCAGTACTTTTTAAAGATTCTTGCTCGACAGCACTCGCTCAATCGAGGCTAGTTCTGATGTCTGAAACTTCTCCTAAAAAGTCAAAAGCAATGAAGTACCGGTACCAGGGCATCTTTTCGATCACTTTGGTCACCTCTAATGTTGATGACATTAGAGATATAGAGATTGGCCACGTGGATATGGCTGAGTTTGTGACCAGAACTAAGGCAACGAACCCGAGTTCTGAAATGAAGAGAATCATCGAAAGCAATATTCATCTGGTTGCTGCTTTCCCAGTAGCAGCACATCATACAAAGTTCATCCTCTAGTGCACCCAGTTCTACAACAAAGAGATGAGAGCAGTCTCAGATGTCAGCAGCAACATAATAATTTAGCTAGACCCCAAATTCATTGACAAAGTCTTCATATGCCCTCCTGCTACTGAAGTGCTGAGAATTGACTTTATAGAAGCACATAAGGAGTATGACAAGGACCCTGAGAGGGCAAAGAAAGTAATGAATAACAGGTGGCTGAAGACCCCCAAAACCAATCTATCTAGATGGTCATGAAACTTTCCCAGGAGTGATTTCATTGAAGAAGTTGGTGACTTGATCACCCTTCTCAGCAGAGTGCGAGGCCTCCCGTCTTCCTCACAGTTCCATGAGTGGATGTATCCTTTCATCAAAATCATCCTTCAAAGTAAACATGTCATCTTTTGGGGTGAGCAAATTAGCAATGCTCTTCATGAGCAACTGACCAAGGTACAAACTACTTCAAAGTTCTATATGACTTCATACCTGGTGTACATAGCTGCCTCCATGCGAACCTTTCCAGGTTTGACAACTGAAGGGGATAGAAAGACCACCCCAGTCTACTCATATTACCCCCAGCTAAACTGCAAGGGTCAATCCACCATTTTAGGAGGGTAAATGACACCTTTTTTTATTATTTTTGTGTCTCTTTGACCCTCAGCTTGAACAGAAGAGAGTATCTGATGAGGCCTGGACGACCGTCAATGACTATGGCTGTATGTTCCTACAATTTCCTCTTTTTACTATCTTCAGGTTGGCTTTTTCCAAGGCTATCCATATATGCTCCTCAGGTTTCCTTCTAATAAGTTAGTCCTAATGGAGCTATGTAGACAAATGGGTGTTGTGCACACTAGGCAGATGGAGCTGAAAAAGCCAGGTTTTAGATTTCAATTGAAATTGGTAGATACTCGATTCTAATCACAGCAAAAGCCAAGGTCATGGAGACAGAGATGCAACTGGTTACTATGAAATAGTTCAAGAGGAGGGATAACTTTGATTATTGGAGTGTCAAAGACATGATCAGAAGAAAGACTCAGTTTCATGAGCCTATGATCGAAGACATCTGGGTAGACCTACAGACAGCTAAAGAAATCATGAAAATGGACTACAACAGGTTGACCCTAGAGCAGATCAAATATTTGGGCTCACAAAGATTCCCCCCAATCTGGTCGATGACAAGAACGTTATCAACAGTAGGTACTTGGCCGAGAAGGTTGCTGACTCCCCTCTTCCTCCAGTTCAGTGGTCTAAAAAGAATTAACTTCTTTGAGGAAGAGATTCAAACCAATATTGGCTAACACCAATGATTGGTTAGTAGCCAAAGGGATCACGTTGAAAGAGTTTATTATAGAATCAGAGGTTGAGTTCCAAGCAGAAATGAGGAAGAAGGCAGAAAATAGGACCAAGAACAAAGGTGATGTTCCTTCTCCATCTAGGCCTCACAAGCCTAGAATCATCTTCATTTCCAAGAAGTTCAAAAGTTGTTGAAGAGCCAAAATCGACGGCTAAGGGAGTTGGAGAACAAAGCTCTCAAGAGTAGGCAGCTCAGCAAATGGAGACAGATGACAAGCCCTCAGAGCAGTAAAAGGACTGAGCCTCTACCTTCACAAGAAGGGGCACGACCACTTACAGACGTCTCTCTTTCACCACTTTTTTCTCCTATTAGTGTTCCTTTTCTAGAGCCACCTCTCCTTCCAAATTCATGTTTGGTGATCCTCAAGGTGCTTCTAGAGATACTCTTCATTCCTCTGGGTCTATTCCTAGTCTGATCTCCTTCCTTCAATTTAGGAGAAAGTTCTACCCTTGATCAATCAACGACCGATATGGTTTCACCAATTACTCCAACTCCGACCACTGTTACCACTAGCAGTGCAGAAGTTGCCACGATAATGCCAGCTGCAGAAACCATCACCACAATAGGTACTTCTTCTCTCCCTCCTTGGATGTCAGCTTTCACGCTTAAAAGAAAGAAGCTAGCCATCTCTCCAGATGACTTTGATTTTAGCAAGATAGTACCGGTGAAAGCCAAGGCCCCTAAGAGACCAAGGATCCTCTCAAAATTGGTTGAGAAAAAGGGACATAAATTTCTAGAAATAACTAAACCACTGCAGGACGCAACCCTTGAGGGTTTTGACATGAGCAGCTATTCCATCTCTCGTGTTGAACTTGGAAAAGTTACTCACGAAGGTGTGAAAAGTGATCTACAGTCTGCGATGGACATCATGGTCCAGAAATTTGACAGAGAAAAGGAGATAAAGGACTACTATAAGGCCAAGGCAGAGCAGTTAACTGCAGTAGTCAGGAAATTCATGTTTCCCCCTGAAGTGGCAACCCTAGAGGCCTTTTCCATAGATGACCCTGTCATTCAAAAGGTAGAGAAAACCTATATGAAAGGGAAAGTACTAGAGGATTACATTGAAAAGATGCACACTCAAGAGAATTTCCTTACTTACAGAGGTCGCCGAGAAGATGAATAAGATGAAGAAAGTGAGGACAGATTTAGAGGACCTTGTCTCACTTATTTCTCAAGACATTGATAGTACAGAGAAATATCTTAGCAAGTGGAGGGAGATGAAAGATCTAAAGAAAAGCACCTTGATATCCATCGGTGTCATTTCTAGCAAAGATTCCTATGTTGAGATTAAGGAATCACTGATATACAGGGTTCAGGTACTCAAGGAGCTCATCAAAGATCTCGAGTCTTCTAAAGATGCTAGTGAGAAAAGCAATACAGGCCTGCTGAATAGACTGGAAGAACTGCCTTGAAACCTCACCACCAGGGACAATCAATTTCTCTCAGCAGAAGAGATGATCCAAGAATTTAAGGGTATGATTCAGAGAGATTTTGAAGAGAAAGCTTTCTCAATGACTTTTGTGGACAATATTTTAGATACTCAGAGGTTTACCACACCTCAAGTGTACATTAATTCTTCTACAACACTCTCCTACACAAAAAACAGTCTCAACAACCAACTCACAAATAGAATTGGTGTTCACCTCTCCAACTAGTCAGTAATAACCCTGCCAATTCACCAAGCACTCTAAAGTACTTCAAGTTGATCTCCCATGAACCTGCAACTTGCAATTCAATAGACCATACTCCCACATGTAGATCTCCTATGAGCTTGCAACAACCTGCAACTCAATGATCTTACAATGGAAGCAACTTCCTTGCCTTCCTCTCTATCTCATACTTATACAATACATGCCAATGGGTTTATAAATAGATCCCAGAGTTAAACAATAACTTAGACTCTTAATTTAGACAATTATCCTCGCAGCCAAAGACTCTAACTGGATTTTACATGCAAACACTTCATTCACTTAACTAACTATTCGTGTAATGAGCAGTTCTAGAACACATAGGTGACCGACGCCGGTCCTTACTAGTCTAGTTCTGCCGACGTCGGTCGACTCCCTGCCGTCACCGGTGGCCTTCTGCACTGGTCACGACCGACGTCGATCCTGCTGCCGACACCGGTGCTCCTGGATCTCAGCAACCTTCTTGTTCCTTTAGTTTGCAAAGAGTTGAAGCTTTTAGCTCCACAACTCAACAATCTCCCACTTAGAGATAAATAGCTGCAACCTGTACCTGTACCTGTACTCCATCTAGTTTGTTCCCTTGGCTTTGTATCCCTCCTCAAGATCACTCTTGAAGACCAACCACCACAAACCTATAGTGCAAAACTTGTCATCCAAATCCCCTGCCACATCCACATCTACAACCATGTAGAAAATAAACTGAACCTGCATAGCATGTGCACCTACTGCTAGTCCCTATAAGAATCCACTGAACTATCCTCCAATGGTTCTCTCCTGGATTGGCTCCAACTTGTGACAACTCCCACTGCTTGGAAAAACTCAGGTTTAGTACATACCATGCACTCAACCTCATTATTTGCATCAAGACACCTGTTCTAAGAACTGTCCAACCATCAGCGTGCTAACCGGTCTCACACAATCATCCTGAAACAAAGTCAACATACGACCTACCATGTCTCTAAAGCACACTCATGCCAAAGAATCTTGCTGCTCCCAGATTCTCCATGACAAAAACCTGAACTAACTTTACCTTTAGTTCAGCAATACCTTGTATATGTAACCCTGCAACAAGCACATCATATAGTAATAGGATAATGTAGCTAATATTATCCAACCTGGTAAAGAGAAACACAATGATCAAACCTCCATTGCCCTGCAGCTAATACAAGACCATATACTTTGATCTTCTATCTCACGTATCCATTTCCACTCTTCTTTATCCTAAACATCCATTCATCTCTCAGTGCTTACTTCCAGCTGACCACTCTACCCAAAACACCTATTTGGTTCTCCTCCAAGGAATCACATCCTCATCCATGCCAAGCTCCCACTATTTCTTGGATCTACCTGTTCTGCTTCTTCAATAACTTCCTGGTCCTGTGCCATAAGTGAGCAACAAGTAGTGTAAAGAAGGGAAATGATGAATTTAAGAACTTACTTACACCTTCAGTCCTCCATATGGGTGCTTGAGACTCCATGACAGCTTGCTGTCCACCCAAAATTTGTCTCAGTGACCAATGCTGGTCACATCTCAGTCTGCAGATGATCGAAGTCGGTTCCCTGTGACTGCCACCTTGCCGACATCGTTCTCCCCTAGCTGACGCCTGTTGTTATCTGCCCTGAGTCACCGACGTCGGTCTGCACATAGCCAACGTCAGTCCCTATTTGGATGTCGATGCCAGTTTTTCTGTCGACGTCGGTCTCTGTGTTTTTCTTGTGAGACCTAACTTTTTCCTGCGAGCTCTTTTTGGATCAAATCCTTGTCCAAATCACCCTTGCTCTGCTCAGAATTCTTCTGCATCTTGTGCTGAACTCTGTCTATCACCTTCTCCTTGAAAACCAAGGCTTTTCTGTTCTTGTCACTAACGTCAGATTCCTCAAGAAACATTACCTTCTTCTTCTGCATACAAAAATCATGATCCATACCTTCCAAATCCGAAAGCATACCCTTTGACTCAAGAACAAGAATCTCCTTCTTATCTATGTGACCAAGCTTATTAAGCCACATCTCTGAATCTACAACTGAAGTAGATAACCCAAAAAGAGAATCAGTAGTACAAGTAGATAGATAAAGCGTACCTACTTTCTTACCTCTAGCTACAACAAGTGTACCCTTGGTAACCTTCCAAGAGTCTGCTGTGAGAGTTACTGTGCAACCCTCATCACCCAAACTTCTAATAGAAATCAAATTCCACTCCAGAACTGGGACATGCATGACCTCTTTTAACACCCATGTGTTACCTGTCTACAGTTTCAGCTTCACTTTCCCTTTGCCAACAATCTAACAAGGCTTACCATCCCCTACATAAATTTCTCCAAAATCTCCCTGGACATACTCATGAAAAAATTCCCTATGTGGGGATGCATGAAAAGAGGCACTAGAATCTAAAACCCAAGATTCTACTTTATCCAAAGAACATACCAGAGCATCTCGTGCAGCATAATCTGCAACATCTACTTCTTCTTCATGTCCTTCATGCTAATCTTCACCTAATCTGCAATCTCTCTTTAAGTGCCCTTGCTTTCCACACTTCCAGTAGGTTATTCTGCCATACCTGGACTTGGATCTTCTGCCTATCTTGGACCTTGATCTCCTATGCTCTATCTTTTATCTTTGCCTTCCTCTGCCTTCAACACTCAAAGCATTTCCTAATGATTCACCTGTGCTATTCCTGCATATCTCTTCATTCAAGATCACACTCACAACATCATCCACTTTTAAGACTTTTGAAGGAGACACAGTATTAGAAACTGCCATTACCAAACCTTCCCAACTTTCAGGTAATGAACACAAGATTAAGAGAGCTCTAATTTCATCATCAAATACAATATTGACTGAACTTAACTAGTTTACCAAACCATGGAAATCACTAAGATGGCTATGAATAGATCCACCTTCCAACATTTGCAAATTAAATAAACGCTTCATAAGAAATACCTTATTAGAAGCTGAGGGTTTTTCATATAAATTTGCCAAAGATTCTATCAACTCCACTGTTGTCTTACACTGTGATACGCTGGAAATCACAGATGATGCAAGACTCAATCTAATAGATCCCAGAGCCTTTCGATCAAGAACCTGCCATTCTTCATCTTTCATATCTGAGGGTTTGCAGTTAACCCCTCCCAACGATAAGTACAAATCTTTTTGATACAGATAATCCTCAATCTGCATCCTCTATAATTGGTAGTTCTTGCCATTAAACTTTTTCATTCGTAGCTTACTATCTTTTGTCATTGCTCAACTCTCACTCAAACAGAAACCCTGTGAGTAACCTGTAATCAAAACACACTAACCAGATCTAATCCAATCCGTTAGTATCTCAACCAATAGCTCTGATACCACTTTGTTGGGGGATCACAAGAACAACACCTGTTTTGATCCCACTTTGTTAGGATCTTGCTCCTCAGAAAGAGCACAGTATGATTACCAAATATAAGCAATTATAAATGCGGAAATAATCAGAAACATAAGTAACTAGAATTCACCAATAGCACAGAATATGAGAGACAATTCACTATCTTGTATTAACACTTTACAGAAAAGAATACAATAAAGAGCCGCCACACTCTTCCACCTTACAGAGGTTTGCCACACCTCAAGTGTACATTAATTCTTCTACAACACTCTCCTACACAAAAAACGGTCCCAACAACCAACTCACAAACAGAATTGGTGTTCACCTCTCCAACTAGTCAGTAATAACCCTGCCAGTTCACCAAGCACTCTAAAGTACTTCAAGTTGATCTTCCATGAACCTGCAACTTGCAATTCAACAGACCATACTCCCACATGTAGATCTCCTATGAGCTTGCAACAACCTGCAACTCAATGATCTTACAATGGAAGCAACTTCCTTGCCTTCCTCTCTATCTCATACTTATACAATACATGCCAATGGGTCTATAAATAGATCCCATAGTTAAACAATAACTTAAACTCTTAATTTAGACAATTATCCTCGCAGCCAAAGACTCTAACTGGCCTTTACATGCAAACACTTCGTTCACTTAACTAACTGTCCGTGTAACGAGCAGTTCTGGAACACACAGTTGACTGACGCCAGTCCCTGCTAGTCTGGTTCTGCCGACGTCAGCCGACTCCCTGCCATCGCCGGTGGCCTTCTACATTGGTCACAACTGACGTTGGTCATGCTGCCGACGCCGGTGCTCCTGGATCTCAGCAACCTTCTTGTTCCTTCAGTTTGCAAAGAGTTGAAGCTTTTAGCTCCACAACTCAACATGGATAATCTGAGATCCAAGTTAACTAGTCATGCTAAGGCAATCATAGCATTGAAGGATGCTATAATCAAAGCCAGGGTCATCTTCAAGAACACCATTGCGCTAGACAGCATAGGAATTCAGATATTTATTACTATGTACGATGCTCATCTGAAGAAGTCTGGCGGCAAGAGCTAAAACATTTTTCCCTCTCTCTTCTTTTTTTTCTCATGTAAAAGTGCATGCAATTTTGTAATGTGTAATTACATGTAAAAAATCCAAAAAAATATCTCAAAAAGTCAAAGATGACTCATCTTTGACTTAGATATTTTTATATTATAATCTTTTTGATTTTGAAGGTTCTCCCTATATATAGTGGAGACCTCTTTTGTAAATGGATCTTTGATAATTGAGAGCAAAAACTTTGCTGAAATTGAGACACTTCTTGAGACTTTGTACTCAACTTATAAATCATATTTTGTTGAATGAATGAGAAGCAGGTTTATTTCAGACTTTGTGTTGAAGTTATCTGTGTTATTTAGAAAACAGTTCTTATGTCCTCTTTCCTGATAATCTCTTATTTGTTTGATTTAATAAGTAAAGTGGGTGTGTTGATATTATCTGAGGGCATTTCTAAAAGATAGAAGAGAGACTTTGAGCTATTTTTATCTTGGTGATCCTTTTATCTTTTGTAGTTTCAGGCAAAGACTTTGTGCTTCATTTCACTCTACGGTTACACTTGTTCCAGATTAGTGAAGGAGACAACGGAAGACTTTGTGCTTACGTGGGTTTTTTTGTGAACTTTGTTACTTACTTCAGGTGATTTTTTGCTCTATGTTGAATACCATTCATGAAAGAAGAAGAATGTTGTTGGCGAATGACCAAGATTTCTCTCTCTTTTGTTCTTTGTACATCACCTCTGAAAAAAGAGAGGTGGATGCTATTATACCACCCCAAGTATTATTTTTTACTTAATTATATATACATATAGCGTATAAATATTCATAAAGAACCTCCCCTTGATGAGAGGAGAGATTTAATTCATCCAGATCTGGTAAATCCACACTTTTTGTGGCATAAATCTCCCCGTGTTGTGGTTGATATACCCATTTTGTCATCAGTTAGTTGATGACAAAATATTCACCCAACAGTTTTTGGCGACTCCGCTAGGGAAGAGCACGTAGTTTGAAGTCCCAAACTTTAAACTGAAGCAGATCCTACTCTTTTCCATTTTTATTTTGAAATCTGGTAACTCCACACTACACAAAAAACTAGAGATCTAAGGGTGTTTTTGACCTCGTATTTGAGTTGGCGCAACAGAGCAATTTTAATCTATTTCCTCCACCACCTTTCCTTCAACAATCTAGGAGTCTTCCTCTTGACCTTATCGGGTCACCAACACAAGGTAGAGCTTTTTTTCCTACTGTTAATAGTGCCCTGCCTATAAATATCCCACCAAGGTTTGTTGTTCTGCCATTTAATCGTCTTAGCATAATGGCTTAAGGCCCGTGGGACATTTCTTTTGGTCCTCTTAATTTGACCCCACCTTGCATGAACTACCTCATAGTTTCAAGAAATTTTTTTCTAAGTTTTTTGGGTGACAAGAAGGTTCATCTCGATGAGCATATTGCCACTTTCTTCATAGCATGCAGCGTAATCGATGTGGAATTCGAGGATGTAGCAGTGAGACTTTTTGTAGAAACTTTGCAAAGCGTTGCCGCGGATTGGTTCTACCATCTTCAAGCTCAAACTATAACTGACTAGAATACACTAAAGTCCATATTTGAAGCTAGATTTAAACTTGCTGAAGATGCACATGCCTTGTTAGCTCAGCTAACACAGATGAAAAAATAATCTCAAGAGTCCATGAGGAATTTCATAGCCAAATTCAATAAGTTAAGAAACCAGATTCCAATTGTTGCTCAACCCACGCCAGAGAATATTAAGTGCTTTTTTTATTAACTCAGAACTTCCTGAAGTAAGTTTTTTGTTGAGACATGCTGGCCCTATGGATCTAGCATTGGCACAAAATTTAGCTACTGAGATTGAAAATGATCTTATCCTGACAGGTAAGATCAGAAAAGACCTTAGTAAAAATAGATTCTCTTCATTTGTTGAAGGCTTTTCTACAGGCACTACAAATTCTATGGTGCAAAAATTGACAAATGAACTGATAGCTTTGAAGAGACAAATAACCCAAAGTACGTCTGCTCCCACCTATCGAGATATGCCTAGGAGAACATTTTAGAATCAACAATATCAGAGTAATGCTTGATAGGACCGAAGTTCCCCAAAGCTCTGACACAACTTGTCAGAATTAAGAGCACACATGATTACCATTGTATAAGTAACTTAAGATTGCAAAAATAACTAGAAGAACAAATAACTATCAATGAAAAAACACACATCCCTACAGACCAACCTGATCTTACTTATCACATGTAGATCTCCACCATGATCCTGCAACACCCTGCATATCAAACTTGATCTTACATACATGAGAAATCTTACTTGATTCCACCATGGGAAGAACTCTTCAAGTTCTACATAGCTCTTCTACAAGTTCTTCACTTAACAATACAACCCATTAGTCTATTATATAGATCTCATGCATACAATGATTAGACTTGCGGCTCAAGACTCTAACTGGTCTTCATCATACAAACAACACATTCACTTAACTGACTGTTCATCAACAATAGTTTTGGAACCACCACAGGTGACTGACATTGGTCCCTGTCTTCCTGGAGTGATCGATGCCAGCCGATCCCTACTGATGTCAGTTTCCCTTGCACTATCCTTTGACCGACGTCAGTTTTGGCCTACCGATGCCGGTGACTGTCATGCTCTAAAAACCTCCCTGTTTGCCTAAGGTGAAGCTTTTAGCTCCACACCCTAACAATCTCCCACTTGGAGATAAACAACTGCACCTGTACTTAAACTAGTACTCTGTCTAATCTGCATCCTGGCTTGTATTCTTTTTCAAGCTCCCACTTGAAGACAACCCACCACACTCCTTGTGGTGTTAATCCTGTGTCTGAATTTTTTCATCCTCAGCTTACCTTATTCTGCCATTGCTATACTCCCACTCAATCAAAAAACCTTGTGAGTAACCTGTAATCATCAAACCACTAACTAGATCTGGGCCATCTGTTAGTCAAACTCGCTCTGAGAACATCCAACCTCATTCTGATACCATTTGATAGGACCAAAGTTCCCCAAAGCTCTGACACAACTTGTCAGAATTAAGAGCACACATGATTGCCATTGTATAAGCAACTTAAGATTGCAGAAATAATCAGAAGAACAAATAACTATTAATGAGAAAACATACATCCCTGCAGACCAACCTGATCTTACTTATCAGATGTAGATCTCCACCATGATCCTGCAACACCCTACATATCAAACTTGATCTTACATACATGAGGAATCCTACTTGATTCCACTATGGAAAGAACTCTCCAAGTTCTACATAGCTCTTCTACAAGTTCTTCACTTAACAATACAACCCATGAGTCTATTATATAGATCTCATGCATATAATGATTAGACTTGCGGCTCAAGACTCTAACTGGTCTTCATCATGCAAATAACACGTTCACTTAACTGACTGTTTGTCAACAGTAGTTTTGGAACCGCCATAGGCGATCGACGTCGGTCCCTATCTTCCTAGAGGTGATCGACGCTGGTTGATCCCTACCGATATCAATTTCCCTTGCACTGTCCTTTGACCAACATCGGTTTTGGCCTGCCAACGCCGGTGACTGTCATGCTCTAAAAACCTCCCTGTGTGCCTAAGGTGAAGCTTTTAGCTCCACACCCTAACAATGCTACCTGAAACCAAGGGCAACCAAATCGCCTACCTCCCCCTCCAGGAAAATTGGCCATTGAAGCAGCACTTGCCAATTCAGCAGTCGATTATCTAGAGGCTGAACATGACTATTCACTCCAACCTTAGTTGGACCAACAAGATGATGCTAATCTCTTCAATGAGTAAGAAGAAGAATTAGCTGGCAACTCCAATATTAGTTTTTTGGATTACCAGGATGAAGTTGAAAGTAAAGGAGAAGGGTTGGATGGATCCTATGCTATTTTCACTAGATCTCAAAACCAGTCAGCTCCATAAGCTGATAAAGAAAAAGCAGAAGAAGAACCTCAGCTGGTAGTTTCTATCACTAAATGAGGAACTCCATTGCCTCCTCAATCAAAAGATCGAGTAACTCACAAAAAAGTAATTACCTCCAACCACCCCATATCTTCCACCTCTATCACTCAGACCAGTGCCACACCTACTAAAAACCCAGATGAGGGACTCTCTTCCTCTATTTCAATTTTTTTTCAATTATTTGATATAATTGATCACGCTAGAAAGACTAAAATTCAAATGATAGAAATTGAATATTTGAGAGCTAACCCAGAACAATTTGATAGGTTGGCAGAATATATAAAAAATAAAGCCATCCCTGTAAGACAAAATTCGTCAAAGGCCATTCATGATCCCCCAAAGATAAATCTGCTTAGAATAATCTCATCGTGACTCCTCCTGTTGCTCTTGGAAAAATAAAACTTTTTTATGTTTCCCTGCTTATAAATGGTTACAAACTAAGTAATTTCATGATAGACTCTGAAGCCTCAGATAATGTCATGCCTGCCAAGGTGGCAGATTTCCTTGGACTAACTTTGACCAAAATTTTTGGGAGGTGTTTTTCTATTGAAAACTGTCAGGATCTTAACAAGAACAATTAATTACTTTTGTGTAAGCAACTAAACACAGAATTATAAGTAACTAGAAATCAGAATCAGCAAAGAACATGAGATACAAGAAATAATAAAAACTTGTATTAAACTCTTCCAGAAGGAAATACAATTGAAAAAATCTCTCTTTCTTCCACACCTCTCAGATGTACAAACCTCTTTCTCTCAAGAGTTTTCTCTATCAATTATAAACACAATTCAGCTACTTGAATTGTCTACAATTTCATGTTTGTTACACAAGCTATGAAGATCTATCCCTATTATATAGAATTAGGGATCATGAGTTATGCAATCTCTACTATCAGATAAACCTCCTAATCAAAAGTTCAAATCAGTCCTATGAAAAATAGAAATGTAGACTTACAACTAATAGTTAATTTAATCATGCAAACAATATGTTCATCCATGAAAATAGACTTTCTAGACGCACAGGTGACCGACATCGGTCCCTGTCTGTCTGCACATGATCGACATCAGCCGATCCATAACTGACATCGATAGCCTCTAGTCGATCCATGACTAACGTTAGTGACTGTGTAAATAACAACAACCTTTGCATTCACTCATCTAGTGAAGCTTTTAGCTCCACACCTCAACAATCTCTCACTTAGAGATAAACAGCTGTACCTGTACCTATACAACATCTTCTAGCTTTTCCATCTTCAAGCTCAATCTTGAAGACCAATAAAAGTTGAATGAATATTCAACTTCTCTTTTGTTACCAGCTTTGTTAACATATCTGCAGGGTTCTTATCTATATGGATCTTTTCCAGCTTCAACTCACCATCCTCCAATACCTGTCTAATGAAGTAGTATCTACTCTGTATATGTTTAATTCTTGAATGAAAGACTGAATTTTTCGTCAAATGAATTACACTTTGACTATCACTGTACAATCTGCAACTTTATTGCTCCTTTCTCAACTCTTCCATGAACCGTGTCATCCATATCATCTCTTTGCTAGCCTCCGTGACTGCAATATATACTGCCTTTGTAGTAGATAAGGCAACAACCTTCTGCAACTTTAAAATCTAGCTAACCGCCATTCCACCAATAGTGAAAACATAACCTGTGGTGCTTCTCCTGCCATCCAAGTCACCTGCCATATCCGCATCTACATACCCATGTAGAGAAGTGTTTGACCCTCCATAACACAAATGCCTACTGCTGGTCCCTCTCAGATATCTGAGAATCCATTGAACTGCTTTTCAGTGTTCCTTTATTGATTAGGCCATAAACTTACTGACAACTTTCACTGCTTGGGCAATATCAGGTCTAGTACATACCATTGCATACATTAATCTCTCAACTATGGAAGCATATGGAACTCTACTCATGTACTCTACCTCATCATGTGAATTATGACACTGTTCTTTGCTCAACTTGAAGTGTCCATCTATAGGTGTGCTCACCAGTTTTGCATCCTACATATTGAACCTCTCCAACACCTTGTTCACATAATCCTCTTGAGACAAAATCAAACTATGATTTTTCCTATCTCTCTTAATACTCATGCAAGGATTTTCTTTGCTGCTCCCAAATCCTTCATGGCAAATGTGTGAGCTAATTTTACCTTAAACTCAGTAATATCCTGCATGTGTGAACCTGCAACAAGCATATCATCTACATACAGTAATATGATAATATATCTACCATTATCCAATCTCTTAAAATACACACAATGGCTAGATTGACATCTACTAAAATCATGATCAGTCATAAACCTGTCAAACTTCAAATACCATTGTCTAGAAACTTGCTTAAGACCATATAAGCTTTTCTTCAATCTGCACACAAGTTTCTCCTTACCTTTGACCTCAAAACCTTATGACTGATCCATATATATTTCTTCATCCAAATCTCCATGAAGAAATGCTATCTTAACATCAAGGCACTCAAGATACAAAATCTCAATAGCAACTAAAGACAATACAGTCCAAATAGAAGTCATCTTAACTATAGGAAAAAAAATAGCACCAAAATCAATACCTAGTTTCTATGGAAATTTTATTACTACCAACTTGGCGTTATGTCTCATTTGTCCATTCTCACCTTCCTTTAACCTATAAACCCATTTATTTTTTAGTGCTCTCTTTCTAGCTGGCAACTCAACCAAATCCCACGTTTGGTTCTCTTTCAAGGAATCAGTTTCCTCATTCATGCCAAGCTCCCACTATTTTCAAGATTCTACCCTTTCTGACCTCCTCCTAGGCATTTAAGACTCATTTTTTGCTTGTTGTTTGCCCTAATTCTCTGTTAGTGACTGATTTTGGTCATTTCTAGGTCTGTACCTAATTGACTTCAGTTTTACCGAACTAACGTCAGTTCCTGCTTGACTGATGTCAATCACTATCTGACTGACATCGGTTCTTATATGACTGACGTCAGTTCCTTCCTGACTGACGTCGATGTCTGTGTTTTTTTGAGTGTAAAAATTCTTTCTCACAAGCTCATTTTGGATCATCACCTCGTCCAAATCAACATTACTCTACTCAAAATTGTTTAGCTTCTTGAGCTGATCACTGTACATCACCTTCTCATTGAAAACATCATGGCTTCTAATTATTTTATTAGTTCCTAGATTCCACAACTAGAATCTGAAATCTCCAGAGCCATAACCAATAAAAGTGCACCTAATAGATTTAGCATCCAACGTCTTTCTTTTTTTTATCAACATGCACAAAAGCTTTAGAACCAAAAACTCTGAGAAATGAAAGATCTACCTTTTTACCTATCCAAGCCTCTTCTAGAATTCCACCATCTAGAGTAGTAGAGGTCCTCTATTAATCAGGTAAACTGTAGTATCTACAACTTCTACCCAAAATTTTAAGGACAAACTAGCATGCAACCTCATACTCTGTGCACGCTCTAAAATTATTCTATTCATCTTTTCAGCAACTCTATTTTGCTGAGGTGTCCTTGGAACCATCCTTTGCCTACGTATTCCATTCATAAAATAGTACCTATTGAACTTATAGATGTAGTACTCACCACCATTGTCAGATCTAAGACACTTCAATCTCAAACCTGTTTCATTCTTAACCAAAGCTTTCTATTTCATAAATGTGTCAAAAACATCAAATTTCTTCCTTATGCAATAAACCCATACCTTTCTTGTAGCATCATCAATGAAAGAAACATAATACTGTGATCCTCTAATAGAAGCTCCCTGAGCTGGTCTCCACACGTTTGTGTGAACAAGCTCTAACTTGTGCTTCTTCTTTGTTGACCTAGTTTTGAGAAATCTCACTCTCTTCTATTTTTTAAAAATACAATGCTCACAAAAATCTAGATCTATGCTTTTCAAATTTGAAAGCTTACCTTTTGACTTAAGAATAGTCATTTTCTTCTCACTCATGTGGCCAAGCCTATAGTGCCACAACTTTGCATCTACATCTGAAGTAGATAATACAGAAGAAGAATAATCGGTAATACAATTACATAAATAGAGAGTACCTACTCTCTTACCTCTGGCTAATACAGGTGCACCCTTGGTAACCTTCCAAGATTCAGCTGTGAGAGTTACTATACAACCCTCATCCCCCAACTTTCTTATAGAAGTTAGATTCCTCTTCAGAATGGGTACATGCATGACATCTTTCAACACCCATGTGTTGCCATTCTGTATTTTCAGCTACACTTTTCCTTTGCCAGCAATTTTATAAGGCTCATCATCCCCTAAATAAACTATTCTAAAATCTCTCTAGACATAATCATTGAAATATTCTCTATTTGGGGTAGCATGGAAAGAGGCACCAGAATCTAAAACCCAAGATTCTATTTTATTATCCAAAAAAAATATGAGAACATCTTGTGCAACAATACCTCCAACTTTTGCTTCTTCATTACCTCCATGCTAATTTTTTTGTTAAACCGGCAACCAACAATCTTTCTTTACATGCCCTATCTTTCCACAATTTCAATAGGTTATCTTTCTTCTATTTCTAGATTTGAATCTCCCTCTCATCTTTGACTTAGACCTTGATCTCCCTTGGATGCGCTTGTCTTTTTGCCTTCCCCTGCTTTCAATACTTAAAGCATTACCTGATGTTTCTTCTGTGCTTTTCATGCAAATTTTTTCATTCAAGATTACACTAACAACATCTACTTTCAAGATATTTGTAACAGATGCAGTATTACTAATTGCCATTACCAAGCTATGCCAACTTTTAGGTAAAGAGCATAAAATTAAGAGAGCCTTAATTTCATCATAAAAAATTATTTTGACTGAATTTAATTGATTTAATATTGCATGGAAATCATTAAGATGACTAGATACAGATCCACCTTCCTGTATTTGCAAATTAAATAATTGCTTCATAAGATATACCTTATTTGAAGCTGAGAGCTTTTCATATAAATTTGCTAAAGTATCCATTAACTCTACCATTGTCTTTGCCTGTGACAAGTTGGAAATCACAAAAGATGCCAGGCTCAACCTTATGGATCCCAGAGCCTTTCTATCAAGAACATTCCATTCTTCTTCTTGCATATCTATGGGTTTTCTTAAAACCCCACCCAATGATAAATAAAGATCTTTCTGATACAGACAATCTTCTATCTACATCCTCCATAATTGATAGTTTTTGCCATTAAAATTCTCCATTCTTAGTTCACTTGATTTTGCCATTGCTATACTCCCACTCAAACAGAAACCCCTGTGAGTGCCCTCTCAACAACACACACTAAACAAATCTAAAACCACCTGTTAGTGAACCCAAGCTCTGATACCACTTGTCAGAATCTTAACAAGAATAATTGATTACTTTTGTGTAAGCAACTAAACACAGAATTAA
This sequence comes from Torreya grandis, assembly GCA_037957365.1. Classification (NCBI taxonomy): domain Eukaryota; kingdom Viridiplantae; phylum Streptophyta; class Pinopsida; order Cupressales; family Taxaceae; genus Torreya; species Torreya grandis. Next base: position 569,793 of record JARHVA010004060.1, read on the forward strand.
ACCAGAATTATTAATAACTAGAAATCAAAATCAACAAAGAACATGAGATACAAGAAACAATGAAAACTTGTATTAAACTCTTCCAGAAGAAAATATAATTGAAAAAATATCTCTTTCTTCCACACCTCTCAGATGTATAGACCTCTTTCCCTCAAGAGTTTTTTCTATCAATTACCAACACAATTCAACTACTTGAATTGTCTATAATTTCATGTTTGTTACACAAGCTATGAAGATCTATCCCTATTATATAGAATTAGGGATCATGAGCTATGCAATCTCCACCGTCAGATAAACCTCCTAATCAAAAGTTTAAATCAGTCCTATCAAAAATAAAAATGTGAACTTACAACTAACAGTTAATTTAATCATGCAAATAATCTATTCATTCATGAAAATAGACTTTCTAGACGCATAGGTGATCGACGTCGGTCCCTGTCTGTCTGCACATGACCGACGTCAGTCGATTCATAACCGATGTTGACAACTTCCAGTCGATCCCTGATTGACATCGGTGACTGTGTAAATAATAACAACCTTTGAATTCACTCATTTGGTGAAGCTTTTAGCTCCACACCTCAACAAAAATAAGCAAGTTCCACTCCTTGGTTAGATAAAAGATGCCCAATTTGCTTTTGCAACTTTTCTAAAAAAGAGGATAAAAATGATGGTTCTAGTGGCTAATGTTCCAGCCTCTTATGACATCTTGCTTGGGCAAAATTTTTACAAAGATGTTGGAGGCGAGCTAAGCATGGAGTTGTCAGAAGCAAGGATCCCAATTCAAGGTGTTATGAAGAAGTTGCTTCCTGAAAAAGAGGCAAGGTATGTAGTCACCCAATCATCAGCACCAAAAGCTCAAATTTTATTTGAGTCTTCTAGCATGGGAAACTACTTTTTATCTACTGACGAGATCCATGAGGCATATGATGAAACTCCTATAGGTGACAACTTGGAATTGTGTTCAATTGACACAATGGGAGAATCGACAAAATAAAATGAACACATAGAAGAACCTCTTCCCCCAAATGAAGAAGTTTTCAAAGAAAAAGTGGTGTCTAATGAGGTATAGACCTTAGAATTTGAAGGCAGCTGCTCTTCTATGGGTTCGAGAGCCAGAGTTGTGCTAGTATCTCCTCAAGGAGACATTGTTCCTTTGTCTTATAAGTTGCAGTTCAACAACACCAACAACACAGTTGAGTATGAATCCCTGTTACTTGGGTTACAAGTTGCCAAAGAAAAAGGCATTAAGCTACTCCATGCTAAAGGGGATGTCAAATTAGTGGTTTGTGAGGTAAGAAACTTTTATCAAACCAAAAATGAAAGATTGTGCCACTATCACAATCTTGTCTGGGACCAAATCAAAAAATTTGACGCATTCAGCATCTCTGCGGTTCCACCAAAATTCAATGATCAGGCAGATGCATTGGCTATCTCTGCTACTCTCTTAGTTCCCCACCTAAATTTTAAAAGAGATAAGTACACTGTTAAACTGGTCTTTTGACCAAGTGTACTTGATAATGCCAGCCACTGGTAAGTATTTAATAGTGATGATCAAATCATTGCCTTCTTGGAGCAAAAGGATAGCTTCGAACAATTGCATTTTTGAAGGTAGTGAACTCCAAAAATACGAAGTAACTTTTGAATCAAACATGAACACAGGTGAAGATTTATTGTAGCTTAAGGGGAATAAGATCTCCAAAGCCCTAGTTTCTCTAGATAAATTTTTTGATTACCATGACAAGTTTATTAAATAACAATGAATAGATTCAAAATCCTCTCAGGATTTTGATCAGGTAAACCTGGGAAGCAAGGGAGATCTTAAAATGGTAAACATTGAAAAATGTTGCACTCTCGAAGAGAGATTTAAGCTTTCTAATCTACTTCACAAATATATAGATGTCTTGGCTTATTCTTATGATGACCTGAAATCACTCAGGTTGAATGACATTCACCATGACATTTATCTTAAGGCAAACTCTGTACCTTACAAGCAAAAGTCCAGGAAATATAATCCAAAAATTTCAGGTACTATTTTAGCTGAGATACAAAAAATGCTTGATGCCTAGATAATTTTTCCAATCCATCACTCCACATGGATTGCCAACATAGTGGCTGTCAGAAAGAAGAATGGTGAAATTTGAATCTGCGTGAATTTCAAAAACTTGAATTAGTTATCTTTAAAAGATAACTACCCTCTCCCTATCATGGATCAAGTTTTGTAAATGGTAACAGGTTCAAAAATGTTATCAATACCAGATGATTTCTTGGGGTACAATCAAGTTGAAGTTAGAAAAGTAGATCAACATAAGACGACCTTCACCACACCTTAGGGCACATTCACCTATCGAATAATGCCTTTCAGTCTGATAAATGAGGCACACTCACCTATCAAAGAATGCCTTTCAGTTTGATAAATGCAGGCACCACATTTCAAAGGGTGATGGACCTCACTTTCAAGGATGAGATGGGTAAATTCATTGTAGTGTACCTGGATGATTTGATAGTATTTTCAAAGCATCATTCTGACTATGTCCACTATTTGCCAAGAATACTGGAACATTGTCATCAGAACGATATTTCTCTAAATCTCAAGAAATCTATTTTCAGGGTGACTGAAGGAAAACTTCTTGGACACATTGTGTCTCGAAAAGGAATTAAAATTGACTCAAAAAGAGTTAAGTCCATCCAGGAACTTACTCTGCCTACCAGCAAAATTGCGATTCACTCTTTCTTTGGAAAGGTGAATTTTCTTCAAAAATTTATTCTTGAGTTCGCTGAGAAGACTCGCCACATCGTCAACATGATGAAAGACAATGCTACCTTCAGGTGGACTGTTAAGGGCAAATCAAAATTTAAAGACATCAAGGAAGTGATTGCTCGCACACCAATTTTGGTTTGTCCAGACTACACCAAAAGCTTCAAAATATACAGTTATGCCTCTGAACATACACTCTCAGCCATTTTAGTTCAACAAAACCAAGAAGACATGGAATCTCCTATTTCCTTCATGATTTGTCCACTTAAAGTTCATGAGCTAAAATATTCCAACATGGAGAAGCATGCATACACGGTGGTCAAAGCAGTCAAGCATTTCAGGTTTTATATCCTGAACTCGCACATCAATGTTTTCGTACCTGATACAACAGTAAAGTCCATTTTGACTCAACAGGATTTTGGTATGAAGAGAGGTGATTGGATCACCAAGATTCAGGTGTTTGATTTGGACATTAAACCCACCAAACTCGTGTGAGAAAAGGGCATTTGTCAGTGGATTGCCAACAACATTCTAGATGAAGCAGAAAGTGAAGAAATAGAGATTGAAGACATGCCTATGGTCCTCTTTTTTGCCACCACTGATGAGTGGTATTCTGACATCACTCATTTTCTAACGTATAGTGAGTGTCTCACTCATCTCTCCTATAAGGAGAAATGAAATGTTAAGTTAAAGGCTATTAGTTATGTTCTATGAAATAATGGCCTGTACAAAAGGAACCTAGATGACGCATTTATTTGTTGTGTTGATAAAGTGCAACAAGATAAACTCTTGGAGTCTTTTCAAAATTTGACCCGTGGAAGGCATTTATCTGCACCAGTGATAGCGCATAAGATTCTACAAACAAAATACTATTGGCCCATGCTATTTTAAGATGCCTATAGATGGGTGCGTAGGTGTGAATTATGCCAACAATTTGTTGGGAAGCCTAAACTGGCTGCATTGCCTCTCAAGCCAGTAGTAATCGAGGAGCCTTTTCAGCAGTGGGGTATTGACTTCATTGGCACAGTCAACCTATCTTCGAGTGCCGAACATGATTATGTTCTTATGATGACTGATTACTTTACCAAGTGGGTGGAAGCCATCCCAACCAAGCACGCTACGTCTGAAGTGGTGTGCAATTTTCTCAAGAAAAATAATATCTCCCAGTTTGGGGTCCCACTTAAAATTGTAACAGATAATGTGGCCTATTTTTCTTCGCATGAAATTACTCAATTTTATTTTTACTATGGGATTACCCTATCCCACACTTTAGATTATTTCTCTTAGGGAAATGGCCAAGCAGAATTGAGTAATAAGAACCTGGTCACTATTATCAAAAAATTGATAGATGACAATCAGAGGACTTGGCACAAGGCATTATTTGATGCTTTATGGGCAGATAAGATTACTCCTAAGAAGGCCATAGGTATGTCACCTTTATAACTTATGTATGGCTTAAATGCGGAGATACCCATCACTATGGAACTATCAGCACTCAAGTTAGCTAAAGCAATCGAAGACTCAACATTCAAAAGTGTGATCGACAAAAGAATCATGTGTCTGACCGAACTGAATGAGTGGTGAACCATGGTAGTAGATCAGATTATGATGCATCAGAACCAAGTGAAGAAACTTTTTGATAAAAAAGCTAAGGTTTGTGAATTTTAATTCAAAGATCAAGTCTTGTTGTGGGACAAGAGGTGAGAACCGAAGGGAATGCATGACAAATTTGACTCCTTATGGAGAGGCCCGTTCACCATTCGATAGCTCTATGGTGAGGCTAACTTCTTGCTGAAATACCAGGATGGGACACAATTTACACTACCCCATAGTGGGCAACATCTGAAGCTATTCAACCCTTGAAGCTTAGATGGGTCTATTTGTATATATATATATATATATATATATATATATATATTTTACATTTTGTCTATTTTTCTTTCATTTTTAGCTTGACTCTGTAGCCCAATAGCTTGGATGAAGGCACTTATAGACTGGTTTCTACTCTCGTTGATCAATTTGATTAACAAAAATTCCTCAATAGGAGCGAGCTATTGTTTCCAAAATTAGCTTACCTCATTTTTGAGAACAACCCCCTACGAAACTTATTCGTTTCATCTTTCGTCTCTCTAAGTCTATTTTCGAGATAGGTTTTTCTCATTCTCATTTTGGTTCAACTACACTGTTTAAAATTCATAACATCTTTTTGTTACATTTTACCCAAAACGTGAAGGTTGTTATGGTCTTGATACGACTAGGAGACCAAAATCTACCTTTTTTTGTGTTAGTGTTTTTCTTCCATTTTTGTGCATGGGCGGCGAATTTCACCGCCAGTGCATTTTTTTCTTGACGCATGCAGAAGCGGCAATTTTTGCCGACCCTACATCTGGACATGCATGGGTGGCAAATTTTGCCACCCATACAAGTTTTCACTTCTCACATGCAGGAGCGGCAAAATTTGTCACCCCTGCATCTTGACCTGCACGGGCGATAATTTTTGTCGCCCTTGCCTTTTTCATTTCTCCCATGCTGGAGTGGTAAAATTTGCTGTCCCCGCATGTTTCTTCCTTTTTAAGTGTAAGTGTGATGAATTTTTCCACCCTTGCACCATCTCAGTTTCTGTGTGTGGCATTTATTATCATGCATGCTGGGTTGTTGGGGTCAATTTTTAGCCTATTAAATCTAATTTTAACCTCATTTTTTGATTCATTCCTCCTCTCCTCCTCTTGTCCTTTATATCTAGACCATTTGGTGAACTAATAAAATTGCACTTTGGGGGATTCAAGCTTGTAGTGCACGTGGTTTCTCAGGTAGGTCATGCTTTTTGCATTTATTTATTTTTCCTCTTTCTAGTTTATTTTTCCAAGTTGTTGGGGTTTTGTTCTTGCTTTTTCCCTTGCGCTGGTTGGCCCGCTCCCATTTTCTTTCCCTTGCCAAAATTTTCTCTCCCGTGTCAGTCGGTGTCTCCCACAGTTTCTATATTTTTCTTCCTTCTCTCTGCTGTGCTTTCCCATACTTGCATCGGTGGCAAATTTTGCCGCCGATGTAGGCCAAAATTACACGGGCAACAAAATTTGCTACCCACGCTCTTTGCTATTCCCCTCACCTGTAGGGGCGGTGAATTTCACCACCCACATAGACCGAATAGACATGGGTGGCAAAATTCACCACCCATGCTCTGATTTTCCCAAGGCATGCAGGGGCAGTGAGTTTCACCACCCATGCACTTCTCTCCCCTTTTGTATGCACGGGCGGTGAAATTCACCACCCGTGCCCTTTCTCCTTTTTGCCCTTTATGCAAGGGCAGAAAAATTCACTGCCCATGCATACCTAACCATTTTTTATGCATGGGCAACAAATTTTGACACCCATGCATTTTTCATCCAAATTTCTCTAACCCTAGAGAAATTTTCCATCTTTTCCATTTTTTCCCTTTCCTCCCCTTTTTCCTCATTTTCTAACCTAGCCCCGTTAAGTGCCCTTCCTTGGCCATGATCACTTAATGTGCAAATTCTTCAATTTGCCCACTATTCCCTAATTGCACGATCATGACTACAGTACTTTTTGAAGATTCTTGCTCGACAACACTCGTTCAATCGAGGCCAATTTTGATGTCTAAAACTTCTCTAAAAAAGTCAAAAGCAATGAAGTACCGGTACCAAGGCATCTTTTCGATCACTTCGGTCACCTCTAATGTTGATGACATTAGAGATATAGAGATTGGCCACATTTATATGGCTGAGTTCATGACCAGAACTAAGGCAATGAACCCAAGTTTTGAAATGAAGAGAATCATCGAAAGCAATATTCATTTGGTTGTCGCTTTCTCAGTAGCAGCACATCATATGGAGTTCATCCTCTAGTGCACCCAGTTTTACAACAAAGAGATGAGAGCAATCTCAGATGCTAGCGGCAACATAATAATTCAGCTAGACTCTGAATTTATTGACAAAGTCTTCATATGCCCTCCTGCTACCGAAGTGCTAAGAATTGACTTTATAGAAGCACAGGAGTATGACAAGGACCTTGAGAGGGAAAAAAAGTAATGAATAACAGGTGGCTGAAGACCCCCAGAACCAATCTATCTAGATGGCTGTGAAACTTCCCCAGGAGCGATTTCATTAAAGAAGTTGGTGACTTGATCACCCTTCTCAACAGAGTGCGAGGCCCCCCATCTTCCTCATAGTTCCATGAGTAAATGTACCCTTTCATCAAAATCATCCTTTAAGGTAAAGCGGTCATCTTCTGGGGTGAGTAGATTAGCAACGCTCTTCATGAGCAACTTACCAAGGTACAAACTATTTCAAAATTTTATATGACTTCGTACCTGGTGTACATAGCTGCCTCCATGTGAACCTTTCCAAGTTTGACAATTGAAGGGGACAGAAAGACCACTTCAGTCTACTCATATTACCCCTAGCTAACATTGCAAGGGTCAATCCACCATTTTAGGAAGGTAAATGATGCTTTTTTTGTAGTATTTTTGTGTCTCTTAGACCCTCAGCTTGAATAAAAGAGAGTATCTGATGAGGCTTGGATGACCGTTAATGACTATGGCTGTATGTTCCTACAATTTCCCTCTTTTTGCTATCTTTGAGTTGGGTTTTTCTAAGGCTATCCCTATATGCTCCACAGGTTTCCTTCTGATAAGTTAGTCCTAATGGAGCTGTGTAAACAAATGGGTGTTGTGCACACTAGGCAGATGGAGCTAAAAAAGCCAAGTTTCAGATTTCCAATTGAAATTGGCAGATACTCGATTCTAACTGTAGCTAAAGCTAAGGTCATCGAGATAGAGATGCAACTGGTTACTATGAAATAGTTCAAGAGGAGGGATAACTTTGATTATTGGGATGTCAAAGACATGATCAGAAGAAAGACTCAATTTCATGAGCCTATGATCAAAGATATCTGGGTAGACCTGCAGACAGCTGAAAAAATCAAGAAAATGGACTACAGTAGGCTGACCCTAGAGTAGATCAAATATTTGGGGCTCACAAAGATTCCCCCTAATCTGGGCAATGACAAGAATGTTATCAACAATAGGTACCTAGCCAAGAAGGCTGACTCCCCTCTTCCTCCAGTTCAGTGGTCTAAAAAAGAATTAACTTCTTTGAGGAAGAGTTTCGAACCAATATTGGCTAACACCAATGATTGGTTAGTAGCCAAAGGAATCACACTAAAAGAGTTTATTACAGGATCAGAGGTTGAGTTCTAATCAAAAATGAGGAAGAAGGTAGCAAATAGGACCAAGAACAAAGGTGATGTTCCTTCTCCATCTAGGCCTCACAAGCCTAGAATCATCTTCATTTCCAAGAAGTCAAAAGTTGCTGAAGAGCAAAAATTAACAGCTAAGAGAGTTAGAGAACAAATCTCCCAAGAGTAGGCAGCTCAACAAATGGAGACATATGATAGGCCCTCAGAGCAGTAAAGGGTTGAGCCTCTACCTTCCCAAGAAGGGGCACAACCATTTACAGACGTCTCTCTTTCACCACCTTTTTTTTTCCTATTAGTGTTCCTTCTTCTGGAGCTGCCTCTCCTTTCAAATTCATGTTTGGTGATCCTCAAGGTGCTTCTGGAGATACTCTTCATTCTTTTGGGTCTATTCCTAGTCTGGGATCTCCTTCAATTTAGGAGAAAGTTCTACCCTTGATCAATCAACGACTGATACAATTTCACCAGTTACTCTAACTGTGACCACTGTTACCACTAGTAGTGCAAAAGTTGCCACAGTAACACTAGCTATAGGAACTATCGCCACAATAGGTACTTCTTCTCTCCCTCCTTGGATGTCAGCTTTCACACCTAAAAAGAAGAAGCTAGCCATCTCTCTAGATGACTTTGATTTTAAGAAGATAGTATCGATGAAAGCCAAGGCCCCTAAGAGACCAAGGATCCTCTCAAAATTGGTTGAGGAAAAGGGACATAAATTTTTGGAAATAGCTAAACCACTACAAGATGCAACCCTTGAGGGTTTTGACATGAGCAGCTATTCCATCTCTTGTGTTGAACTTGGAAAAGTTACTCACGAAGGTGTGAAAAGTGATCTATAGTCTGCGATGGACATCATGGTCCAAAAATTTGATAGAAAAAAGGAGATGAAGGACTACTATAAGGCCAAGGCAGAACAGTTAACTATAGTAGTCAAGAAATTCACCCTTCCTCTTGAAGTGGCAACCCCAGAGGCCTTTTCCAGAGATGACCCTATCATTCAAAAGGTAGAGAAAACCTATATGAAAGGGAAAGTACTAGAGGATTACATTGAAAAGATGCACACTTAGGGAATTTCCTTACTTATAGAGGTTGATGAGAAGATGGACAAGATGAAGAAAGTGAGGACAGATTTGGAGGACCTTGTCTCACTTATTTCTTAGGACATTGATAGTACAGAGAAATATCTTAGCAAGTGGAGGGAGATGAAAGATCTAAAGAAAAGTACCTTGATATCCATCGGTGTCATTTCTAGCAAAGATTCCTATGTTGAGATTAAAGAATCACTAATATACAGGGTTCAGGTACTCAAAGAGCTCATCAAAGATCTCGAGTCTTCTAAAGATGCTAGTGAGAAAAGCGATACAGGCCTGCTGAATAGACTGGAAGAACTGCCTTGCAACCTCACCACTAGGGACAATCAATTTATCTCAGCCAAAGAGATGATCTGAGAATTCAAGGGTATGATTCACAAAGATTTTGAAGAGAAAGCCTTCTCAATGACTTTTGTGGACAATATTTTAGATACTCAGTTAACTCTGGATAATCTGAGATCCAGGTTAACTAGTCATGCTAAGGCAATCACAGCATTGAAGGATGCTATAATCAGAGCCAGGGTCATCTTCAAGAACACTATTGCGTCAGACAATATAGGAATTCAAGCATCTATTACTATGTATGATGCTCATCTGAAGAAGTCTGGTGGCAAGAGCTGAAACATTTTCCCCTCTCTCTTATTCTTTTATCATGCACTTTTGTCATGTAAAAGTGCATGCAATTTTGTAATGTGTAATTACATGTAAAAAATCCAGAAAAATATCTCAAAAAGTCAAAGATGACTCATCTTTGACTTAGATATTTTTATATTATAATCTTTTTGATTTTGAAGGTTTCTCCCTATATATAGTGGAGACCTCTTTTGTAAATGGATCTCTTATAATTGAGAGCAAAAACTCTGTTGAAATTGAGACACTTCTTGAGACTTTGTGCTTAACTTGTAAATCATATTTTGTTGAATGAATGAGAAGCAAGTTTATTTCAAACTTTGTGTTGAAGTTATTTGTGTTATTTAGGAAACAGTTCTTATGTCCTCTTTCCTGATAATCTCTTATTTGTTTGATTTAATAAGCAAAGTGGGTGTTTTGATATTATCTGAGGGTGTTTCTAAAATATAAAAGAGAGACTTTGAGTTACTTTTATCTTGGTGATCCTTTTATCTTTTGTATTTTCAGGCGAAGACTTTGTGCTTCATTTCACTCTACAGTTACGCTTGTTTCAGATTGGTGAAGGAGACAACGGAAGACTTTGTGCTTACGTGGGTTTCTCTTGTGAACTTTGTTACTTACTTTAGGTGATTTTCTGCTCTATGCTAGATACCATTCTTGAAAGAAGAGGAATGTTGTTGGCCAACGACTAGGATTTCTCTCTCTCTTGTTCCTTGTATATAACCTCTAAAAAAAGAGAGGTGGATGGTGTTATACCACCCCAAGTATTATTTTTTGCTTAATTATATATACGTATAGCATATAAATATTCATAGGGAATCTCCCCTTGATGAGAGGAGAGATTTACTTCATCTAGATCTGGTAAACCCACACTTTTCGTGGCATAAATCTCCCTATGCTATGGTTGATATACCCATTTTGTCATTAGTTAGTTGATGACAAAATATTCACCCATCATATGTAATGATAAAGAGTGGAATATCTGGGTCCTTGAGATGGATGGAGGGTATTTCTGAATCCTTGAAGGTAACAATGTTGGAAATTTGAAGGGCACTGACAAAGGTGTCTAGAGGTTGGGGGTCCTCAGGTTGAACCTAAATGGATTGTAAAGCCTCTATTAGTGCTTGGTGGTGATGGTAAGAGGTAGATATTAACTCATACAAACTCATTTTCACTGAGGTTTGATGAAGTTGTTTGAGGATAACTCTCCTGATGGATTAGATTGGGAGGCACCTAAGATAGAAACCTTGGGTTTGGTCAAAGATGGAGATGGTTGGGTGTAGGTTGGTTGGGAGTTTGAGGAGGGGTATGTCCAAGGAATGGACACCCTTGCCTTCCCCTTATCCATTTCTTATGATCTTGTGACCATGTTGATAGTATGGATAAAAGGAGAGGTTGAGTTGGAGGATTGGTTAGATTCATCTTCACTCCAAGGTGGGAGTGGATGAGTAGGTGAGTGTTGGGTAGGTATGGTTGGTAGTTGGATTAGTATGGGGTTTATAGAAGGTTTGTATATTAATAGATCATCCTCATCATAAAGTTTGTGGATGATAGTTTAGAGAGCTTTGTAGTTCTCTGTATCGTGGTTAGGTGTCCTATGATATGAACACATGTGGTGGTCATTGTACTAGATGGGTTTAGAAGTTAGAGGGTCAAAGGGTATAATGGGGGTAGGGATAAATAAGAGGTTTCTAATAACCTATGGAAAATGGTTGAATAAGATTTGACCAAAGATGGTAAAGGTTTAATGGTCTTTGCTTTGGTGGTTAAGGTAGGATGTTTCTTGGAAATAGGTTTGGTGGTATGTGTTTTGGGTAGGGTGGTATGCCTGGTTGATGACTTTGGCTTAGGAAAGGAGGTTGATGAAATAGAGGAGGAATATGACAAGGTAGATATCTTAGGTATTGTTGTCATGGTGAAAAGATGTGCATTAAAGAGTAACTACGAAGGTGTAACCAAAAGAGGTGGTGGGGTTTTGGTAGAGGCAATGGCTTCCTGCTCAAGATAGAGGGGTGAGGTCTTAAAATGGAGGGAAAGGTTAAAGGAGGAAAAATTTAGTCCTTTCAACCTTTGTGTGGTTTATCCTCTTTGGTTGATTTGGTTTGGCATTTTTTTGGTGGATTTAAAGAGGTTAGGTCTAACTTCACAGATGGGTGACTATGGCTTTGTGTAGGGGGGATACCAAATTTTTTGATTGGTTTGGTGTGAGAAGGTGACTCAGTTTCTTGGGGTCTAGTTGTCTCACATGGTTGAGGGAGTGTTTTATTGGTAAGAGTAGTTGATAGGGTAGAAGTTTAGATGGTATAATTGATGGATTGTTCTAATAAAGGTATGGTTGGGGGTCCTTGCTTGGTGATATAAGATAGCCTTAATTGCTTCCAGAAAGTGGCTCGATCCATGTTGGGGTTGGAGGTAAATTCCAATTTTTTCACTAGCCTAGAGAATGGTTTGCAGGTTGGTTTGATTCCTTGAATAGTGGACCTGAAAGATAAGCCGCTAGGTGGAGACATAGGGATGGTAACCTCATCCTCTCCCTCAATCAAAAGATGTGAGGTTGAGATAGGTGGCTCTTCCATGGGAGGGGTAGACATGGGGGTTCCATCTTTGAGAATGATTTCTGAAGGAAGAGTGGTTTTATTGGTAGTCAAAGGTGAAGATAGGGTGGTGATAGTTGGGATTTTTGGTATATCAGTTAAAAGGGTGGTTAAGGACTCCACTACATTAATAAGTGGAGGGGGAAGAAGATGGTGCTTACTCTATTTAGTTTTCTAAAGGATTGGAAGGTAACTCCACTACCTCAATAAGTGGAGAGGGTGAGAGATAAATAGGTTGGTCAACATGATCTTTAACAATGAGTGTGTCAAGAACAATGTTAACTGTATGGGTATTGTGATAGCACTTGATGTTCTTGCTTTCATTCATGGTAGGATCATGGTTTGGGAAAGGTTGCCTAAATATATCAAGGGCTTGGTTTGATGGTGCATTGGGTTTATTCAATGTAAGCTCCCCCTTGTTAATGAGGGATTGGACAAGGCTCTTACAAGTGTTGCACCTACTGACGTCATGTCCTATAAACTAATGAAAGGCACATAGATCATTCTCACTATACCAACTAGGTGCAGGATGAGAGGAGTCAAATTGTTGGGGTGGCTTGATAGGAGGAAGTCGAATGATATTGGCTTTCAATAACTTCTCCAAGATGGAAGCATAGAGTTCTCCAAGTGGAGTGAATTGCTTCTGGTTGTTTCAAGTTTAGCTCCTCTTGTTTTTATTTGAGGAACTAGAGGAATTATATTGGTTAATAGAAGGTGGATGATAAACTTTTAAGATAACCACATTGTGGTTCCCTTGCTTTTGGTGTTATTATTGGACTGGTTGCTTGACTTGGGGGAAGAATCCTCATTAGTTTTATAGGTTGAGTTCTTATTCTTGAGCTTTAACTTTTATTTGTCAATGGCTCAGTTCTCTAACTTACGCTCCATGGTAAAGGATTCATCTAATGTTCGTAAACTTTGAAAACATAGTGTATAGGAAATATGCTTGGCACATGCCTGAGCAAAGAGCTCTATGAGTTCAAGTTGAGGCAAGGAAAATGAACTTTAGTTAATAAGACTCCTCCAATGAGCCACAAAATTGGCAATGGATTCATCCTCAAATTGTCAAATAAAGTAGAGGCTGGTGAGAGAGACTTTCTTGGAGATGTTTATTGAAAAGTGGTCTAAGAAGGTTTGAGCCAATTGGGTGAAAGAGAAAAGGGAGTGGTTAGGTATGTCACTATACCAATCCAATGTTGAACTGCCTAGAGACATGGGGAAGGTGCAAAGGAGGATGGCATCATCATAGGTGATGAGATAAAAATTATGCATAAATTCTCTAAGGTGATATTAGGGATCCTCCTTACTTTGAAATTTAGAGAACTTGGGAAGTTTCCATTGGGGAGGATATGGTCTGATAGGTATGGATGGATGAACTCATTACAGATTTGGTCATATGATAATGTATTATGAACATGCTAAATAGATGACTCTAAGGTGGTCATATTATCCATAAGCATCTTCATTAGGTTGGCTTGGGGTTGAGAACCTGAAAGGTTGTAAGATGCGTACTATTGTAGTGGTTGAGAGACATGATGATAATGGGTAGAAGGTTGGGAGGTTGCCATATATGGGTAAGTGGATGTCAATGGTTGGGTGGAGGATAAATAAAGGTAGGTAGAGGTAGGTGGTTGGTTAATGGGTAAATTCCCTTGTAAATTAGGGATTTAGCCAAAGGTTGGTCCAAGGGGTACTTGTTGGATAGGAGCGGTAGTTGGGTTGGTGACTGATGGAAGGGTGGTGACCCTTGTGCTAATCGATGGAAAGTTAGTGGGTATGGATACCACAAGGATTTGAATCAGAGTAGTGGTTGATGGGTTGGAGATAGCTAAGGGAAGGTTGGTAGTGCTAGAGGTAGGCACTCCTATTATGGAGGAGTAGTTGGTAAGAGTAGAAGGTATAAGGGTAGTGGTAGTTTGAGTTGGTTGGTTTTCAATGGTAGTCTCAAAGAGGTTGTTGGTTGATGAGGAATCTTGGAAAGTCAATGGTTGGGTAGTAATCATGGAAATAGAGGTACTCCCCATGAGATGGAGAGGCATGCCATAAGGTGGATCTATGGATGGAGATGAAACCAAGATATGGTAAGACATGGTTGCGAGGTAATGTTGCAAGGCCATGAGATTATTATCTAGAAAAGTGGAAAAATCTGCATCCCCTTGAGGAACCTTTCAAGAGAAAGTAGGACTTCCTGAGGGGTGAGGAGAGTCTATTGGTTAGGAAACATAGTCCATGGATGAATAGATAGAATAACTAGGTTGGTTTGGTGATGGGTTTTGCTCCACAAGGTCTCTTTGCTATTGGCGAGTGAGAACCATACGAGATAAGGGAGAAAAAAAACATAAACAACCTCACTACTCAAACAAAGAAAAGAAAAGAGAAGATAAAAAGAAATTAAATCACACTCTAAAAGGTACATTAATCCCTAGAGTTTTAATTAGTCTCACTTTTGGCTTATGCCTTAAGAAAATGTGTGAATGAAATTGGTTTGTAGATCGGATAATAGAGAGGAAGTCTAAGGTTAGTTTCATGTTGTGTTTAGGTGATAAAAAATAATCTATATTGGAATCAATACGTGGCTTGGTCTTAGGGCCTACCTCCTCACTTCACACACCATAGTAATAAGGGTGTTAGGTGCTTAGCCAATATATGTTGATATCCAGAGATTATACTTAACCAAAGAGCTGAGTTGGTCTTCCCCTTGGTAACGACCTCCAAGTAGGATCACTGAGAAAGGGTGAGGTTACCACAAGGTGATAAAATTCTAGTCGAGCCTTGTCTTAAGTTTTTTTGGTGTTTAATTGGTGATAGTGGTTTGGTTTAATGTGTGCAACAAAGAGTGAAGCTATGATAGATTACTTTGCCTTTTAAGTTAAGCTACGTGAATTAAAATTTTAAGTAGTCAATGTATGTACTTGATTTTAATCCCAAAATAAGTTTTTGATTTCGTTAATGAGAATAGAATAAAGAGAGAATGAAAGAAAATAAGAATTCAAGTAGAGACACAAGGGTTCCACCAGGCATGCTAGAATGTTTCAATGAATTTTTGCTTATTATTGGAAAGAGGGAAAAGAAGAAACTAAGTACATATATGGTTAAAAAACTTGATTGATGTGTGCATGTTGAAATTAGAAGATTATGAAGATATACTCTTTGACTTGGGAGGATGACCTATAGATAAGAAAGCACTAAAGCAAAATTATTTGTTAGACAAACAGTTAGGTGGATTGCCTAGCAATAGCTAGATCCTAGAAGTGAGAGTTTCTTTAGGGGCTATCAATCCACATAATTTAAAAAATTAAGCTTATGAACAAAATAAAAGGTAATTGCATCAATAATAAAAAAGGTACTAAAATTGAATACAAGAATGTTCGCTTAGAAATATGCTAAAAATGATTAAATTAGTGATAAACTAATTAATACTAGTGTTAGAGGGTTGGGGTATGCTTTAGAAAATCAAAAAGGGGTCTGTGAACAAGTAGGAACATATAAAATTGGGTTTGGTTCACTGTAGACAGGTGAAAACAACTTACTAGTTTTCACTCGATGGTTGAGTCAACCATCGACAGTTACTGTGTCTAGATCTGGGTTGATAAAAACACTGATGGATGAGATCCAAAAGATGGTTTTTGAGAGATGGGTAAGGTTTAGGTTGATTAAAAAATGGAAATAAAGTAGATGAATAATGATAAATAAGTACTTGTCTTACCAAAAGTCAATTGGGTGGATGGTTGAGGTAGTTGATTTATTAGTGGAATCTAGATATATTTTGACAAAGTAATGATACCTAAAAACTTGGTGGAGAGGCAATTAATTGACTCTCTGATATGATCATTAGATTACTATATTGTTGATGGTGATTGAACTATAAGAAATAAACTCCTAGATGCACAAGCTCTTGATAACAATTGTAGATGGATTTCACCTCCCAGCTCCTCTCTTCTTATAGGCACAAGTAAGAGGTGAAAGTGAAGGTTCAACTAGGTTGTCTAATTATAAATCATCCATGTAGTGGCTCACAAAAGGATTTGAATAAGTTATATTTAGAAAATCTAGGTGGGTAGTTTGCATGCTAGTTGGTTAAATAGGTGGACCCTGACCGTCGATGGTTAGAGTGACCATCAATGGTCAACTTGACCATTGACATTGAGGGTAAAGGGTAAAGAGTGGGTAAAGGTTAGGTTAAGTTAGTTTAGTCAATTGATTATGGGTTAGGTTTGGTTAGGGGTTAGAGGGTTAGATTGGTCCTGAGAGGGTCCCAAGGTGGTCAAGGGCTACTTCAAAATTTAGAATCATGGTGTGTGGATTTATGGTGTCTACATGTATGCTTATATTAGTTGATTATATTTTTCCTTCATGTACTTCCTTGAGTGTTATATTTTGCTTGTTTGAGAATTTGAATATGCTCCCTGTTTTCTATCCCCATGCCTTTGTTTGCCTCTTTGACATTTGAATATGTCATCCTTTATTATATGGACATTTAAATATGTCATTCTTGATTTTTTGGACATTTGAATGAGTCATGTCCCTTTGATTGTGTGGCACTTGAACATGCCTCGTGTTTGAGATCTCCTTGGACCATTGTATTTTGATTTAATTTTTAGTGTTCTTATGTGTGTGCTTTATTTCTTGTTGAAATTATACTGTTACTATCTAGACATTTTCATGATTCACATCATGCATCTTAAGACTTGGTGTGATTACATTCTATGTGCTTCAATGATATATCTACCTAGACATGTTCCTTCTATATGCTACTTAGTTCATGCATATATTATACAATTATCTTATCTTATTGAGGTAAGGTGACTATGAGCTTATACTTCCCTTCACCTCAAAATAGGTGGCATATTATTGGGGGTATGCCATAGAGGCATGGCTTACACATTTTTCATAGTTCACCAGGTTCAAATTATAGTAGGGGTATGTTTTGTAAACATGTTCTCCATAATACACTAGTTTTTAGTTTCAGATATATGGTAGGGGAATGTTATAGAAAGATAATCTCACACTTAAACTAGTGTTTAATTTTATATTATAGGAGGGGCATGTTTTCAAATCATGTTATCCACACTTACACAATTTCCAAATTGACCAAATTGCATAGTTATATCATTCAGATATGCATTTATGGAAAAATTATATACATTGATACCATTGTTGTACATAGTTGTAATAGAAACATATCTAAGGTGCATATGCTAGGCAATGTGCACTAAAATTGTAATATCAAATCATTTTCAGATTTCAAAACACTTTTATGGACTATCATCACCCACTAGGTTGGACTTTTATAGACCATATTGAGCCAATCTATTACAGTAGTTGGTTCTATTTTGGTATGGCTATAGTGATTAAAGCACTCAATCTTTCCAAGTTTATAGGTTGGACTTGATCACATCATCCAAGCTCACCAAATTTACAATGTAAGTTGACTTAGTCCACTCATGCTCACTAAGTTATAAGTATGATTGGGTTTCATGGTTGAGCTAATCTCAACTATCGGGTGGCAACTCACATTTTTTCTAAAGTTGGGGGCATGTGTCCTCCAATATCTCTTTATCTCCATATCCATATATATAATATATATATGTATGTATGTGTGTGTGTGTGTGTGTGTGTATACACACACACACACACACACACACACACACACACACTTTCCATATTTTTTATTTGTTCTAATCACAAATCTAATGATTCATAATGATACATATTTTTAATTCAAATTTATAAAAGGTAAGGTAGTTACATTGATACACATGTGTACTCCTAAACCTTGCTCTCTTTCAACTTCAATAGTTTCAATGATTTCAATTTCAGATTATATGCATTGATTATATATTGTAACATACTCTTGATTGCAGGTTAGTCACCAGTAAAACACTCAAGTTGAACTCAAACAAAGACAAGGTGTGTTACACAAACCCCAGTATGGATTTATTTTACTTTAAACTATAAATTTTATTACTAGATTAAAGGGGGGGGAATATAGACACTATTTATGAATTATATAGAATCTCAAATTTTTACACTTATAAAATACATATCATGGATGTAGCTTTAGCTTATAGAACCTTCTCATTATCAAAAGGCTCACATACACTATCTCTTTATGCCTATTTTATTATCTCTTAGTTGAATAATGTTATTGTGATGAATTAGACCTTTTATCATGCTCATAATGGTATAAACTTATTAATGATCCATCTCTACATGTTTTGGACCTATGCCTATTTTTTAGCTTTTTAGACACTTGGTCCCAATCAGATGCCTATGTCGATGAAAGTGTGGATAATATTTTACATTAAATCACTATACAAATCATAGGAATGCCTATGTCAATGAAAGTGATTTAATGTAAAATATTATCCAAATGGATTGGTATATATAGGATCGCCTTTCATTCAATCCTCACCTAGAATATTATTACCTCTCATAGGGAAATTTACCAAAGGCATTCAATCAAGCACTCAAATTAGAAAATCTTTCCTATTTTCTCATATTTAAATATTAGTTATAGGGACCTTGCATCTATAGGTCCTAAGTATTGAATGAGTATCCCATGAGCCAAATTTGACAAGTTACAAGCTAGGTTACTCTATAAAATTTATTATCACACATTAAATGATACACACACAAGATAACACATATGGGATATTGACATAAGTCTAAGCCCTTATTCAGAGTATTGAATATGTAGACAATGCACATTGACAGAGGGATCATTAGGGTAGCTCGATAATGTGTGCCCATTAACCCATTTTTTCCATAACCAACACGAAGATGAAGAACTAGGGTTTTATCATATGACAAGGAGTGATAGTCTATTAATCAAATCTAATTAAACCATAGCAAAGGTGACACATAACACATAAGCATCCAAGTGGTCATATCTAGTTTTGACATGTATTCTGTATTAGACACATGTGTCAAAGTTATATAGAAGTACTATGTCATAACCCATTTATAACTTATCTTTATTATGTTGTTATTAAATTATTAAATTTTTTATGTTGTGATACTTTGTTGTGATCACCTTTATCATGATCAAAATTTGATTGATTAGAAACATTATCATGTATGTGGAGATTATTGTTATGTGGTTGTACTTAAGGCATTAATTTTAGTTGATTATTTAATTGATTATGCATCTATTATTATTTGGACAGTTGTGGGATGGATACTATTGATTTCATCTTTGGATGATTTTAGGGTTTTATAATTAGCTAGGATTGATGTGGTAACCAACTAACAAGGTTATTCAATGACTATTAATACATTCTTACATAATCAATGAGTTCCAAGAGATACCATGTTATTGTAATTGATTGTTTTATCATCTTAGTTTTGATTGATTTTTATATTTGGTATTTTGTTTATGTTATTTTTCATTCTTAATGAGGATCATGAAGTACATAATTAGTCTTGTGTTGATAGACTTTTCTAAAGATGAACTTGTGTTTACTTGGTACTAATGACATACTTCACATTCATGCTTCGATAAGTTAGATGACTGATTTGGATATCATTTTCACCTCATCAATGTCTTAATTGACTTAATATTGGCTTGTTCATTTTATTTTGTTCATTTCTTATTGTATTTTTTTGATCCCTCTATGTGTCTATGTTGACATGGTTTCATTGACTCCAAAGCATGTGGTTTTATTTGTTGGATTATTTTCCATTTTAACTTTCATATGGTGGTTAAATTGTATTTCATGGATTGTTGGATGTAAAGACATGATACCTTTTTGACCTATGAAAAATGAATTGAGGCAAGGTCATTTGGCTTGGTCATGTTCAATTTAATCATTTGTTTTTGATGAATTTGGTTTGGATATTTGGTATGATGGGGCATGTGGACTTAGAGTTGTTGATCGATGTGTTTTGGAAGTTTTATTTTAGAACCTTTGAGTTTTTCATTTTGTTTTTAGAGGTAGTGGGAGGAGAAACCCTAGTTACCATCAAAAGATGGGTAGTTTTTTGACCTTTTTTTATTTGTTTGGAGGTTATTGTGTTGAACTTTCATGAATGCCATTTGTTTTACCTCTTGAAACTTGAAGAAAATGTGGATAGTATGGAGTTGTGGTTCCATTCCACTACATCAAGTTTTTAGGGGTGGATGTTATAGTCAATTTACACAAGATGGAGAAAGAAAAGAAAAACAATGGTGGTGTGGGAGAAATACACATGCACATTTCAGTTTTCAAGCTCTATGCTATGGATTTTGAAGATAACAAGGTCTGCATACTCAAAATAAGTAAAACATTGTATTTTCATGGCATGTTTTTTAGTGGCAATATGCAATAGTTGAGTTTAGGGTTGATATAACCACAATGTGTTTCACATTATTATCAATATGATTTTATGTTGGATCTATGATTATTTTATGGCTCTATGTTTATTTTATGGATATGTATTCTATGGTTCTATATCATTTGAACTGGGTGTATTATTTTAAAACCCTACATTAGGGTTCACCTATTTGGTTTCCATTCAAAATTCCACTATGTCATGGTTGTATTTAATTTGGGAAATAATAGGATAAGAGTGGAACTATTGTTATGTTTTGTTTTTCCATTTGGTGGATTGCTTGGGTTTCAGTGCTCAGTTTCTATTTGAAATGTCAAATTATACAATGATATTATGATGAGAAACACAATGGTGTGTTGGGTTTTTTCTATTTTTGTTTCCTTATTTATGTTGAAATTGTTATTAGAGTTTTTTGTTCAAGAACTCATTGATTAAATGTGGCCATAACTTGTGAGCCAATTTCCTCATTTTGCTAATGACTGGGGTGGTCTAGGGACACCAACGGAGGGCTCATGGGACTAGGCAGGTGAGTTCTAAATCATTTTTTTTGGATGGGTTCAAACTCTCTATCTACTATGGGAAATGTGATTTAGATTGATATTGACATCTTTTGAGTTATGTTATCAATTTTGGTTATAGTGGCATGGTGTATTGGGAAATCTTAATGAAATGATTTAAAGGATAATGGTCGGTCATTATAATTATGTGAAAGGAATAGTGTTTATTGTAATCATTCTTGGGTTATTTGTCTTGGTCCAATAGATAAATTTAAAAATGTTATTATGACAAATGTTGACTATTGATTATTATAATCATGATGAAAGATTACATAATGTAGTTTGATTTTTTTCTTGATTGTATGGTTGACTGTTCGCATGGAGGTCTATGTTTTGAAATTGGATATAAATTTATTGAAAATTTGGTTAGAATTAACATCATCATTTTTAGGTTGTGATTTAAATTTGGAATTTATATTGTAATGATGTATTGAGGAGTTTTAGTGAAATTAATGTTAAGTTATAATTGACCATTTTGGGAATAGAGATTGGCAAGATGGTTATTTAAATATTTAAAAGGCAAAATGCCATTGTCCAATAGATATATTTATCAATGATATTTTGTTAAATGTTGAATATTGGCTTAATGATAACATGTTGAATGTGGATTGTTGATTGAATCATTTGAGTTGCTTATGAAAAGTATATTTGAATCGATTATTTACATGTATGGTTGAGTGATATTATGATAGACTGTGATTTAATATAGATATATAATGAGGAAATACATCATTTAGTTATTCTATATGAGCATCTTGGAACTTTGAAATTGATCTTTGATGTGATGGCAATGCTTGAGTTACTCTTATGATAGTGATTTACATCATTATGAACACTTTAATGTTACTTAAGGCTAATGCTGTCCTATGCATGAATGAACAACTTTGGTGTTCTTAGTTATTAATCGATATCTAATTTTAAGGGAAGTACTAGTTAATGAAATCAAGGTTGTGTCAAAATTCTTGTGATTTAAGTCTTAGACTAGCATTACTTGGTGCTATGTATGTTTATTTTTAAAAACTTGAGTGATGATAATTTTTGTGTTTATTATGCTATGTAGCAATGTTCTTGTTAGTTATTTATGATGAAAATGATTCTAAATGGAGTCACTGGTGTAAGAAAGAATATGTTTTACCAATATTTGAATTATAATATACATATAGAATTGAATCTATTGTAGACACCTAAATAGTGTCTAACCCTTGGTCACTTTCCCCCTTAGTCCATTCCTAACCCATTCCTAACAATTACTAATTTAAAATAATTAATTTATTTTGAATTAACCCCCCTCCTTTGACACCTCACCCATGACACCTCACCTAGGACACCTCGCCTTGGACTAATTCTCATCCTATGACTCACCCAAGACCAATTCCTACTCTCTCTAACCACCTAACAAACTCTCGTGCGTATTTAGCACAATCCTTGACATTCTCCAACGGATAGTGCACTTGACGGATGAAAAATAGGCTTGGTGGCTCTTTTTTCCCGTTCTAACCCCGTCGACATCGGTCAAGTGTCGGCCGACGCCAGTGGAATCGCCGACATTGGTTATACTTAACCAATTTTTCACTCTTTTCAGATCCCAATCAGAAATCGGCTAATCTGCAGAAGCAACTGACGAATCCTTGAATCTTTAGTCTTCGACCATCCATCAATCTGTGAAATCTCTCAATCAAGCCTCTCAATCTCTCCCTTAGGTGCATCAACAGCTTCAGGTTCTCCATCAGCAACAGGTTCTCCACACAGGCTACATCAATAGCAGGTATGGGAATCATTAGTACCACACCTTCTACAAGGCACAGGTAAGTATACTGTCTGTGTTTTTATTCTCTTTTCAGTTATTTGCTTTCAAACAATATCTCCCTAGACCAGACTGTTAACCAAGCCAGACCTGAATCTCGACTTATCCATCTTCCCTGTTTCCTCTGTCCTCTCAGACTCAGACCCCAGACTATTCAACCAAGCCCAAAAACTTTGTCTCAAGACTGTTAACAAACCTAGACCCTTCCTTGGCCTTGTCCACAAACCAAGACCCTGACCAAACTCTGTCCACAGACCATAGACCTGTCCAGACCCCGTCTAAGCTAATTTCCCTGATCGACGCCGGTCACTTCCCCAACTGACATCGGAAGATTAACCAACGTCGGCACCTTGACCAACCGACGCTGGTAGGATTACCGACGTCGGTGACTATGATCAGTTCGACAGCTTCTTTCAAGTAAGTCTTTGCTTCCCTTTTTCATTCTATTTCTTTATCATTTCAGTTCTTCATTATTCAACTATTTATTAGACATTTCTTTCTGTTGATTAGTGGGTTTATATCCCTTAAGGAAGTTTTCATACTTATGGGATCAAGATTTCGCTTGACAACCCACCATCTGTCCATTTAACGCCTTCTTTTGTCCAAGTTTCTTTTCTTTGCAGGTGTCATTCCTCCACAGCCAAAGAGGAGTACTCACAGCGTCTAGATTACGGTGCACAGACTTTATCTAGGTACACATCAAGCCTTGACCATTCCTTCTTAAGTTTTTTAATTCTTCCTTGAAATCTGAAAACAAAATTTGAATAGAAACATTCTGGCACGCCTGGTGGGACCCCTTTAGGGCCTTCCTTGGGTTCCCTTTCTTCTTTGTTCATTTAGTTGCATTAGGCTTCTTAACCTTCACCTCTTTCTTCTTTTCTAAAAAAAAAAAATCATAAGCAGGAAATAAAAAGAACTCTTTCTTTCTTTTTCTTGCATTTCTAGACTAGTAAGAAAATCATTTTCTTCAACCCTTTCTCCAAATTGTCTTCATTCCAATTTAATATTTTGATTTTAGGACTTTAAAACTTACTGCATTTCATTTCTTGCTTTCTTGCATCTTTCTAGTCCACACTTAGTAATTAGTAAAACGCATATTGAATAAACCGTAGATCACTTGATGTTACACTACCAGACCACGTGCACTCAATTAAACATAAAACTCACTTGAGACAAGGCCCGACTGGGATTTCATCACCCAGCGGATACCTTACCCAACCCGGTAATCCTACTTGGATTTCACCACCAAGGGGAAAGCCAACTCTGTTCTCTAGCAGAGTCTAAACTATAGTGAAAGTATATTTTGGCTAAGCGAAACCATCTAACCACTGGAATCATGAAGTGAGGGGAGCTTGCTCCTTAGCACTAGGCCTGTACGGAAGCTAATATAGATTTTTGAGCACCTTAACATACCTGAAACCATATTTAGATTACCTATTCTAGGACCCTTCTTACATCCAACTTTCTCAAATATCACATTAAGGCATAAGCCACACGATCTTAATAAAATTGTTTCTAGGGATTTAACGCTAGGCTCTGTTTGTCATCATCATATTTTCTATTTTTATCTGTCTTTTTTGAGTTGGTAAGGACGTCTTCTTTATTTCCAAAAACTTTTTTTCTGAGTTTCTGGAAAACACAGTAACCGACGTCGACAACTTTTCTGTACCGGCATTGGTCATCTGACCGACATCGACAGTATTCTTCACCGACATCGATTTTTATACCGACATCGGTCTCTGTCTATTTTCTTTTTCCAAAAATAGCAAGCTTAAAATCCAACCTTCTGGCTGTCTAAACATTCATTCTGGTTTTCTGAGACTGACATAACACAATTTTCTGAAACCTGATCCTTTCTTGCCTTGAATGGTTTTGACACGCAGTCAAACCAAGGCCCTTCTTGACCATGCTAGTCAACAACCGCTTCCACCTTCACCCTCAATAACCAGTCCTATAATGGAGTTCAACTTGGAGACTGAAAGAACTCCCACTCGCCCAACCCCGCCTCAAACTCCTATCGTCTCAGAAGGGGACCAAGATTTCGCCTGATTCTTGGACCTTAACGTCAAAGCCTTACAACACTATCTCACGAATAGCCAAACGCATGACTCCCTAGGCAATCCAATCTATGGGATACTGACTTACTTAGTTGACACAAGAATCACATCAACAACCCCTACCATTCAACCACTAGACAACACCTCTACCAATAACCCAACCGTGTCTTACCTTCAAAACATAACCTCTCCATCTAAACCTACCTCCATGGGAGTTTTGATACTCCCTCAACCTCAAGTCACTCAACCAAACCCCACACCTTTCCAAAACCTACTAGTCTCTATTCCCCCTACTCTTGCACCTATAAACACAAGAGTAACCGTTTACCCGTTAACAAGCGTAGCCACGCCTCAACCATCCTTGACGGCCCCTATCCAACTTGTGCCTACCAACCCCATAACACAAGTGCCCTTGGCTCCAACTTTCACTCCAATAACCAACTATCCATATGTCGCATCTATGCAACCATCCACGTCATACGCCCCTCCCAATATCTTTCAAGCACCTTATAATCTAGGGGGCGCTCCACCCACCAATCCGTCAGTAGATATCATCAAAATGCTGATGGATAAGATGTCTAGCTTAGAGACATCCATTTCTGGCTCATGCAATGCTCTCTCATATGAGAAAATTTGTAATGAGCCTATTCATCCTTCCATTCCAATTAGACCATACCCCAACCAGTGGGAGCTTCCCAAATTTTCTCGCTTTCAAAGCAAGGAAGACGCACAACAACACTTATGGGCATTTAGACATGCCTGTTACCTTATTTCCCATGATGATGCATTACTCTTGTGCACATTTCCTATGTCCCTTTCTGGCGTTACGCTTGACTGGTACAGCTCGATTGCCAGCCACTCCCTCTTCACCTTTACACAACTGGCCCAGCTTTTTCTTGATCACTTCTCCATTAACATCACCAAAAAGGTCTCGATCATGGACCTTTACACTATCCGTCAATTCGAGGATGAATCAGTAGCTGACTTCGTTGCTCGCTGGAGAGGTCTCATCAATCAACTCTCCTTTTCCTTACCTCAAACTGAACTTATTGAACTATTCTCCCGAGCTTGCACCAAACACATTTCTTCCACTTTAAGGGTTTAGACCTTTCGTACCTTCGACAAAGCCTTCACGATGGCCCGTAAACTTGAATTACGTGCCATCAAGGAGAATAAAGTCAAGTTGTGGAGCAAGAACCCCAACTCTAAGACTAATGACTTTTCCTCTTCTAAACCTTCATCATCAAATCCTAAGTCTAAAGCTTCAGCTAACGCTGTGGTCGTTAGACCTTCGTTCTCTTCATCCAATCAACCTGAGCCATCCACATCTCAGAGCGCCACTCGTCAATTCCAACAAAGATACGTTCAAAGATAGTATACTCCTCTTAGAGAATCTTATGCGTCTATACTGGAAAATCTTGTTAAACAGGGGATTATCAACCTCCCCCAGATTCGACCACCGCCACAATTTGATCCCTCACGTGCCATCCCTGCGTGGTATAGGGAAAATGACTTCTGCAATTTCCATCATGTCAAAGGTCATGACATGAGAAACTGTAAAACTTTCAAAAACATAGTCCAGGATATGCTTGAAAAGGGAGAGCTCATTCTAGATAATCCCAATGCACCTCCAAACCAGGGCATCGATATTTTCAAACAACCATTCCCTAATCATCCACCAACCCAAAATAATGCCCAGACCTTGATTAACAACACACACGAACATGACATTCGAACAGTCAATATGGTCTCACCCTTCATCCCCAACCAATCTCAAGAGGTTAACCCATCTACCAGTCCATCACGTGTGGAGGAACCTCTTTCCCCAGTTAGTTCTCCATCAACCTCTCTCATCTTGGAGGACACCTCAACCTTATCGGCACCACCGGTCTCACCATCCTCCTTTCTTTTGCCTATGGAGGACCTGACCTTACCTACTCCTCGACTGCAAGTGGAAGGCACCATAATCCCTGCTCTTTACCCGCTTGAGGAGTCACACTCTCTAGTTCTTTCTCCACCAAGAGAAGAACCTGACTCTCCATGTTCCTCGACCAACAACAATCCAGTTATAACTCCCACACACCTTGGGTTTGAAAAGACTACCACACCTAACACATCTTCTCAAGAATCCAAACCCCATCCAACATCCTCTCAACCATTTTCCTGACTAGTGGAGAAATTAGAACTTCTCCCTTTAAGGAAAGTGGAGCATCGGGGATTGTGGGAACATCTTAAAGATCTTCAACATTCCCGTGCCCTCTTGTCTCATACTACCAATCTTCCCAAGGTAGAATCATCCAAGACTCCAAATAAAGATCAAATCCCCGCTTCCAAATCTGCATCTACCCAATCTAAACCAATCAAGTCACTTGGCATTCACCCTCTCTCTACCCTCACTCACCCGCAAGTGAAGGTGGACTTAGACCAAACCTCAACCAAAAGTAATCTTCCAACCAAGTCGAAGAAGACTACCAGACCACAGAAGCGAACCCCTCCTCCACCGTCAACTTTGCTCTCCATCTTGGGTCCCCATCCTTCTACCTTAATCGGTGTCCTTCTTACTCTGACCATTAACCAAAACAAATTACCTCCATTACTTCCTTTGCCAACCACAAGTCAATCCCCTCTCAAAAATTTGGCACCTCTCACAAAGAAAGTGCCGTCTTCACCTGTCACCGCACCACCAACCCAAAAGGTGGTACGAAAACCTTCTTCAACATCCCCCAAGCAAAAGTCACCAGCGCGTCATGCATCAACAAACACAGACCCTTTAGTAGGTTCATATGCTTTGATATTACGCCAACTTTTGCAGACTTCTAGCATTACCCTTCCTTCTATCAAGCCATTCCAACCCCTCGGGTCAAAACCCTCTTGGTTCGATGATACAAAGATTTGTTTATACCATCGCACGCCAGGATACGATATCGAGACTTGTTGTGCCCTCAAGGCAGTCGTTCGCCGCTATATGGAGAAAGACACTCTTCTCCTTGAGGTCACTCTTGACCAACCCTTGACACCTTCCCATCTAACTTCTTCAACCACATCAACATCTCACCAACAAACCATAACCCCTTCACCTACTATATTTGAAATCAATGCTATCCATATAACCACTAGGTCGCAAAAGGACAAGGCGAAAGAAAAAACTGCTATTTCTTAGACCTATCCTTTTGTCCAGGCACCTCAACCACCGAAACCCAAGATTTCCATCTTAGGTGCGTCCCAACCCCCTTCTTCAGAGGCAATCACAGAATCTATGATAAAACAACTTCATCAAACGCCTATGAAGATGACCCTATATGACCTTATCCAAAGCTCCCCCCAGCATCGCCAGGCTCTAATCAAAGCCCTACAGGCAGCAGAAGTCCAACCTGAAGACCCTCAACCACTTGTTGCCTTAGTCCATTCTTTATCCCCCATCGCCTCCATCACTTTTAGTAATTCTGAGATTCCTACCTCTACCTTGGAAGATCAGGACGCTACCCTTTTCATCACAGCCTACGTTGATCGAACCCATATTAAATGAGTTATGATCGATGGGGGTGCTAGCATTAATATCATTTCCTCCCACGCCTTTGATCAATTGGCCCTTCCCAAGAATTGCGTATCAAAAACTGATGCAATCCTTAGATCCTTTAATGACACTAATGCTAACACTAATAGCACTATTGTCCTCCATATCCGCGTTGGTCCACGCACAATCCCAGAGCTCTTCTACATCATTGAAGGAGAATTCCAATACAACATGCTCTTAGGGCGACCCTGGATCCGTGCCATGGCTTGCGTCCCTTCAACACTTCACCGTTGTGTCAAATTTGAACACGATAAACAAGTCCATGTCATTCCCACCGACCCATCCCCTTTTAAGACTTGTAACACGACCTATAGCCCAAATGACATTCTTATCCCGCTCAAGGCATCAACCTAAACATCATCTCCACCCACAGAAGCGTCAACTAGTACGCAAATAGTGGTGGCCACCACATCATCTTCTCAATTACCAACCAAGGACCCCATGGACGACATCTTCCAAAGACTTTCACTGGGGGAATATCGCCTACTTACTCTAGACATGTTCCAGACTCCTCAAGAGTATGGACAGCTTCATCAAAACCCAAACTATGACTGTCAGATCAAAATGGTCATTCCTTATGGTCCTCCTAGCCTTCGAACTAATCTCGTCTATGGGGGGCTGGATCAAGCTCCTACTGAATCAAATCCTTCATCCTCACCTCAAATATTCACATCCAATTTTTCCTTTCTTAGCAACCCCACATTTGCACATACCTACCTTTAAAGGTGTGCATGGAAGGGTTTCGGCTTTGGACGTTATGAACAAGGCTCACATCAGCCTATCAAAACACCCAATGACGATAATGCCAAGAAACGGTATGGACTGGGTTTTCAAAAACTCACTGAGGCTTCCACAAACCTTTCGCCCAAACTAACCATTGACCGATTTCTTCTAGACTCACCTATTCTTCCATCCTCACCTACAGAGTCGATGGTTTCCATCCCTCCTAGTTTTTTTTTTTTACATAAACACCATCCACTTGGAACCTCTAATCTATCAGCTCAACGGGGTTCCCCAGTCTCTCCCTCTCGTTTATCCCAGCATGATAGACGATGAATCAGAAACCATCAACATAATCCACTGCATAGATGATGATGCCATTCTTACCTATATGGGTGCCGACGATTCTTTCATTCAGCGCTCCCTCCCTTCTGAAACATAGGTTATGTTAAATGAATCAACAATTGACATTAACCTTTCATCTTCTGATGTTCCTCAAGTCTTAAAGATTGGTCAATCTTTAGACACTCAGGAGCAGCTCGACTATACCACATTTCTCTCAGACAATCACAAAGCCTTTGCCTGGACCTACGCCGACATGCCTGGCATCGACCCTAACATTGCCACTCATAACATTGTCACAAACCTAGAGGCTAAGCCTGTTAGGCAAAAGCTTCAGAAAATGCATCCTCGTGTTTCACTTCTTGTCAAAGAAGAGCTTCAGTGTCTTCTTTCAGTCTCCTTCATCCAACCCATCGATTATTCGCAGTGGGTCTCCAACATCGTTCCTGTCACCAAGGCGACTGGGGGGATCCGGATCTACATAGACTATCATGACCTTAACCTAGCTTTTCCCAAAGACGACTTTCCTCTTCCAAACATTGACCAACTTGTTGATCTTACAGCTGGCCATGAGATGTTATCACTCATGGACGGATTTTTAGGATATAACCAAATCCTGATTGCACCGGAAGATCAGCACAAAACCACTTTCATCACACCATGGGGAACTTTCTACTATCGAGTCATGCCTTTTGGTCTAAAAAATGCAGGTGCCACATATCAGCGTGCCATGACTTATATCTTTCATGATCTCCTCCATAAAATCATGGAGGACTATGTCGATGACCTGCTTGGCAAGTCTAAGCTTCGTCGCGACCATTTGACTATCCTCAAAATCATCTTCTCTTGCCTTCTTTAGTACCAAGTCTATCTTAACCCCAAGAAATGTGTCTTTGGAGTCCTCTCAGGAAAGCTCCTAGGATTCATTGTCTCTTTTCATGGCATCGAGATAGATCCTGCCAAAATTTGCGCTATCCTCGAAATGCCACCTCCAACTAATCTCAAGCAACTTCGCAGCCTACAAGGAAAGCTCCAATCCATCTGCCACTTCATTTTGTAGCTTTCTGACCATTGCCAGCCCTTTCATCACCTCCTCAAGAAGGACGTCTCCTTTAAATGGGATAATGATTGCCAAGAGGCTTTTGAAGCCCTTAAACGCTATTTGGTCTCTCCACCAGTCCTTGTTCCACCAAAAGACGACCAACCTTTCTACCTCTACATCTCAGCAACCAATCATTCATTAGGTGCCATGATCACGCATCGAGACGAACAACACCGTGAGCAAGCAGTCTATTACATAAGCCGAACACTTGTCGACTATGAAACTCGGTATACTTATACCGAGAAACTCTGTTTGGCATTAGTCTTTGCCACTACCAAGCTTCGTCACTATCTTCTCAATCACAAAAAATTTGTCGTCACCCACACTGATCCCCTCAAATACATGCATTCTAAACCATATCAAAACCAACGTATAGCTCGTTGGCTCATGCTTCTTGCCGAATTTGACTTAGAATTTGTCCAACAAAAATCTATCAAAGGGCAAACAATCACTGACCAACTAGCGGACGCCTCTCTTCCCGACAATCAACCTTCTCAGTGTGAGTTTCCCAATGAATCTATCGCTACTCTCTTGACTGATGACACATTCTACCAAATGATGATGTTTTTCGATGGCTCTAAATGTCAACTCGGTGGGGGTGCGGGGGTCATCCTCATTCCCTATGAAGGTGAACCCATGCCCCTGTCTTTCAAACTTGACTTTGAATGTACCAATAATATGGCCCAATACGAAGCCTTAATTTTGGGACTTCAAACTGCTCTTTCTTTAAACATCAAGTCCATCAACATCTTTGGTGACTCACAACTTGTCGTCAATCAAATCAATGGTTCATATCTTTGTAAAAATGAAATTTTACAAAGGTACAAGCATTGTGTTGACACTCTTCTAGCATCTTTCGACCATCATTTATTGTAGACTATTCCTCGATCGATGAATAAGTTTGCTGACACCATGGCTTCCCTCGCCTTGCATATTCCTTCTTCATCATCATCCTCATCAAGAATTTATGTCATGGTACATCGTGTGCCATTGCCTTCATACATTTCCACTGACATCAATCTCGTCCACACCATAGACTCTAGTCCACAAGATGTATGGTATAAACAACTTGAGGACTACTTGGCTCATTCTCTCATTCCTCCCAACCTCTCTAGCAATGCACGGTAGGATTTCATCAAGCGCACCTCTCGCTATACCATGCTAGGAGGCCATCTCTATAAAAGAGGTTTTGACAGCCTTCTTCTTCACTGTTTAAACTCCACTAAAGCTTCTCATGCTGTTAAACAAGCCCATGATGGGATTTGTGGTGGACACTTCAGTGGTAACTCAGTTGCCAAGCGCATCCTTCACCTGGGTTATTATTGGCCCACTCTTCATCAACACTGTAGTGATTATGTTTGGTGTTGCATCAAGTGTCAACAGCATGCTAACTTGCTTCATCTCCCTAGTCACGCCTTACAAGTTGCTCAAGATTTCTGGCCTTTTTCACAATGGGGCTTAGATCTCATCGGCGAGATTAACCCTCATTCGTCTCTTCGTCATCAATCCATCATCACTGCCACCGAGTATTTCACTAAATGGGTGGAAGCTATCCCTCTTGTCTCCATAAAATCCGACAAGATTGTCGACTTCATCAACACCCACATCATCTGTCGTTTCGATGTACCTCACAAAATCATCACCGATAATGGCAAGTCCTTTAAAAACAAGACCATCCAAAAACTTTGTGACTCCTTTGGCATTAAACTCAGCTTTTATTCGCCTTACTACCCACAAGCAAATGGGTAGGCCGAGGCTTCTAACAAAATCTTAACTAAAATTCTCATGAAGGTGGTCAACGACACTAGAAGGGATTGGCACATTCAAATACCCTTCGCTTTGTGGGCCTACCGCACTAGCATCTGAACCTCTACGGGTGCTACCCCTTTCTCTCTAGTGTACGGATCAGAGGCTGTCTTACCTCTCGAAGTACAAATCCCGTCTCTTCACATTTTGCTCCATGACATTCTTTCTAATGATGAATTTCGTCAAGATCGATTAGCTCAACTTGAGTTACTTGACGAGCATCATCTCGCTGCCCTCAATCATCTCCATGTCTATCAAAATTGCATCAAACACGCCTATAATAAAACTCTGAGAGAACGAG
Organism: Torreya grandis; assembly: GCA_037957365.1. NCBI lineage: Eukaryota > Viridiplantae > Streptophyta > Pinopsida > Cupressales > Taxaceae > Torreya > Torreya grandis. The sequence goes on from JARHVA010004060.1 coordinate 602,650, forward strand.
ATTTCAATATCGGAGACCTCGTCCTCAAAGAGAACCAACATGTGACCAATATGGAATGGAGTAAACGAGGTAAATTCGCTCCTAATTGGCTCGGACCTTATATCATAACGCATAAGTATGGATCAGGGACTTATCGTCTGTCTTCTCTTGAAGGCCGACCAGAACCTGAGCCTCTTAATGCTTTACATCTATGACCATTCTACTGTTAGTTGAGTACTCATCCACTTGACATTTAACTTGAGCTCATCCCTTGAGCAATCCTTGTCCTTTAAATCCTCAATTCATTTCACCCTTTTTCCCTTAACAAAGTCCTCTACAACCCTTTTATGATGTACGGATGCTTCGTCCTAATAAAAGGGAACCCTTGACCTTCTATAAGTCTTGTCCATGACTCAATATTCTGTCAAAACTAAATCAAGATGTCAAAATATCCAAGGTCACAAAATCAAATCAAAAAGTAGACTGCTCCCTCGAAGGACAGCTGCACTATCATTACTATAACTAATAGACTGCTCCCTCGAAGGACAGCTATTCAAAATATATAAAGCAAAGTATAGACCACTCCCTCGAAGGATGGCTATGCCTAAATCTTGCTACAAAAAACACTTTCTTAGAAGCTTCCCGCATTGATCAGCTTCTCAAATGACCACCAAACAAATGACATCTTTATGTGGACTTCCCGCATTGATCAGTCTGCTCTAAAAAAATTAAAAAAAAAAAAATGGGTCATGGACTTGACTTATAGTTGTCTTAGGGTCTCCTATAAAAAGGGGCAAAGTTCTCCATACTCTAAAATGGGTTACCCTTTTCCTCCTATCATATCACCTACTCAAAGGACTTCGAGCTCACTTTAATGTCAAAAGTGATTCGATTACCGCTCTAACATAACTATGGTCAATAATGCAGCGCATAAATGGGGCTCTTGGTTCTAACAACCCCTGTCTATGTTGTCTTTCTGGTCCTTGTCAATGAAAGAACAACGCGCCTTTCACTTATCTTCCACATTTTGGTCACACTTAACCAAAACATTTTCAGACCAACAACAGAACATTATGTCATCATCCTAGCCCATTTCACATAGTTTCTATGGACACCAATACACATGGAAACTATTAACCACACAATTTATGTCAATCATAAACCAATACTTGCTGAAGCATAAATAGACCTCAATTCATTTTTAGCATACATCCATCACGAATATGGATAGTTGCTAGGGATGAAAAACCCCGACTTATGTTACATAATACACCATTTGGAAAAAGTTGTAGAATCATCTTCCCCTCATCATTTCAAGCATTTACCCTTAGACATATGGGAAATGCTATATCTTTATCATGACCAATAATCAACCACTTCAATCTTTTTCCTCCCTTCTTGGGAGAACTACATTGGCCTGAGGCCCTAACGACAGGGGCTATGTAGGCATCACTCAGTTATGATGGGGTCTTCTGGGGTTAGCTCGGCCATTTCTTCGTCACTTTCTTCCATTTTCTTCTCTCGTCACCTGTCAATAACAACACAGTCCATCACATATTCACATAATCATTAGTATACTCTTATTTTCATTATCACAACATAAGTCATTAGTCATAAATATCATCCATCATAATTCATTAAACATTTACATCATATAATCTACAAGTTAAACATTAAATATCACATCTATCATCATCTAATCTAAAGTCATCATCATATAATCTATTATCCACAATCAATCAACATCATCATCACATTCATTTTTCATAGCATCATATGCGAAACACATAATATCAACACATGCATCACATCAAAATGTCATAAACATCAAAACACATCCATACATTTTCTTATTACACATGTTACTAAATCAAAAATGCTCATCATATATATATCAAAAATAGTTTTATACAAAAAGACACAATCTGTGTCTGTCTCTCTCTCTCATCATACATCTCTCGTCTTCGGCTCGCAAGCTGATATATACATAAAAAAAAATCAATCTCCAGAGCTCACTTTTTCACTTGGACAAATAGCAAATGACTTTTGGTGGACCACCAATCCGGTTTTGTCGGATTTGGCAGGCCGCTGACATCGGCATAGGCGTGCCCTAATCTGCCGACATCAACCGATTTCCGCCGATGTCGGTCTCTTTTGAACACCGACATCGGTTCTATAACCGATGTCGACGGCCCTAAACACTTCATCCTCTTCAAAATGACCCAAATCATGCCCCTAATCAGTCAGTCCCCCAGACCATGTCATTTTGACCCTGTGGGGCACACTTAGATCACTTTTGCCTCCATCCATCGACCACCAGACATTGGAGATCATGCCCATCTCCTAAAACCGCGACTCCTTCCAAAGCAATTTTTCCTTGGTTGTTTTTTCATGTATGCTACCTCATGATTGGTTAGCAAAATTGTGCACACGCTTTTAACTTTCACACGTATAGGATCACAAGCCAGTTGATCCGCACTACTTGTGACTTTTTCGTGTTTTTAGGAGCACTTCCTAAGCCTGGGATACCTGGAACACGATGACCATTGGAGCTTCAGCTTAGATTGAATAACCCAATCAATAGATGACTAAATGCTGGGGATCGGTTATTTCAATTTTGGCACTCCTCGACCCTTGACCTGCGACAATTTGACCTGACCATCCTCGTGGAGTGGTGTACACGCAATCACAACTTTTGCAGCATTCTCACTCTATCTTCCCCCTTCTTTCATCCACTCTCTGTCAAATCAACAACCGATTCCAAGTTCCCTTCTCTCGACTCCTACTTTGAGGGGGGATACCTCATCCATAATCGGGACAACCAACTCTCGCCTATTTTTGTCTTGCAGTTCACTTGAACAACCAACAAGATGAAATCAACCTTATCCCATACCTGGGGCAACCGACTCCTATTTTTGTCTTACAGTTCGCTTAGAGCAACCAATAAGACAAAAAGGGGCAAATGTAGACACCTAAATAGTGTCTAACCCTTGGTCACTTTCCCCCTTAGTCCATTCCTAACCCATTCCTAACAATTACTAATTAAAATAATTAATTTATTTTGAATTAACCCCCCTCCTTTGACACCTCACCTTGGACTAATTCTCATCCTATGACTCACCCAAGACCAATTCCTACTCTCTCTAACCGCCTAACAAACTCTCGTGCGTATTTAGCACAATCCTCGACATTCTCCAATGGATAGTGCACTTGGCAGATGAAAAATGGGCTTGGTGGCTCTTTTTACCCATTCTAACCCCGCCGACGTCAGTCAAGTGTCAGCTGACGCCGGCGGAATCACCGACGTCGGTTATACTTAACCAATTTTTCAGACTCTTTCCAGATCCCAATCAAAAATCAGCAAATTTACAGAAGCAACTGACGAATCCTTGAATCTTTAGTCTTTGACCATCCGTTAATCTACAAAATCTCTCAATCAAGCCTCTCAATCTCTCCTTCAGGTGCAGCAATAGCTTCAGGTTCTCCATCAGCAACAGGTTCTCCACACAGGCTACATCAACAGCAGGTACGAGAATCATCAGTACCACACCTTCTACAAGGCACAGGTAAGTATACTGTCTGTGTTTTTATTCTCTATTCTCCCTAGACCAGACTGTTAACCAAGCCAGACCCGAATCTCGACTTATCCATCTTCCTTGTTTCCTCTGTCCTCTCAGATTCAGACCCCAAACCATTCAACCAAGCCCAAAAACTTTGTCTCAAGACTGTTAACAAACCTAGACCCTTCCTTGGCCTTGTCCACAGACCAAGACCCTGACCAGACTCTGTCCACAGACCACAGACCTGTCCAGACCCCGTCTAAGCTAATTTCCCTGACCGATGCCGGTCACTTCCCCAACCGACATCGACAGATTAACCGACGTCAGCACCTTGACCAACCGACACCGGTAGGATTACCGATGCCGGAGACTGTGATCAGTTCGACAGATTCTTTCAAGTAAGTCTTTGCTTCCCTTTTTCATTCTATTTTTTTATCATTTTAGTTCTTCATTATTCAGCTATTTATCAGACATTTCTTTCTGTTGATTTGTGGGTTTATATCCCTTAAGGAAGTTTTCATACTTCTGAGATCAAGCTTTTGCTTGACAACCCACCATCTGTCCATTTAATGCCTTCTTTTGTCCAAGTTTCTTTTCTTTGCAGGTGTCATTCCTCCACAGCCAAAGAGGAGTACTCACAGCATCTGGATTACGATGCGTAGACTTTATCCAGGTACACATCATGCCTTGACCATTCCTTCTTAAGTTTCTTAATTCTTCCTTGAAATCTGAAAACAAAATTTGAATAGAAACATCTATAGATAATCAACTTTGTTATCCCATGTTGTTGTGGTGTTTTTTATGATATTATTATAATGAAAATTATTATGTGTTTTATGTATTGCATAACTAGGTAATGTTTGTTAATATTCCTTTATGTATTTTATTAATTGGTGATGAAACAAATTAAATATGAATTTTATGTGAAAGTATTAGAATGAATTCATTAAGGAAATGGAAATATGTTTTAGCATGCATAAAACATTTATAGTAAGTATTCCATTTGTACTAATTAGTGTAATAACCAAAGAATGTTGCTTCTTTATTATTAGTTCAACATATAGGAATAATATATTACTTTATTAGAATAATATAAAGATCTATGTTTACGTCTCTACATATTATTAAATTACTACAAAGGTATGATGGAAACCCCAACATAGATAAACATAATAAGAAGTTATCTTAATGCAATGACTATAGGGTTCATTTCATATTTATTTGGTAGTTGACTAATTTCACTTCGTCTTAGTGCAACCTTGGTTTGAGGACTCAAGTTATATTAGAGTGATTGTTTAGGGTGTTTCCTTGTCAAAATTATAAAATATATATATTAGTGTTTAATTTTTATTTTGTCGGGTATTATGTTGTCATAATTTAGGGGCAATAGGATTTAAGTATTCTGATTTAATGCATTTATTGAGTTATGAACATTATGTTTGTAGATGAGTATTGATATGTGCATACCATTTAAATAAATTATTTGAAGCTAAAAAAGTAAGGGGATTCATGATTATTGAACTTGAATATATGCAATAGAGACCTATGGTGTTCAAAGATTGTTATATTTTTCAATGGGATTTATCTAAATGAGTTGCATTAAAAAGGTTTATGAAAAAGATAATTGTTTATAATGTTTCCAAGTGAATTAATTTGGACATGAATGATATTCAAAATATGTGGTGACCCTTGTATTAAATGCAATAGATTCGATTAGGTAGCATTGTGTGAATGTTACTTGTATATGTGGGATTCTTGTTTAAATAAATGTTAATCCTTATAGTAATAGTGCCATTTTAGAAGTTGACAATTTGATGTTAGTGAATGATAGGAAATAATAATACTTTCTAGTTAAATTTTATTATGAAATGATTACCTAAATGATTGTTTGTAATTCTTGAAGTAAGATGCTTGAGTATATTTTGATTATTTAAATTTTGAGATCTAAATTTTATCACCATGTTGTTAAGGCATAATCCTTTACATTAGAATTGATTTTTCACTACACTTCCACATAATATGGAATCTTTAAGAACAAGTCTTATTTAGTTGATCTTATGAGAATTAAAACTCGCATGTATATATGTTTAGATCATAATTTATAAGAGTACATTAAGACCCTTATACATCTTGAGATTAATGTATAGAGAGGATTGAATCCTTTTATTATAAGGCATGCTTAATAAGACCTATTCATAAATGGTTTGTATCTCACAAACCCTTTTTCCAATCCTATATAAGATGAAGATCTCAATTTTTTACAATTATTATATCAATCTATTATTTTTTTAAAAAAAATGGGTTCATTACATTGGTATCAAAGCTTTAGGTTACAAATCTAGGGAACTTTGGGATAACTGTTAAACTTTATCCTGCCTTATTCTTGAACTTGTGAACTCCTCAGGATGGTTAGAACAAGATCAAGGGCATGATTCATTGCCAGTGTTAACCAAGGTGACCTAAATTTTTAAAGGGACAAAGGTAAAAATTAGGGTAGAGGCTGTGGTGCTCATAATATAGATAATCTAGTTAATCCTCCTCCCAATAATAATGTGGTAATTAATAATGAAAATCATAATGCTAACCTAGTTGGTGGTAACATTTTTGAGGAAGTTTTGAGTGGTATTTTAATAGATTTCAATTCCATTCAAGGTAAACTTGATACCCAAGAGCATAAGCTCAAAAATATTGAGGGTGTGCCCTAAGAAAATTTGCATGAGGGAAAATTATCAAGTGGAATAACCTATACATCAAGAATTGCCTTTGGCAGTAGTTGATCTAATCATTAAATAACTTAAGAGACTTCCTCCACCAAAATTTTTAAGAGAATAATTTATTGATGCAACTGATGCATAGTTGGTACATCTACATAAATATTTCAATTTTCACAACATGCCTTCTAATGTGAAAGCAAGGGTGGCATATTATCAATTGGTAGGTGTAGTATCCATGTGGTGGAATCATATATGTGCATTGGAAGGTTACCAAACCATGACTCTCTCTTGGGATATATTTTAAAGTTAATTATGCAAGAGGTACTTGAGTGCCAATTTTAAGGAATAGAAAATTATTGATTTTTCAATTATTAAAATAAGACAACATGATCGTCATAGAGCATGCAAGTAAATTTATGAACCTGCTACACCATATGAACTACATACATGAAAAAAAAACTAAGGTGACTAAGTTTAAACTTGGTCTAAAATGAGTATTGATACATGATGTAAATATGGAAAAGCCTAAAAACTTAGTGGCTACCATTGACTTTACCTTTAAGGTTGAAGTGAAGGAAAAATCTCAATAGAAAGCTTGATAAGACTTTAAAAAGAATAGATTGTAGAGTAAAGATAATAATCTCTCTCCCTCACTAAAAAGTTTTAAGAAATCAAACAAGAATTTAAGATTTACCATAAGCACTAGTGGTTTTGGTAAATTTTAGGGGCAAAATAAGAATTTTAAAACACAAAATCTACCTAAATCTGGGTCAAACAATAGAAATCATACTCAAAATAGCCAACATGGGCTTGCAAAAGGGGATAATTATGTTCCTCTTTCATGTGTTAGGATTGTCCAATGCTGGAAATGTATTGATAATCACTATCAAAAAGATTATCACTAACTAAAACTTAGACAATCAGCTAACCACTAGGTATATATAACTGTGGATAATCAAATTCTAATTTTCAAGCAACACCAATTGAAAGTAGAGGTATATTATTTGGTTTTTATCTTTCTATTTAAATTGATTCTAGTGCTATATATAGCTTTGTTTCACTTGTTGTAGTAAGTAAATGTAATTCTAAACCTATTAGAATTAGATAAGGTTGGTAGGTTGAGTTTAGAACAAGTAAAAAGGTATCAATTTATGAGTGCCTAGAAGGGGCTTAACTATATTTGGGTGATTTTAAGACCAAACTGAATATGTTTTTAGCTCCTTTGGGATATTATGACTTAATCCTTAGAATGAACTAGTTATAATTGCACCATGAAACATTATATTTATTTGGTAAAAGTGTTTGATGCACAGATAATTCTATCAGAATCAAGGAAGTGCAAGGCATTCTAAGACCTAAGGCACATAAGTTAATTTCAAACTTATAGTTAAAAATGGTAGTACACAAATGATTCCAACTTTATGCAGTCCAAATTCATAAATTTGCTAAAAAAAAGGAAGATAACTTCCAAAAAAATCCTCTTTCCATCCAAAAGAGAGTTTGATTTTTTAATCGATATCATGCCTAGGGATTCACTTGCCTCTAAGACTCCCTATAAAATGAATGTAGATTACTTAAGAGAACTAAAGGTGTAGCTGAAAAAATTATTGGAAAATGGGAGGATAAGACCAAGTGTATCTCCTTGGGGTGCTTTGGTTGTCTTCGTGAAGAACAAGGATGTCACCTTCAAGGATGCTTAACAAGGTGACAATCAAGTATCATTGTCCATTGCCAAAGATAGATGATTTATTTGATCAAATGAAGGGAGATGATATTTTCTCCAAGGTTGATTTAAGATTAGGGTACCATCAATTGAGAATCAAGGAGGAAGACATTCATAAGATAAACTTTTAAACTCGCTAAAGTCACTACGAGTTTACTATGATGTATTTTGGGCTCACAAATATTCCTAAAACTTTTATGAACCTAAAAAATAGTGTTTTCATAGATTTATTAGATAAATTTGTGCTATTTTTCCTTGATGATATTTTGATTTACTCTAAAAATATAGCTTAAAATGAACAATATTTGAAGTTAGTTTTATAGAGACAAAGACAACATAAGTTGTTTGGAAAGTTATCAAAGTGTAATTTATTCCAGTTTAAGGTTCATTATCTTAGACACATAATTTTTATGGAGGGTATATCTGTCTAAGATCAAATTAATACAAGAGTGGCTTGTTCCTACTAATGTGCATGAAGTATGCATTTTTATGGGCTTGGTGGGCTACTACCAAAGGTTTGTGGATTTTTTTTCCATCATGGCCAACCACATAAATTTATTGAAGTGAAAGGGAAATAAATTTGTGTGGTCACCCATCCATGAAGAGAAATTTCAAAATATTAATGTTTTTCTAGCTAAAATATCCATACTCATTGTACCTAACCCAAATGGTAATTTTAAGGTTTAGGAAGATGCTTTCAAGGAAGGTTTGGGTCAAATTTTAACCTAATATGGAAAATTGGTGGATTATGAGTCACATAAGCTTAAGGATCATGAAAATAACTATCTAATGCATGATATGGAACTTTATGCCATAGTTCATGTATTTAAACATTGGAAGCTTTTTTTGTTGGAAAAACATTTTAGGGTGAAATTTGATCACCACAGCTTGGAACATTTGTTTTTCCATAAGGATTTGAATGCATGCCAACATAGATGGCTGAAATTTTTGAGTAAATTTGATATGGTCATTTTGTATGTCAAAGGCAAGTAAAGTCATGATGATGATGCACTCAACTGACACATGTATCTTGCTGCCATTTTTTATCATGTCTAATTTCAGAAACACTGTGATGTTAAAACAACATTTGGATAAATACTACCATGAGGTAAGAGTAGTTTTGGATAAAGATCCTAAAGTAAAGTGTTTTGCTTTTTTTTTGGTGTAAAATGATGGCCTATTAAGGCATAAAAATATAATGATATGCTAGAAAGTGAGGACTTACATAATCAAGTTTTGAAATAAGTGCGTACGGCACTTCACTATGCTGATCTTGGTGTCACTAAGATGACACATGAACTAAAAAGGTATTATTTTTGGCTTGGAATGAAACATGATGTGGTTTCCTTCGTGACCAAATTTTGGAATGCTAATGAGTTAAGGTTGAGCATGTTCATCCTAGAGGTTTTTTGTACCCACATGAAGTACCAAAGGATAAGTGGGATGTAATCTCACTTGATTTTATTTTTGAGCTTCCTAAATCATGCAACATTAAACCATTCTAGTTATAATTAAAAAATTTACCAAGGTATGTCATTTCATTACTATAAATTTAACATATGATGCTTCTATTTTTGTAGCAAGATTTGTTAAGGAAATAGTTTATCTAAATGGCATGCTAGAAGTGATTATTTTAGATTGGGAAAAATTGTTCACATCAAGGTTTTGGATAAACTTTGACTAAAACCTTCATAACCCACTTGAATTTTAATTTTATTTACCTCCTATAAATATATGGTCAAAATGAAAGATTAAACCAAGTGGTGGAATGCATGCTGTAAATATATGTGATGGACCAACATTCCAAGTGAGAAGAGTATCTTTTTTTTTTAAAAAATTTGTTTATAAAATCATTTATCACTATGTAATTAAAATGGTTCCATTTAAAGCTCTATATGGGAGTAAATGTATAAATCCTCTTTGTTGGGATAACTTGGAAAATAGGGATATTATTAGGCCTAATATTCTGTAAGAATATGATAATTAGAATTCATTTAGACAAAATATGAAATCAACCTATGATAGACAAAAGAGTTATGTGGATTCAAAAAGAACACCCTAAGAATTCAATCTGGGTGATAAAATTTTTATGAGAGTTAGACCATAAAAAAACTCTTTAAATTTGGTAAATCATCTAACTTAGCTCTGCAATATGTTGGACATTTTGATCGAGTTGAAAAGGTCAATCATGTAGCTTATCGATTAGCCCTTCTTCATTCTCTATCTAATATTCATGATGTTTTCCATGTTGTTTTACTTATAAAGTATGTTTCTAACTCTATTCACATGTTATAATGGAAAAATATTCAGGTTATAAAAGAGGAGAAACTTTAGGTGGAACCCATGAGGATACTAGATCATCAAAACATTAAGTTACATAATTGATACATACAAATATTGGTCCAATGATACTTGCTTAGTGAATACAATTTTACTTGGGAAAATGCTATTCTTTTTAGACAATAATTTCTAGATTTATTTACTTAGTCACCATGATGGATTATTTTTATGTGGCAGAGGATGTCATGACCCCATTTGGAACTTATCTTAATTCTGTTTTTATTAAGTTATTAAACTTGTTATGCTGTGATAAGTTGTGATCACCTTTATCTTGATTAGAATCTGATTGATTAAAAAAACTATGATGTATGTGGAGATGATGTTTTTATATGGTTGTACTTAAGGTATTAATTTTAGTTGATTATTTAATTGATTATGTATTTATTATTATTTGGACAATTATGGGATGGATATTATTGATTTCATCTTTGGGTAATTTCAAGGTTTTCCAATGAGTTATGATTGATACAGTAATTGGATAATGAGTTTATTAAAAAACTATTAATACATTTTGACATAATAAATGAGTTTCAATAGATACCTTGTTATTATAGTTGATTGCTTTATCATCTCAGTCTTGACTAATTTTTATACTTGGCATTTCATTTATGTTAGTTTTCATTCTTAATGAGGATCATGAAGAACATAATTAGTCTTGTGTTGATAGACTTGTCTAAAGAAGATCATGTGTCTACTTTGGCACTATGCCATACTTCACATTCATGATTCGACAAGTTGGATAACTGGTTTGGATATTAGTTTTGCTCCATCAAAGTCTCAATTGATTTAATATTGGATTTTTCATTTTCATTTTATTCATTTCTGATTGTGTTTTGTTGATGCCTCCATGTGTTGGTGTTGGATGGTTTCCTTGACTCCAGATCATGTGGTTTTATTTGTTAGATTGTTGTCCATTTTAAATTTCCTATGGTGTTTGAGTTGTTATGTTGCTTCATGTATTATTGGACATAAACCCATGGTCCTTTTTTGACCTAGGTGAAAGGGACTTGAGGCAAGGTCATGTTCAATTTAATCATTTGTTTTCAATGATTTTGGTTTGGAGATTTGGTATGATGGGGCATATTGCTTAGGGTTGTTGATCAATGTATTTTAGAACCTTCAAGTTTTTTTTTGAAGGTAGTGGGAGGAGAAACCCTACTCACCATTGGGAGATGGGGAGTTTGTCAACCTTGTTATGGTTATTTGGAGACTATTTTATTGCGAATTAATGAAGGTTGTTTTATTATGGAATTATGGTGCCATTCCACTGCATCGAGTTTTTGGGGGTGGATGTTATAATAAATTTGCATGAAATAAAGAAAGAAAATAAAACTTGTGGTGGTGTGGGAGAAATACACACACACACATTTTGGTTTTCAAGCTCTGTAGTGTGGATTTTGAAGGTAAAAAGGTCTACGTACTTGAAATAGATAAGTAAAACACTAGGTTTTTCATGGCATGATTTTTAGTGGCAATGATATTAGTGGAAATATGCAACAATTGAGCTTAGGGTTGATATAACTTCATTGTGATTCTCATATTGTTATTAATATGATTGTATGTTATCTGTGTGCTTATTTTATGAATCTATGTTTATTTTATGGATCTATATCATATGAATTAGGTACATTATTTTAAAACCCTATATTGGGGTTTGCCTATATGGTTTCCATTCAAAATGCCATTGTGCCATGGTAGTATTTCATTTTGGAAATAATAGGATAAGAGTAGAACTATTGTTATGTTAAATTTTTCCATTTGGTGGATTGCTTGGGCTTAATTACTCAATTTATATTCAAAATATCATAGTATACAATAATATTATGATGAGAAACATAGTTAGGTATTTAGGATTTTTTGTTTTTGTTTTCTTATTTCTATCAAAGTTTTTCTTAGATTTTGGTGTTCTAGAACTCATTGATTAAATGTGATCATAACTTGTGAGCTAGTTTACTCATTTTTTTGATGGTTGGGGTGGTCTAGGACTGCTAATGGGGGGGCTCATAGGATAGGTCATGTGGATCTTGAATCATTTTTCTTGGATGGATTTGAAATCTATATTTTTTTATAGTAAATGGAATTTGGATTGATATCAACATATTTTGAGATGTATTATCAATTTTGGTTATAGTGACATGATGCATTGGGAAATCTTAATGAAATGACTAAAAGGGTAATGGTTGGGCATTTTTATTTTGTGAAAGGAATGGTGTTTATTGTAATCATTCCTAGGCTATTTATCTTTGTCTAATAGATAAATTTAACAATGTTATTCTGATAAATGTTGATTTTTAAATTAATCATTATGAAAGACTACATAATGTAGATTGATTATTTTTATTGATTGTATGGTTGATTGTTCCCATGGAGGCTATGTTTTGAAATTGGATATAAATTTGTGGAAATATCGGTTAAAATTAACATCAACATTTTTGTGTCGTGCTTTAAATTTAGGATTTATATTATGATGATGTATTGAGGAATTGTAGAAAAATGAATGTTAAGGTATAATCAACCATTTTGGGAATAAATATTGACATGATGGTTATTTATTTTTTTAATAATAAAAATACCATGGTCAAATAGATATCATTATCAATGATATTTTCTTGAATGTTGACTATTGACTTAATGATATCATGTTGAATGTGGATTGTTGATTTAATCATTCAAGTTTGGTTATGGAATGTATATTTGACTCAATTATATATGTGCATGGTTAACTGATACTATGATAGATTGTGATTTGATCTAGATACAAAATGAGTAAATACATCATTCATTTGTTCTTGTAACTTTAAAATTGATATTTGATGTGATGGGAATGCTTGAGTTAGTCTTATGTTATTGATTTACGTCATTAAGAACACTGCAATGTTACTTAGGGATATTACTATTATGTGCATAAATGAACAATTTTGATGTTCTTACTTATTAATCAGTCTCTAATTTTAGGTGAAATACTAGTTAATGAAATTGAGGTCATGTTGAAATTCCTATGATTTAAGGATTGGTCTATCATTGTTTGGCATTGTGTATGTTTGTTTATGGAAAGTTGAGTGATGGAAGGTTTTGTGTTTATTATGTTATGTAGAAATGTTATCTTTATTTTTTTATGGTGAAAAGGACTCTAAATGGAGTCAATGGTGTAAGAAAGAATACATTTTACCAATATTTGAATTTTAAGTTTTACCAATCTTTGAATTCTAATATACATATAAAATTGAATATATATAGAATCAATTATGTGATCCCATGTTATTGTGGAATTTGTTGTTATAATGGAAATTAGTATGTGTTTCAAGTATTGCTTAGTTGGGTAATGTTTATTAATATTAATTTATGTCTTTGATTAATTGGTGATGGAATAAATTAAAAATGAATGTTATGTGCAATTTTTTGAATGCATTTATTGAGGAAATGGAAAAAATGTGTTTTGGTATGCATAATTTTTTATATATTAAGTATTCCATTTGTATTGACTGGTGTAATAACCAAGGAATGTTGCTTCTTTATTATTCAACTCCTCATAATAATATATTACTTTATTGGAAAAATATAGAAAAATCTATGTTTACATCTCTGCACATTAGTAGATTACTATGGAGGTATGATGGGAACTCCAACAAAGATAAAATGTAATAATAAGTTATCTTAGTGTGAGGACTATTGGGTTACACTCATATTTATTTGGTAGTTGACTAATTCCACTTTCATCATAGTGTAAACTTGTCTTGAGGACTCTTGATTTGTATTAGTGTAATTATTTATGGTGTTTCCTTGTAAAAATGTTAAAATATAGATATTAGTGTTTAATTCTTAATTTTAAGGTATTATGTTATTGCTATAATTTAGGGAAATATGATTTAAGCATTCTAATTTAATGAAATTATTGAGTTATGGACATTATGTTTGTAGATGAGTAGTGATATACACATATTGTTTAAATAAAGTATTAGAAGATAACAAAGTAAGGGGCTTCATGATCATCAAACTTGGACATATGCAATAAAGACACATGGTGTTCAAAGAGGGAGTCTTGTTATGTTTTTAAATGGGATTTATCTAAATGAGATGCATTAGAAAGGTTTGTGAAAAAATTAACTGTTTATAATGTTTCCAAGTGAATGAATCTAGACATGAATGATATTCGAAAGATGCGACACCCCTGATATCAAATGCAATAGATTTGATTGGGTAGAATTGTATGAATGTTACTCTAAAAAGGAATTCATGTACAAATAAATGTTAATTCTTATAGTAATTATGCCATTTTATAAGGTGGAAATTTGATGTTTGTGATTAATGAGGAATAATACTACTTTCAAGTTAAAGTTTATTATGTAATGAGTACCTAAATTATTATCTTGTAATTATTGAAGTAATATGCATGAGTATATTTTGATTATTTAACTTTTGGGATATGTTTTGTCACCCTGTTGTTGAGGTGGATTATTTGGAAATAATCCTTTACATTATAATTGATTGTGCACTACACTTATGTGTGGTATGGAATATTTAAGAATAAGTCTTTTTTAGTCAAAATTATGAGAAAGGTAATTCACATGTATATATGTTCATATAAAAATTTATAAGAGTACATTAATACCCTCATTCATTCTAAGATTAATGTATAGTGAGAGTTGTATCCTTTTCTTATAAGGTCTTCTCAAGAAGACCTATTCATAAGGGATTTATATCTCTCAAACCCTTTTTCTAATCTTATCGAAGATTAATCTCTCAAGTTCATATAACTATTTTATTAATATGTTATTGTTTAAAAAAATTGGGTTCATTACACATCGATGTAACTATCCCATATCGATGCAGGTGTCTCTAAGTATAGAAGTACAATTTCTAAAATTGAGTGTTGATCTAGAATTCAATTCTAATCTTATTCCTTCATGTTCTAGATCTTGATCTGTATTATAATTAAAACTATCTTGTTTTCAATATTTTTAAAATATCTAGCATAGTCATAGTTCTTATTTTTAGCATATCTTAACCTAATAAATTCAATATATATTTATCTAAGTTTTGTAATTAATTGTCTAGTTTTAGAGATAGTCTACCATCCTTGTGCCCTAGGTTATTTCTAAACATTTAACCTTAGATTTACCTAATCTATATCATAGGGTTAAACACAAGTACCTTTTACCTGATCAATAGTGAATGTCATTAAACAATCATTATTTACATCTATGACCCACAACTATTAAACAATATCTGTAAGAGAGGTGTAAAGTATGGTTGGAATAATTTCATGTTAAAGATTGAATGCAACATAATATGGTTGATAAGTTTAACTCAAAGGCATTAGTGCCCACTTTCTTCATGATTATGTAGGGCTCATATCATAGTGGTCTGAGTTACTTGTTTGGTCCCTTCAAATTTTATTTCTACAAATGTAGATATAATTTATCACCAATTAGGAATCGATGAGGGACCCAATGTTGGTCATGACACTGCATGTACTATCACTAATTTTTTTTAGGATTTTGTGTACCCAATGTTGGTTTTTTGGATTTGTCAACAAATTTAGTGGTCTTATTTGATTATTTATGTACATGGAGAGATACTTTCTTCAATACAATCAGTAATCCCACATCAATGGGGAAAACAAAATGAAACCCAAGATAAAATTAAAAAGGGCTATGCCATTTAGAGCCATATAAGGCATGATAATAGATACAGTTGTATGGTAGACTATCATCCCATTTTCAAGGATGTTTTGAGTTATACATTTAATGTAAATTCATAATCATATTATTAACCACTTTTGTTTGCCCATTTTTCTATGGAATAAAAGATGTGGACTTGGTCAACTTGGTGTCTATTATGGACCACTATGTAGTTGATAAAGTGATAAGAAGCATGTTTTCCATATATAACATAATTATATATGGTAAGATTAAGTGGACCCATATAATCTCAAATTAGATCCTCTCAATATCTTAAGATTATGATCCCCTTTGTAAATGGCATTAAACTACCATGTTGAAAAACTTGCCATCAATAATGAAAACACAATCATGACTACACCTAGTCATGGGTAACCTTAACATGAAATCTATGGAGACTAAATCCCAAGGTCAATTAAAAATTGGCAAAGGTGTGTAAATGGATTTTGTGTTGTTGGCTAGTTTTTATATTGCACATGTTTTTCATGATTTACCATACATGTTGACATCATGATGGAGCTTCGGCCAATCAAAATATGTAAAGAGTACTGCCACTATATTTTCCACACTAAATTGTCCTAAAAATTAATTATAGTGTGCCTTTAAAATAATTTTTTATTTATTCCATTATCAAAATACATAGGTTTCCCAAGTGACACAAAATCCCTTCCTATAGATGGTATTTTGTAATTAGCATTATTATAGTTAGTTCTTAATATATGGTGGAAAAATAAAGGCCACTACCATACAACATTGGTCATTTATAAGTCTTATGGAAAAATGAATCTAGGGGTTGATAGGGTTACAATTGGAGGGATACTTAAACAATGAAAATATTGATTGGGATTACCTTTCTTATGACGAGTATCAAGGTGAAACTCTTGTAGATAGTTAGATCACTTTTGATGGAAATCATTATACAACTTTCCCTAGGTGTACATGATTTGCAAAGACTTGTGATATGTGTGGATGATGCTCTCAATTTGCATAATATAATGCTTCCATTACATACACCCATGAAAAATGGAAAAAAGTTATTTTTAGTGTGTAGGATGCCTATGTATTAAATATATGTTATTGTTTCAATATGGTAGTAAATTAGGTGTCTATGTTGGGTGAGGACTACACCAAGTACATATTATACAACATCAAATTTAATCTTGAAACACTAATGTAGATTTGGTAAGGCAAGGATTAGTGTTGAGCAAACACACATTTTTAACTCAAAGGATTTTTGTTGTGATGTGTTTCACTTCACCCCCCTTTGGTTTCTTGGTTTAGGGGCCATGTAAGATAAGATTATTTAAGCATGAACCAATGGTATAAACTGACTAACCCAAAAAATATATATATGTGAGTGTCGTTGGGGCTAGACATTCTTTGATAATTTAGATTTTTATCTAGGTCAACATATACACCATCTTTGTTTATAATTTATCCTAGATATTAGTCACTCTACAAATGCCTTTGAATTTGCATAGATGTTCACCTCTAATGAAATTGTCTAAATACCAGTAAATGATCATTTTAAAAAATTTAAATCATATTTATGGGTTAGCTCATATATTTTTCATGTCGATGGCATAGAAAGTTAACCAAAGAGTCATCTCTTAATAGAAAATATGTCTAATCTTATTCCCTATCTAGCATTCATATAAAAATCATCAATAAATTATTAATAAAACATAATTTACCACTTGCATATTGAGAAGGACTATCCTAAAATTACCAAATCATAAATCAGTCATAAGGAGTAGGTCTTGTCTATGTTTGAAGCACTTAGGTGAAGTCAAATTTCTCCAAAGTTAAATTATAGGTTGTATCCATTTAAAAGATCATTATTTCACACATACATATAAGGAGAAGAACTCTTTAGAGTAATGAATACATAGGGAATGTTATAACCAAATATTTCACCTAGTTCAAACATCTCTAAATTTGGCTAACATGAGATTACCTCTAGGCCTATGGGTTGCCTATAGTAGAGATAAACCTATATATTATGGGATAGCTCCATTGATCTATCTCTTAGGCTCACACACTACACTAGACTAATCACTATTGGGGGTGAAAAGGGAAGAAGGAAACATAATAGTAACCTGCACTAATGAGGGTAATACGCCAAAGATAACTCTACAACATACTTTCATTTACACTAAGAAAGAAGATTGCTAAAACTGATCTAAACTTAATGTTCTTCTAACATAATTATTTCTACATGGAGGTAGATTGTTATACATATCTAGAGGTGGGTGAAAAGGAGGTCAAATACTAGACACTGCTAATCTCTCTCACACTTTAAATACACCTTAAAAAATACATACACTTTAGGAAACTTGTTAGAATAAACTTTATTACTCACACAATGCATACAAGAGCATAATGGAAGCAAGGATAAGACATTCATCACTTGTCATCATAATACACTACTTGACATACTTAGGCAACATTTATAGAGAATAAATCAAATTCAGAACTTTATTCAAAGGCAAAACAAGATGTCAAACCATCAAGTATTTTCCATAATATGTGTGGATTCTTTACAATGTTAAAATGATTTTCATATATAGGGAATATGAGAGGAGAGAGAAGAATTTAAGTTGAAGAGTCACAATACCAAGTGTCAAGATGTGAAAACTAGTTAAAATACAAGAAATAAGAGTTAGGGAATAGGTCATGAGGTCTCCTTATACAAGTGTTTATATGAAGCATGACACCTTCTTTAGGTTAGTGTAGAGATCTTCATGTCCTTCTTGAAAATACATTATTGATGAGGAGTCTAGTTGATTGACTAAAACTACCATAAAAGTATTTGACCCATATACTCTAACTTAGGGATTTGGAAACAAGATTCTGACAGTCATATATGCTTCTCCAACTTATAGCCTTTTCCTTTTCACTTATCACATACCTTTTTGTAAATATTCAGTATCGCTCAGGCCTCAAATAACACATTTGTCACTAGGGTGTGTTGGGAATTGGAGGAGCCAATACCCAGAATTATTTCATTCATTGTGTGATTGAGCTGAATACACAAAGATAATTATTTCAAAACATTGTCAATATATTATTCCACTCTAATAATTCATTCCAAAATATAATACAAATATATATAAATAATGTTTCCTATAATAAGGGATTCTCAAATCCCTATAAACTCTCAACCTACTAACCCTTATAATAATATATCAATAATATAATCTAATTGTAATTTTATTTATAAAAATATTTTGATTAATCAAATATTAAATATAAAATAATAATTAACTTATAAATATTTACTTCTTAATAAATACCTCAATTTAACACTAATGTGAAATTTATTCCTAACATTCACCCCCATAGTTTTTACATGGTGCAAAAGCATTCACACTCTTATCTATAATATTATCACCCATTGTAGCATGCCAAACTATGTGGCTCATGACCTTGATACAAAGAGAGCCTCAATCCTCTCATGGTTTTATAGGTTTACCACAAACCTTGATATGAACAAAACAAATAGAATTGTATGCCATTGCATAATCTTAGGTATGCATACTACTGACACAATCTTGCTGCACATGACCACTATATGTAAGGGAATGCATCCTACATTTAAATTACTTGATTGTAATAGACGTGTCACTAGGGTCATCTCCATAAATAAGTAAAGCAATCATGGGATCTTTGTAGTAGATGTCATCTTAACTATTGCACAAACACTATTCACCTTCTATGGTTTCTTGGATCTACCATAAACATTTTCAAGATATATGAACTGACTTACATTGGTGTTTTTATCCTTTCACAATGTCTTCACATTAGGGAATTATGTTTTGAATTTGCACACAAAATACAAATCATGAATAAGCATTATTCTTCTTTTCTTATTTTTCAAAACACACAGTGGAAATGAAAAATACACACACAAAGTCACCAAAACAATGATGTGACCCCATCATTGGTGACTGATGAGAGTTCGCTAAAAGAACTCCATCCTCTGTGTATCCTCCATCCTCTAGTATGATTTCATTGCTTACTCAATTGGTAAAGATTTATTCTTTAGGTGTCAAATTTATTGCTTTGCTATCAAACATCAATGTTTTGTCAGTCTAGTGTACTTGGGTTCAGTATCGGCCTTATATCCATCTTCAAGAAATTTTTGAATTTTATTATCTTGGAATTTCATAAATTTGATGTTATGTTCAAGTGATAATGCATGTATATGCTTTTGAACATTTTTTGACATTTTTACAATATTATGAAATACTTTACAAAAAATGACTCAATTAACCTAATTCACCTAAATGAGACCCTAATATTCACCTAAGTAGGACTCAACAAGAAACTCTATTTTTTTTGAATTTTTAATGACAAAAATAAATAAATTACTTTTTGACTTATTTTAATGACACACAACTAATAAATCAAAAAAGGATTAACAATTTTTCTTGATTTTTAATTTTTGATAATATTGAAATGTAAAACAACTCTTATATAAACTTCAACCAAAGTATAAATACTTTTAATAAAATGCTACTTATATTGATCAACAATTTGATCAATCAAAATACCTTGGATGAACATTAAAGTATATACACAATGACACAAAAAAAAGACTTTAAAACTTACTCAATAAAATAATCTATTGACATGACATATGACAATAGAGAGACATTCATCTAAAAACTTGTTTTAAAAACTAACACATAAAAATGACTCAACGAATTTTTTTATGTGGATGGAAACTTATAGATGCTGAACTTATAGCTGCTGAACTTCAATCCTTACTACTTGCTTGGTTTATGTGAATGTTGGAAAAATTTAGAAGTTCACCATGGAAGTTCACAATGTCATTGATATATATATATATATATATATATATATATATATATATGTTCAAAATATTTGATTTGATAATACTACTTTAGAAACACATGGTGTATGGTTTAAAAAAAAATTGCACATAGGTCTCATGAAGATCTCAATGTTGATTCACTATTGAGATTATCTCCTTATTTCATGGGATGTCTTCAAATCTTGTTATCAACCTGACAAAGCAATATTGACATAGAAGAAAATGGTGCTTAGTCATATAGTGAGCTTGATGTACATGGATAAAATAACATATTACTACATCAACATGCTGGATGAAAGGCAAATATTGATAAAATACTTAACACATCATTATTCATATGTAGATCTATCTAGCATGACTCATGAAACAAATTTTGGTGATTTTCAATGTATAACACAAAGTCTAGCAACAACATCAATTATAGTGGGTGATGGAAAGCTCAAAAATCAAAACAAATCCATTTAGACTCTCATGATGCAAATGATCATTGTTTCTGTCTATTTTTTCTTTTTTGCTTAATTTGAAAAGAAAGAAACTAGTGAAGAAGGGTGTGTAAAATAATACCTATTGAATGTGTGAGTGTTGCATCTAGATTATTGTGAAGATCTCTTTGGATTGAAAGGATGACCTGCAAATAAGAAAACACTTGAGATGGTTGATGAAGATGGTGTTGTTGAATAATCTTGCATCAATTCTGACAGAGCTTTGTTGCTTTGATTTTTTATAACCTCCAAGATGATGACATCCTTTAAAAGTGATCCTAAAACCTACAAGGTGATAATTCTCTCACCAAAAACCAACTTAACCATGGGTGAAGGGGGAGGGTCATATTTATAGCATTCATTGTCAAGAAACATGCCAAAGAAGTGGAATAGTAAAGTATGATGTTATTTTTCAAGTGGGCTCATAAATGACAAAGGGGATAAGGATGGTGGGATTCCCACCTTATTGGTTTGTCTTCCACCTTGCACATGAATCCAATTTAGTTTGGGAATCATGCACATGGGATCAAATGAGGCCAAAGTACTTTTCATCAGGTTAATTTGTCTTTTGGTTAAGTGCCCCATGAATTTTGGAAACATTCTCCATGTGGGTGCATGAGAGGTCATTAAAAACAAGGGGGTGAGATTCCCACTTAGCCAATAGGCCTCCCACTTGGTTGGTTTATCTACCAACTTGATAAAGAGTCCAAAATGGAGAGGGAATCATGCACATGGGCTCATATAGGTCCAAATACCTTTCAACACTCACTTTCATCTTTTGGATAAGTGTCCCATGAAGTTTGGCACCATTTTACATACATAAGGAAAAAAAACACATGTTTAATGATGGTCCCATAGGAAAAAATGTGCCATATTCCAAAGGAGGGACCCTTTGGTGCTTAATGATGTCATGAGGTACCTTGGAGGTGGGTCCCAGGTAGGGTATGATGTCCAACCTTAAGCCACCTCACTTCCAATCCATATCACTTTTCATATCACCTTCCATGTCACTTCCCATGTCACTTGCCATGTCATAATGAATAGTGATAGTGAATAGTACTTTTAAATAACACTTTCAAATAGTACTTTTGAATAGTAGTATGTGAATAGGAGAATAGTGATTTAGTTAGGTTAAGAGGATTTGGTTAAGGGTTAAGAAGGTTTTATGGGGTCTTTAGGGGGTCCTAAGGCATTCATTTTGTTGGGTGAATATTTTTTCAATCAGCTAGCTGATGAGTAAAATAGGTCTCTTCAACCACAACATAAGGAGATTGGTTAGACAAATGTGTAGGTTTACCACATCAGAGGTGGACAAATCTCTCCTCTCATCAAGGGGAGGTTCCTTATAACTATAAGGTACTATATATATACTAATCTGCTATAAGTAAGTTGAAAATAACACTCAGGGGTAGGATAACACCATCCATCTCTCTTTTTTAGAGATGATGTTCACAAATCAAAGGGGAAATTTTGATGAAATGATAGAAGGCCCTCCTCTTCTTTTAGAAGTGTTGTTCAACAAACAACAGGAACCTTTCAGGGAGTGACAAGTAATTATAACAGGGTGCAGTAACACAGCAGGATGAAATGTAGCACAAAGTCTCCACCTCAACTGCCAAAGAGTGAAATATGAAGGATAATGAAGGCATAAAGCCATCCCAAGATCCTTTACATAGAAATAGAAAATAGACAAACTAAAGACAATTATGGTAGCACAAAGTCTCTCCACAACTGGCTTTAGGACACCTTCCTGATTACTTTCACTAATTCTAACTTATTTAATTAAATGGACAAAAAATGTATTAAGGAAATAGACATAAGAACAATTTCCCCAAAAACCAAGCTATTTTAGCACAAAGTCTAAAAAGTCATTTGTTTTCTTATTCAAATAACGAAATATGATCAACAATCTGAGCTCAAAGTCTCAGTAATGCCTTTCAATTTGGGCAAAGTTTTGTTTTTGATAACTGAGAGGTCTCCCTCAAATAATAAGAGAGAGTCCAATATATAGTGCTCTAAGAAAGACTTGGGCACTTTATTTCACAAAAATGGCCTAAGATGCATTCAATGGCTTCAATGTATTTTAAATTTTGTCCATGGGCTATGTTGGAATCAAGCATCAATATTAAATATGGGCCACCTGATGTGTTTCCTGATGTGTGCATAGTTGTTCATTCACTTTACTCAATGCAAAAAAATAGGCCATGCCATTGAATGTTCACGTTCTCTGATGTCCACTTGGTGGGCTGATTCACCTTCTTGAAACATATCCCATACACAGATATTTCTGATCTTTCTCCATCATTTCTCCTTTCCTTGTTGTATTTTGTCCTTATCTATGTGATTTGAGCTCTCAGGCTATCTCTTTGGCTGGTCGCTAAATTTGTTTATAGGGTCTGCACCATATTTTAAAATCGATGGATATTTCCTTATCTTAAATTTGACATCCTAGGGGACATCAATGGTTGCTAATTATTTGAACTATATTGAACCATGAACCTTTGAACCTTTGAAAGTTCATCAGTTTAATAATTCAATGGTTTAAGCGGTCTTTATCAGTTCCTTATTTCAATCACCTCCTTGTTTCAATCACTTCCCTAGTTCAATTGCTTCCCTGGTTCAATCACTTTCTTGGTTCAATCACTTCTCTTGTTCAATCACTTTCTTGGTTTAATCAATTTCTTAGTCTTTGATTAAACCATCCCTTTGATCTTTGAACCAATGTTCTTTGCCCTCCATAAGGGCACCTGCCCTTAGTTCACTACCCTCCACAAGGGCACTTATTCTTTCAGCTTTGGGGCACTCCTTTGAACTATCCACGTTGAACCGTTGAACCTTTAAACCTTTGAACTCTTTTGGTTCAAGGTTCAACGGTTCAACGGTTCAATCATTTTCTTGCTCTTTGTTTGGAGCTTCCTTTGAACCGTTGAACCTATAAACCTTTGAAATTTTGAACTCTTTTGCTTCAATGTTCAATCGATTCATTGGTTCATCCTTTATTCCATGAATCCATTATTTTTCTAAGTCCCTTTGAAGCCTTAAAATTCCTTCGACTTTATGTCTTTGGAACACCCCAAAGGAAAGGTGTCCCTTTGGGCTTCAAGAAAGGTCAATTTTGCTCATCACCTGCCCTTTGCAAGGGCACTCATCCTGTGGACTTTGGGGCACTCCTTTGAACTGACCGATTGAACCAACTTTGGTTCAATGGTTCAAAGGTTCAATGGTTCAATCGCTTTCTTTTTGTGTTCCACTCATTTACTTGACCGATAGAGCCAATCACGTTGAACCAACTTTTTTGAACCTTTGAACCTTTAAACCATTTTGGTTCAAGGTTCAACGGTTCAATGGTTCAATGGTTCAATCACTTTCTTCTTTTTGCTAAGTCTTTTGAAGCCATTGAACTTGCTGAAGCAGTTGAACTTTGAACTTTTACTGAAGGGCTTAACTCTTTAAGCTTGCTGACATCATTGAACCTTTGAACTTGTTTAACCTTTTGGTTCAAGATTCAATGGTTCAATAGTTCAATGGTTCAATCCTTTTTTTGAAGCTTGCCAATGAACATTTTTAGTTAAACCAAAGCATTAAACCAACCTTGGAAAATGCTTAAGTGTTGAGAGCTTGTTTCTTTCTTGTAGAGTCCGTAGAAATGAACCTACAGAGTCTGTAGAAAGAGTTCATAGAACTGGCAGAGTCTGTAGAAATGAGTCCATAGATTCCTTCCTATGAAGTCCATAGAATTGAGTTTGTAGATTTAAGCATGCAGAGTCCATAGATTTAAGCCTGTAGAGTCTATAGATTTAAGCCTACAGAGTCCATAGATATCAGCCTGTAGAGTCCGTTAGCTAAAAAAGCTTGAAAAATGGAGAATTTGAATGCCCAGAACAATTTTTGAGAAGGGAAGAGGAAATTTTGGCTTTCAAGACCAAAATAGTTCATATGTTGTCCCAAAAATGAGTGATAGATTTTGGGAACAATAGCTAGCTCTAGTTGGGGAACTTCTTTCAGTTGAAGACTTGGAACAACTGAGGGAATTAAAAACCAAAATCTCTAGTGCCTTGAAGTGTGCTATTGGGCTATGGAGTCATGCTATCCAAAAAGAAAGGTGCCAAAAATGAAAATGAAAAGCACACAATAGAACTAAAGACTATACAAATATACATATGTACAGGTAATCTTATCTGATACTTCAAGAGTTGAAGTGCTTCAGATGTTGCCCATTGTGAGGCAGAGAAAAGGGTGTGCCATCTTGGTACTTCAATAGGAAATTGTTCTCACTATTGAGCTCATGGATAGCAAACGGGCCTCTCCATAGGGAATCAAATTTCCCATGCATTCCCTTTGGTTCTCTTCTCTTATCCCATAATAGAACTTGATCGCCAATCTAAAAATTACAATTTTTTTATTTCTAGTCAAAGAGATTCTTCACCAGACTTTGATGCTATGTAATTTGGTCCACCACCATAATTTGATGCTCATTTAGCTCAGTTAAGCACATGATCCTCTTGTCGATGGAGCTTTCATACGTCTGATCTTTGACCGTCTTTACCAATTTCAATGCTGGTAATTCTAAGGTGATTGGTATCTCTACATTGAGACCATACAAAAGTTGGAAAGGTGACATACCTATCACCCTTTTGGGCATAATTCTATCTACCCATAAAGCATCAAATAATGCTTTGTGCCAGGTTCATTGGTTGTCATCTACTAGCTTCTTGATGATGGTCACCAGATTCTTATTGCTTGATTTTACTTGGCCATTTCTTTGTGGAAAATAATTAGAAGAGTGGGAGAGAGTAATCCCATAATAAAAGTAGAACCAAGTAATCTCATTTGAAGAGAAATAGGCTATATTTTTAGTTACAATCTTCGCTAGGATCCCAAAATTGGAAATGATGTTCCCCTTGAGGAAATCACATACTACTTCTGAAGTAGCATGTTTAGTTAGAATTGCTTCCATCCATTTGTTGAAGTAATCTATGGCTGTGAGGATATAATCATGTCCATCACTTAAAGATGGATTTACAACACCAATGAAATTGATTCCTCATTACTAAAATGGCTCTTCTATCACTACTAGCTTGAGAGGTAGGGCAACTAACTTAGGTCTTCCAACGAACTGTTGGCACAGTTCACACTTTTGTATCCATTTGTATGCATCTTGAAACAAAGTAGGCCAGTAATACCTAGCTCTAAGAATATTGTGGGTAGTTACAGGAGCAAAAAAATGTCCTCCACATGCCAGATTATGGAAGGACCTCAATAATTGGTTCTACTGCTCTTTATCCACGTAGTGAAGGAACACTCCATCAAGGCTCCTCTTATACATGCCATTATTCTAGAGGATAAAATTGGCAGCTTTCAATTTAACAATCCTCTTTTCTTTATGAGATAAGTGGGCATGACACTCATCATAATTAAGGAAATGAGCAATACTTGAATACCACTCATTCATGGTAGAGACAAAGAGGACTGTTGGTGTGTCTTCTACTTTTTTTTCTTCATGCCTTGCTTCTTTAGGTCTATTATTAGCAATCAATTAACAAAGGCCCTTTCCCTGCACCAACTTTGTCAATTTGATAACTAGATCGAACTCCTAAATTTTAGCAATCTAATTGCCCCTTTTGGTTCCAAACTCCTGCTGAGTTAGTATGAATTTAACTGTGGTATCAAGAACCAGGGTAGTAACACATGAGTTCAGGATATAAAAATGGAAATGCTTCACTACCTTGACCATTACATAAGCATGATTCTCCATGTTTGAATACCTTAGCTCATGAGCTTTGAGAGGATAGCTCATGAAGGATATGGGAGATTACACACCTTCATTTTGTTGAACCATAATTTCTAAAAGTGTGCTCAAAAGCATAACTATACATTATGAAGCCTTTGGTGTAATCTGGACAAACCAGAGTTGGGGCATGGGCCACAACTGTCTTGATGTCTTGAAATGCTAACTTGCCTTTGTCAGTCCAGCAAAAAGTGGCCTTTCCCTTCATCATGTCCACAATGTGGTGAGTCTTCTCAGCAAACTCAGGAATGAACCTTTGTAAGAAATTCACTTTTATGAAGAAAGAGTGAACCACAATCTTACTCGTGGGCAGATTAAACTCTTAGATGGACTTGAATCTTTCTGAGTCAATCTTTATGCCTTCTTTAGATATAATGTGTCTAACAATCTTCCCTTCTTTTACTCTAAAAACAAACTTCTTAGGGTTTAGAGAAATGCCATTTTGGTGGAAACATTCTAGCACTTTTTGCAAATGGCGCACATGGTCAGGGCGATGCTTGGAAAAAATGGTCAAGTCATCAAGATATACCACAATGAACTTACCCACTTCATCTTTGAAAGTAAGATCCATTGCTCTCTAGAAAGTAGTGCCAACATTTATCAGGCCAAATGGCATCCTTAGATATGCAAAGGTGCCCCAAGGCATGGTGAAGGTAGTCTTGTGCTGGTCTGTGTCACCAACTTCTACTTGATTATATCCTAAGAAGCCGTCTAGCATTGATAACATCTCAGAACTGGTCACTATCTAAAGTACTTGGTCCATGATGGGAAAATGATAGTTATCCTTTAAGGATGACTGATTCAGATTCCTAAAATCCACACAAAGGCAAATTTTGCCATTCTTCTTTCTCACAAGTACTATGTTGGCAATCCATGAACAATGATGGATTGAGAAGATTATCCTGGCATTCAACATTTTTTGTATTTTTGATAGAATAGTACCTGATATCTTTAGATTGTACTACCTAGATTTTTGCTTGTAAGATACTGAATAATCCTTGAGAGGAATTTTATGGTGAATTTCCTCAGGCCTGAGTAACTTCAGATCATCATAAGAGTATGCCAAAACATCCATGTAATGGTGAAGTAGGTTAGTAAATTTGAGTTTCTCCTCTAGAGTACAACACTTCCCAAAGTTCACCATCTTAGAATTTTCCTTGGTACCCAAATTTATCTGATCAAACCCGTAGGAGGAGCTTGATTCCATTTGTTGCTATTTGATGAACCTGTTGTGCTTGTCAAATAGTTTCTCAAGAGAAACCAATTCTTTGGGAATTTTATTCCCTTTTAGCTACAAGAATTCTTCACCTACATCTGAGTTCATTTCATGAGCTGATTCAAGTTTCTAGAGCTTACTGCCTTTGAAGTGAAGCTATTCAAAGCTATCTTTTTGCTCCAAGAAGGCAATGATTTGGTTGTCATTGTTAAAGACCTACCAATGACTGGCATTATCAGGTACACTTGGTCAAAAGACTAGCTCGATGGTGTGCTTATCTCCTGTGAAGTCTAGGTGAGGAACTAAGAGAGTTACTGAAACTGCTAGTCATTAGCTCTATCATTGAATTCCTTGGGTATGGAAGAGATGTTGAAAGTATTAAAGCTTTCAATTTGATCCCAAACTATATTGCCATAGTGGCACAATCTCTCATTTTTGGTTTGGTATAGGTTTCTCACCTGACAAACCACCAACTTGACATCTCCTTTGGCATGAAGGAGTTTGATGCCCTTGTCTTTAGCGGCTTTCAATCCAAGTAGAAGAGATTCATATTCAATAGTATTGTTAGTATTATTAAACTAAAACTTGTATGATGAAGGAAAAATATCTCCTTGAGGAGATATCAACACAATTATAGCTCCTGAACTGTTAGAGGAATAGCCGCCATCAAATTTTAGCATCCATACCTTATTTAAAACTGATCCTTTCTCAGATTTATCTTTGCTTGAAAGGGGGAATTCTTCTACGTTTGCATTGTGCTCTATCATGTCTTCTGCTATTCCATCTGAACTAATTTTTAGACTTTCATTTTTAGGAGTTTCATCAACTAAAACATGAGTATCTTCTATGGTCAAAAAATAATTAGCCATGTTTGAAGACTCAAACAGAATTTGGGCTTCAGGCACTGATGTCTGAGTGACAACATATTTTAATTCCTTTTCATGAAGCAACCTCTACATGATGCTTTTGACAGGGATCCTCATTTTAGACAAGTCCATGCTCAATTCTCCACCAACATCCTTGAAAAAAATTTGCCCTAGAAGAATGTCGTATAAGGCTAGAACATCAGCCACCAGGACTGTCATCTTGGTTCTTTTGTCTGGGAATGATGCAAATGCAAATTGGGCATCCTTGATTTGTCCCAATAGAGGTACTTGTTTGTTCTCCATGGAGAAACACCTCCCAAAGGTTTTGGTCAGTGTGAGTCCAATAGATTTTTCCACCTTGGCAGGCATGATGTTGTTAGATGCACCTGATTCTATGATGCAATTGCTCAATTTGTGACCATTTATCAACAAGAAAACATAGAAAGGATCTATTTTCCCAAGGGTAGCTGGAGGAGTAATGACAATATTGTTTGGGATGGACATGTTCCTTGGGGGATCATGAGTTACCTTTTTAACATCTTGTCCTGTAGGGATGGCTTTATGCTTCACACACTGAACTAATCTATCCAACTGCTCAGGATTAGATTGCAATAATTCAAGTTCAAACATTTGAATTTTAGTCTTCTTGACATGGTCGATTATGTTAAATGGCTAAAATGGACTAAGAACAAAGGAAAGAAGTTCATCTTTCTAGTTTTTAGGAGGGGTGGTACTAGTCTATGGAATTAAAGTTGAAGATGGATAAATGCTTGATGTACTTACCTTTTTATTACTCACTGGGTCCTTTGGCTAGAAAGGTAGATAAGTTCCTCATTTAGCAATTGAAATTACAGGTTGAGAACTTTCCCCTATTTTTATTTTATCAGCTTGTTGGGTTGATTGGTTCTAGGACTAGGTGAATATAGCATATGATCCATCAATTGCTTCACCTTTATCCCTAGGTTCATCCTGGTAATTCAAGAAACCAATGTTGGAGTTGCTAGCTAATTCTTCTTGGCCTTTTGTAAGGAGATTAGCATCATTTTCTTGATTTAATTCAAGTTGAAAAGAGAAATCAAATTCTATTTTGAGATATCTAACTACTGAATTGGTTGGAGGTGCTTCAATGGTGAGTTTCCCCTATGGGGGAGGAAGATGATTTGGCTATCCTTGATTCTTGGTAGCATTGCCATGGTATGACTGATTGGGGAATGTCCTCCTTGGATATCTTTGTATGAAGGAGCTAAAGATATCCCTTGCACCATTTGCTGCCTGAGAGCTAGCAACTCATTTGCCAACTTCTACACCATTGGATCAGTGGTACCTATAGATGGATATTCAGAAGATGAAGAGGATTTACCTCTATTAGGATCTCTCCTTATCTTTCCTACCAAGATAAGGTCATCTTCCACCTCAGTGGCCAAATCTTGAGCTATAGCAAGGTCTATTTGGCTAGCACGTCTCAGCAAAAAACTCACTTTAGGCAGCTGAGAGTTGATGAAGAAACATTTGAGATTCTTAGATTTAGGCTGAGTAATTATAGGAATCTTATTTCTTAGCTTGTCAAACTTGGCTATGAAATCCCTCATTGGTTCATGAGGCTCGTTCTTCATTTGTGTGAGTTGAGCCAGTAGGTCATGTGCATCTTCTATAGGCTTGAATTTGGCTTCAAATTTGGGGCTTTGAGAGTGTTCTAATCACTCACAGTCTAGGCCTATAGATGATAAAACCAGTCTACAGTAGCACCTTGTAAAGTTTCTACGAACATCTTGATTGGTACATCCTCATACTCCACACCTATTATGCCACAGGATATGCTGAAGGCTGCAATATGTTCATCAGGATGAACCTTCCCATCACCATAGAAATTATGGAATTTTTTCCTTGAATTGCATGGTAGCTCATGTAGAGGTGGAGTTAAATTGAGTGGGCCAAAAGAGTTACCCCAAGGGCCTTGAATTGCCATTGTATGACTATGGAAAGGTGGAATAACAAATCTCAGAAGGGTAAGTATTGACTAAGCTTTATTAATAGTAGAAATGGATGCTTTTCTCGATAATGGAGACTTGAATTTAGTAGGAGGAAAGATCTTGGTTTGTTAGAGGTGAGATGGTGAAGGAAACAGATCAAAATTACTTTGCTGTACCAACTAGAATACAGGGTCAATAATACCTTTATCCCTTTGGCTTCACATATACCATGGATCTACCAAAGTGTAAAAAAAAATGAAAAAGAATTGGTACTGCTTTAGCTTGAATCTTGAGGCTTCAAACTACACATTCTTCCCCAGTGGAGTCGCCAAAAAATGTTGGCATGAAGCTGGAAGGAAAAATTAACAATGAGAAAGTACTAGAGTAGTTCATTCTTTCACAGCTAGATGAGGGATAAATGGATAAATAGACTAATTATTGGGTGAATATTTTGTCAATCAACTAATTGATGAGTAAAATAGGTCTCTTCAACCACAACATAAGGAGATTGGTCAGACAAATGTGTAGATTTACCACATCAGAGGTGGACAAATCTCTCCTCTCATCAAGGGGAGGTTCCTTATAAGGTACTATGTATATACTAATCTACTATAAATAAGCTAAAAATAACACTCAGGGGTAGGATAACACCATCCATCTCTCTTTTTTTAGAGATGATGTTCACAAATAAAAGGGGAAATCCTGATGAAATGATAAAAGGCACTCCTCTTATTTTAAAAGTGTTGTTCAATAGACAATAGGAACCTTTTAGGTAGTGACAAGCAAATGTAACAGGGTGCAGTAACACATGATAAAATGTAGCACAAAGTCTCCACCTTAACTACCAAAGAGTGAAATATAAAGGATAATGAGGGCACAAAGTCATCCCAAGATCTTTTACATAGAAATAGAAAATAGATAAACTAAAGACAATTATGGAAGCACAAAGTCTTTCCACAGCTGGCTTCAGGACACCTTCCTGATTGCTTTCACTAATTTTGCTTATTTAATTAAATGGACAAAAAATGTATTAAGGAAATAGACATAAGAACAATTTCCTCAATAACCAAGCTATTTCAACATAAAGTCTGAAAAGTCACTTGTTTTCTTATTCAAATAACGAAATATGATCAACAATCTAAGCTCAAAGTCTCAATAATGCTTTTCAATTTGGGTAGAGTTTTGTTTTTGATAACCGAGAGATATCCCTCAAATAATAAGAGAGAGTCCAATATATAGTGCTCCAAGAAAGACTTGGGCACTTTGTTTCACAAAAATGGCCTACGATGCATTCAATGCCTTCAATGCATTTTAAATTCTATCCATGGGCTATGATGGAATTGAGAATTAGTCTTAAATATGGGACACCTGATGTGTTTCTTGATGTGTATGAAGCTGTTCATTCACTTTAATCAATGCAAAAAAATAGGCCATGCCATTAAATGTTCATGTTCTCTGATGTCCACCTGGTGGGCTGCTTCACCTTCTAGAAACATATGCCATGCACAGATATTTCTGATCTTTCTCCATCATTTCTCCTTTCCTTGCTATATTTTGTCCTTATCTATGTGATCTGAGATCTTAGGCTATCTCTTTGGCTGGTTGCTAAATTTTTTCATAGGGTCTATGCCATATTTGAAAATTGACAGATATTTCCTTATCTTAAATTTGACATCCGCAAGGACATCAATGGTTGCTGATTGTTTGAGCTATATTGAGCCATGAACCTTTGAAAGTTCATCAATTTAATAATTCAATGGTTTAAGTGGTCTTTATCAGTTTCTTGGTTCAATCACCTCTTTGGTTCAATCGCTTCCCTGGTTCAATCACTTCCCTGGTTCAATCGCTTTCTTGGTTTAATCGCTTCTCTAGTTCAATCGCTTTCTTAGTTCAGTTGCTTTCGTAGTCTTTGATTGAACCATCCCTTTGATCTTTGAACCAATGTTCTCTACCCTCCGTAAGGGCACCTACCCTTAGTTCACTTCCATCCACAAGGGCACTTGTTCTTTCAGCTTTGGGGTACTCCTTTGAACCATCCACATTGAACTGTTGAACCTTTAAACCTTTGAACTCTTTTGGTTCAAGGTTCAGCGGTTCAACTATTTAATCATTTTCTTGCTCTTTGTCTAGAGCTTCCTTTGAACCATTGAACCTATGAACCTTTGAACTTTTGAACTCTTTTGGTTCATGGTTCAATTGGTTCATTGGTTCATCCTTTATTCCATGAATCCATTATTTTTCTAAGTCCCTTTGAGGCCTTAAAATTCCTTCAGCTTTATGTCTTTAGAACACCCCGAAGGGAAGGTGTCCCTTCAGGCTTCGAGAAAGGTCAATTTTTCTCATCACCTACCCTCCACAAGGACACTCATCTTGTGGTCTTGGGGCACTCCTTTGAACTGACCGATTGAACCAAATTTGGTTCAACAGTTCAAAGGTTCAATGGTTCAATCTCTTTCTTCTTGTGTTCCACTCATTTACTTGATCGGTTGAACCAATCACATTGAACCAACTTTGTTAAACCTTTGAACCATTTTGGTTCAAGGTTTAATGGTTCAATGGTTCAATAGCTTTCTTCTTTTCGTTAAGTCTTTTGAAGCCGTTGAACTTACTGAAGTGGTTGAAATTTAAACTTTTACTAAAGCACTTAACTCTTTAAGCTTGCCGATGTCATTGAACCTTTGAACTTGTTGAACCTTTTGGTTCAAGGTTCAATGGTCTAATGGTTTTATCCTTTGTTTGAAGCTTGCCAATGAACCTTTTTAGTTGAACTGAAGCATTGAACCAACTTTGGAAAATGCTTAAGTGTTGAGAGCTTGTTTCTTTCCTATAGAGTCTGTAGAAATGAACCTACAGAGTCCATAGAAATGAGTTTGTATATTCCTTCCTGCAAAGTCCATAGAATTGAGTCCATAAATTTAAGCCTATAGAGTCCATAGATTTAAGCCTATAGAGTCTGTAGATTTAAGTCTGTAGAGTCCGTAGATATCAGCCTATAGAGTCTGTTAGCTGAAAAATCTTGAAAAATGGAGAATTTGAATGTCCTAGAATAATTTTTTGAGAAGGGAAGAGGGAATTTTGGCCTGTAGGACCAAAATAGTTCATATGTTGTCACAAAAATGAGTGACAAATTTTGGGAACAACATAGTCATCAAAAACTACAAGTGTGTAATTTTTTAGTGTCTACATTTTGCCCCTTTTTGTTATGCTAATTTGAATTAACAAGCTTCAAAATAAAAATAAATCACTTGGTCAAAGGTTAGGATGCCCTGAGTATGAGAGGAGGTGTTCCCCAATAAACTAGGATCTGATGAGGTAAAGCAAAATTGGGTGTGGGTTTGATAAGCAATTGGTGGGGAGGCACTAGATGGTACTATAACGTAGTTGGGTATTAGAGATGCAAACATGTGACTAAGTATGGTAGCCAAGATCACACATGAACTAAAGTTTTTGATGTTGGTTAATTTAATTTTACATCTAGAGGGACATATGTTAGGGGTAATTAGTCCATAATATTGGTCATAACTAATCGAGTTATGCCTATCAAGCGATCTAGATAAGGTTAGGGTTGGTTACAGGTATTAAAGGCAGGAAGTGCTCTCACAAAAAAACTTAAATGGTTGGGTCGTGCAAAAATGCAACATGGCCTGGTTGGTTGGTATGGTTAAAAATGACCTAGGTAAGGTCATCACAAAGATATGAAATAGTTTGGGTCAAAAATAGCCAACATTAAAGTGGACATAGTCGAATGGTTAGTTGGTTAAAGAGAGTGGTTGGAAAGAGTTTAGGTAGGGGGTGGATTAGCTGACTCCATATGCACTAGGAAAGTGGACACTACCTACATAATTCTATGGATGTGATATCCAATAAAACTTTAGGCCAAATGTAGTTTTGTAGTGGAGTTTAAATGGGCTGCCTCATGTGATATACCGTATGGTTAGGTTTGGGGTGATAGTTTGGTAATGGTGAGGTATTGTGGTGCATATTAGTGAATAGTCACCATAATAATCCCAAACACATTAGGAGGAGAAGACATGGATGGGTAAGGTAGGATAAATAAGTGGGTAATAAAAGGCTAAACATCACAAATGTCTTGTGATGGAGCTAAGCCAAAGAAGAGGTGTCTTCATGAGGAGGTTACACCTTCTAAAATTATGTGAGGGTATAAGCATAGTGCTAACATTTATTACTATAATCTAAGTTTTAGGAGATGGGCATCTATCCAGGATCTTCATATTCTCTTTGGTAAAGGTTCATCACCACTACGAGCCAAGTTTTATGGGCAATAGAAAAGTGACTATTTGCAAAGAATTTATTTGATGACTAAGTAGATTATATGAGTTAGAAAATTGGAATTATGGTGAGTGATAGAGGATAGATCATGCCTGACCAAAAAGCTGCATGGGTAGGCTAGACGAAAGGTGACCTTGTCTGCATCCTCTATCCTAGTTCTTTGGAACCAATGACTTTGGGTTCCACTTAGAAGAGGCCATACTAGCAAGGAATTACATGGTCTAGGATATTGGTTATACAATTGGATAAGATGGGAGAGCTTCTATAATGGCAAGCATTTAGGAGCTACTACCACCAACAATAGTGGTAGTTTCATAGGTGTGATCATTGCAGTGGACCAAGGTAGGAAGCCAATTTATATCAATTGAGTAAAGGTGACAATGATGCAAAAGACCTATCAATCCCACAAGAACTTTTATATGATAAAGTAAACAAAGACATCAAACATGGATTAGATGATAAGGGTGATAAAAAGACATCATGACAATACATAGTAACTATATCGAGATGACTAGTTAGATCAAGGGTTACATGTCCATATGAAAAGATAAGTAGACATGACCATTTCAAGTGGGAAGACTATTCAAGGGAATCAATGACATCATAAGACCCTCCCCATAAACATAATAGATAATCATGTCAATGAGGAATAAAAGTTAGGTAGTCTATTTAAATAATCATGGTAATACCTATCATGAAGTCATTTGGTTTTACAGGTTGTTTAGGGTACAAAGAATGACCAGATGTTGAAGATGTTGAATAATGGGAGTAATGGCAGAGATAATAAATAACCCCCATGATTCAAAATAATCTACATGGTAAATGTGTGTATCTACCAAATACTACAACATGTAATGGTGATAATGGAATTGCTATTAAACCAAAATCAAAAGGAAAGGCACCCATGGCCTAAGATCAATCCTAAACTCTTACCTCCTCAATAGTGAAGAAGGTGAAACTTTCATTTCATAAGGTGTAGGGTTGGAGAACATGACCTTCACCCTACTATCCAAAGGGATGAACACTAAGGCAACAAATGATGGTACCTATGTGAGTAAAATAACCAAAGCAAAGGGATGTAATGGCTATGATGGGTGAGCAAGGTGAAATACCTAGATCATAATATTATTTTTTCCTTATGGGGATGAATGTGAAAGAGGAGAATAGAGTACACCCTTTAGCGACTGCTGATACAATAAATGTTATAGATGTTAGTTCAGGGAGTAATCAATTAGAAGGATGGTTGAGCATAAATATAGAGTCACCAAATAATTAGCCTAATGTTTAGGTAGGAAAATAATGTATGTAGATGCCTTAGGTGAGGTGTAGATAGTCTGATAACCTTGTGTGTGCTATGGGACTCCTCTCACCCTAAATAAAATATTACATAGTTTGCTATAAATATGTACAAAATGTGTTGGATGTCATTGTTTGAATGTAATTATGCTTAGGGTTATAAGGATACTCATGAATTCTATGGTTATGGTTATGATTTTTATGGTTATGGTTGTTGTAATCTTGCTTAAGGTAAAGTAGATGGGGTAAGGCAATGAACAACACTAATGGTAGTGAAGAATATAATCAAGAGATAAATGTCATAATGAAAATATCAACTAAGCACATTTGGATGAGAAGATGGCAAGATGTTCCTTCTATGACAAGGACTAAAAATAGACCTAGAGTAGGCTTGGTTTAATGAATTGAAGCCTTATGAATGCATCGCATGAGCATGCTTTGAAGGATAAAAAGGTGCATTGATCACACTTTATCAAGTACTAAAAATTTGTAGAGGGGTTAAAGGTTAAAGAGGTGATGGATAGGGAAAAGGGAGTATTTATAGATTGACAAAAGGAGGACCCATGCTTAATATATAAAGATATTAAAGGGAGAAATGGATACCCTAAAGTAGTGAACCTAACAGGATTTCATGCATTAAATAAAGAGAGCAAAAGACACGAGGAAGAAAACATGTATACACACATATAATCAATGTGACTAGTGAATGCACTCTAATGAGTGAGAAGTTAGAGTGCTAATGGGAGAAAATAAAGGAGATCCAACAAGGGATGAGGTGAAGGCAGACCAGGAGATGGATGAAGAGATAGGTAGAGAAAATAATGAGGTCATAGATAAAGATGAATGTGGAGAAGGATGGAAAGAGCCAAGCATGGATATGGAGGAGGAAAAAAATAAGGTTGGGAAGAACAATGAGTGTCATCAAGGGAGAAAAAAAATGAAATGAAATGGAGAAAAGAGAAGAAAAATAAAAGGTAAAAGATGGGGTTTTGAGGAATGCACTAAAGAATGGAAGATTGGAGAATCAAAAAGGATGGGGAAAGAAGTGTATCAATTGTGAAGGGTAAGGGGAGGATGAGAAATATGGGAGGCCATGAAAGGTTTGAAAATAAGTCTAAAAAAGACCAAGGAGAATATAGTTTGGTGATGAAAATGAAAACAAGGAAATACATAGAAGAAAAGGAAACAAGAGGAAAATGGAGTGAAACAGTTTGGTGATGAAAATGAAAACAAGGAAATGCATAAAAGAAAAGGAAAAAAGAGGAAAAAGGAGTGAAATGAGGACATAAAAAGGATGATAGGAGAGTGAATAAGTAGGTGAAGACATGACCGAGTAAGCATGGATGATGATAAGCAAGGAGAGGAACAATGAACAAAATCAAAGGGTGGTGTTGGAGATGAGAATGGGATGGAAATGGGAAAGGGGTTAATAAAAATGATGGGAAGTAGAGGATGGGTGGATAAGAAGCTGAAGAGATAAGGTATGTGCTAATCAACTTTTTAGAAGAGATTAACAAGCTGAATGAGTGATTAGAAGAGATTGACAAGTTGAAAAGTGGTGAGGTGGTTAAGAAATAGGGGAACATAATGAAAGGGAATGAGATGAAAATAAGGGATGAAGATCAGGGATGATAAGAAGGAAAAAGAGGAATTGAAGCAGGGATATAAATCATGGACACTCACACAGATGCAAAAGATAAGTGAGTACTGAGATGGAAAGAGGAAAAGGGGAATGCAAAGTGCAAAAGGCTAAAACTGATAAGAAGAAAAGGGTAATTATGTAAGGCTTCTCAAAGGATAAAAACCTAATTAGAAGCTAGTTATGGAGGAAAAAAATGGAAAAGGTGGGAAGAGTGGTTAATTGACAAAGAGTGGTGGAACACATAAGAAAAGAATGGGATGCTACAAGAAACAAAAGAAATAGAAAGCATGCTAGATTGAAAATATGGGAAAGAGGAAAACAAGAACTGTGAATTTGAATGAAGGTGGTTTAAAAGTAGTGGAAGAGCAATAATAAGGTGGTATCAAAGAAGAGAAAGAGGGAAAACTATCCATTAGTGTGTAGGGGAATAAGATGATGTGGAATTAGTGAGGAAAAGAGAGTGGTAAAGAGGGTACAACAAATAGCCAAGGGTGAGGGGAGATGATGACGATGATGAAAGAAGACAAGGGGGATAAAGGGAAAATTTGGTAATAAGTGGAGAGAGGGGCAAAAAACATGAAAATTTAGTGGGGTGTGAGCTGAAAAACATGTGTAAAGAAAGGTGATGGGGAGGTGAGTGAAGCAGAGTAGGTGGTGGCTTTATGAGAGATAAGAGGGGATAATGAGGAAGGCCATCAATCCTTGTGTTAAAAGAGATTGATAAGATGGAAAAGTGGTTAAAAGAGATTAACAAGTTAAAGGGAGGGAGGTGGTGAGGAGATAGGTAGAGAAGTGGAGGAAAATGCATTAGGTGAGAGGGGAAAATAAAGTAAAGGATGCAACCAAGATGATCTCAGTAACTGAGCACTGCCTACATAGTCCATAAAGACCTTAGGCCCATGTAGTTCTCCTAGAAATGGGGGGAAAAACAAAGAGGAAGTATTAGATGATGTTAAAATACAAGGATTATAGGAAAAATCCAAAGCTTCCCTGATATGGGATGCCTTAATCAAGAGGGCGTTGTTAGCAATGGAAATTAATGAGAATAAAAAGGGTAGGGTAATTAGTTTTTAGTGGTTGAACTACTCTTAGAAGTCAAGCAATGCCTACATAGTCCATGGACATTAGGCCAATGTATTTCAACAAGGGTTGGAGAATGGTGCTCAAATGGGTTGCCCCAATTTGATGGACCACATGGTTAAGTTTTATTGAAGGTTTATAGATAAATAGTGTGTGTCAAAGATGGGTTGAGGTATTTTAACATTAATGTTGTTCTGATGCTATTCATGGTTAGGGTTATGATGATTTGATGGATGCAAGTGGTGGCACATAAGTAGGTTATATAACCATAGTAGATGAAAAATCATGAGACATAGGTCTAATAGAATACATGAATCAATGATGAGAGAACAAGAAATGAGGTATAATACCTATTTATTGACAAGGACAAAACAAAACAAAACCCGAAGTTAGACTGGATTAAGGAATACAAACCTTTTTAATGCTTCTCATTAGCATGCATTGGGTTATAAAATAAGTTTCTTCATCACAGTATGCCAAGTAAGCTATAAATCCCTTGATTTATAGATAGTATACAGGGAAGATGGGTAATAGGTGGTATGAAGGATAATGGGTAATATATATGGTAACCTTATGTGGGTTAGTTTTCCCCTTATATATGTTACCTAAGAATGGTAATAGACAAGTCCATATCATATGATAGATGTAGAATGATCAATGCAAGAAGTCTACGTGTGAAATTTGATTACAACATCTAACTTATTATGTTGTTTAAGAGCCAATTTTGGCTTTAACTTTTGTTGTGGTAGTGAGTCTTTTAATTTATTGCTATATATGGGAAGTTGATCGATGTGAGAAGCTTCCAAGAAATTGATCTATTAACTTAGCCATCCTTCAAGGGAGTGGTCTAAGTTTATTATCTTCAGTTAATGCTCTTGATAGTTATCTTTCAAGGGAATAGTCTACCTTATATTTGGAAATTTGTATATTGTTTATGGGTAGCTATCCTTCAAGGGAGTAGTCTGTAGTGCTTAAGATATTGACCCAAGTAAGAATTTGGTATTCAAATTGATTTTGGATGTGAATTTTTGTACACATGGACAAGTCTAATTAGGTTCTTAGGTTTACCGTTATGAGGGAAAAACTTTAACATAAGAAGGTTTATGATATGTGAAGAGGTGTGGTTTTGAGAGAAAATGACCATGGGATTCTATCTTGTTAGAGACAAAAAGTATCCATGAGAACTATGCCATACGTAGAGTCATGGTACACATATTTAGGATTAGGCTATGAATGTGATGGTTAATCACATGGCTCTATGTTGTAATCAATTATCCTCAAATGGAGAGGAGGAAGATGGGTGAAGGTAAAAATCTCATAATCAAGGGATGAGCTTAAGTTAGACAAAATTAGTGAGTTTGATCCTTCTTTAACAGAAAAATAGATGTAGATGCAAATCATTAAGAAGTTCAGGTTCTAGTCTGCCTTCGAGAGAGGATGAATGATAAGCTCTTGATCCATACTTATGGGTAATGATGTAGGGTCCAAGAAAATTTAAATCAAACTTGCCTCATTTTCTCTTCTCCATGTTGGTCACATGTTGGTTTTATTTTAGGATGAGGTCTCTAATATTAAAGTCTCATTATTTGAGGATTTTGTTATAAGTGAATTTTATACACTCTTGATAGATGTGGAGATGGTTGAGAGATGCTAAATGATGATCATCAAGTAGCTCAAGATGAGCTAAATGGTGTTGACAATAATCTTCTTCAGAAATAAGATCCTTCAAAGATATGTGAAGAGAGGGGATTTGGACTTCAAGAGGAAATATTGCCTCTGCTCCAAAGACTAGATAGAAAGGGGTATCACCCATATAGGTTTGAATGCTAGTGAAATAGGCCCACAAAGCGAATGGGATGTGCAAGTACCAAACTTGACTTAGAGCACTAAAAAATTTGGTTAGTATTTTGTTAAGGATTTTTTTAGAGGCTTCTGATTGCCCATTTGATTGTGGATGAAAAGGCAAGGAAAATATTAAATTTATGCCAAATGCATCACATAAACCTTGAACTTGCTTATTTTTGAAATATTTACCATTATCAGTGATGATATTATGAAGAACACTGAAGCGATAGATGATATGATGGTTGATAAAGTCAATAATCTTATTTTCTTTAGTTGAGACAAGAGGAATAAATTCCACCCACTTGGGTGAAATATTTAGTGGTTATGATGATGGAGCTATGTCATTGTGAAGAATGGGTGTTGATTTCCCCAATGAGATTGAACCCTCATTTTGAGAAAGGCCAAAATTCCCTAGATACTTGGAGGCCATTGGCTGGTGCATGATGTAAATTAGTGTGTTATTAACATTTAACACACTTTTTTACATAATCACAAAAATCTTGGTTGAGGGTGGGCCAATAGTAGCCAAGGTGAAGGATATATTTAGTGACTGCTAGACTGTTAAAGTGTCCCCCATAGATCTCATCATGCATTTCCCTGATGGCATGGAAAGCTTCATGGCTGCATAGGAAATGAAGGAGGAGACCATTGAAACCACATTTGTAAAGTATTCCCCCTAGTATGGTGTAATGAGAGGTACTCTGAACAAAGGTTATATAGGCATTCCTAGAGAGGTTGGGAGGAATGATACATAGGCTAAGGTAGTTAAAATTTTGGTCATACCAAATGTTGGATGGGGATTCCTCCACATTAAAAATGATATGGGGTTGGATTGGTTATAAGAGGGTGTGGTAAAATGATGAATGGTGATAAATATTTTTGAATTAGAAGGCTGAGAAGGGATATAGGAAACAAGACAAGCCATTGTGTCAACAAATTTATTGGTAGATCAGGGAATAGATTAGACCAGGTAATATTCAAATGATGTTAAGAGTTTGTCAACTAAAAGTTTGTATTTTCATAAGACATCATTCTTACATTGGTAGGATCCATTGACTTGGTTGACCATGAGCTTGGAATCATTAAAGACATTGATGGTCTTAATTCTCAAGGCTAAATTAGTCTAGAGACCTATGACTAAGAATTCATACTTAGCCATATTATTGGTGCATTCAAAATCAAGTTTAAAGGAAAGAAGAAGGGGTTATCCATTGATAGGAATGAGAATAACTCCAACACACCCACCTTATTGGCACTTAGAACCATCAAAGAACATAGTTATTTGGTAGGTTATATCCTCTTGGGAAAGAGTAGTGATAGATTCATCTAGGAATTAAAGAGGAAGTAGTTGTTGATTTTTCAAAGGTGCTTCAACCAATTGGTCAGTAATGAGTTGCCCTTTAATTAAGTTTTTTTGAAGGAACTCAAGATCAAATTTTTCTAAGAGCATAAGCCACTTGGCCATACACTAGTTTTGATATGGTTTAGAATGCATATACTTGAGTGGGTCAATATTGGTTATGACATAGGTTTTATGGTTAAGAAGGTAGTATGGAGTTTGGTGGCCATGAAAGTCATGGCTAAGTATAGTTTCTTATTATGGGTATATTGAGTCTCATATTCTACAAGTGTGTGGTTAATGTAGTATGCAACTTGTTCTCTGTGTTGTTCATCTCGATGAGCCAACATTGCCCCTAGGGAATGGTCAGTGGTAGAGATATGTAGGTGAAAGGGGTGGTCATCCTTAGGAGGGATGAGGATATGTGGTGATAAAAGGTATTATTTGAGAGATACAAAGGCTTTTTGATAATTGCTATTCCATTTGAAAGAGACATCCTTCTTCAAAAGTTGATGGAAAGGTTGGCACCAGTTTGAGAGCTGAAATATGAAATACCAAATGGATTGAAGCTTTCCCTATAGGCTATGCCATTTCTTAATTTTGGTAGGAGGGGGAATCTCCAAAATTTCTTTGACATTGGTAGGATATACTTAAATTATTTGAAGAGAGATGATAAAGCTAAGAAGCTTTCTTGAAAGAACCCCAAAAACACATTTTTTGGGCTTGAGTCTGACATGGAAATGGATTAGGCATTTTGAGATAATGCTAATAAATTTAAACTGATCTTGGAAAGATTTGGATTTTCCAAAGAGATCGTTGACATAGTCCTCTATGATGGTGTGGATGAGATCATGGAAGATGTAGGTCATAGCTCACTGGTAGGTTGCACTAGCATTCTTTAACCATAAAGGCATGACCCTATAGTAAAAATTTCCCCAAGGGGTGGTAAAGGTGGTTTTATGCTGATATTTAGGCGAAATTAAGATATGATTGTAACCCAAAAACCCATCCATGAGAGATAACATCTCATGGCTAGTTATAAGATCAAAAAGCTGGTCAATACTAGGTAGAGGAAAGTCATATTAAGGGAAGGTGAGGTTAAGGTCACAAATTTATAGAACCCTAGTGTATTTGGTGATAGGTGTGATATTTGAGACCCATTGGGGTAGTCAATGGGTTGAATGAAGTTTACAGATAAGAGACGTTAAAGTTCTTCTTTGATGAGAAGGGTTATGTGAGGATGCATGTGTCAAGGTTTCTATTTAATAAGCTTGGCATCATGATGAATGACTATGTTATGGGTAGAAATGGTGGAGTCAATCCTAGGCATATCATTTTAATACCAAGTGAATGACATATTACAGTCTTGGAGGAAAGAGGAAAAATCTCAAATTTATTTGGCATTCAGTGATTGACCCACTTTGATAACACAGGGGTTATCCATAGTGCCCAAGTTGATATCCATGGTGGATTCATTCAACATGGTTTAGGATTTAGGAGGAAGGGATTTATGGATTAAATAATCTAGGGTACCAAGGTAGGTGAGAATAAAATAATTATCTTGATGTTAGATGGTGTTGATGGTAGGAGAATCATTTTCTATCATTTTAAGATGGATGAGAGGAAGGGTTTTAATTTAGCCATCCTTTTGATAGGTCAGGGGGCCTAAAATAATGGCATTGATAAAAAAATATAGGAGGAATGATATAAAAATAATCATACTTTGAAGGAGGTTGGGTTGGTGAGGAGGGGATGTCTTCCTTGATTATGTCAATAGGTTTGGGTGAATT
This sequence comes from Torreya grandis, assembly GCA_037957365.1. Lineage (NCBI taxonomy): Eukaryota > Viridiplantae > Streptophyta > Pinopsida > Cupressales > Taxaceae > Torreya > Torreya grandis. The sequence goes on from JARHVA010004060.1 coordinate 647,091, forward strand.
AGTGGGTTCTTTAGGTGGTAAAAACCCAAGGCCAAATGAATCATGATGTTTTTGGGTTTTGATTAAAGGTAACTCATGAGGTCTTTGTTCATATTAGCCTAGACCAAATCCATTACAAGCACACTTGTGAAGGTATAATTTAGCAAATGATGGTTTATCAAGGTAGGAAAAATTAGAGATGAATGGTCAGATGGAAGAGGTAGTAGTGGTAGCAAGAAGTGGCCAATCAAGTCCCCCATAGATGAAGTTAATTTTATGGTTGGGGGGACCAAAAGGGATGATGGTTATAATGTTAGGGTTGTAGGAAGGGTCATATTTGAGGTTCCCATATTCTTGAGGAGTAGGGAAAGCATCCAATGCTAGAAGGTGATACTCCCCTAATGAGAATCGTTAGTACATAGATCCCAAGGGCTCTTCTATGGGGATCTATGAAGAAGGGATGGATGAGATATTTAAGGTTTCATCAATGGTTGGTGGTTGGGGTGCAATTGATGAAGGTACATTGGATGGGTGTATGAGGACATCAATTAGGTGATAGGTCATGTTACATTTTGAGAAAATATTTGGGTCTACTTAGATATTGATGACATGGCCCTCATGCTCAAACTTAATAAATCGATAGAGGGTAAAGGGAACACATTCCATAGAGTGAATCCAAGGTCATACCAATAATATGTTGTATTGGAATTCTCCTTCCACCACATAGAAGAGTTTAGGGAGTGTATGGGGTCGTACACAAATATGAAGGATGACAGTTCCCAAGGTAGTGGCTATAGTACCATTAAAGGATCGAAGCACCATTGTGGATTCTAACATGATATTTTTTGCTAAGTTGAGTTGGTCATAAGCATAGGAGGATATGATGTTAATGTTAGCTCTCCCATTAATCATTACAATTTTGACATGGGTTTAGTTGATGTAAGTGGTAATAAAGAGTGGGAGGTTTGGGTCTTCGAAGTGGACGAAAGGTATTTATGAATTCTTGAAGGTGACAAGGTTGGAAGTTTAGAGGGTACCAAAAAATGTGGCTAGAGATTGAGGGTCATTGGGTTGGACATTGATGGATTCCAAGGCCTTTATGAGTGCTTAGTGGTGATGGGTAGAAGTAGAAATCAAATCATATAAGATCATTTTTTCTAGCATCTCGTGAAGCTGCTTAAGGATAGCTTTTTAGATAGATATTGCATATGGGTTGGGGTATGAAGGTTTAGATTGGGGGGTACCTAAGATAGACACCTTAAATTTGATTGAATATGAGATGGTTGGGTATGGTTTTATTGGGAATGGACACTTTAGCCTTCCCTTTATCCTTCTATTGTGATCTAGTGACCATGTTGATATTATGAATAAAAGGAGAGGGTGAGGTAGTAGAGTGGTTAGACTCATCTTCATTCTTAGGTGAGAGTTGAAGAGTGGGTAAGTGTTGGGTAGGTATGGATATTATTTAGGTTGGTATGGGAAACATAGGAGGTTCATTTATTAATAGGTCATCCTCATTGTAAAGGTGGTGGATGAGAGTTTAGAGAACTTTCCAATTTTTTGTATCATGGCCAAGTGTCTTATGGTGTATATATTTTTTAATTGAACCATGATGGTTTGGGATGTGAGGGGTCAAAGGGTTTGATGAATAGTAAGCTCAAAGAAGAGGTTGCAATAACCATTGGAGAATGGTTATATAAGACTTGATTAAGAGTGGTAAAGGTTTAGTGGTTTTTGTTTTGGGTGTTGAGGTAAAAGGTTGTTTGGAAGTAAGTCTAGTGATAGGTGTTTTAGGTAAGGTGGTATGCTTGGTTGATGGTTTTGGTTTAGGTAGGATAATTGATGAGATAGATGTGGAGGATGGAAAGGTAGGTAACTTAGGTATTATTGGTGTAATAAATAGAGGTGTGTTAGGAAGTAAGTGTGAAGGTGTAACCAATAGAGGTGGTATGGTTTTGGTAAAAATATTGGGCTTTGTGCTCAAGGTAGAGGGATGAGGACCCAAAATGGAGGGCAAGTTTGAGGGAGGTAAAATTTTAGGTTTTGGGCCTTTGGGTGGTTTTACCTCTTTGGTTGATTTAGTTGTTGGTTTTGGAGGGGGTTTGGTTTCTTTAGTTGTCTTGATGGGTTTAGGTGTTTGAGGGTCGGTTAATTTGGAGGAGGTTTTGGTTGGTTAGGTAGAGGTTTTGGTTGGTTTAGAAGGGCTATATTTGTCTACCAAAGAAGGGGTTAGAGGTTATGGTTTGGTTCCCTTACCTTTGTCTTAGTTTTTCATGGAAGGTTTGGAAATTAGAGGTTTGGTGGGTGAAGTTATCTTTTCTTGTGAGATAACTTCCAAAGATAGAATGGGTGGTTCGATAATAGAGGAGATAGGTTTGGTAACCTTTGTTGAAGGTGTGGATATGGTTACTTCCTCTATTTGGATGTCAAAAAGGGTATAAGGTAACTCTACAATTTCAATAAGTGGAGGGGGATTGGTAGATTGTTGAATGGGTTCTTTATCAGTGAGTGAGTTAAGAACAATGTTAATAATATGTGTGTCAGGAGAGCATTCAACATTGTTACTCTCACTTTTGGTGGGAGTTTGGTTTGGAAAAGGTTGCCTAAATATGTTAAGGGCTTGGTTGGGTGGTGCATTGGGGTTGTCCAATATAAGATCCCCCTTGTCAATGAGAGATTGGACAAGATATTTGAAGGTATTACACCTATTGATATCATGTCCTATGACTTGGTGAAAGGCACAATGGACATTTTCATTATACCAACCTGGTATGGGGTGAGAAGCATTAGAATATTGGGGTGGTTTAATTGGTGGAAGTTGGATGATATTAGCTTTTAATATCTTTTCAAAAATAGAATCATAAGGTTCCCCAAGTAGAGTTAATTGCTTCTAGTTGCTCAAATTTTGGTTCTTTGGGTTTTGGTTTGAAAAATTAGAGGCATTGGAGATTTGGTTCTTTGGGTTTTGTTGGTTGGTAGATTGTGGGGGTGTGGCTTTGAAGACAATGGAATTTGTGGTTCCTTTTTTTTTGGTGTTGGTATTGGGCTAATTGCTTGACTTAGAGGAAGAAGCCGCATTGCTCTTACATGTTGAGTTCTTATTTTTGAGTTTAAGCTTTTCTTTATCAATGGCTCGATTCTATAGTTTATGAACCATGATAAAAGCATCATCAAAGGTCTAGAATATTTGGATATGTAATGTGGATGAGATATGCTTGGAACATGCCCAAACAAAGAGATCTATGAGTTTGAGTTGAGGCAAGGAAAAGGAAAGTTGACTAATTAGGTTCCTCTAATGAGCCATGAAATCGGCAATACACTCATCCTCAAATTGTTAGATGGAGTAGAGGTTGGTAATGGAAAATTTCTTGGATATATTGATTGAAAAGTGATCCAAGAAGTTTTGGGCTAGTTGGTTGAAGGAGAAGATGGAATGTTTGGGTATGACACTATACCAATCCAATGCTGGTCTAGATAATGACATAGGAAAGGTACAGAGGAGATGAGTGTCATCATGGGCAATCAAGTATAATGAATTCATAAATTCTCTTAAATGTTTTTGAGGGTATTCCTTACTATTAAACTTGGTAAAATTTGGAAGTTTCCATTGGACCAAATAATGTCTGATAGGGACTGAAGAGTGAATAGGCTCATTAAAAATTTGATCACAAGAAAAGAGATTATGAGTTATAAAGATGGATGAATCAAGGGTAGTCATCTTTTCCATGATCATATTCATGAAGTTTATTTGGGGTTGATCACCTGGAAGGTTGTAGGATGCATATTGTGGTGGTGGTTGAGAAACATGTTGATAAGGGGTAGAAGGTTAAGGGGTTGCCACATGTTGGTATGTGGATGCTAATGGTTGGGTAGAAAAGATATATTGGTATGTGGATTTTAATGGTTGGGTAGGTTTGGGAGGTTGGATATTAGGCATATGCCCTTGTGGATTATGGAGATAACTAAAGTTTTCTTGTTGGGTAGGAGTGGTATTTGGGTTAGTGGCCGATGGAAGGGTATTGACCTATATACTAATTGGTGGTAACATGGAGGGTATGGAAAAAAAAGGCTTTGAATTAAAGTAGTTTTTGATGGGTTGGAGGTAATTAGAGGGAGATGGGTAGTGGTAGAGGTAGGCACTCCTATTGCAAAGGAGTGATTTCTAGGTAATGTCAAGACAATGGTAGTTTGGGTTGGTTGATTTTGGGTGGTATCTTTAAGGGGATTGTTGGTTGATGATAGGGCTTGGGAAACTAAAGGTTGAGTAGTACCCATGGTAGTGGAGGTATTCCCCATGAGGTGGATAATCATGTTATAAGGTGGATCTACAAGTGGGGTTAAAATTGGGATTTGGTGAGACGTAGTTCTACGATAATGTTGTAAGGTTGTGTGATTATTGTTTAGGAAGATAGAAAAATTTGCATCTCCTAAGACTATCCAAATAGGACTTCTTAGAGAGTGAGCGGAGTCCAAAGGTTTAAAAATGTGTTATATGAGTGATGAGGTGGAAGAGCTTGGTTGAATTGGTGGTGAGTTTTGTTCCTCAAGGTCCCTTCGCTATTGGTGAGTAAGAATTGTATGAGAAAATGGGAAAGGAATGATACATTCTAACACCTCAAAACAAAGAGAAATAAAAAAACATTCATGGAAAATAATGCATTAACTAAGAGTGCATTAAGTCATAGGGTTATTTTTAATCTCTTTTGGCTTATGCCTTAGAAAAGTGTGAAGAAGAAATTGGCTTGAATAGGTCCTAAAAAGTAATCTATGCTTAGTTTTGGGTTGCATTTAGGTGCTCAAAAATAAGTCTATATTGGATTGGGTAAGTGGCTTGATACTTGGGGCTTGCTTCTCTCACATCACAATCCTACAACCAATACAGGTGCTTAGATTTATACCATTTATCTAGAGTTTATACTCAATCGGAGAGCTGAGTTGATTATCCCCTTGGTGATTAAATCTAAGTATGATAATTAGGAAAGGGTAAATTGATATGATAGGTGATGAAATCATAGTTAGGCCTTGTCTCAAGTGCGTTTAATGTTTGTTTTATTGCAAGTGATTTGGTTTGTGTAACATTTTTGCACTATGGTTAATTTTCTTTGCTTAAATTAAACTAGATGAGCTAATTAAACAAGCAAGCAAACTATGTATGTAAGTTAATTTTAATCTCAAAGGATTTTTTTTTATTTCTTTTAATGAATAAAAAATAAATACAACCTAAGTGAAAGATGATAATACAAGTACTAATCTTAGAATGATTTCTTTTTGATTTTCTCTTTTAAAAATGCAATAAAATAAGATTTAACTCTTTCTAAAAAAAATGCAACTAAAAGTGTAACTAAAATGCAAGAAAGAACACTGAGTGTGTATAAAATGAAACTAAATGATTTTTTCACTAATGCATCTAAATGAAATTTTCACTAATACAAATATAAATGTCCTAAAACATATAATGAACCCAAGAAAACTCAAGGGTCTCACTGGGTGTGCCAAAATGTTTCTATATATTTTTGCTTAATTTGAAAAGAAAGAAACTAGTGAAGAAGGGTGTGTAGATAAATACCTATTGAATGTGCATGTTTTGAATCCAAATGATTGTGAAGAGATCCTTTTTATATTGGGAGGATGACCTATCAATAATAAAACACTTTAGATGGTTGATGAAGATAGTGTTATTGATGATGTTATTGAAGAATCCTGCAGCAATTATGATAGAGCTCCGATGCTTTGATTTATTCTAACCTCCAAGATGATGACCTCCTTCAAAAGTTCTCTTAAAACTTGTAAGATTATAATTCTCTCACCAAAAATCAACTTAACCATGGGTGAAGGGGGAGGGTCATATTTATATCATTTTTATCAAGAAACAGGCCAAAAAATTGGAATAGTGAAGTATGGCACCATTTTTCAAGTGGGATCATAAATGACAAAGGGGATAAGGATGGTGGGATTCCCACCTTGCAAGTTTGTCTCCCACCTTTCACATGAGTCCAATTTGGAGTGGGAATAATGCACATTGGCTTAAATGAGGCCAAATGACTTTTCACCAAGCCAATTTGTCTTTTAGCTAATTGCCCCATTAATTTTGGCATCATTCTCCATGTGGGTGCATGCTTAGTTATGAAAGACAAGGGGGTAAGATTCCCACTTAGCCAATAGGCCTCCCACTTGGTTGGTTTGTCTTGAAACTTGATAAATATTCAAAAATAGAGAGGGAATCATTCACATGGGCTCATATGGGTCCAAAATACCTTCTACCACTCAATTTCATCTTTTGGATAAGCATCCCATGAATTTTGGCACCATAATTCATGCATGAGGACAAAAACACATGTTTAATGATGGCCCCCAAAGGAAAAATGCACCATATTCTAAAGGAGGGTCCTTTTGGTGCTTAATGATGTCATGAGGTACCTTGGAGGCAAGTCCTAAGTGGGGTATATGTCCCACCTCAAGCCACCTTACTTCCAAGCCATGTCACTTGCCATATCACCTTCCATGTCACTTGCCATGTCATCATGAATAGTGATAGTGGGTCCCATAGTGAATAGTGATAGTGAATAGTACTTTTGAATAATAGTATGTGAATATGATAATAGTGATTTGGCTAGGTTAAGAGGAATTGGTTAAGGGTTAAGAAGGTTTTATGGGGTCTCAAAAATGCAAGTGTACAATTTTTTAGTGTCTACAATCATATATTACTCTGATACCACTATTGGGAATTAGAGGAGCCAATACCCAAAATTAATTCATTCATTGTGTGATTGACCTAAATACATAGAGATAATTATTTCAAAACATTGTCAATATATTATTCCACTTTGATAATTAATTTTGGATTACAATACAAATATATAAGAATAATGTTTCCTATAATAAAGGATTCTCAAATCCCTGTAAACTCTCAACCTACTAACTCGTATAACAATATAACAATAATATAATCTAATCATAATATTATTTTTAACAATATTTAAATTAACTTAATTTTAACTACCAAATAATAATTAACCTATAATTATTTACCTCTTAGTAAATACCTTAATTTATCACTAATGTAAAATCTATTCCTAATAGGGTGACCTATAAATGTCCAAGTAGATTAGTTGTAGAGGTGTTAGACACCTTCTCAAGACCTCTTTGTCTTTTGGTCTATCAAATAGACCTCAATGAAACTCAAAAACACATTTTTCATCTTCAACTTAGGCAGCCACATTTATTCTCATTGTGATATTTAAGACTACCTGTAATGACTAATTTGATAGAGGGGCTTCTAGGCATGAACAAGGTAATAATTGAGTTTGATTTTTTATATTACATATATACACACCTCTCATAATAAATTTCATCTATGTATTCCCTTTTGTACCTATAAAACACCTCAAATCTTATAGAAAACCCATATTTAGGCATGTTTGTACAAGTGATGGTATGTAAAATCTAAGTGGTGAAGATGTTAGGAGAGTGACAAATAAGTCCAAGTCATTTTCAAGTCCAATCGACCACTTATAGATGAATCTCCCTTCATATATTTTTCAATGGGTCCTCATACGAGTTTTAGGAGGTTCAGGTTCTTAACATTGATTCATAAAATTTAAGGCCTTAACCCTTAAAAAAGTTCCACTAAGTTCAATTATAGGATCTCCCTAAACTATTCTTAATTGCTTTAGACACCATGCATGTGGTTTGTATAGATATGAGAAAAAGAAAATGACTTCTCAAGCTCCTTCTTGCATTCTATGTACCCCTGAGAAAAAGTTAGGTCAAAATGACCAATTTTATATTTTTTTATACAAACTACTAAGTCTCATGAGATCTCCAATCTCCCATGAAGGTTATAAAATTTTTTTTGAATATCATATGATCATGAGAGTGAAGTTAGAAACCATGAGGGTTTATTCCTAGTTCTAGGCCTAGTAGGCCTAGACTGTGTTTCTATGTGTATGGCCACTTGTGTTGGTTTATAGTGACTATAGGTATTTATAAACCACTATTAATATCCAATTAAAATATATACATCATCCCATAGTCACTCCAAACTCTATCATTCATATTTTCACCCTTCATGTACCATGTATGTAGGTTAAATTGACTATCAAGTGCCCTCTGTCTGAGATAAAATAGAGGACACATACCCTATTCATTTGAATTTAATGAGATAATGATATCATATTTTAGGTCATGATGAAGCTTTTTGTATATTTTAAAAAATTGGTTATACTTATAGAGGTCTCTACACCTCAAACTCTCAAGACTAGCTTTTTAGACCTGTGACTATGTAGAATTTTAACTGACTATAAGTTGAGGTCTAATAACCCAATTTAGTTAAATATTTACCATATTTCCTATGTCTTAGAATCGAATAGAGTGTGATATTATCATTATTATAATTAATTATACATGTTTATCCACCTTATACCTCCACCAACCTTCTAAATTATATCTTTCTATAGCCTAGGTTAGTCTGCAGTTAGACTATAGATGTTTCATTAAGGAATACAAAGGGTTCTTGTAGGTGATGATAGATTTTTTAACATTTCACTTCATGTCCTTGGTATCTCTAAGATAATTAGGGCCATTTCCCACCTAAATGGGCTTATTTGTTCCTTGAAACTATGCCCCTATCCTTATACTATCAATGCATTAGAAGTTGCTTGTGAGTTGTATTGTCTATTTTGGAACTGTGGCATTGTAGTTCATTGAGTATCTCTAGTGAAAACTTGATTGAGTTGGAAACTAATCCATCTCCTTCTCTCTAAACCAAACAATATATTTCTTGTGATCAGGTATGACCTCTAGGTCTAGACTGCAAAAGTGAAGTGATTAGACTTATCTAGACCTCAAAAATGTCCTCCAACAGATGGCATTGTGTGGGGTAGAGAACCTTTTTTGGATAAAATAAGGTAAGTATTCCATTTTTTAAAATTTATAACTATACACCTTTACTAAATTCTTGTGAACATTGGTTTCAAGGTATTGATCTTAGTTTGAGGTCTGAGGAGGTCTCAATATCTCAACAAGTAGATGTGAGATCTATCTTGTGATTAAACTCAGAATTCTCAGTCCTTGTTGAATCTTTTGCTATAGATAAGTAGAGTGGTATGGAGATTGTGTGTTTACTTAAAATTGTATGCCCCATATTATATTATCACCTTTAAGACCTATTAAATACAACCATAAATAGATAATATGGCAGTCCATGTTCTAAGGGGAAACACTGGAGTGTTATCTTTGTCTTGAAGCCACTCATAGAAGATGAAACTCTATAATTCTCAAACAATGTCTTATAGACCTAAATGGTGTGAGTTATAGCACAAGGAGAATGATATTTCCTATATTTTCATATCCACACATGACAAATGCATATTAATCCAACATGAAAATTAATAACATACACTTCTAACCTGGATACATCACTCGATAACATTATAACAATGTAAACAGAGGATAAAACTGAGGCCATTAGGAATGTGCAAGAAACTTGAAGGTGATAAAAATATTAGTGATCATTCATGAAGAAAAAAAAATCAATCTAAAAACCATTACCATGAAATGAAATTACAAATGAACCCCTAAAATCCACTAAGTGAAATTAATTCAACTCTCCTCCTCTTATCTGTATGAATAGAAAACTATTGACCTCTTTTGACCTGTTCAAAGGAGTGATGAGAGAGAAAAATTTATTTTTATCAAATTTGGAGTATTTAAAACCACCTGATCCTAAAAATGAACTATAAACATGCCATAACATATTCTTAAATCCTCACATGTGGTAGGTGAATCACCTCAGTCTGTACAACTTCTTGAAACTCCCTTTTTTGTAGTGATCTTCTTATTTGTAGGTTGGACCTACCACTTTTAGTTTCAAAACTACCATATGACACTTCTCTAATATGTGTTACATTATATAACATATTGAAACCTTTTTTCTTTGTGAGAAATGGTACATTTCACTTAAAATGACCAAAATGTGGCCAAAAAGGTTATTAGGACAAACTACAGCAAATATGATAAGATTAAAACATATTAAGTGACCTTAAAAACATGACTTAAACCCACTTAAGATGATGGTGGAAATTTGATGAATTATAGGACCTTATGAAAACTTTGCACATGCAGGGGGGTTAACTTAATTTAACCTAAGGGTTAAATTAGTCAACATTTTAACAATTTCTAAGGGGTAGCATGCCTGCTATGCTAAAGACCAATAACCTTCTTGTATCCTTAGGCAATAGAGTCACCCATATGATGAATTTGAAATTGAAAATCCTTTAAAATAAAAAAGTCACACAAAATATAATAGGAAATAAACTCACAAAAAAAACACCAAAACACACACTTGTGCTCTCTAGCACTTAGGGGACACAACAAATCAACATAAGCAAACTAGACTATATATAGACTAACCCTTGAAGAAAATTTCTCCTCCTAGATCAAAATAGAAATTTTAACCATATATTTCTCCATGAGATGAAGGATTATCTACAACATGTTCTATTTTTAACTTTGGTTTTGATGTTCTCAACTCCTTCATGCTTTCCAATCTCCTTAGCATGATCTTCAATGCAACCACAACATCTAAAAACATATCACCTATGAAGGTGAAATATTATTTCACTTAAATAATATCAATCTTCTCATGAGACCCCTTATCTTCAACTTCTATTTATGCTTCATTCAAACATGATTCCTTGACCTCTATGGTACTTTCAATGAGATCAAACTTCTTAACATCTACAAGTTCCTCAATCTCTTTTAAGAGCTTTGCATAGTCAACCCAATCTTCATCATTTTCCTCCATGAATAAATATTGTTCATTCTCCTTATACACATGACCTTTAACCTTGTAAATCTCTTTAAGTTACTGGAGAAGTTCAATATGTTGTTTCCAATCATCTTTGCCTTCTTTTTCATTAAGAAACACAAGCTATTCAAACTCATCCTCTTTACCATGTTCATGAATTTCATAGTTGTCATATATTTCTCCATCATGTATTTGAAAATACTAGTGATGTTATTCAATACTTGTTTATTTAGTAGGAGAATTTCATTCTTCCTCAACAATCTCGTTTTGCTCTCTTAGAAGTGATAGATTTTCAAGACCTTCATATCCATTGAACATGTACAAATAGGTATGCCACATGTCTCTCATGTCTCTTTTAACCTACTCATGAGACTCAACAAACTTAGATGACGTGATGTTCTTATCAAGCACCTCTTCTCTCATGTCTTAATTAAGCTATTTGTAAACAACTACAACTTCATCTATATCTTCTCTTTATTTACTCAAGAATGTTGACTTGTTCTTGTCTTCACCAAGGGGAGTCCTTATGATGAAATATTAATCATAGACACTTGATTCATAATCTTGATTATCTATAACTTGAGCTTGATCTTCTTCACTAATATACCATAGGATGGGTTCTCCTTCAAGAAGGGATGAGGTGGGAGGGTGGTTAACAAGTTCATGGGTTAGAGAGGGAGTAGGAGGTGTGGTATATGGATCATGAATGGGAATGGGGATGGAGGGAGACACTTGAAAGAATTATTAGATAGAGAGAAGGTTCTTCTAGGCTATAGACATTTCATTTTGTTCAACAAGCACCTCACCTTTCTCATATTCTAATTGAGATTATTCAACAAATGCAAGTTGATCCTCAACTTATTGGTTTTCTCACCTTTCTAATATATCTATCCACCATTGGATATAATATCTCATTTCATGAAAATTTTCATTGATGACATAGTTATCTTCCTCCTTAACCAACCTCCCTTATTCATAAAAAATTGAACAGACTTTTTCAGCCTTTCTATGAGATGAATAGGGATCACATCAAGTTTCTTATCCCATATTTTCATCACCCTTTTTGATTTTAGCATATTTGGCATGAGTGAAAACAAGAATTTATCTTTATGTGGAATTAAAGTAGGAGGAGGATAGGAGTAGGGGTTTTGGTGAGCCCCTAATTTTTGAGTTAGATGCCTTTAGTATTGACCTTGAAAATGTTGTCTAGGAACTTCAAGAAGACTGCATCCAAGAAGCTGCCTCTTAAGATCTTGGATCTCTTATTCAAGACTATTAATAATATCTTATTGATATCCTTATTCATAAGGCAACTCAATAACTTCATGATCATGTGGAGGACTGAGCTGAACATAGGGTTGATAAAAACTTTGATAGGGTTATTGAGGAACATAGTATGGGTCATGACAAGGTTAATAAGGAGGTGTATAGTAGGAAATATCAACATATCTAGCCATATAAACTTCATTAGTCAAATGAAACACAAGAACTAATTAATATATTTTAAAATAAGTATCTAGGTTTATTATAACTAGTCAATTGCATTTGGAGTCATCATTTATGTTTGATTGAATGCTTACAAAAGCTTATAGTAGGAAGAACACACAAAAAATCCTTCCACTCTTTTGTACCTTGGTCACACCAAACATGATAGAACTATTATAACCAAATATTTCACCCTTGGAGAGCTAGTTCAAAACTCTCCAAATTTGGCTAATATGGGATTACCTCTAGGCCTATGGGTTTCCTATAGTAGAGGTAAACCACTAGATTATGGGCTAGCTTCCTTTATCTATCTCTTAGGATCACACTCTACACTAAAATAATCACGATTGGGGGTAACAAGGTAAGAAGGAAACATAATAATAACCTACACTAATGAGGGTGATACACTAAAGATAACTCCATAACATACTTGCATTTACACTAACAAAGAAGATTGGTAAAACTGACTTCAACTCAATGTTCTTCTAGCATAATTGTTTCTTCATGGAGGTAGATTGATACACATATCTAGAGGTGGGTGAAAATGAGGTCTAATCCTGACATTTATAATCTATCTCACACTTCAAACACACCTTAACAAATGCATACACTTTATGAGACTTGTTAGAATAAATGTTGTTGCTCACATAATGCATATAAGAGTATGATGGAATCAAGGAGAATACATTCATCACTTGTCATCTAAATACACTACTTGACATACTTAAGAAGAAAGATTTATATAGAATAAATCATATTCATAACTTTATTCAAATGAAAAAAAGATGTCAAACTAGCAAGGCTTCACCATACTATGTGTGGATTCTTTACAATGCCAAAATGGCTTGCATATATAGGGCATACCCTACAAAAAAGAGAATAAGTGAAGTTAAACAGTTATAATGCCAAGTGTAAAGATGTGAAAACCAATTAAAATTTAAGAAAATAAATTTAGGGAATAGGTCATCATGTATTCTTAGACAAGTGTCCATCTAAAGCATGACACCTTCTTGAAGTTGGCATAAAGATCTTCATATCCTTCTTGAAACTACCTTGTTGATAAAGAGTCCAATTGATTATCTAAAATTACCATATAAGTATTTAACACATATAATCTAACTTGGGGATTTGTAAACAAGATTGTGACAGTCATATATGCCTCTCCAAAGGATAGCCTTCTCTTTATCACTTGTCACTTACCTTCTTGAAACTACTCACTAGCCATCTAGGCCTCAAATAACACACTTGTCACTAGGGTAACATGAAAATTCCCAAGGAGATTAGTTTTAGAGGTGTTAGATACCTAATAAATATCTATTTGTCCTCTATTCTATCAAATAGATCTCAATGAAACTCAAAAACACATTTCTCATCTTCAACTTAGGCAGCCACATTTTTTCTCATTGTGCTATTCAAGACTACCTACAATGACCAATATGATAGAGGGGTTTCTAGGCATGACCAAGGTAATAATTGAATTTTATGAGTTATATTACATACATAAAAACATCTCATAATAACTTTCACCTATCTATTCCCTTTTTTACCTATAAAACACCTCAAATATTGATGAAAACCTAGATTTAGGCTTATCTGTACAAGTGATGGTACAAAACAAATGAGTGTTGAGGAGCCTAAGAGAGTTAAAAATATTTATAAGTCAGTTTGAAGGCCAATTTACCACTTATATATGCATCTCCATTAATATCATTTTCTTCTGATCCTCATAAGGGTTTTAGGATGTTCAAGTTCTTAACATTGATTCATAAAATTTAAGGTCTTAACCCTAAAAAAAATTAATTTGATTTCAATTATATTACACCTCTCACCTATTCATAAATTAATGAGATGCCATGAACATTTTCCATATATATATGAGCAAAATAAAATGGTTTTTTGAGCTCCTTCTTGCATTCTATGTACTCCTAAGAGGAAGTTAGGCCAAATGACCAATTTTGAATTGTCTTATTAAAAAAACTGAGTCTCATGGGATATTTACTCTCCCATGAAGGTTATAAAAGTTTTTTTAAGATCAAATGGTCATTAGAATGAAGTTAGAATCCATGAGGGCTTATGGCTAGTTCTAGGCCTAGTAGGCCTAGATTGTGTTTCTATGTGTATAACCACTTGTGATGGTTTATAGTGACTGTAGGTCCTTCTCAAAATATATTAATATCAAATTCAACTATATAAATCATCCCATAGTCAATCCAAACTCTGTCTTATATTTTCACCCTTCATGTACCATGTTTGTAGGTTGGATTGACTGTGGAGTGCCCTTTGTTTGAGATAAAATAAAGGAAACTTACCCTATTAATTTGACCTAAATGAAACCATGGTATCCTATTTTAGGTCATGGTGACCCTTTGTTTCAAGTTTAAAAACTTGGTCATACTTTTAGAGGTCTCTACACCTCAAACATCAAGACTAGCTTTCTAGATCTGTGACTGTACATAATTTTGACTGACTATAGGTTGAGGTCTGAAAATCCAATTTAGTTCAATATTTACCCTATTTAATTTTTTTGAAAATCACATAAATTGTGATATTATAATTATGATAATGAATACAACATGGTTATCCACCTTATACCTCTTCCAACCTTATAAATTGTATCTTTCTATAGCCTAGGTTAGTATGTAGATAGACTATGATGTTTCATTAAAGAATACAAAGGATTATTGTAGGTGGTGATAGATATTTGAACACTTTAATTAATTCCCTTAGTATCTTTGGGATAATTAGGTCCATTTCACACATTAATGGGCTTACTTCTACCTTGAAACTATGCCCTTGTCTTTATACTATCAATACACTAGAATTTGCTTATGAGTTACACTATCCATTTTGGCATTGTGGCTTTGTAGTTCACTGAGTATCTCTAGTGAAAACTTGACTGAGTTTGAAACTAATCTATCTCCTTCTCTGTCAACCAAAAAATATCCTTATTGTGATTAGGTGTGACCTCTAGTTATATATTGTAAGAGTGAAGCAATTAGACTTATCTAGACATCAAAAATGTCCTCCAATAGATGACATTGTGTGTGCTAGAGAACCTTTTCAGAGAAACTAAGGTAAGTATTCCCTCTTTGCAACTTTATAACTCTACACCTTTCCTACAGTATTGTGAACATTGGCTTCAAGGTATTGATCATAGTCTAAGGTCTGAGTATCTCAACAAGTAGATGTGAGATCTAACTTGTGATTAAACTTAGAATTTTTAGTCTGTGTTGAATCTCTTGCTATAGATAAGTAGAGTGGTATGGAGATTGCATGTTTACTTACAACTGTGTGCCCTATATTGTATTATCACCTTTAAGACCTATTAAATAAAAACATCAATGTAATATATGATAGCACATGCTATAATGGGGAAACACAAGTGTGTTATCTTTGTTTTGAAGCCACTAACAAAAGATGAAACTTTGTAATTCTCAAACAATGTCTTTTAGATCTAAATGGTATGATTTATAGCACAAGGAGAATGATCTTGCCTATATTTTCATATCCACATGTGCCAAATGAGTTTTAATCCAACATGAAAATTAATAACATATTTTTCCAACCTATATACATCACTTGGTAACATCAAACCAATGCAAAGCGAGGAGAAAATCGAGGCCATTGGGAATGTGTAGGCAATTTAGAGGTGATAAAAATATTAGTGATTGTTAGTGAATCAAAAAATATCAATACAAAAACCATTTCCATGAAATGGAAGTACAAAGTGACCCATAACATCCACCAAGTACACTTACTTCAACTCTCCTCCTCCTATCCATACTGATATCAAATTGTTGACCTCTTTTGACCTATCCAAGGGAGAGATGAGATAGAAGAACTAATTTTGATCAAATTTGGAGTTGTTAAAGACACATGAGCTTGGAAATTAATTTTAGGCATGTTATAACACCTTCTTAAATCATCACACATTCTAGATGAATCACCTCAGTCTGTACAACTGCCTAAAACTCCTTTTTTCTAGTGATCTTTTTTATATGTTGAACCTACCACTTTCAGTTTCAAAACTACCATCTAACACATCCCTAACATGTTGTATATTAAATAACATCTTAAAACATTTTTCCTTTTTGAGAAACCATACATTTCACTTAAAATGACCAAAAGGTGGCCACATAGGTTATTAGAACAAACTAGGCAAATGTGACAAGATTATAATGTATTAAGTGACCTTTAAAACATGACTTAACCCCACTTGGGACCATGGTGGACATCTTATGACTTATATTACCTTATGAAAACTTTTCACATGTAGGTGGCTTGAATTAATTTGACCTAGGGGTAATATTAGTCAACAAGAAACACTCAACCATTCATTGGTGAATGGTTAGGGTCATCTCAACCTATCATTCTTCCATATTTTCATAGGCTAACATAGTTTCAAAAGTAAAACTAGGGTTTCAAAGTGAAGGAGAAAATATTATGGATTATGCAAAGACAATGAGTGACTAATATAAAAAAAAATAATGATTTAAAAGTAAGTGTAATGACATGTGGTAAAATAGTGAAGCACTATCTACAATGATGGATCTAAAAGAATATAGATGCCTACATCTAATAGAGGCATCTAGAGGTTGACAGACTCATCCAGGTGGAACTTAACATCTAAGTTTTTGATCTAAGAAATTGCTGGTCTAGTTCTAGTCCTTTATGACACTCACACATAGTCTTAGACTTGCACATATGTGAAACAAGATAAGTATCTTAGTCCTCTTAATTCTTTCCTTAAATTTTAAATTGAAATTATTCAATCATACTCTACTTTAACATTCAAATTTGTGTGTTATTTATATAGATTATACATTCACTATTCAAAGTTTTATTTTTTAAGACATTCATTAAATAAAATTTAAGTAAAACATATTGGTCAACCCAACCTCTTTAGTGAACATGTTAAACCTTAGGTTTTCCTTAAGGTTTCTTCTTTATTTCCAAGGTTTCATATTTATGTGTTACAATTTTAGATCTGATTTCTAAGTTTCCCTCATTATACATGTAAATATGTATTTTTCTTCTCAGGGTTTTCATGTTTACTCTCATATTAAGACTTATTCTATTAGGGTTGTTACTTTTTGGTTCATAAATGATATTAAATGACTCTATTTTCAAACTCTTAGATGTTTTTGTTATGAATGTTGATTGGATCTAAAACTTATATTTGTTTTCCAAAATTATGTATGTGTTTTAAGAATTAGGGCTCACTATTTTTAGTGAATTCAACCAAGAGGACAAAAGGTGCATCTATTTTCAAAATATTTTGAGTTTTTTTATCTATTTATTTTTATAAAAAAACTCTTCTTGTTACCAATATTTCTCACAGTTTTATTTGAGTGGTCGAATCTTTATTAGATATAATGGATATTCATAGTATATATATTTTAATTCAAGTAATGTTTGTTATAATTTTACATGTTGGCACCTAAATGATTCCCATGTAATCACTTGAAAATTTACCTTTTGAAATATGCAATATGTAGTTATTGAAATATGAAATAATTTTATATTTTGAAATATGTAATATTTTTCATGACCATGTAATGAAATCAATAAAATTTATGTAAAATAAAAATACAACCAAATTTTTTAATGACAAATTATTAAATATCCTTAGAAATACATATTTTTTAATGTTGAATCCCAATTACCTCCATATGTGATTTCATTCATACCTCCTTAAGGTTGTGATAGGTACAATCCTTCAAAATATGTCCATTATATCATTATCACAAAAGGTAGGGTCTATCCTCTTGATAGAATTTGTATGCATATAAAATGTGAAAGGTTTAAGGCTTGTGTTTATAAAAGGGGTAAGTGAAAGGAGATAGGGGGCGAAAAAATGGACAATAATTGATGGAAACATTTCCATGCACATGGTTTTTAAAAAACCACATATGTGGTTCTATGACATAGTCTCGATATTAATCAATCCAAAATTGTGTATGCAATTTAATGATTTAAAAACACATACAAGGTTTAATTCATTGAAAATGTGTACGTGGTTATAAAGCAATAGAAATGCATACATGATTCTATTAATTTATAACCAAAAAAATCATTGATGCCATTCATTTGACATCGATGCAAATTGTGAGTGGGAGTTAGGAAGAGAAAATCCATGATTAATAGTGAGACCCACTCCAACAAAAAACACTCTAGCTACCCAAATTTGTCAATGTCACATTGAAAGAGAGGTATGCAAACACATTTTAGTGCATTTAAAAACTAAATTAGTTAATTTTGTTATATTTTTCTTGAATTTGTAATTTTGGATTTCAACACATGCAGAGGCTAATATGCTAAGTGGCACTAAACAACAACCTAACCCTTGTATACCTACAAACCCACAAAACCCTCTTATCCCTCCTCACACACAAAATCCTCCTATTCCTTTATACCTAAAAAACCCTCTTAGCCCTCTTATAGTTCCTCAATCCCCCCAACAAGAGAATTTAACAACCCATATAATTGAAAATAAGATAAAAATTGATAATTTGATTAAGACATTGAGGGATCCCCATGAAAATAACTCCCACCAAATTTATCTATTAAGCACATTACAAACATTAGGTGAAATTTACTCATTAATGGGCCAAATTGATAGGTGGGTTGGGTATAGAAATAGATGTAGGGAATAATATTCTAACAAAATATTTGTAACCACTATGAATGATAAACACATAACCAAATCCCACATTTGTGCCTTATTCAATGATGGGAAAATTAATGCACCATTAGATGTGATGGCCAAATAGATTCAAATCCATTGGTGAACCTATGATTTGATCAAACTAAATTTTGGGGACCAATGGTGGATGGTATTTTATCACCCACCTTGAAACAACAATGAGGTCATGTTGTATTTTTTGAGAAAACTATATTGTGAGTTTGTGTTGAATGAAGCTATAAACTATTTTGATTTCTTAGAGTTTTTTGGTAGAGGAAATGGATCTGCATAAGATAATCTAAGTGCACATCATGTACCTAATCATTATATGAGAGTATATATCAACAAACCAAATCCTCATGAGACCCAACTCTCTATAATCAATGAGCCTATAGAGATTGATACTTTACATGTGCTTAATGTACTTACTGATACCCTTATTTAGTATATAATCTAGATTTATCATACTCCTACTGGTAAGGGTGGACATGGTGAGGCTTTGTCTAGCACTGCTACTTGAATAAGTCACTATTATAGATCATGTGGTGCTTTATGTATCGGAATTGAGGAGGAGGAGGATATCATGCAGTCTATTCATGGTGGTATTTTTGTGAGACTAGATGATATCGACATCACTATGTTTAAATCACATACATTTTATTTGGACACCTTAGCTACAAATTTTGAGGTAGCTATACTATTTTGATTGTTGTAAAAAATTATTATACTTGTTAAATTTCAAATATTTTTACTATTTAAAAGGTAATAATTATTTCTCATATAGAAAGATTAATAATGTATATGAATTTTTTTTATGTTGCATTAAGATTTTGGATGCCACACGAGCATGTGTGTTGCCACTGCTATGCCTATATATACCTATATGGAGGTGATTTTTAAGGATTAATTAATGTTATGGTTAATTGACATTTATGTTGTATATATATGCTAAAGTGACTAACAATAATATTTTATTTGTTTAATTGATGACCACATTAGACACTTTGCCATCTATTCAAGAGGGAAAAAATGTAGGTTTTAAGAGATTTGATGCTTTCACATTCCATGAAGTAATAGTCAAATATTTTATAAAAAAATGTGTGAATTATTTTTGACCTAGATGTTTTAGAGCAACCCCCATGATCCCTCATTAGGAGAACCAGAATGAGGGATCATGGGGGTTGATACGAAACATCAATGTCAAAAAGTTTTTCACATAGTTTTTTTCAAAAGATTTGACTATTAAATGTAGGTGTTGCTACTATGATTTCATCTACACAGTAACTCATTGAGGTACATGAGAGTTATTGCAATGTTTAAATGTAAATATTGACGTGTGTTTTGTAATTATCCTATGTACTTGTGCAAATATATGATGCATGAATAATTATCTATGCAAACTTCTCTGATGATTTCTTTTGGTGCTATTGAAATTATTAGTAGGCATGCTGGGGTACAATTGACAATTTAATTTGTAAATTTTTATATTATATTTCAATGATTTAGTGAGTTATATTAAATGTTTATGAGCTAATTTTAAATTTTGAATTTGTATATCTATACATTTTTGGGACAAAACCCTTATATTATCATAATCATGTCACCAAATATAATTGGTGATCTATTTCACACTCCTATTCACTAGCATAAACCTATCATTGACCCTATTGAGTTATAGTCCTAAATTGACCATGACTGCTAGCTTCTGATAAGTACACTTATGAATAATTTTTGTATCATTTAAAAAATGAACTTGTTAATTTTTTAAGCATCTTGTTCTAATACATGTAAAGTTTACGACAATATTTTCATATGAATAGTTGGAGTTACAAGTGAGTTTTGAGTAGAGGAGGACTCATACTCATCCAAATTTGACACCTCTAGTTATGAGTAAAGCATCCAAAGGAGAGGCTTATATAAATAATTTAAAGAGATCGATACTTTTTGATGATTAGGATCATGTCTTATGACATTTTTTTATATGCCTATATGGCTTGATGTATTGTTATTTGGCATTGTATTCCTATATGACATTGACCCAATATATTGTATCTAGTGTTCACATTTTGTATGCCTTTATATGGATTTTATGGATATTATATACATATATTATTCAACATTTCACTTTTTAAATATTATCATTGATTCCAAATTTTAGATTTTTTTTTAATTTATTACATATTCTATTACATGTTCACATTACTGTATGTCTTATACTTTTGTTGAGCATTAAAAATATACCTTGTAATTTGTTGAAATATATGGAAAATTATGTTACAAAATTATTGAAAAAGGTGTGGTAAGTGATCATAGAATATATTTTTTGAAGTTGAAACAAATATATACCAAAGAATCATTCCCTTGTTTCTACAATTTACTTTAAAATTCATATGGTGTTGAAAAATCATATATATATATATATATATATATATATATATATATATAGTTTGAGAAAAAATTAGATGGGAATGAAAAGGATAAGATTTTGTGATGTATTGGTTCTAATAGGTATTGTACTAGGCTAATAGCTTGCTCAACTAGAATTTGAAACCAAATGTAACACCTTTACTAGAATATTTTATTAGTTCTAGTGAAATGGAGTCTTTAAGGTCTATAACTTGACTTTTGAATGAATTCTCTTTGATAGGCTTGTAGCCTTTATTTTAGGCTTAAAAATGGTTATTGACCTAATTTTTGATTTAGATGATCTTAGGATCATTCAAAAAAATTCCTTCATAGGCTAATTATGACATATGACAAGATTTTATAGTCTTATATGATTAAAGCCTTATGGAAATTCAAGTCACTTTTCAATTAGCCCTATTTTAGGACCAATATCTAGGTATACAAACACTCAGTTGCCTATTTGTGAACTTATGATAATATATAAAAATTTAAAACAATTTGATCCTCCTAAGAACACTCTATATAAATTTTAAGAGTTATTCAAGTTTCTAGACCTCATACCCTTTTTTAAGGTCTAAAAAGCCTGTAAAAAAAATCAGTCATGAATAAATTCCTTATTAAGGCATTACAATGATTGAAATCAATTTTATTATATGTAAATTTTTTAATTAAAGTTAACTATAAAGTTTTAGGGTTTTTGATTTAATACATCAAGAGTTATGAATATTTTGGTGATTTATAACCTTATTTTTAAGACAACTTACAAGTCTGTAGTCATGGAAATATGAATATCTTTTGATTTAGACTCTCTTAGGCTAGTAGACCACTAAAAAACATTAAATTATCTCTCATAATACTTATATTAAATTTTTTAAAATATTTGGATTGATCATTTACAAGATACAACAAAATTTGTGAACCAAAATCCCACCTTAGGGTTTTAGATCTGTGACAGACCCAAGAGGGGTAAAATGAGTTCAAATTCACTTGAAAAGTTGATAAAACACTTATATTGGTTAAAAAGCATCATATTATATCATATATCACCTTTTAATTATTAAATTGACCCCATAATCACAAAAATATGTAAAAAATAACCTTTCTCAAGGCTACAACACAAAAACAATTATATTTTCTTTACTCAATATGCGATCAAGTACTTCAAAACTTAATAGAATATAAAAATAACCTATGAAACATAAATTTAAGTATTTATATAATGTAATAAATAATTAAAATATAAAATACAACTCTATTTTACTGATTTATGCTTCAAGAACAATTATCATACCTTTACAAACCTTCAACAACCATAAAATGACCTACAGCTGCATATTTTATGCTTCCTTTTTGTTATTTTTTGCCTCATTCAAAGATGGTTCAAGGTTTTTCACCTCTAAAATAGTAACCTAATATTATTATTATTTTTATTTCATATCTCAAATATCCCTCAAAAACTTGAGACTCATTCATAGTGCTAAATTTAGCTACAATTCTACGTTGGATGAGCCTAGATTGACTTGAAGACATTTTCAAAATTATATACTAATTTTAAATCATCTAATATGATTTATTAGACCGTATAGACTTCTAAAAAATGGAGATAGGCAGATACAACATACCACAACCCCTCAAATTATGTAATACACATTCAAAATTACAAATTTTCATTTTGGCAGGGAAAATATAATTGATTCTAAATGACCAAATATGGACTAATGAATCTTGTAAGGTTTGAAAAGGATTATTAAGGATGAAATAATCCATGTAAAATTCATAAGATGAAAAAAAACACAATTTAACCCATTATTTACAAAATTGAGTCTTATAGATTGATGCACCTGCATTAAGTTCTAAGGGCTTCTCATATCCCTAAAAGTGTCATTTGAATCAAGTAAAAAGTTTATCACTTCCTCAGGCTTTAGTTTTTTCAAGGAAAATTGAAAATAGAGGGTTTTAGGCATAATTTATAGGCTTATATTTAGATGTTTTGAAATAACCTAAGTTATAGGATGTGCCTCAATTTCACCATGAAAATGTTGGCAAGATGCAAGCCACTGTTGGAGATATATATCTTTGGGGCCTTATGGATTAAAAATGGCATTAAAATCATGTTGAGTATGGATATTAACCTATATAAACACATTATTATCATTTGAGTATGCCTAGTTAGGAGATGAATCATCATTTTAGCCTCAAGATGGTATTTCCCTAGATGTAAGATGTAAGCCACAGTTAGAAATCTCTATCTCTAGGGACTCATGGTCGAAAATTAGCATCACCACCACATAGAGGGTGGATATTAACCTATAATACTACATTAATATCATTTGAGTATGCCTTTCTAGGAGATAAATCACTCGTTATAGCCTTAATATGGCATTTACCTAAATGCAAGATGCAAGCCATAGTTTGAGATCTCGATCTCTGGGGCCTCATGGATGAAAAATGATATCACCACCATATCGAGGGTGGAGATTAACCTCTAGGAACATATTATTGGAATTTTAGTATGCCCTTTTAGGAGATAGATCACCCATTCTAGACTCAAGACAACATTTCCTTATAAGGAAAAATTGTTATTTTTTAATGCAAACTTTGGACAATCATAAAATGGAAACCATAAGTCATATCCACGAACCAAAAGAACTATCATGTGCATGTTGAAGTATTATACTTTCAACTTAAAGCCATCATATTATAGATCATCAATGAAAAAAATAACTATCATGTGTATGTCGAAGTAGTAGAATTTCACCTTGAATCCATCAGATTATAAACAATTAATGAAATCATGGTAGAAGATTCAATGATCAATCCTAAAATGCAACTTTTATGTAGTTAAGAGATAGGTTATTTGCCTACCATAGATATTTACACTTGCAGGACCTTTGTTTTGAAATCCATCACTTTTAAGACCTAGGGATGTGTAATTTACATGCATTCATAATGTCATAGCCTTAGAATCCATGGAGATACCCTTTTTTACAATAATTTCGACCTCGATCAACATTGACAAGAAATGTTGTCAAGATGCAAGCCGAAGTTGGATATCTATATCTTTAGGGTTTCATGGTTGAAAATTAGAATTGCCACCATGTCAGGGGTGACTATTAACCTATAGGAACACATTATTGGCATTTGAGGATGCTTGATTAAGAGAATGAGCACCCGTTTTGGCCTTAAGATGATATTTCCATAGTTAAGGTAAAATAATGAATCATATACATGAATCAAAATTTTCTCTTAGATTCAAGAATTTGAAATTCTCTACTAATGGTGCCAACCACATGAATGTGAAAGCTAATTTGGCATCACTAACCTAAAATAATATGTTAATATGTAATTAAATTGAATTTTATATGTAATACCTAAGAAATAAATAAAATTTGATAAAAGTAAACACATTTGCATTTGAGAAGTTAAAATATATTGGGAGTTCAATATAAGGAAACACTAAGATCAACTCTATTATTTATAGTAGTAAGAATTGCTTCATGATCAGATTCACTAACCTTGCATATAATCCTTTTTAATGGACTACCTTGATATTTGTGCAATTGAACATTTATTGCAAGAACCAAATTTGAATAGTGGAATATCTTCCTATGTAATTTTTAGTCTTCAAACAACCATACATTTGAATTTTTGATAGCATAACATCAAATCCAAGTTTCATTAACTACCACAAACCTAATGGGATAGTCAATGTTTTCCCCATTGATTGCATAATCCAATTTATATTTTTCCTCTACACACTAGCATAAGTAGTAGTCTATCCCCTCCTAGTTATCTTCATATATAATAAATGCATTAACATTCCCCACATCACAAAACAAAACATGATTTACTAACATGATATGCTTATATATTTACCAAATTCAATACATGAAACACATGTTAGATGTATGGTACCTAGTTTCACTTGGTTAGATAGATGGTCAAGGTCATGTGATGATGTAATATCTTTAAGTTATTATGTTGGTGGAGCTTGATAAGTTTCAATTTGAACTAGAGGCCTACAACTCCATTCATCTACCCATTCTTATGGATCACACTCATTCCAAACAAATTTAATGCATGCAGATTAAAAACATGCCATGTTCCTCATATGAACCATCCAAGAACCTAAATTTGAGCTATGAAATGAGTGTAACTCACTCGATCCTATTATTTACATTTAATATTCATCACTTGCCAATTATTCATTTTTTATTAGCTAAAAATATCTATGAATAGTAGACTTTTGTTGACCACCATGGCCCATATTTTTAGTACACCATTCAACTATGTTTTTTACATCTATCAAATTCGTAACTTCTTAAAAATTAACTCATTTCTTAAAATATATTTTGACACATGCTCTTGTACCATCATGCTCCACTTTTCAATGGCTTGCTTTAGTGAAACTCCAAATATGTTGTACACCAGTGGTCACATGCATCCTACTCAACTAATAGAACATCCATGCATTCTTAAATTGTGACATGCAATTATCTAACCAAATATTATGTTGATTGAAATTAATGCCCATTTCATTAAACTTACTATAAAACATTTGAAAACTACCTTGCACATAATTTGAATAATGTGTTTGATCATCACTATCATATAAGTGGTAATCCCTTAATATTATCTAATCATGCTCTATACTATCAGGTAAATGAATGAATACTATGTGCACAAAAGGGAAACTTGTATTGAATTGTAGTATTATGACTTTAACCTCTCTTTGTGGTTGCAATGTGTAATTATATACATAGTTAAATAATAAAATAATAGTACCTGGTGGGAATGTGTCATTAATTTACTTGAATTTTTCATCTAGAAATTAAGATTTATGTGTGTGCCTTTCATACTCATATACATTTTCCTCCTTGAATTTGTGCATAAATTTAGAAATAACTATTTATTTTGTAACAAGCTCACACCTTTTAGATTCATTTCCATCTTTTAATTGATATGTCATAGATTTATATTTACTAAAACTAAGAAATTTTTGTCTAATTATGTGTGTACTCTCCTCATGGGTATAGTTTTTCAATTTTGGCAATCCACCACGAATGTTTTAAGTTACATCCAAACATGATCTATTATAAAAAAATTCCATTTCATCTTTCAAAAAAAAGGGATGGAATAAATTCTCTTGATGAATTTGGTGGGGATTCCACTTCAAACTCCTAAAAAATGTTGTTAGTATGTAAAGTATAATGAACATGATGAAAAATATCATACTGCATAAAAAATTCCACATGTTGCCTACACCAATAAGTAGTGTGTGTGTGTGTGTGTGTGTGTGTGTGTGATTTATTTTCACATATAAAGGTTTAGCCATTTCAAAATATCTTAGACTAATATAAATTTGTGGATATTTTAAAATAAATCTACAGTGCAATTGTGTTTGAGTCATATACCAAAAATGTTTAGGATGTGGTCCATGTTTATGAGAACCAACTCTTATTTTCACTACATACCTAATAATAGGTGATACCCTTATGTTTTATTTCCAAAATTTTTTAATTAAATCTTATAGGGAATTATATATAGCCTTGTCTTTCCATGGGAGTCAACTAAAGAACACCCACAAGTCATTATTATCAGCATCATCAAGTCTTCTACATCTACCAATTAAATTCATTAGTGTTTTTATGTTTATGTGTAATGCTCGGCTTGTTTGTCTAATCAATCATTTATTATTTATTTGAAAACTTACCAAAGAAGTTGTAATAATGCATCATGCAATGTTATCATCTTTAGTGTGTTTTTTTACACCTACTTGATGGTATGCATTATGAAAATTTTCAATAATTGCCTTGTTTACACCATAAATATTAGATGTTCTTAGTCATAGGGTGTTCATTGTAGGTCTCATCTTAAAAACTTTCATCAATGTAACAAATAATTTACATCTTCAAGTTTCATTTAATTTTTAAAGTGGAAGTCCCAAATTCATTTAGATTTTATTCTCATATGGTGCTCGGACAAATTTTTAGGCCTTGGTTTCAAAATGTTTTCATCAATTTAAATTAAATATATGGGTCTTATTTTCAAAATACTAGGAGGTGTTCTTAGTGGTAAATTTGATTGATTTAGTGTTTTCATGTTATTTCCTTCATTACTAGTTTCTTCATTTAATGATGTTCTCATATTATTTTCTTGATTGTTACTTTCACCAATCAGTGTTTCCATGCATTTCACATCATCATGCATACTATCATCATCACCAAAATTAAAAACCATAAAATTTGAATGTGTAATTACATTATAATTTGGTATACTATCAGAATTAACAATTATACTTTTAGAATTTGGTATACTATCATTATTCATTTCATAATTATTTGTGACATTCAATTCATTAGGGATAGTATAATTGTATGAATTTTTTGCATTAGTTACCTTTGATTTTTTATTTGCACTTTTAATTCCTCCAATGTTGTGCACTTAATTTCTTCTTCTTACTATTATGAAAGTAGTCACCCATGATTGTGTAAAGTTGTCAACTTTTGAGGGTGTCGACAACAATCCAATATTAAAAAATAGACATGCTTAATGTGCAGTACCAAGTGGAGACATCAATAAAATAATTTAAAAATAAACCTGAAATCTTTAGTCAACCATGAAATTTTTATACTTTTGAGGATGGGGAAATATATAAAATTAGTAAAAATAGATCTACAACATGTTAAAAATAAAACATAGCAAATTACATAAGGCATAAAACTCTCGATGTGAAAAAAATGGCATTGATAATACATATTATTTTTTTAAAAAATAGTATCATACCTATGTACATGGTAAACCAAGTACATAGTTATACCACCTACATAATATAATGTGTATGCATAAACACACCTAAACCTAAACCCTTAACACTACACCCTACACCTTATACCCTAAACCTTAAACCATAATCCCTAGACCATAAACCATAAACCCTATACCCTTATTTGTAAACTCTAATCCCTAATCCCTAAAACCCTATACCTTAAACCCTAATCCATAAAACCTAACCCCTAAAAACCCTAAACCCTAAATAAAAAACTCTTAAAACCCTAAACCAATAATTTGAGCCCCAATTACCTTTATTTAGACTAAGAATTATGTTCACAAGTATAAATTTGGTTCAAATCACACCACTAAATTCCCAAATTAACTAATTCACTTTATATGTGATGACATAAGGGTTAATAAAACCTAAAAACACTTTGTGCTCACAAATAAGTTTAAGCAACTCAAATTATCCTCAATTGAATTTATGGTTGGATCTTAAACCCTACATCTAATACTGTAAATCTTAAACATAAGCCCTAAACCTTAAAACTTAAACCCTATACCTTAAATTATAAACCTTAATCCCTAAAACCTAAACCATATACCCTAAACCTTATACCTTAATCCCTAAAATTGAAGCCTTAAATACCCCAAACCATAAATTATAAACTCTTAAAACCATAAACAAATAATTTGAGTCCCAATTAGCATCATTTAAGCTAAGAATTAGGTTAAAAGGGATAAATTTGTCCCAAATCACACTACTAACTACCCCAATTGACTAATTCTCTTGATTTATGATGTCATGGGGATAATCAAACCAAAAAACACATTATGTGCCCATAAATAGGTTCAAATAACTCAAATTATCCTCAATTGCCTTCATGGTTAGACCCTACACCTTACACCCTCTACCATAAACCTTAAACCCTAAGCCCTAAAACATAAACCCTAAACCCTATACCCTAAATTTTAAACCATAAGACCTAAGCCCTAAACCCTATACCTTAGAATCTAAACCTTACACCCTAATCCCTAAACTTAAAGCCCAATAAATCATTTGAGCCCTAATCACCACCATTTAGATTAAGAATTAGGTTTATAGTTATAAATTTGGCCCAATTACATCACTAACTACCCCAATCAACTAATTCATTTAATTTATGATGACATAGGGGCTAATCAAACCCAAAAACACATTATGTGTTCATAAATAGGTGTTATTAGCTCCAATATGCTCCTTACCAGGAGATGCCCATGATATTGGGCATTCCTTGAAAAAGGGAAGGTAGGGATAACTATGAACTTCTATCCTCCACTTTAGGACTGATCTAGGATTATATTAAGGCACCATTATAGTTATTTGACTTCACAAATGGAGTCTTTGTGAATAGTCTCCAAGAGATGCACTATTACCACCATAAGTTCAATATGTTGTACTTCATACAGGATAATGATAGTTATGATTAATTGAGTTTTGACCTTGTTATTTATAAACATAAGGGGAAAAGGGGGATTTTAGATCCACCAAATAAACACAAAAGAGAGGGAAGGTTAATGCAAAGAAGGGAAACCTCAAGGTCCAAAATGATATCAATGTAATGGTCATTGAACCAAGTGATTTTGCCATATTATACCACTATAGACTAAGTTTGACTAAAGTTTTACCTCCAAGAACATACAATGGGGATATTCTGAGGGAACTAAGAGTAATCATTCAATTATAATTCCTACTAATGATGAGTATTAAGGGTTTATTATGAAAAACACATAAACACTATATGAGAATTTGTAGCTGGGCACATAAATTATCTGCACTACCAAAAGAGAAATGAAATAACTCACACAAAGATTATAATAACTAATCACATCATAATCATGACATACATAAAATTACAAAGTATTAATCAAATTAACCTATCACTATTAATCATTTAAATATGAAGATGAAATAAAATTATTCATAGAAGAGACCCTTTTGTGGAAAATAGAGATTAAATTCATTAAAAGAGTGAAATGCTACTATAATAATTGATATAGGTTGATATTATAGTCTAGAGTGAAGAAGGATATGAAGGTGAAATCCTATCAATAATCCAACAACACTTTTGAGCAATTTTTAGTCAACCCTTAAAACACAATAGGACTTATATATATATATATATATATATATATATATATATATATATATATATATATATATATATATATATATATATAGATGAGGATTGGGGCTCGCCTCCAAAAATCATGAGTATCACATCCTAGGCCATGATGGCCACTCATTATAGTTACAACTATATTTCAAAATTTGAATCAAAATAAATCCTTATAAACCTACAATAAATCTATAGGGGACCAATAGTTAACATGTGGAGGCAACTAAGAGGGCTTGATTCTTAATTACTTCGATTATGCACTACCAACTTCCAATGTGGCTTCCATGAGGTAAAACTCCTTGTAAAACTTGGCTAAGTTCATTAGAGGCTCCCTAAAAATTACCTCAAATTGAGCTACTAATTTTTGGGAGATCTAGAAATTTGATTCTATTGAGGCTTGGATTCCAGAGACTTGGTTGATGATCATAGTAGATTGAGTTGATAGGTCTAGCACTACCCTGGCTCCTTCTTGGTTCACCTTGGCCACTCTCTCCCTCATAACCTAGTCAAATTGACATAGGTGGACTATTAATTCCCCTTAGATGATAAAAGTTCCATTTGGGTGGAATAACATGAAAATATTGACCTCCTTAAAGTAGGTTAATATATTATCCTTACCCTCTTCCAAGGGTTTTATTGTAGTGCAGGCCAAGGCTAACCACTCCTCCATTATTGCTCTCATGTTCTTGACATAATTTTGGTACAACCCCAAATATAAGGTTAACATAAATTTGAACTCTGGGAACATCTTCTTGTTGACTACTACCTATAACTTACAACACTTCCCATTGATTTCTATGATCCTCTATATATAGGCCTATGTTTACTATATAATTACATTGGTCTTAACTTGAGTCCCCACTACTTTCCTAAGGATTGAGAAAAGTATTAGGAGGGAATCCTTGACCTACCTGATTAGTCTAACTATGAATTTAATCTTCACTTAGGCTTTGAGAGTCTACACTTAGATTTACATATCTTTATAGAGCTTATTAGACATCTCATAGGTATCTCATAGGATGGATAGTGGGTCCTCAATCATATTATATTATTTAGTATTAGTCATCAACTTGGTGAGGGAAAATTGATCTTGATGGGTCTACCATATCACTTTCCCCCTCTTAGATGAATCTCTAAGTAAGCATCCTTTTCATGCTCTCAAAGGCTATGTCAAAACTCTATTTTATTTTTGGGTCACCCTAGACATCCATTTATGGCACATGTGACCCTAAGACCATCCCTCAGTTTATGGGGGGTGTAAGAGGTGTGGATGAAATGGTGGTGAAGGGGAGATATATGAAGTGGGAGGAGTGAAAGAGGAAAGGAGTGGAGGGAGAGGCAACATAGGATAGAAAGGAGGGAGAATGAAAGAGGAGGCCCATGGGAACATTTGGGCTCATTATTATTCTTAAGTGAGGTTTTCTTGAGGTGGGATTGACCCCAAGAAATGGTCATGGAATAATAGGGATGAGATGGGTTGGTTAAAGGTGAGGCCAGTGGATCAATGGGTAAGAGAGAGAGGAAGCAAGGATCTAATCATTAGGATATTGATATTAGGGTTATAGGGGTAATAAAAAATAGAGGAGGTAAATTTATAACTAATCGCCTTTAGTATAGAGCCTAAGTATGGGTCAACTTTTGCTTCTTCTTCAACCTCTTTCTCAGGTCAGTTTTGGGTATTGTGGTGGATAGTCAAACTAGGATGGCAGGGGCCATAGGGGTTGATGATGGAGGACTTAGAGATGAAGAGGGGAAAACTAAGATAATTAGAGTGGGTAATAAGATTTTCCTTTTTGGAGGTGGTAGGCTATCCAAAGACTATAATCACTCTTGTTATTGAGGTCATGTCAAATGGAATCACTAGGAGGAATTTATGTTATGATATGGGAGGAAAAAAAGGGAATGAGGAAGTAAGGACACTCAAAAGGACCAAGGATAAGGGTACTTGGGTGAAATATGGAGGGTATGTAATGAGAAATATAGGGGGTAGAGCCAAACTAATCAATGTTAGAATAGGGAGTTTGAATAAGGTGGGAGTAAGGCATGGAAGGGAAATAAGAGGAGATGGGGGAGTAAGTAGGGGAACCTAGATGGGTTCCTATTAGGTGCCTCATGCTGAGATTTATCTTTAGCTTCTAACTACATCAAATCTTAAAGGATTTTACATTGATGGTTGAGTGAGTTGTACTTAGGTTGCCTAGTTTTTTGTAGTCCAGGCTCAACTCTATCATGGCCTAGTTATTGGTGCTATCAAAGGAGGTGAAGGTGGAACTCAAAGAGAAACTAGAGGAGGCAAAGATGAAGTACAAGGAGCAACTAGAAGAGGTATAGGTAAATCTTGAGGAATAACTAGAGGAGATAGATGTTGATATGGAGATTGAGGAGATGGAGCCACTGGTGGAATTGGTGCTAGAGTTGGGGTTGGAGCTCAAGGAGGAGAAGGTAGTGGGTTGCCCTATAAGATTTTTTAAGATATTTCCTAAGCTATTGAATTTAGGTCATTTATGGATTGAGTAGGAGATGGAGGAGTTATGAAGGGGCCTGAATAAGCTTTATTTCCTTTCTTTTTCTTCTTCACTGCTATCTTTGATAACACCTATTGGTCATCGATAATGTTCCAATAGAGCTCATCATCATCTTTAGCTTGATGTCTATAATTGATGTTGAATCAAGTTAAATATTATACCAAATGGACCTAAATCACCCATTTGGTGTCCCATTACTAAATATTTCATTTTTTAAGGGTGAATAAGTCTTGCTAGGCTACCATCTTTTATATCAAGGGGAAGTTTTTATAGACATGGCTATGTATGATGATTGAGAGCTGAGAGCATGCCTTTTTTTGACACTATACATAGAATACAAAGATTCCATTCACCAATTTATAGGAAATCTCTTATTTTTCTAAGTAGTTAGGTATATATTATGGTAAGCATAGGGGGTATTAGAGGAAGCCCAAAACTTATATCACTATGTCATTTTTATACACCCAGTAGTCCCTAATAGCTATGATAGAGCCCCAAATTATCTTTGAGAGTTAGGGCATTATAGATTTATTAACCGCTTGATACACCAACAAGTAGAAGTAGTCATAGATATCCTAGACATGTTGGTAAAACTAGTGGCCATATAGTTTGTATAAGACCACATGGATAGTTGGGCCACCAAAAACCCACATAGGAAAGGCTAAAGGTTTGAATGAGAGCATTATATAGATTGCATTGAGTAGGTAACTAATAATGTATAAGTTACCCATATTTTGGGTGTATTTAATGGCATGAAGCAACTTAAATTCAATCAATCATCTAATGTCTAGGATGTTCGAGCAGGTCAAGATGATGTGCATAAGGGGAACCCACAACTCATTGACATATTTGTAGTTTAAGTCTCTAAACAATCAATTCGGTAAGATCATGACTAATTAGACCTCCTCTTAGAAGGTGAAAATTATGTAGGCATTGATATTTTCCTTGTTAACCCACTTAGAGTCAAGATTCTCACCCTAGTCATGAAGGATGTCATAATCTGGTAAGTGTCCATCCAAGCTGACACTACCACTGCATCATATGAGAAAGAAAAGTTTGGGAGGGAGTATTATGCCTTGAAATAATTATTAGATATATCAAAAATATAGTTCTAAGAGGTAGGTGAGCACACTTAATCATTGATAGCATCCTTATTGTGTATATCCTTATGGAGGATATCACCCAAGAGGTCAACACAAGGAAATTCCTATGGTTTGGCTGTGACTCGTACCTTTTATAATATTGAAGGGTATCATCATACTCAACCATCTAGTCATTAACATTATAGAATCCTTTGGAACCTACCTAATCAACTTAAATATATCATTGGAGTGCCTATACTTAGTTAAACTAGTAGGGAAAGTAGTGTCCTCTTACTCAAGCTCAACCTTCAAGTTTAAGGATGTGGCAACCATTGGAGTAGGATGGAAGGGTAATTTAGGGATATTTAAGCATTAGAGACATGGGATACAAGGATTATGTGCTACTTTAAAAGTGAGGAGTTCAATATTTATTCTAATTCAATAATCATAATCATTAATGGGCTTCTCATAGGATTTATAAGCTCATTCATACATATCTCTGCATTAATGGAAATTGGCAGTTGACATTAAGAATTTGAAATTGAATTGGTGGCTATATTTTCTCCATTTATTTCTAAATCTAGAATTGAATTTGGATCCCATGACCCTTTTTCAATATATGAATATAAAAATGGCTATGTGATGTTTTTGAAACTATCCAATTGGGTTTAGCTTCCCATTTTATTAATGTCTAATGCATGGTAGGTACATATTCACATCACTTAGAAGTCCCTTAGTTAACTCTTTCTCTCTAACACATGTCATATATTTATTGGTCTTCCTATTAATAGTCGATACTTAGGCATGGTTTCATACTTCATGTCATCCCCCTAGGTTGGTGATGTAACACCTAAGGACACATAATAAACTTTAATTGGACTTTGAGTCTAATCTATACTTCATTTTGAGATTTCCAAGTCATAAAAATAAAATAGTTCATTCTAACTCTTGATGACATGGAAAATTCCCATTAAACCATGCTCTCTTAGGCTTTGACATCTTTGACAAGTATAGGGACTGGCTGATTTGACTCCTAACGATGTGATATCTTCTCATTCAATTGGGCTCTCCTAGGATTTGACATCTTTGATAGGTCTTAGGGACTGGATACTATGATTCTTAATGACATGGTAGTTTCCCATTTGGTTGGGCTCTCCCTACCTTTGACATCTCTAATAGGTCAAGGGGATTGGCCACTCTGACTCTTGATGATGTGGTAAGTTATCATTCGATTTGGATTTCCCAAGTTCTCCCAAGATCTAACATCTCTAACAAGTCTGGGGGATTGGCCACTCTAACTAAATATGATGTGGCATCTTCTCATTTGCTTAGGTTCTCCAAAGATCTAAAATCTCTGACAAGTTTAAGGGATTGGTCATTTTGAATCAATATGATATGGCACCTTCCCATCTAACCAGTCTCTCTTGGTCTCTAACATCTTTGATAGGTCTAGGGGACTAGATTCTCTAACTAAATATGATGTGGTGCCTTCCTATTCAGTTAGAATCTCTTGAGATTTGACATCTCTGATAGATCTAGGGGATTAGCCATTTTGAATCAATCTGACATGGTAATTTCCCATTCAACTAGGAGATCTTATGCTCTGACATCTCTAATTTGAGGGACTGACTACTCTAACTCCTGATGATGTGGTAGCTTCCTATTTGGTTGGACTTTTCAAGATTCAAAAAATGAGTAATTAATAATGATAAAAATAATATGATACATTAAATATTACCTATCAGACATGGAGAATTCAATTTTCCATGGAGGATAATGAGTTTTTTTCTCTAGGAAGGGAACTTGACTTTAGGAATCCCAAGTTAAAATCAACCTAAAATGTTAGTGCTATGATATAATAAAAGAGAACAAACACTAGCTAAGTTTCTTTATAGAAATTAAAAGAGGTCTATTATTTTTAGAATAAATTGAGGTGGTGTGTATTCTAAAGTTTTGAGTAGGCATCATAAACAAGAACAAAAGAAAGAACTTTGAATCTCTACTTCATGAAATTTTTAGAGGGGTACCCAATTTTAGAGAAAAGGGGATTTTTTGGCCACAATAGATGGTAACTTCCATGGGGAAAGTGATGAGAAGCACTTATAACCCAACTAGTTTCTTCTTCTTTCATTTTTCAATACAAATATTATATGGGGGTATTTATTTTTAATAGAAAAGATGAGGCACCAAAGTGTTACAATATAAATTGGTATACTAAGCATCCACCCATAGATGGCCATCAATGTGTGTGAGAAGTGATTTTCATTTTGATTTATTCTTAGACTACCTTTGATAAATCAAGGATGGACTGGTTATCAAACTTCTTCTAGGGTGTTATTGGATTAATGGCTTATAGGGGATGACTAAGGCATTATTTTTATACCATATGGGCATTCATAACCTTGATAGAGATTCCTCTAGTCCTGTTCATGGCCTTGATCCATTGCCAACTAGGTTGGAATGGAGATTATATATATATCCTTTTTGAGGTAAACTCAAAATTTAGATTTTGCATGATTTATTTATTCTTTTCCAAGTTTTTCAAAATAGATCATTACTTATTAGTCTTATCCATTGAGGGTTCGGGACCAAACCAAGTGTGAATGGATAAGGGGTAGTTTTGAATAGCCAGCCAGTATTTGATCAACTTGAATAATCTAATGTCTTTTAGATATATTATTTTAAGTGTAAATTAGTGTCAATCCTAGGGTGTAGGCTAATCTAAAATACACATATTTATTTTATAACCATTAGCCTCTCAGATATGGAATGTTAAGAGTCCCCTTTTATAGTTCCATAATCACTTAGATTAAAGGCTTTAACTTGGGCCTCCCTGCTTCTTAAAAATTCTCTTGGGTTTCATTTACCACCTAAAGTAGTTACTAACAAGGGTTGGGCATTAAAGGAACAATTCAAAATAAATAAGGGGCTAGAGGGGCAAAACACAACATAAAATAAAATCACATAATAAAAACAAACACATGATGAAAGAAAACACACAACTCAAGAAAAATCTATATAATGTATACATTAATGCCTCCTATTCAAATTAATTATAAATGACTTTAGAGAGGACACTTGAGAAATAGTGATTCAAGAATTTATTATTTATTGGAAGTAGTAAGTCACCCCCCTCGAGATCTTTGTGAAAAAGGCATTTTGTCCCAATATTTAGGCTATCTAGTATGAGATAATCTAGAGAGGATTAAATTTCAAATGCTAGCCTTTCTTCTCATGGGACTTATCCCACATCAAGATCAAATTTAAGATATTGAATGTCTTAACCTTTTACCTCTTGTCAAAACCACCTCTTGACTGTGTCTTGATGCTTGCTAAATCTTAGCAAAGCTTCATCTTAGGCTTCTTCTAACTAAATCAGGTCTATGAGTCTGGAATTTACCTTTTCATCTAGTTTCATGAATTATTGTATAAATTTATAAGTAGGAATTTTAAGAGTGACTAGCATGATTGACTCCAATTTGTAGATGAGAAGGAAAGGTGAGCTTTTGAGGGTGCGATCTACCCACAAGGTGAACTTTAGCAATGAGTGTAATTCTTGGGGCTTTTCTTTGGTTAATTTCTTTATGGATTGGATTAATTTTTTGTTGGTGGATTATGCCAATCCATTCCCTTGTAGCTATGATTGGAGGAGCACTTTAGTGTGATCCCATTATCATAGGCCCACTTTATAAATTCTATGGATTGAAATGTGGGGCCAATATCACATACTAAAGAAATGGGGAACCAAAAATAGGTTACTATGGCATTCTCCATCAACTTGATGATTTCAGCAATAATACTCCTTTTAGTTATAACTACCTCAGACCATTTAGTGTAGTAGACCATGACCATAAGGATTCATTTATGACAATATGATGAATTGGGGTTAATATCCCCTATTAAATATAGTCCCAATTATGTAAATGGTACAAATTCTATAAGAGGTTTTAGCGGCATTGCAACATGTGTTTCCCTTTTAGCAAAATTTTGACATTGGTGGAAGAAATGAACATAAGTGTGAACATATCTAAATAGTGTGGGCCAATATTAACCTACCTAAAGAACCTTGTGATCCATGGAATTTAATGTAAGATGGTTGTCTCCTTGTTTCTTATGGAATCTTTCTATTATATCCTTATCCTTTTCTTTTGATACACAACAAAGGTAGATTCTCTCATGGTTTATTTTCAAGAGAACTCGTTTCTTCAACATATACTGCATAAATTTTAATTGGAGGGAACTTCTCTACATATGGTTGAGTCTTGGGGGTGAATTTTCATAAAGTAGAAATTGCATGACTGAGGCATACCAGTGTGAATATCACACCCTTTTTTGGTTCACCTTGTGTATCATGATTCTTTGGTCTATCTCTATGATTATTTGGGTGAGGCCTTATCCTCTAACCAGCTTGGCTAGCTAGATTTTCAAGTCATATTCTTGAAATTTAAACATCCAAAGGCCTCTCTTACTTAGATCATTCTGACCTAACAATTTATTTATATCTAGGTTTGGGAAAATGACATGCACTCTATTATAGAGGATGTAATGCTTAAATTTATTCACTACCTTGACTAGGGCATAGGCATGCTTGTACAGGGTAGAATACTAGAGTTTAACATATTTAAGATTAGTGTTCATAAAATCCATGGAGTGTTCTTCTCCTTCTAACTTACGGGTGAGGTAGGTGATAATGGTGTGCTCTAAAGAAAAAGGGTAAACATATAAGTCCTACATATAATCTAGGTTGATAAGGACTGGGGATTGAATGATAACATCTTTGATATCCTAGAAATATTTCATCGATTCCACTTGCCACTCCACTTTAGAGTTGTGTTTCAATAATAAATTCAAGGGATTCAATTTTTTAACAAATCTAAAATTAAACTTATGCACAAAGTTTATTTTCCCCAAGAAAGATTGTAGTTATTTCTTGTTGTTAAGTAAAGGTAGTTTAGAAATTACATCTACCTTTTTAGGGTTGATAGAAATACCTTCCTTTATGATAATGTGATCAAGAAAATTACCTTCGATGATATTGAACATGCTCATTTTTGGGTTTAAGGAGATTCCATACCTTTTACATCTTTCAAATACTTTTTTTAGGTGGTACATTTGATCTGACCTATATTTAGAGAACATGGTTAGGTTATCCATATATATTATTATGCACTTACCTAATAGGCCCTTAAAGTAAAAGTGTATTTCCAGTTTGAAAGGTTTTACCAGTGTTGATTAGCCTAAAAGGCATTCATTTATAATTTAATGTGCCCCACATG
This sequence comes from Torreya grandis, assembly GCA_037957365.1. Classification (NCBI taxonomy): domain Eukaryota; kingdom Viridiplantae; phylum Streptophyta; class Pinopsida; order Cupressales; family Taxaceae; genus Torreya; species Torreya grandis. The sequence continues at coordinate 686,269 of JARHVA010004060.1, forward strand.
GTGGTGAAAGTGGTTTTAGTTCTATTTTATGGGTTGATTAGGACTTGGTTATAGCTTGTGAAACCATCCAAGAAAGACATCATTTGGGACCTACTCACCATTTGGATCACCTCATATAGTTAGGGTAATGGGTTTTTATATTTATGTGAGGCCTAGCTCAAATTTTGGAAGTCCATGCAAAGGCAAATTTCACCATTATTATTTTGCACTACGACTAGGTTAGCCACCTAGGTGGAGTGGCAGACTGGTAAAATTATCCATGTAGAGAGTACTTTGTGAGCCTTCTTATGAATCAAGGGCTCCATGATTGGGTTAAATAGCCTCTATATTATCTAAAGTGCTATTGATTAGGTTTTAAGGAGGTGGTGTGAGTAATTACTCTCATGTTTAAGATCTTAAGGTCTCCATAGGCCTAGTAAATTATGTCCTTGTACTTTAACAATAATATCCATAACTTTTCCAATTCTTAGTCCATATAATCAAGACCCACATTAACTATTTGGGTATTCTCCATACGGATGAGATTAATAAGTCAATGCTTCTAGTCTTTTAACTTAGGCCTTTTAGCCTGAAACATTGGGTCAAATGAATCTAATTATCTTTCTAGTGAAATAATCCCCTTAGGGATCTAGTTCCCATGAATGTTTAGGATCCCATCCTTATCTAACTTAGTCTCAGGGTTATCTCTATCCTTTTCATCTATGATTTGGGCCTTGAATATCCTTTTGTTACCAAGGAATTGGATGATTTATTAGTCATCTTCAAAGACTTCAAATTTAATCATGTGATCTAAGATAAAAGGATAGGGGATGAGTTCCACAGAGAAATCTTATATCTTAGTGTCATCTAGAGGGGCTAAGTTCACTATAGTCGATGTTAGAATGTCTACCACCTATTTTTCCTCCTAGGGAATACGGATGATATTAAACACATTGAACATTTCAATCAAGTCCCAAGATTTGTGTTTATACCTTTTAAGGTATGATAGTTTAAATTAAAAATTAATTTGATCTAGTTGACTACCAATTTAGATTAATTAAATACTCAGTTTATTTGGCTCATGTCTCAATGAAAATTATAATGCTAAGATTAGATCTTCATACTCTACCAAGTTATTCATGTAGGGGAACTATAAATTATAAGATTCTGGATGTTTTCTCCTTAAGGGATCTACAAGAAAAACACTGGACCCACTTCCATTTTTAGAGTGAACTCTATCCACATAAAAAGACCATAGGCCAAATAGATGTGGGCCATGACTGGTTTGGTTTTTAGGAGGCTTGGTGCTTAGTGTGTATATGCCTATGCATGATGAAACTAGGTTTATATTTTCATTAATAGTTATGTATTCAGTGATCATGCATTTCATGCATATTTACCTATCCACTCATATTTGGTTGGCTACTCCATTCCATGACAACCATATATGGGAGAAATATGTGGCTATGTACCCATTTAGGGCTTTGGACCAATCTCTACTGAGGAACATACCATAGGCTTTTGGGATGTCCACCACTTGAATATATATATATATATATATATATATATATATATATATATATATATATATATATATATATAGTGTTGAATCCTAGGTTCAAATTCTAACTAGATGTGGATGTTTAACAACTTTCCTATCACTTTCAACTATGACTTGTCCAATTGGACCACTAATTTATCTAATTTTATGGGGATTAGACCAAGTTTCTCATATATGCCTACTGGCATCACATTGGATGAGGATCCATAATCTACTAAGCAGTTATGAAAATTTGTTCCAAATAAATAGATAGTCAACAGGAATGGGGGAACCTACATTTTATTCTTGTGGATAATCATATTAGTGTGTGCTGATCTCAATTTTGACTAGGCTTGTAGGGTCAACTTTTGAGTCAAATACTTTTTAAAAAGGTCTTACTTCTCTATGATTTAGTCAAGCTCATGAAGGGTAATGTTAGCCTTGATTTTATTTATATCCTCGAGTATGTTATAACCCCATTTACTTTGGAATGGTGGGGTTCCATAGGTGTCTTAGGCTTTTGAGGTCTAAGAGGTGGAGGATTAGTCATAGCATTTTGGTTTGGTGGGGTTTCACCATTATTCTGGGGGATTGAGGTAAGGTGTTATTATTTCTACCTACTCATAAGGGCATAATTGTTACTTTGAAACTGATGAAATGATTGCACCTCATTGATGCCTTTCTCTGAATCATTTTATTCTTGGCTATGGAAATCCAAGGTTTATAATATCATAGTAGTACTATGGTTTTTACTCAAATTAGAGGATTTTGGATGGTTGGGGACTACCTTATATTCTTCCATTTCATTTTGGAAGATCTTGAAAGTAGAACCAAATGCCATGCAATCCAAATATCCATGTGTTGATATGTTATGTACTTGATACCAGTTGAGTAAGGCTATCTCAAAGATATTGATCTCGAGGAGCCTATTGGGTGAAGTTTTTGAGGGGTTGTGAAGGAAATTGTATTTCCTATTTGGCCTTTGATATATAAAATTCTTGTTGGATATTTTTGCATTAGATTTGTTCATTTATCTCTATAGGACTATGAAGTCATTGCTAAGATTTTATACCATTTTTTGAATGGCATATAGCTCAATTTTAATAAATTCTTAAGGTGTGGTTTGGGTTTTATTATCCACATATAATGTCACTTGATTTTGAATTTGAGGAATCAAATCTAGACTCCCTAGGTTTAGGAAATCTAGTTGTTGGTTTGAAGTGGGATGACCTAATAAGATTTGGTGCATTACATGGAGTGGATAAGGCATAGGTGCATTCTGGCTAACGCTAGGTAAGAATTTCAATACAAGAATTTTTAGTAACATACTAGGAGTGGGGGGTCATGGTGTATCCATGGGGGTTTAGTTTCCTAGCCCCTACATATGCTAAGGATATGTATGTTATAATTGCTTCTCTTCTCAAGAACATGGTCATCTAAGGGTCTAGATCATTCTTGTACATTTTGAGTACTTGTTGAGGGTTAGGTTGGTAAAGAATGGTTACCCAAATATACATATTTTGAAACCTAGCATTCAAATTTCTAATGGGATCATTGGGATCTCTCTTGATATAATAAAATTGATAGTACAAGATACTAGGGTCTATTACTTGGCTAAATTAGGCAAGGAAATCAAAACTAAAGTGGTCCCAACCTAGTATGGATTATTAAAGAATGTTTAGGAACCAATCATAAGCATAATACATTAGATAAAATGGAACAACCTACATGCCACATCCTCATGTTTTGCATTTCAAGGTCTTAGGACAATCTTATAGAAGGTTATGTGTTCTTTCATAGTTCATCATATGCTAGGGATGAAATGAGGAAGATACCTCTTAAGGTTCCTAGGTAAATCTTGGATGACCTTGATGACTTTAATGGTTGAGCTAACTAACTTGGATGACCTCAATGACTTTAATGGCTGAGCTAACTAACTATGCCATATTGGGATAGGTTGTAGAGATGAACTAACAAAAATAATGATAGGTCTAGGTTGATTATACCTATGTTTTCTATGGAAAATTATTTGTTAAATCACTAGTTTACCTTTTTGAGACCTAGCCCTGGTAACATGAGAACTAATATCTAGGATGATGCATAATCAAATAATAGTTATCATGTTTTTACCAACAAACCAAACTCAATATATTCATAAAATAAACTCAAATCAAAATAAGCATGAAGTATCTTGGCCCTCCTTCTAGTGCCAGTTGTGATTCACTCCAATTTTCTCCTTACCAAGAGGTGTCCATGAGATTTGAAATTTCTTGAAAAGGGGAAGGTGGGGACAAGTATGAAATTTCATCCTTCATTTTGGGAATAATCTAGGATTAGCCTAGGGCACAACTATTGGTATTGGACTTCACAAATAGAGTATCTATGAATAGTCTCCAAGAGATGAACTATCACCACCATAAGTTCAATACACTGTAATTCACACAGGTTAAGGATAGTTATGAATACTTGAGTGCTAAGCTTGTTCTTTCTAAACACAAGGGAAAAAGGAGGATTTCAGATCCACTAAACAAACATAAAAGAGAGAGAAGGGTAAGGTAGATAAGGGAAGCCTCTAGGTATAAAATGATACCAATGTAATGGTCATTGAAGCAAGTGACTCTACCATAGTTATACCATTGTAGACCAAGTTTCACTAAAGTTCTACCTCCAAGAACATATAGTTAGGAGAGTCTAAGGGAACTAGGAGTATGTCTTTAATGCAAATTACTACTAAAGATGAGTATTAGGGGTTTATTATTGAAAATACATAAATTACATATGAGAATTTATAGCTGGGTACACAAATTGTCAACACTACCAAAAGAGAAATGAAATAAATCACACATAGATTATAATAACTAAGCAATCATAATCACAACATACATAAAATGACAAAGTGTTAATCAAATTAAACTAGCACTATTGATCATTGAAACATGAAGATGAAATAAAATTGAACACAAAAGAGACCCTTTTGAAAAAAAAATATTGTATTCATTAAAAGAGTGAAATGTTGCTACAATAATCGATCTAGGTTTCTATTATAGTCTAGAGTGAATAAGGAGATACAGGTGAAATCTTGGCAATAATCCAACAACACTTTCATACAATTTTTGGTCAATATTTAAAATATAATACAATTCTTCTATATATAGATAAGGATTAGAAATCACCTCCAAAAATTATCAGGATCCCATCCTAGGACATGATGTCCACTCATTATAGTTACAACCATATTTCAAAATTTGAATCAAAACAAATCCATACAAAGTTGTAATAGATCTCCCCACTAGTTAGCATAATAAGGTAACTAAGAGGTGCCAAATATTAATTTATTTGAATGGTCACTCTCAACTTCCAACATATCTACCATGAGGTCAAACTCTTAATACATCTTAGCCAAGTTCATTAGAGGCTCCCTAAAAATCACCTTAGCCTAAGCTACCAATATATGGGAGATCTAGAATGTTGCTTCCATCAAGGCTTGGAATCCAAAGACTTAGTTGATGCTCACAATGGAGTGAGTTGATAGGTTAAACATTACCTAAGCTCCTTCCTATTTCACCTTGGCCACTCTTTCCCTCATAACCTAATCAGATTGACCAACATGGAATCTAAATTCCCTTTGGTCGAGTAAAGTGCCATCTAATTGGAATAACACAGAGATATTAACCTCCTTGAAGTAGGTCTATGTATTCTTCTCACCCTATTCTAAGGGATCTATTGAAATGTGGGCCAAGGCTAACCACTCCTAAATTTCCACTGTCATATTCCTAGCATAAGTTTGGTATAACCCCAAATTTGAGGTTGGCTTCAGTTTGAGCTCTAGGAATATCCCCTTGCTAACCACTACCTACAACTTTTGGGATTTCCCATTGATTTTTGTGATCCTCCCCATGTAAGTCTATATTTGATATATAATTACATCAATTTTGGCTTGAATTACCCATTAATTTTCTTAGGATTGAGAAAATTAGTAGGAGGTATTCCTTGACCTTCCTGATTAGTTTGAATGGGAATGTACTCTTCACTTGGGTTTTGAGAGTCTAGACTTGTCTCTGCATGTCCTAGAGGATCTTATAGAACATGTCATGGTTATCTCATAGGATGGACAATGGGTCCTTGGCCATCTTATCTTCTCTATTAATAACCCTTAACTTGGTGAGGAAAACTAGATCTTGATGGCTCTGCCAAATCATGGGGTTTCCTTGCTAGATTAATATCTGAGTAAGTATCCTCTTCATGCTCCTAGAGGATTTTTAAAAACTCCATTGTAAATTTAGGTCACATTTAACATTCATATATGATTAATATGACCCTAGTACCATCTCTTGGGTTACAGGGGGTGGGTTAAAATGGTGGTGAAGGGTGGTGGATGAGGTGGAGGGGAGATGGAGGAAGTGGAAGGAGTGAAAGAGGAAAGGAGTGGAGGTGGAGGGGGCATGGGAGTGAAATTAGGCATAACTAAATGGGAGGCCCATGGTAATATTTGAGCTTACCATTATTCTTGAGTGAGGTTCACCTAAGGTGGGATTTCCATTGATAATGGGTCATGGAATAAAAGTAATGAGATGGGCTAGTTAAAGGCAAGGCTGGTAGAGCCTTAGGTAAGAGAGAGGGGGGAGAGGAGCCAATTTCCAAACTATTTATACTAGGGCCAAAGGGGTAACTAAGACCTATAGAGAGGGTGAAATTAGAATCAAAGGCCTTTGGGTTAGATCTAAAGTATGGTTCACCTTATGATTCTTCTTTAACCTTTTTCCAATTTGGATCTAGGTACTACAGTGGATGGTCTAATTGAGATAATATGGGTCATAGGGGATGATGGTGAAGGAATTAGAACCATGAAAGGGAGTGACAGGATGACTGGATTGGGGATTGGGAGGGTCCCTATTAGAGGTGGTAGGCTTCTAAAGGCTGTAGTAATGCCTGATATTGAGGGAATGCCCAAGGGAGGCACCAAGAAAACTCTAGGATATGAGATCAGAGGAGTGAAAGGGAATGAATAAGTGAGGATGATCAAAAGGACTAAGGCCAAGGGTACTTGGGCAAAATATGGAGGGGAAGTAATGGGAAATAAAGGGGGTGGAGCTAAACTAGTGTGTACAAGAATAGGGAGTTGGAATAAGGTGGGAGTAAGGGTTAGAAGGGAAATGAGAGGATATGGAGGAGTGATCAAGGGAACCTAGATTGGTTACTCATTTTTATCTCACTCTCAATATTTTATCTACATAAAATCTTAGAGGATACAATGATGATGGTTGAGCAGGTTGCACTTGGGCTGCCTGGCATCATGTAGTCCAATCTCAACTCTACCATGGCCTAGTTGCTAACACTACTAGAGGAGGTAGAGGTGGAATTTGAGGAAAAAAATGGAAGAGGTATAGGTGGAGTATGAGGAACAACTAGAGGATGTATATCTAGATCTTGAGGAGTAACTAGAAGGTAGAGCTAGAGCTAAAATTTCAAGAGTTAGATCCACTAGTAGAACTGGAGCTAGAGTTAGGGCTCAATATTGAGGAAAAGAAGGTGGTGGTATGACCTAAAATATTCTTTAGGAGATGGATATAGTTTTTATAGTTAATTCCTCCATAAACCAAGCAATAATTGGAGGAGTTATGGAGGGGCTTGCCTAATCCTTCTCTCTTTCTTCTTCATCTTCACTATTATCTAGGATAACACCTCTTGGTCATCAAAATTCTTCAAATAGAGATCATAATCATCTTTGGCTTGATGGCCATAGTTGATGTTGAATCAAGTTGAGTATTGTGATAAATGAGCTTTAATTATATATTTAGGCACCTACTGCTAAATATTGCATTTTATAAGGGTGGAGTCTCATTCAGTTGGCATTTTTTTTATTGAGGGGAGGTTCATGTGGATATGGATCTATATGATGATCAAGATCTATGGGCATGCCTTCTATTGGTGTTATATGTATAATCTAAAGATGTCATTAACCAATTGATAGTTAATCTCCTATTCTAATAAGTGGTTAGGTACATTTAGGGGGTGTTAGAAGAAGCCCACAACTCAGATCATTATGTCATATTTTGTACATCTAGTAGCCCTTGATGGGTGTGATAGAGTCATAGACTATCTTTGAGAGCTAAGGCATCTGAGCTTCATTGAATGCCTAGTACACCACTAGGTAGAAGTGGTCACATACATCTTAAAATTTTGGTAGAGTTGGTGGCCATATAATTTTATAAGACCATGTGGATAGTTTGGCCACTGGGAACCCATATAGGTAAGGCTAAAGGCTCGAATGAGAGTTTCCCATAGATTGCATCAAGCAGGTAGCTCATCATGTAAAATTCACCCCCATTTTAGGTGTATGTGATGGTATGGACCAACTTGAAGTTGATCAAGCCTCTAATGTTTGTATGTTTAAGTGAGTTAGGATCATGTATAGAAGGGGCACCCATATATTATTGACATGCTAGTAGTTCAGGTCTATGAATAACTGATTCAATAAGATCATGCCTACTCAAACCTCCTCTCAAGAGGTGTGGATTATGTAGGCATTAATATTTTACTTATTAACCCACTTAGACTTGGGGTTTTTAGCCCAGTCATAGAGGACATCATAGATATGGTAGGTGTCCATCCAAGTTGACGCTATTGCTAGATTGTATGATAAAGATAATTTTGAGAGGGATTAGTATACCTTGAAAGTATTCATGAATATATCAATAATTTATTACTAATAGGTGGGTGAGCATACCCAATCATTGATAGCATCCTGCATGTAAATAACCTTATATAGGATATCACCTAATAAGTTAGCATAATAAAATGCCTCTAGTTTGGCCACATCTCTATGGAGTTTTCACCCTTTGTAAAATTGAAGGGTGTCCTCATACTCATCCAACTAGTTTTTAACATGAATATAATCCTTGGGGACCTAATCAATTACCTTAAATATGTCATTGTAGTGCCTATACTTGGTGAAGCTAGTAGGGAAAGTGGTGTCCTAATACTCAAGCTTGACCTTCAGGTTTGAGGATGTACCAACCATTAGAATAGGATGGAATGGACATTTAGGGAGATTTAAGCATCAAAAGCATGGTATATAGGGATTCTGTGCTACTTTGAAAGTGAGGAGTCTGTTATTTCTTCTAAATAAATAATGGTAATCATTAATGAGATTTTTTTAAGCTTTATAAGTGTACGCATACATCTCCCTACATTAATTGCATTTGGTAGCTCACTTGATATGAATTTGAAATTGAGATGGCGGCTAGATTTTCTCCCTTTCTTTCTAAATCTAGAATTGAATTTGGATCCCATGATCCTCTATCACTAGCTAGATATACTAATGGAGATGGTATGTTTTTAAAACTATCCAATCAGGTTTAGCTTCCCATTTTTTTAATGACCAATTCGTGGTAGACACATAGTCACATCTCTTAGAGCCCTCACAGCTAACTCCTACTCTCTAACATGTGTCACTAATTTATTAGTCCTCCTATATGTTTGACACCTAAGCATGGTTCTATACTTAATGTCATTACCTAATGGGGAAATGTGGCACACCTTAATTAGTCTTTGAGTCTCATTCACACTTCATTTTTAGCTTTCAAAGTCACAAGTGATAACTAGTTCATTATGACTCTTGATGAAGTGGCAGCTTCCCATTAATTCAAGATATGACATATCTAATACATTTGGGGAGTAGCCACTCTGACTCCTAATGATGTGGTAGATTCTCATTTAGTTAGGCTCTCTTAAGCTATAACATCCCTAATAGGGCTTGGAGACTAGCCACTATGACTCACGATGATGTGGTAGTTTCCCATTTAGCTGGGCCCTCCTAGGATCTAACATTTTTAATAGGTCTAAGGGACTAGCGAATATAACTCCTAATGACATGGTAGTTTCATATTTGGTTGGGATCTTCTAGGTTATGAGATCTCTAATAGGTTTGGGGGACTAGCCACTCTGACTCAATATGATGTACCACCTTCCCATTTAATTAGGCTCTCATAGGATCTAACATCTCTAATAGGTTCAAAGAACTAGAATTATAATTCAATATGATGTGGTGCCTTCCCATTTGGCCAAGCTTTCCTAGGCTCTAACATATTTGATAGGTTCAAGGGTCTGACTAGTCTAATTCAATATGATGTGGCACCTTCCCATTTAAATAGGCTCTTTTGATCTCTAACATATCTAATAGGTTTGAGGGATTGGTTGTTCTAACTCAATATGATATGGCACCTTCCCATTCATCTAGGCTCTCCCATGCTCTGACATTTTTGACAAGTTTGAGGGATTAGTCATTCTAACTTTTGATGACATGGTAACTTCCCATTCAACTAGACTCTATGATATTTATGAAATGACTAAGTAAGAAAGATAAAAAGAATATGATACATTAAATATTACCTCTCAGACATAGATAACTTAATTTACCATGAAGGATAACAAGTTTATTGCCTTGTGAAGGGAACCAGACTTTAGGAAAGCCAAATGAAAATCAACCTATATTGTTAGTGCCATGATATACTAAAAGAGAATAAACACTACTTAGTATTTTTAGAGGAATTAAATTAGGTCTATTACTATTGTAATAAATTAAGGTAGTATGTATTCTAAATATTTTAGAAGGCATGATTGGTGAGAATAAAAAAATAACTTTGAAGCTCTGGTTTGTGAAATTTTTAGAGGGGTCCCCTATTTCAAAGAAAATTGTGTGTGTTGGCCATAAAAATAGGTTCAAGAAACTTGAATTATCCTTAATTACCTTTAAGGTTGGACCCTAAACCCTACACCCTATACCCTAAACCTTATTACCTAAGCCCTGAACCTAAAACCCTAAACCTTATAATCTAAATTGTAAACTCTAAGCCTTAAACCCTAAACCCTAAACCCTAATCCCTAAACTTGTATTGATATAAACCCTAAACCCTAAATCATAAACTCTTAAAACCATAAAATAATCATTTTATCCCTAATTACCATTATTTAGACTAAGAATTAGGGTCACAAGGATACATTTGGCCCAAACCACACCACTAACTATCCCAATTGACTAATTAACTTGATATATGATGACATGGGGGCTAATCAAACCCAAAAAGACATTTTGTACTCATAAATAAGTAAAAATTCAAATTATCCTTAAATAAATTTATAGTTAGACCCTAAATGCTACAACCTATATCATAAACCTTAAACCTTAAGCCCTATACCCTAAACCCTATAGCCTATACCCAAAACCTTAAACACTAATCCATAACCTTGAATCCTTAAAAACCCTAAATCATAAAATGTAAACTCTTAAAACCCTAAAATAGTCAATTAATCCCTAATTACCATCATTTATATTAATATTTAGGTCCATAGGGATAAATTTAGTCTAAATAGCACCACTATTTACCCTAATTAACTAATTCACTTGATTTATGATGACATGGGGGCTAATCAAACCAAAACACACATTATGTGCTCACAAAGAAGTTTAAGTAACTCAAATTATCCTTAGTTACCTTCATAATTAGACCCTAAACCCTACAACTTATACCCTAAACCTTAGACCTTAAGCCCTAAACATAAACCTTAGACCCTAATCCCTAAATTATAAACCCTAAACCCTAAACCCTAAACCTTAAACTTTAAGCCCTAATCCCTAAATTTGAAGCCCTATAAATCCTAAACCATAAATCTTAAACTCTTAAAACCCTAAAATAATCATTTGATCCCTAATTACCATCATTTAGACTAATAATTAGGTTGATAGGGATAAATTTGGCCCAAATCACACCATTAACTACCCCAATTGACTAATTCTCTCAATTTGTAATGACATGAGGAATCAAAACCAAAAACACATTATGTGCTCACAAATAGATTCAATCAAATCAAATTATCCTTAATTGCCTTTGTAGTTATACCCTAAACCCTACACCCTATATTGTAAATCTAAAACCATAATCCCTAAATTGTAAACCCTAATCCTTATAACCTAAATTATAAGCCCTAAGCCCTAATCCCTAAACCTTATACCTTATACCTTAAACCTTAAAACCTAATCCCTAAACCTTAATCATTATAAGCCCTAAACCATAAATAGTAAACTCTTAAAACCCTAAACCAATCATTTATAACCTAATTACCATCATTTAGACTAATAATTAGGTTCACACAATTTGAACCAAATCACACCATTAATTTCCATAATTAAATAATTTGCTTAATTTTTGATTACATTGGGGCTAATTAAACCCAAACACACATTATGTGTTCAAAAATAGGTTCAATCAACTCAAATTATCTAAAATTACCTTCCTAATTAAACCTTAAACTCTACACCTTATATCGTAAACCTTAAACCCTAAGACTTAAACCCTATACTCTAAATTGTAAACCCTAAGCCCTAATCCAAAAATCCAAACCCTAAATATTATATGCTAAAATTTAAACCCTAATCCATAAACCCTAAACCCTAGAAACCTTAAACCATAAATCATAAAATCTTAAAACCCTAAACCAATCATTTGATCCCCTAACATCATATAGACTAATAATTGGTTTCATAGGGATAAATTTGGCCCAAATCACATATATAACTACCCCAATTGACTAATTCACTTATTATATGATGAAAATGTGGTTAATAAAATACCAAAACACATTTTATGCTCACAAATATGTTTAAGCAACTCAAATTATCCTCATTTAGGTTCACACTTGGACATTAAACCCTAAATCTTAAATCCTAATCCCTAAACCCTAAACACTAAATTGTAAACCCTAAACCCTAAACCCTAATCCATAAACCCTAAACCCTATACCTTAAAAATTAAACCCTGATTCATAAACCTTAAACCCTAAATCATAAACTTTTAAAACCCTAAACCAATCACTTAAGCCCTAATTACCATCATTTAGATAAAAAATTAGGTTAACATGATTTAATTTGGTCTAATTCACACCATTAATTTCCCCAATTGACTAATTCATTCAATTTTTGATGATATGGGGGCTAATAAAACCCAAAAACACATTATATGGTCACAATAGGTTCAAGAAACTCAAATTATCCTCAATTGCTTTCGTGATTAAACCATAAACCCTAAACCCTAAATTTTAAACCCTAAACTAATTAATTTATCCTCAATTAATATCCTTTAGAGTAATAATTAGGTTCACATGACTCAATTTTCCCCAAATCACATCACTCATTACCATAAATGACTAATTGGATTAATATGTGATAGTATGGGGGCTAATTAAGCCCAAAATCACATTTTTAAATCATAAATAGGTTAAAAGAACTTAATTTACCCCTAATTTCCTTTGAAATTAGACCTTATATACCCTAAAACATAAACCCTATGCCCTAATCCTTAAAACCCAAGCCCTAAGCCCTAAACCCTAAATCATAAAATTTCAAAACTCTAAACCAATCATTTTAGCCCCAATAATACAAAATTTAAACTAAGAAAATTAGGTTCACATGGCTTAATTTGGTATGCATGTGAAATGCATATAAAGTAGTCCATGTATGCACTATTTTTATATACATTATATTTCCACCTATAAGGTAATTCATCATATATGAAAATAACACATACACAATTCATATATTTCACATTTCAAACACATGCTTGAAGGATTGGGAATGGCTTGGAATCTTGAGCCTGAGGCATGGACCTGCAAACACATATAAATGTGTGTTTTTGACTAAAAATAACAAAATACTTCATCCATGCTGAACACTATGAATTTTATTGAACTTTTTATTCAAAAAATCAATACAACATCGACTACACTCTTCTTTCTAAATATATATATTTTATATATTTTTATTAATTTAAAGTTATTATCTATATTTATTTCTAAGTATGTCTTTTTTAGAGGTATATGCCACTTCTATACATGTTTGTATTTGTTTATGTATATTTTCATTCATTGATTCAAATTGAAAAAAATTACATGGTTGAAAACTAGACCTAATAATATACACATTCAAAAAAATCTAATTTTTGATATTTTTGATGTATTTAGAGGGGGCACACGATCATCTATACATTATTGATCATATTTCAGGGTCTATTGTCCTGTGAAATTAGTAAAAGAATAAATATTCATTAATTAATTTTACAAAAATATATGTTACAAACTAGATGATCTTATCTAACATTCCACCAAATGGTTTAAAAAAATTAAATGAACCTCAAAAAATGATGGGCCAAATAGAAAACTATCCACTCTATTTTTTATAAAAAACAATACTACCTCTTTGAATTTATGATGTTTGACCTACTTATACTTGACCATTTCAATTTTTTTTTTAGTAGTTTAGAAACTAGACTCAAAATTCTATAATTTATGTTCTTATGACATCTTTAAATTTTGAGTTTAGGTTTCTCAATAATCTATACAATTTGAGGTTTCTTTTTTTTTTAATAAAAACACATCCATTTAAAATTTCCTTTTGGCCCCCCAATTCCATGCACTTACCGAAAGATACATCTTTCTAAACTGTGAGTAGTATGTGTATAATTAGGCTATTCTAAATTAGATGATTACAATTAGGGAGTCTAGAGAGGTGTTGTAAAAGTGATTATGTCTAAAGGCTACATCACTTGAGGATAAAATTACATGTGTTAACAATCATGAATATGTTAGTGCCAATCACATTTATGCATCTCCATTCAAGAATTTTTTGCCTCAAAATATTTTATCTCAAGTATGGAATAAAAAAATACATCTAAAATAATTGGTTCAAACTATTTAAAAAAAATTAATATGTAACCAAGTGAAACTCTAAGGGATATGATTTAGAATAAATTGATCACATTGCCTCATATGCATCCTCTAAATAGATCTAACTACTATTGTTCTTATCATATAATGCATAAAAATCATATGGATAAATGTTGGTATTTAAAGGGAAAAATATAAAATATTATTTAAAGTGGTGGCCCTAAATTAGATATATTAATTTAAAGCATCACTAGATTCAAACACACCTTCTAAAATTGAGCAACCTACTCAAAATGTGGTTATAAAGCATAAGGAACAATTGGAAAAGGAAAAGTGAAAATCTAGAAAATGAAAATTTACATAAAGAACAATTTAAAAAGAAACAATTATTTAAAAAAATTATAATAAGAAAGGTTAAAATAAGAAAAGTTTAAAAAAGATAAATTAAAAAAATACAAGTTGTAACAAGAAGTGTAAGATAAACAAAAAAGTGTACTTGTGAAAGAGGAAACTATGAAATCATATTTTATTGAAAAAGAAGTTGCCAAGAAAGAAGTTTAAAATCAATATGTACATAAAAGGGATAATGTCATAAGCATAATTTAGGACATAACTACAAAGCATAATTCATATTTAAAGCCTTTTATTCTTAGCCCTCACATGGATGGAAATAAATGTAATAATGTCATGGCTGATACAACTTATGAAATTAACACATGTAACATTACACTTCTCAAGTCTCTTGTATATGGCATTCATCATGTGAATCCAAATAGGAAATTTTATCATTTCATCAGAACAATTATATGGGATATAACTATTGGTCTCAAAATGCTATCAAATACATTTTACATTGACCCTACTTTGACTCAATATAATTTCACCCTAGGAAGATCATGGGTGAGATCAATGCATGTGACCCTTAGTGATAATCATGACTGTATTAAATTTTCCAAGGAAATAAACTTATTTTTATATTGAGGGATAGAGCATCTTTAGAATAAGAAAAAAAAGAAGAAATCGTTTATCCAACCAATGCTAATGCAATGACATCTAATTTGTCTACAAAGTAAACTAAGGTACACGATACAAAGGATGATACATATATTAATTAAATTCCAATACATGATGTAGTTTCTTAGACATATTTTGTGTAAAATAATGAATATAATGTATTTCATTCAAGTGTGAATTTCCCTATGAGTGTAACACCATAGTTGGAGAATCAAAATTTAGTTACACATAAGAATCAATATGATGCACAATTATTATTTCCAAATAGTTGGTTTGATGATTCCATATACATCTAAAACATAATTCATTTTACATAGCTTCCTCAAATTTTATAGATTTATAAATTTCCCTCTATTTTTTAATTTTTTCATACATGTGTACATACACTCTTCCATTGATCATTATTCTATCCATTGGCATTATTTATCGTACCCGTTTCCTTTCAATTATTTATCCTAATCTAGCCATCTGTGATATTTATCCTATGATGACACATCATTTATTGTAGTCTTATCTAATTACTCATTATTCATGGCATACTAACTGATCATCCCTACTCATGGACTATCGATACTTGTTATGACCTACAATGAGCTAACATGATCACATACCTTTATATCTAAATAATATATGAGCACACACATTGATTCTTCCCATATACTCTCTTGAGCTATGATATTACAATTTATATGTAAAGTAGCAACACATTTATTGATTTTACTTCTTCTATATTACTACATTGGGTGCACAATATGTCTTGACCTATGCCATCAATTCTTCAGATCCATTTCTTAATTTTTTTATTTTTCCCACTTGGCCTTGTTTAGTTTCAAATATGTGTAAAATATTTCAAAAAATCAAAAATCAGGACCTATGCATGTAATGTATTATTAGTATACACTTTTCATTTATTTTGTTTATCTTATTATGGCAGATTACAAAAAAAACATTTCATAGTATACATTCGTGAGTGCAAGACATACATGCTTCATATTACATGGATTCATAGATGTGGGACATTCCTACACCCAATGATAAACATATACCTACACTGAGGGAATCTCTATGGTAAATCTATCCAAGTTACATATTTCTATGACTTTTTATTTTTATCACATTGGCCTATTTAGATTGATGACACATGTCTTTCCCTTTCTTATACTACTTAGAGTGTTATATGGATATTGTACTTAACCATATGTGATGATTACACATATTGCTAGTGTAGACTTGATTTACTTATTTTATGCATGATGCTAATATTAATTTTAATCTCTTATATGTTGCAATATGTCACCATTGTGTGTTACATTATGTGCCTTTATGTATGATTTTATTTTCTATTTTGCATAGTTTGATCCTCAAGGGTAGATGACATTATGTGCAACTCTTACCATGTGTGACATTTGATTATCCATTATGTGTGGTTATTGACTTGTGTTATATTTAATTATTCATTGTGTGTGGCTATCTCATTATGTGTTAATTTTTTCTTATTGTGTGACATTATTTGATCAGGTTGTGGCTCTTTCCTTGTGTGCCATTGCATGTTCATTGAGTGTTATTATGTGTCATGGCCATGTATTTTTGTGCATATGTATAGATACACCTAGTATTTTGTTCTAAAATTGTGGTGCCATGATTCAATAACTCACATTTATTCTTTTGTATATTGACATAATGCACATATACATCTCCTTGTGTAGTTTATTATTCATTTTTTTTATATGTGATGATTACTACTATGTGACTAATTGCTACATCTATGTTGACATGATATTTTTAGTCCTTATGATACATGTTTAATATATGCTTCGATGATCTATTCATAATAGGATGACATATTATCCACATGTTAGCAATTTTTTTGTAATGTTTAAATCTTTTTATATAACATGATGCATTTAAATATATTCTTTTGAGATAAGTAATTCATATGCTACATTCCTCACCTCAAAAGAAGAAATATTAGTGGTATTGTAATATACATTAAGCCTCCACATTGTTTTTCCATATTTTTGATAAAAACACTAAATTAATTAAGAAATGTTGATTACATGTGTGTGTAAAATTAGAAATATTTGAAAGCTAAAGATATACAATAATCAACTATTTTAATTTTGACAAATTGCTAAATATGAAAAATTACTATTTTTGAAAAGTAATAAGAAGAAATATACTTAGGTTGGAGATTAATATCTATTAAATATTATGAATTGATTGAATGCAAAAATAAGAATAATATATGACTGTAGGATTAGTATCAAAATTAATAATGCAAAACATAAATAGATGGGTCCTCTATAAGTAGATGGTAGTGCAGTGTGCTCAAGTTTATTGATCACATACTTATCTTAGTTGACTATGATAAACAACATATAAAAAAATATGGATAAAGCTTAAATATTGAAATGATAAATTAGAGGCAAAAGCAATAGATGTTTCTGTATATGTCTATTATCGAAGGATAGTGGCATAGTGCACTCAATTTTGTTGATTGTGAGCTTATTTGGGTTGACTGCGCATATAAAATGATCATTGAAATTATTTCACCTATAAATGATAATAAATATGAGATATCAAAATTTAGGTTTGGTCACATAAAAAACCATTGTTTGTATTATCTTTCCTTTGAAACTATTCAAGAATTTTTATAATATGAAAACCTACAAGAAAAAGAGAAGAGTGTAATAGGCTAAGTTGACCTAAATCACCCCCTTGATACTTTTCCATTTCCATGATCTAATCACTCACATTTATTCTTATGTATATTGACATAATGTACATATACATCTCCTTGTGTAGTTTATTATTCATATTTTATATATGTCATGATTACTACTATGTAGCTAATTACTATATGTATCTTGACATGAGACTTGTATGCCTTATGATGCATGTTTAATATATGTTTCAATGATCTATTCATAATAGGATGACATATTCTCCACATGTTAGCAATTTTTTGTAATGTTTAAATATTTCTATATAACATGATGGATTTAAATATATTCTTTTGAGATGAGTAATTCATAGGCTATACTCCTCACCTCAAAAAGGGAAATATTAGTGGTATTGTAATATATACTAAGTCTCCACATTGTTTTTACATATTTTTGATAAAATCACTAAATTAATTAAGAAATTTTGATTATATGTGTGTGTGAAATTAGAAATATCCTAATGCTAAATATATATAATAATCAACTATTCTGATTTTAACAAATTACTAAATATGGAAAGTTACTATTTTTGAAAATTAATAAGAAGAAATATATTTAGGTTTCACATTAATATCTATTGACTATTATGAATTGATTGAATGTGAAAATAATAAGAAGATATGACTATGTATGATTAGTATCAAAATCAAGAATACAAAAAATAAATAGATGGGTCCACTATAAGTGGATGGTAATGCATTGTGCCTAATTTTGTTAATCACATACTTGTCTTTGTTGACTATGATAGACAACATATAAAAAATATAGAGAAAGATTAAATATTGAAATGACAAATTAGAGGTAGAAGCAATAGATGTTTTTGGACATATCTGTTATATGAGGATAGTGGCATAGTGCACCTGATTTTAGTGATTATGACTTTATCTGGGTTGAGAGTGCATATAAACTGATCATTGCAATAGTTTCACCTATAAATGAATATGTGATTTTGATTATTTGACTATGTGTATTCAGCTATAAGATGGCTTGAATTCTTGACAATGATAACTCTTTACTTACTTTAGAGCATTTTAAATTGGCTTATGACTACTCCTTATACATGAAGCAAAATTTGGGTAGAATAGGTTAGAAATTATTAATGTTCATAAATATGAATGATTGTATCAAGTGAATAAAAAGTGTCCATAATCAATGAATCTTGAAATGTATTTATAGATGAATATTTTGACCATTCCTTTTAACTAAACTTATAAAATGCGTGAGAAGACCCAAAAGAATAAATTTGAATTTGGAAACTAGCCATTATTTGGCATGGGATGTGATCAACCTAAGTGGACAAAGATACACAATATCAAAGAAGCCAAAGCTTCTCAAGATGCATGATCACTCCTACACACTATTACCACATTAAATTTGGAAATTCATTTCATACACAATAGACACATAATAATCATACACAATAAAGTATTTATATTATTATCTCAAAATGACTTTGTATAATCCACAACATCTCTCTACAATCTATGAGATACCAAAGGGAGTATATAATAAATAGGCCTAAGAGTTTGTTTTGTGTAATAAAAATTTGTTGCATGAAACCAACTTTAGTTGGGATGGAATATTTACACTCACCAAATAGTATGTACAAATATTCCTCACACAAAAACTAATTAGCTATATCCTAAATCAAGATTAACTCATATAGTGGGTGTGAACATTGCTAACACAAAGTTGGTTAGGAAATAACCCAACCCACTAGCCAGTGTGAACATGAAAACTCCAAAAACCTCCCTTATATACAAAATGGGGAGTGAGAAAAGAGAAATCAAAGAGACTTATGTGTTTATAAAACTAGGCTTGATTAGGTACCCACGTGTAAATGCACAATTAAATACTAAGTATCCCTATGGTAAGCAATCCATCTTACCAAAATACATGGATGTTGATTAATTGTAACCACCAATTAATATATGAAGTGGTATTATATATGAGGATCACTTATTAAAACATAATGATCACAAAAATGGTAAAAAAGAGTTACCAAGGATGACATGTGTCATTGCAATGTGCCCAAAAAACTAGTAAAAATAAAAAAAATTGGAGCACGAATCAAAGCTCATACATAATATTGAGTAGGTGAATTAAATGTAATGAATCCCATAAAACATAAGTGTAATTAAAGGACTCAAAATTTATAAAATATCTAGTGAGAACAAGTGGATCAAAGTTACTATTGAAGAACTGACAAGTGCTAGATATTCCAAATAATAAAAACTATTAAGTTTGAGTCCTCAACTCATAAAATTTCAAAAAATCATAATCATATACCTAAAATATAATATGTGGTGTGATAAGGCATATAAAGGAACATGCCACCTGAATTAGTATGTGCACACACCCCTTATAATGCTAAAATGGTTTTAGTAACTCAAAATATATGTATGAATGAGGCAAATCTCACTATTTAAAAACATGCTAGCTAACACCAAATATCTTCTTACTAAAATAAGACTTCCAACTATAAAATTTACAAATAAAGAATACCCCTAAAGGAAAAAATGGATATGATGGTAATGGGAGAGTAATGGAAGAAGTCACAAGGTTTGCATAATAGAGCACTCGCACATGAATATGTAGAAGAATGAAATAAAAATCCCCCATGGCACTTTATAACTCAGTACCATATAATAATTCACCCAATAACCCAACCCATCCAAAAATGAATACAAATGGATGTTGGAGAATTTAGATCTATGTAAATCTGTTATATAAGGCCATAATATAAGAAATGATCTTAATACAACTACAAAAAATAGGGCTCAATCACTAAGGGATTTGTGAAGGGTAGGAGGAGTAGAGTGTAAACTAAGAAGCTAAAAAGTGGTGGATGAATGTTTTTAATGACCTCTCAATGAAATATTACAAATATAAAAAAATGGTTTGAAGCCCATCCCATATGATTATAGATGGAAGAAGATGATATAATGTGTGAAAAATTCACAAATGAAACATGTATTAAAATATATACTAGAGTTTCATAAGAAACATGTGTGATAAGAAGAATCCTATTACTCTCATGGTGCTCAAGCTTTAGTGAAGTTGAAATAGATCTCATATGTAGCTTAATATCCTCATGAAGAGTGGAGTGAACAAAGGATGGATCTCTATCATCAAATGATTCCAATGAATATGTAACATCTTCATCATAACTTATGTCATGGTGATAATCCCATTAAATAAGTTGAATGGGAATAATAATGCCTTGTAAACTCACATCAAGACCTTCACCAAGGTGACCCATTAAGAGAAGCATGTGGGATATAAAGGCTATAGTGTGCTTTTCAAAATAACTATAAAAATTAGTAGGTACATATGTAATGAGATGTATAAAAGGTATAAAACACAAGCAATAATAATATATGAAAATACTAACAAATCAAGGTCAATAGGTTCAAAATCAATGATTTTATGTGAATTTGGTAGGTGTTAGTCTAAAATCACATCATGTCCAACATACATGGGGCATGAATGTCCAACATACATGTACAACATATTAGTTTGATGTTGCAGGCTAATAATTTTGTTTTGTAGGGAGTGAATGAGGGAACTCTTTCTATGAATGAGGGATCACAAAAATAAATTATTATTCATTAATTTCCTATTCACTTCCTATAGTTATAGAAAAGAAGCCTTTATAAAAGGCACATCAAGAACAACAATCATAGTATTAGAATGCACATCAGTATAAGTATCAAAATGATGCATAGGTTCCTCTTATTTGTCATTAACATAATATGGTACTAGTGCTTTATCCTAAGAAATTAAATCCTCACTAGAAAATGATGGAGGAGGAAGTGGAGTAGAAGGAGGTGGATTAAATGAGGTATCAAAGGATTTAGAAGGTAAATAAGACTCATTTGCCTCCTAAATAATATAATTTTTTCCCAAACTTAATTTGGTGTTGTGGCATTTGTATTGTAAAAATGTAAGATATTATAGAAATTGAGGCTTATTAATTCAATATCATATTTTTTCATGCATGAAATCCAATAATTATCTTACTTTGAAATAAAAATTAGAATGTCATCTTGAACAATTCATCAAAATCCTTTCGAGTGAAAAAACATTTTTTTTGTTTTCCATTTATTATAGTTTGAGGTGTTTAAGGAATTAAATAATAAATAATACATTTTTAAATTAACAACTAAGGTAACAATAAACCTCACAAAAAAAACATTCAAGAAGATAAAATATCCCTCAAACTAAAAAATGTCAGATTCACCCGATAATGCATTCACACTATTCAACTACTAAAAATAAAAAAGATGATAACTAATGGAAAGAAATAGATCCCTTTAAAAAATTAGGTGCCACCAAAAAATTCATTTGTGTATGAATCAAAAAAATAACTATAGTGTGTTTTTATGAGGGGAACTGACTTCTTGTCAAATAGGGTCTCACCCTTTATTATTCGACTAGTGAGATAGAAGTTATGTGCCAAAATAATAAATGTGAACTTTAATATAAAGCTTCATGTCTCAAAAATATTATTAAAAAAATATATGATGGATTCTCACATTAAAAAATATCCATTTTCCAAAATACTCCTCCATAATATAAAAATGTCCCATTTAAATTGTTTTTGGCACCAATTATAAAAATAATTACCCCCCTTTTAAAATATTTCCCTACCCTTAATTTTTTTTTGTCTTATAAAATGTTGGGGGAGGTATAAATACCTTGAAATATCCTCAAGTTAAGGTCTTAAAAAATATAATTGGTCATTCTACCAAGATCTATTTCTTAGATTTTTTTTTCACAATTTACTATTTGTATTTTTAAAACAAATTCAAAAACAGAAAAGACCTTGGTATATGGTTAATGCAACTAAGTGGATGTCGACATGAAAAATGGAGATGTAGTGAGTGTATCAATTAGGGTAAAAATTTGGTGGTGAAATGGCCATTAGAAGGTGCAATACCAATACTAAGGACCATGCCAATATGAATATGCAAGTTGAAGTTGACCATGTCAACTTGGAGTGGGGATAATACAGAAGGATGGAAAGTATTGAGATGTGCGGTGAGATGAGCCAAGATAGAGTTTAATAAATGGTGTATATATTTTGATAACATAGTAGGGTTGGATAGTGAATCCAAATTAGAAACCATCAGTTATACTGTGAGGCAAACACAAGTGGCACATAACTTTGCTTTATTGGAATAAGTAACCTAATTTCTAACCATTGGAGGAATAACCAAGATCAATCCTAAAAAAATATTATTGGAAGAGTCAAACAATGGAAAGTAAAAGACATTGGAATATTGGGAGAGTTTGGAGATTTTACTATCAACAAGTCTATTGAATGGATCTAAAGCACAAACCTTTTCCAATGTCATGTGGCAAGGAGATCAAGGGGTGCCATTTGAGGGAGGAATTCCCCATGGGTAGACAGAAGGGTAAGCCTATTAGAGAGAACAAGTAGTATCATTGAATATTTCATTTTATTAAATAAATATTAATGAAGAATTTGATGCACATAGTGTATCTCTCCATCTACATATGATTCAAATCCATTTTAAACAATATGCAAACTCATCTAAGGATTAATCAATGCATTATCCCAAAAAAATAAATGAGAGAGTTACCATCATTATATCCATAGTTTGAGTTGTGTATAGAAACCAATAACATGAATTTAAATTAAAATCAAGCCAATGCTTAGTCCATAATATGTTTAAATCTAATCTCAAGTAAACACATTTAGATAAACATGTGCAAAGAAATTGTGATACCAAATATAACTATGATACTTGATACAATAACTAGAATGTAATGAAAGTAATGCTAGATCATAGAATTATCAATTATAGGTGTATTACCATGAAACATAAAATAAAATTCCAATCCAAATCAATCCATCACATAATGGAAAAAACTTTGATCAACTGTGGGGTGTCTAAGGCCAATCCTTGCAAATGGATAGTTATATGGCCTTGTCAAACAAAACTTATCTAAATGTTGTATTTTTTCAATTTCGATCTAATTTGTGAAATGTAGTATGAGTGGTTGAGTAATGGATACTTTAAGCTAGATTTGAAACCATATTGGAGAAGTTAATGCTTCTCAATCTACAGGATCACACATGCAAACCATTACCATAACACTGGGAATTTCATTCACACACAATAATCGTGCATAATAAAGTATGTGCATTATTTTATCAAAATTAATTTGTATAATCCATAATATCCTCTCTTTAAAATCTAGGAGATGCCAAAGGGAGTGCCTAATAAATATGCCCAAGAATTTATTTCATACAACAAAACTTTGTTACATGAAACCAACATTAGTTGGGATGGAATATTTTCACTCATTAAATAAGATGTATGAATATTCCTTAAACAATAAATAATTAAATAAATCCTAAATAAATATTAACTCTTATAGTGGGAATGAACACAACTAACACAAAGCAATTTTGGAAATAACCCAAACCACCAGGTAGTGTGAACATAACCACTCCAACACATTGCACCCATGTTTGCCTAATGTCTACCTATCCAAGGAGATCAAAGATAATTATCCTCTATTAGGGATAATTTGAATGTGATTTTAGAGATATTGAACATTTAAAATTAAAATTTATATACAATAATGATGGTAAACAAAGGGTAAAACTCACATATAAATGAATGCCTTAGAGGAATGATGAATAATTGTCAAATATTTGAGAATAAGTCATGTGGTTTGGAATGTGTCAAAAACTAACAATGTCACGTACTTATGACCAAATATCTGTGTCTACATTTGCTCCCTATTTATTATAGAAATAGATTTTTCTAGGTAGAATATAAATTTTTTAACCTTAGTGTGTATAACACACTTTGTCTTTGAGCATATCCTTTGATTATGAAGGGAACTCATTTTAGCAAACCTTGAAAAAAATCATGAAGTAGTCATTTATGCATTTGAAAATTTAAAAGTCTTAACTTTGAAAATTTTTAAATTGAAAAGAGAGAAAGGAATATGAACACCAATATGTAGGTGAAAATAAATTTCCCTATAACCCATAATTGATAATGAAGAACCATGCCCCTTCACTGAAGCACAAAAAGAATTTAAACTTATGAAGAATTGAGAGTGATCAAGTCCCAATTTTGAATAACTAATCAAGATATTTTTTGATGGAAATATGTAGTGTCCAAAATATTATAAATAAGTAATAATACAAAATTTACTAATCCAAAAATGTATAACTATGTTAGGTTCACTAAAAGTTATTTCAAGGGCATTGAGTGTCACTAGACTCGAACAAACATCACCTGCATGAATTTTAATCACATTATTGTAGACAGATCTAGATTCTGATTTGCATGATTGAAAATAAATGAATGAATTCATGCCCCTATCATGACCACATTTATCATAGAATTTTATTTTAAATGATTATTTTACCTTTGATTTTTTATATTTTTCTCTTTGAAACTTTGAAGTTTTGAAATTATGAATTTTTTATATTTGAATTTGCATGAGCATGAATGAGTATAATGCTCCCCCCTCTGAATGTATGCCAATGATTTATAATGATAAGTATTTATATGATTAATTTAAATCATACTTGAAACTTGAAACTTTGTTTATGTAACTATTTTTACACATGCCCATGCATATGCATTCAAGTGCATATAATTATGTCTTAAGTATTTGAAAAGTGAGTGCATATGCATGTCACATGCCCCTATAATCTATATTGATGTGATAATATCTATCATGTGACTTATTTTCGAATCATTTTGAATATTTTAAAACTTTTATTTTATTGTAAAATTTTATTTTTCCTTATTTTGAATATTTGAAAATTTGTACTATGTATTTTTATAACTTATGTTATTTACCAAATATGTTCATGGAGGCTTGGATCTTTAAGACACACCCAATGTGATGCCCCATTTTGAGATTATGGATATAACTTAAAATTCACTCATATACAAATAATATTTAAATATATCATGTGCTAAATATATGATCATATAGTACAATGATAACATGTTTTAGACACATAAAATTAATCATTAAATATTTGATAATGTTTATTCTTGACATCCTTACCCTGTTTAGGTTATTCATCATTTCTATAACTCAAAATATATAAGAGAGCATTTAGTATCTTTAAAACAATATAAATTTCATATATACATTCATATTACAACTAAATTCATGCATAAAATACTTAAGTCTCCTACCAAACATTTTATAGCAATCTCTATCTTTTTAGGACAAGACCTCACTAAGTTAGACAAGGTTGCACTATGGCCTTGTCCCTTAGTGTGGCATTATCCACCATGCTCTAACAATCAATTTTTCAATTTGAGACCTTTTAAAATGGATATCCAATGAATTTTGTAAAGTTATTTAGTGAAAATATTCTAAATATTCCCCTATAAAAGCACATCAAAGAATTCATTTGAAACCCCCTAGAAAACTAATTTCAAATTACTCCACGCTGAGCAAAAGATAACTATTTATTCAATTTAAATTATAAAAAATATATAAAAATCATAAACAAATTTGTAATATCATTTATTTTGGGTCAAATTCATCCATTGAAAATCATTTCAAATAATATTCTAGTTACTTGCATATAGTTGTATAATCATGGATCACACAATTACTTTAGAAGGGAAAAATACATCAGTCTGAGGCTCATTTGAGATATTTAGGAAAAAATTAGATTATGTAAGGTTTTTTTTATGGTAGATCCATTCCCACTACCCCATTTTTCTCCTTTTATTATTTGATTTCTATCTAGTGCATGTGTAGGGATAGGGTTTGTATTTTATAGGTCTTCCATGCATCCATTTAGCTCTCATAAAGAATTAGAAAACCATCATAAGTAGTAGCATACACCCAAATCAATAAATTAGGCACAATAAACTAAGATAAATCCACAATACATCACTATCCTCCTTTCATAGACTTGTCCCTACATAGTTTAAAAATATACTTTTGGATGCAACAATATTTTTAGGTATTTTTAAGCAATTTTCAATCACAGTAAGCCATCACACTCAACATTAAATTTGTTTTAGGGAGGTTTTCAAATTCTTAGGTTCATTTAATTTTTTACCAAGATTATAATTTTGTAACATTTAATAGGATATTATATTGTACTATCAGATCTGTATATTCTATCATTTCCATTTCAATAGTTTAATAAATATTAATTTGATTAGTTTAAATTCAAAATAGATTAAATATTCTGATGAACCTGATATTTTTAGAACATTTATTGGCTGATTTTTACTTTATTTTTTATAAGATTTCATAAATTTTATGTAAATTCTTTACACTAAAATAAAATAGCCTTAGACCTTGAATAAAATCAAACACATAATGTTTTCACTTATTTGACCTTGGATTTAATCTAACATTGAAGAAGTTTATCGTCACCTTGGATAAATATGACAATGAAGCTCTTTATATATAACTCAAGTTGAAATTTTCTAATTTATATACACACAAATATTTTGAGTTTTTTTTCATTTGCTTGTGCTTATTTTATAAACTATGTTCTGGTAGATGAAAAACTACTTAGTGACTATCATGAAGGGCTATGTGATATTTTATTTATAGATATCATGGCATGATGGGTTTACCCCAATACTCAACCATTTTACAACACTAAACATGAACTTTAGTTTCCATACAACTCATGGTAACTAATAAATACTTAAGATTCCTTGTTTATATTATAGGAAGCCTCTTTTATCCATTTGATTTTTGGTGTACTTGATAGGAGTGTATCACCCAGGGAAGTTACTCACACTTTACCCTTAAATATGAGGTTATGGGATAATATTATGGTTATACCTTTGTATCTAGTGATCTAAAACATTGGGCTGACACTAATCAATAAACAAGCAAGTATATTTGAGATCACACACAATTGTTCAAACCTTTTCCTAGATCACCCTTACACCCTGAATATTTTTTTGTATTAAATTCATAGTCATTAGCTCTAATGTACATGATATATTATTTTTTATCTATAAGAATTTTATTTTTTTCATTTTCCATAGTTTTTATATATTATGGTTAGTCAATTTTACTTGTTCTCTACTCATGTTATGCGTTTTCTATATTTTCTATATATTATGCTAGATTATTCATTAACTATGAGAGTGATCAAGAATTTTTTTCAAGATTTAAACAACATATCATATCATATCTCCTAAGAGATATTTATGTGTTGATTTGTTGAAAACCCAATACCTACTACTTCCCATTGGTTAATAATTTTGGGACATTTACTATTCATGCCACTCTTATGATTTTTTATATATGCCCATTTCTCTTTCACTAAACTTCATGGAAAACTCAAATTTTGGTCTTTGAACTTATGCTTGGTTTCAATACTTGTGAAAAAATTGTAAGAGAAAAATTACTCTACTCTTCACCTTGTACATTCTATTTTCTTGACCTTTTAGATTGCCTTCTAGTTAGCAAGAAAATTCATCTTTCCTTACATATTTCATTATGGTATGGTACCATTTAGGAATTTTGTGTTGGCCTTCCTGATCTGATTTTGAAGAGTGAGAAACACTATTTTCACCACTATAACTTGACACTTCTAGTTTTTTTAATTTTTGAGCCCTATTCAAATTCAGTACCATAAAGATTTAACTTTTTAGCATTTAATAATGTAAATCTTATATTTAGATTAAATGTCTAAGATGTTTAAATAGTTAAATAAATTATAATAATTAAGTACTAATTTATTATGGAAGTTGACCTTCTTTGAATTTCTAAAAGTAGCAATAAATAGGTAAAAATATAGACTTATCTAGAAAGTGACTATCGTAGATGATCTAGGTTCTAAATAGTTTTAAGTGTCATCAATAGGATTCTAGAA
This sequence comes from Torreya grandis, assembly GCA_037957365.1. NCBI lineage: Eukaryota > Viridiplantae > Streptophyta > Pinopsida > Cupressales > Taxaceae > Torreya > Torreya grandis. The sequence goes on from JARHVA010004060.1 coordinate 715,118, forward strand.
TTTGTTTTATCATTGGATAGTAGTTACCCATATGTATAGTATTTCCATGTTATTTTAGTGTCCTCAAAGTGGTAGTAGTGTTTCCTTTATGGGATTGTTCCTATTTTCTAAGAGCACCTGTGCCTATGTTTTTAGGTCTTGTTCTTGTGTGCATGAAACCTAGAAATCTATGTTATGCCTAGAAAACTTGATTTAGTGTGCAAAACCTAATCCTCCTTAAAATTATGGAAAGATAAATAATTGTGTATTCATTAGTAGGATAGACTAGACATCCTTAACACCCCACTATGAAGAGAGTTGCCTACATACCAATACTCCGAGGAGGGATCAATCCTGATGTATTTCTCCCACTTAGTGCTTGATGTAAGATCAAGTGAATGCTATAATGAGAGTGGACTTGGATGATAGAATGTGATTGAGATTTTAAATCTTTTAAAATTGGGCTTAGGGCTTATGTAGATGGTAGTATGCATAAGTAGGGTAGAATAGGGATCAAATATACTAATTTTTCTCAATTTGTCTTTAGTTTGAATGTGATTTTTCATCTATTTTCCATATAGTTAATAGGGCTCAATTATAATTGTATTTATAGAGATATGTATCTTATGTAGATAAAAAAATGTGCTTAGACTAACCTTATGAGGGGTACATATTTGAAAATTATCTATTCAGGAGAGTTAGGCCTAAGGATAGTAACGCCCTGTTGGTGACACTAGTGATTTGTGATTGTAGTGTCCCATATGTGGCACTAATTTACACTTAGAAAAGTAATATGCAAGTTGGGTTGGGATCTAAGAAGATAGTCCTACGACTATGTTTTAGCTAACTGTAGATGACTGTGGTTTGTTCAATGATTGGAAAAGTGTGTCTACGGCTCTAGAATAGGTTTAGGGATAAGTTACAAATAGGTTAACTCAAGTGACACTCTTAGCATCTAATTACTACTTTAGGTGATTACATTTAGCCCCCCTCACCCCCGCCCGCACTCCCCCCACCCCCCAACCCACCCACCTTTATGCTAGTAATGTAGCAAAGCAAAATGATTAGTATAAAGGAAAAATAAGTGTATTTGGACTTACCTTAGAAGTGAAACCCATGTAGCTAAGTCTAAGTATGTGAATATGGGATTGTGTATGTGAAACATGATCGAAAGCAATTTCCTATAATGAAACATGCAAAAATCAGTCTGTAAGAGATGATCAACAGCAAAAGACTGTTGAAATAAAATAATTGAATAAAGTTGAGTGAAGAGAGAGGAAATGAATGAATACACCTCATTAGGTATGTGAACTAATGCATGAACTTGGTGATACCTTGTGTGTGTGAATGTACATAGTGATCATATATTTGAATAGTTTGTATTTATTTGATAGCTTGCTCAATCCTTATATGGGTGGCTTAAAAAATCAATTCAATTTTGAATCTAACATTGCCCACCCTTGATCGGTGGATCTTGATCTATGAATAGATTAGATAAGACTGTAAGTGTGTCAAACCCTGTCATGTGTGTGGTGTAGACACTTAAAACTAACTAAAACTAGATTTTGACTATACTTTAGATTGATTCCTACCAAACATTACAAATTAAGCTTAAGAATCATTGAACATCCCAAATTTGTTTGTGCATCATTCATCAAATCTAAGATTCATGTTGAGACATCCCTAATTGGGGTATTCTATCATATGCAATAATAATCTCTCATAGATTCATCCCTACTCATCTTGTGGCATCACAACTATCAATTTAGCCTATGGACCTATTAAGTGGGGTACTTGCACACTTAAATCAAATCTTCAAAGAGCTAAAAGGCTAATCAAAATCAATTAAAAAATTAAAAAAGATTAAATGCCTAGTTGAATTAGCCATTAAAATTAGTTAATATCTAAAAAAGGAAATTCAAAAATTCAATATATCCTAGCCTTTCATCATTGTCTTTATGAGTTGTCAATCTCTTTGAAAACATCCTAAATATCTAATTTTGAGAGCCATGCCTAGTAATTGCAAATCATAATTACTTGATAACTATTAACTCAACTAGAGTTAGTTTTAACTCACTAATGGTTAGTTTTAACCCATTCCAAGCCTAAATTCAACCTTAACTTACCTTGGGTGAGAGTTAAGTCCTAAGGATATAAATACAAGGCCATGCTTATTGAACCATAAACTATTTTGGTGCAAAGTTATTATACACAAATGAATTCAAAGATTTTATAAGAATAGTGTCATATACTCAAATCTTAAGCCAATACACATCAAATCTAAGGTGTCATGAAGAAAAGGAGCTAAGAAACCTCCATTTTCAAATAATTCTTGATGGACAAGTCAAATAAGCCATTCAAAAAAGCTTTTTGGATCTCTCAAGGATGGTAAAAGAGTTGTGTCTTTTATGTTTTTATTGTTCTTTCATTTAGTTTTTGTTACTAAACTCTCCCTAGTGTCTAGGCTAGAGGTGTTAGGATCTTAGTGTTTTCATTTCATTTTTTTGATGAGACTAACATAAGACTAAACTCCACTCTATGTCAAATTCCTAGTTCACATGTTGGCATGCCTAGTGGGACCTCAAACATCCCATAAAACCAAGGAGATTAATATGCCACTTTTAGTTTTGCTAATGGATGCTTAAAAATCTTCAAAATTTGAGTTTTAACTTTGTTTTTCACGTATTTCTATTTTTAACAACACACAGGTTGCATAGGGACCGACATCATTTATTCTAGACCAATGTCAATTTTCTTAGAACCAACATTGATCCCTATGTAAAAGTCATAGCACAATAGAGACATGATTGATGAAAGTTTTCTTGATAATTTTTTATTTTTATTCTATGTCTAAGAGCCTAAATATTGTTTGTCTCACCATTTCCTTACAATATCTAGAGGGATATTTAATTTTAAAGCTCATTTTATAATAATATTTTTGTGAAAAACCATATTAAATATTTACAAGAGCTAACATCAATTTTTTGTGCTTGATGTCAACCCCTCTATGGACTAATGTCGATCTCTATAGACCAACATCGATCCTGCATGGATCGACATTAATCTCTCTAAGATAGAAAAATAAGAAACCTAAGCATTCATTTCAAAATATTATTTTCTCTCTCATTTTTGGGCTTCTAAGCAGGCAAACCCTCTAATAATTGTAGGTCCTAAAGGTGGAAAAAGCAAAGTTTGGATGTGGATATTTCTTACACACTTTGTTTTTGGTACTTAAAATGAACTTATTTTTTTTTCATACCTTAGTGTTTTTTGAAGTATTTTTTTTTAAAATTTGCAAACAACTAATGCCAAGGGGCTTAAATTTCACAACATACTTCATTTTTTTTACAATAGAATGATCTTTAACACTTATTTACATACTCCTAAGAGTTATTTGTTTTATGCTTACTTATCAAAAGTTGTTTTTTTCTAGAAAATTGAGTGATGCATGTATGCTCTCCCCCATCCCCTTTAGGGAACTAAAGTAATCAAAAGTGCTCATTCTTTGCATTATTACTTTAGTCAAAAACCATGAAAATAAATTATCTAAGTACATCCCCAAATCCAAATGGTTTGAGTGACCCCAAAATGACCTTAAAGTCTTTTCACTTATTTTTATTTTTTATGCATTTTAGCTTGTGAGCGGGAGTTCCTTACTTCCTCATCAGTTCTCTAGGGAATTTATTACCTAAGAATTCATCTATTGACATCATTTCAACCTTAGTCCATGGTGGGGTATATAAATTGAGCTGATGAATCATTGGGATGGTAGTTTGAGTGGTTAAACTAACTTCATTAGTGATTGTTGCCCTCAGAATGTATGATCAATTCAGACATCACACTACACTGAACAAGTAATAGATGTAGTGGTTATGAAAAGGACAAGACATTTGCACAATAATATAGTTGACATGGATACAATTTATGTGATCATATTTTGTATTAACCACACTTTGAACTATCTATAAATGAGAAAAATATGATAGTTTAGAATAACCCCACTTGTTGTGAACATATTGTTGATGCAAGATGAGTAGCCCGAAGTTCCTTACCATAGTAAAAACTCTTGAGAGAAGAGGGGGCTTGAAAAATCTAATTTTCATGAACTTTTAATTTTTGGATTAACAAATTAAAATCTTCTCAAGAGAAATTATATTGATAGAATTTGACAGTATTATGTAACCTTGTCAGTTTAAGATTTAGGATGTTACATTTAGGTGTTGTGTCATTTTATCCTTTCTTGTATGGTTTTAAGTCTAAACCATTTTTTTATATTACCACATCAAAATTATTCTTGTTTATACATTACTTATTTGTTTGAGTAGGTGTTATGCCACTCATTTGACATAGTACCTTTGTCTTAGTCTTTTGACAAATCTTATTTGTGTGTGTCATTTGATTGAAAAGGGTGTCATTACGCTGCCCAATTCATTCCAAATATTGTGGATTTAAGTCTTAAAACAAACCATTGATCATATATTTAGAGTATGATAAAATTTTTATGCTTCTCATTTTTACCTTATGTCCAAGTACTAATTTGAAACCAAAGCCACATGTGCCTTTTAGATATATACCTAGTGTCATTATGATGTTCAATTTGGTTTATCTTGTTTCGTGTTTTAGGAAGCCTAGTTTTCTACATTGAGTTTTTAATTAGACTTGAAAATATCAAATACAAAAATTGATTAATTTATACCTATACCTTGTGTAAGTTTTGCCTAGATGTTGATATTTCTCTTTTGGGTTATGTAACTTAGGTTAATTCTGTATTCACTTTGAAAACTATTGTTTGTGCATTTATTTGGGAGAAGTAGTCTATCTCCATGCACTTATTATTTTATGAATTATACGAATTGACAAAGTTCATGTTTAAATATAAATGGTTGTTTTATGCCAAAGTGTTTCAAATTTGTTATATTAAATCTCATACTTTATTTTGTTTAAAAGTCTAGCTTTTGTGCCTTTTGTAAAAGACCTAACATATGCCTATTTCGAGCCTAGCTTGTGTGCCTTCTTTGAAAGACCTAGAAAATTTTGTTTTCTTAGATTATATTTTTTTAAACACTTTATACCTATATTTTTTAATTCTATTTTTTATTCATCCACTTAACCTTTTCGTGTAAGATATTTGATGTTAGACTGCTTTGTACCAAGTTCTAGCATAGACTGTTTGGAGATACAACTCCACTCTTAGACCAAGTAGATCAAGTTCCAACCATTTATCCTCTGAAAATTTCTTTTAAATATTTTATATAAATATAGACTTATTTCATTAAACATTGATCATTGATTTGAATATGTCTCACTATACTCATAGCAAAGCCATGTACAATCTGGGATATGATAATGTGGTCACACAAGAAGACTTTATTCAAAACACTTATGGTAATGATGTAGTTTGTGAGATGGATCCCTATAATCCTTACCAAACTAAATATAGGGAAAAAATCCAAGATCCTTTGGCTCGCTATTTGTTCAATACACCTCCATACTCAGAGCAGGACCAAGAATAAACAACACAGTACCTAGCTAACATACCTTCAATTATAGATAAAGTTCAACAACAACCTATAATGTTACGATGACATTGAAATATGATCCCTATTTATTTGATCATCAATTAATTTAAAATAAAGGAAAACTTTTAATTAGAACCATGGAGGTAGGGGCCAAGTTTCAAGTAGACTTCCCCCATGAAAATTTGCCTAGTCTAGTAAGAGTGTTATTAACTATACCTTATAACCAAAACAACTAGCAAGATTTATCTATCGATCCTCAAGTGCTCATGCTAATGAAATTCAAAAATCTAATATGCTTGTCATAGTAGAGTGCCTCATAGAGGACCACTTTATACAGATGTAGACAACATACTAAACCTATTTAAACTTAACATGAAATTTAAATAACATGGCCATGTTAAATGATCCTCTTATCAAGTTATCTCCTTCAACAAGAGTCTTAATTGAATTTATAGGCAAAGAGAATTTAGGTATAGAACCATTCATGAAAATCACTTCAATTGGAGATAAGTTCAATGCCCCATCTATTGAATAAGTGTCTACTACTTTTATGTAGACAAATGTGTCAAACACAGTGGATAACACACAAGTTTCATCTAATCCAGTCAAAAGTGGTGTAATTGTGTAAAAAAATAGTCCAAAAAAAGTTATATTGGTAAATACCATGAGTGGTTCACAACTACTTCCCAACCCCAAAAAGATACCTTTAATCCTCAACCAACTACTTCTTCAAGCATGTAACCTTAAAGATTAAGTATTCAAATACCAACTAGTGCCTTTACTCAATAAAACATGATGAATGTTACTCCACCACAACATCTGACAACTAAAATTACACAACAATAGGCATAGTCTAATATACCAGTGCAATAGAGGCCAAATATTCCATCATCTTAATAGGGGGCAATAAATTTTCTACCTCATCAAGTAGTGACCAATATACCTCAACATTTACAGACCAACATGCCTTCACAAATGTTATCTAATAAACAACATATGTATATTAGTAAACAATAAATACTAAACCCCCAATGAGTATCTAATTCACAACAAATGTTTGTGAAACTAAGAGTTACTACTATTCAACAAGTGACAATCAAGAAATAATTACCTTTTGTTTTGAATATGTAACAAATACAATGATAAGACCTTGTTTCAAAATAAGTTCACCTTATTCATCTAGGTTTAATTAATATAAAATAAGTCCTTAGTCAATTGAATAAGGCATAGTACTTTACCTTGAGTCATATCCTTCCATCTCAACCATAATTCCCCCAAAACTAGGCCTATATATCAAATCCAAACTAGAATATTTCACTGTAATGCATGCACTTCCAATAATCACATCTTAATCTATGAATGCATGTTCTTGGTTAGTTCCTAACCAAAACAACATTCCATAACAAAACATGTATCCATTATACCACACTTAACGTAATCTACCTTTGACCACCTAGCCTCCACCTTAGGCCAATGTTCCATCTAGTTTCTTGGCACAAAATTGTAGCAAATGAAGGATGTAATTACCACCATCCAAGATAAGAAATAGACCAAGAATTTTAAATTAGATGACATGTTTTCCTACCCATTTAACATAGAGTATTTGTAGATACCATTTCCTCTAGGGTACAAACCACTAAAGTTTGATAGATACAAGGGTAAAAGAGACCCTAAGGCCCATTTAACTAAAATATTTATTATTTGCCATCCAGTGGCTTGCCATGACATATACCTCCTATATATTTCCTTGAAGTCTAGTAGGAATGATTTGGAATGGTTCCTAAAATTTCCAAAGAATTTAGTATCTAATTTTGATGACCTTTCAAACAAGTTTGTTCAACATTTTATATACAATATTGAACATGAGATTTCATTGGTAGATTTGACTCAAGCCAAATAGGTCAGTGAAAGTTTTTCAAGTTATATAAAATGATGGAGAGCAATTGAAAGTAGATTCACCCACAATTTATGAGAAAAGAAATTAGCCATTATGTTTACTAAAAAATTACATAATGAAATATCTTACCATCTAGAGCTTTAGTGTGGAAACACTTTTAAAGAGATCATCGACAAAGTTTTACTAATAAAAAAATACCTTATTAATAAAGGGATTATCAAGATTATCGCATCTAATTATAATCATAATTAGAACCAAGGAAATGACCAAAATCAGAACCAAAACCAAGTCTAAGCACAAGTATCGACACCAGCCTAGGCCAATAATTATGAAAAATCCAAGTAGTTTAACCACAATAAGAATGTTGTTGGAAATGGAGTAACTAAGTCATGACATGCCCAAATAGTGAAAACACCATTTGCTCAGCCAATGCTACAAATGTAAATTACTCCTCACCAACAACCTATTTAGAAAGTGTAACCTTCACATCAGCCTAGACCATCTCAAAAAATGTAGCAACCCTTACCTTTGCAAACCCCTCTTCTAAGGAGAAATGTGCCTAATCATTGAGTTTTCAATGAGCTTTAAGAACCCATTAAAGCCATGATTTTCAAGCTAGTTACCATTAATATGATTATTTGGCCTATTTCAAAACACTATCTTGAGGGAATTTCTTATCCAAATTGGTACCAAGAGAATGAGTTTTGAAAATATCATCGAGTTAATGGACATGATCTATGCCATTATGTGAAAATCAAACATCTCATTCAAAATATGTTCGAAAATAGAGAAATAACGTTGGATAATAGAGCATCTACATCTAATTAGAACCTAATTATCTATCAAAACTCTTTTGCCTAACATAGCAATAACAACAACCAACAACAAAAAAGGCCAAAACAATAGTAGTAATATTATTAACAATCGAGATAAAAATATTAATTCTAGTAGTGATAATATCAACAATAAAATGGATGGAACCAAGGCCAAAATGATGCCAATAACTAATAGACTTACCACACAGTTGCACATGACTACAACAAAGTTGTAGGTCATGTTGTAGGAGGTTGCATTTCCACCATTACCATCAATCTAAAACCAAGTGATAACTAAATAGGATCATTTCTAACCAATTGCAATCAACCAACCTATGCCAATAATCCTTCCTTGACTTGGGATCACATACAAGTTTACCAACAAGCAAGGATTACTAATTTTGGACCTTATACCGATAACTCATCATTACCCCATGACCACATGTAAGTGCACCAACAATCGAGACTTATCCTATCTGGACCCTTTCCACCATCATTTTATAGCAACAATGGTCCTATATATAATCCCAATTATGCAATCACAGCTTAGAAATTAAATACTACCATCCTAGGCCCACAACCATATACCACTACACCCATCCAACCCACCGTACTAGATAAGAACAATCCATTTACCATTTTAAAATAAAATACATTCAATATTATGGAATAAATTTATAAGATGCACACGCCAATTTCCATTTTAAATTTTTTGTGTACATCAACCATACATAAGAACATCTTAACATAGTTTTTAGGCCAATCACACATTCTAAATGACATAAGCCTAGAAAAATTCCAAGATTTGGCTAGACATCTAGCCCCAGGACAACAATTAACCTTTGACCAAAGTGATATGTCATCACTTTTCCCTCCCTATAAAAATTCCTTATACATTGAAGTTATCATAATACAACATAAAATGAAACATGCCCTAATAAACAATGGATCAAGCCTATATATTATGTATTTAAAGCTCATCAAGATTCTTGGATACACAAAAACCAATATTTAGCTAGAAAGGATCATAATCAAGGCCTATAATAATGAGGAGTGAGAATCACAAGGCATCCTCACTTTCTAGTTATCATTGGGCCTTTGACCCATGATACATTATGTTATGTGTTGGACCTAGATCTATCATATAATTTGCTCTTGGGTAGACCTTGGATACATGAAATTAATGCAATCCCTTCATCATTATACCAGTGTCTTAAGTTCTCTCATTATGGCATGGAGGTCACTATTCATGGATATATTTAGCCCTATGAACATTATAACCATTTGGAGGTTGAGTACAAGAGCTATAACCACCGCTTTGGCCTAAACTAAGTGCCCAAAAAGGACAAAGGGAAAGAAATTCTTGTTGATTTTATAGAGGATAATTACATAAAACCAAATTTCCTTGATTCATATTCCCATATGCCACCTCCTGAAATGTCAAATCATTTTACCATCATGACTAATTGCCCAAGAGAATGTTGACCCATGACACATTTCACATTGTCAAGCTTCTACAAAACCTTAAGTCTTATGGAAGTCCTAAATCCAATCCACCTTGCATAGAATGGTAGTAAAAAGGAAAAGGTAAATTATATAGTTCATCTCCTCTCATTTTCACACCAGGCACTAGCCAAGAATAGGACCCACTTGTAAATGATGAATCATGGTTATACAATGACAAATAGGTTTATTTTTATAAAAATGCCAAATACCCCATTCTTAATAGGATCATGGAGAATTATTCTTATCAAAGAGGAGGCATTAGGCTAGATCAATAGGGTATGTTTGAGCCAATCTCCATCACACAATAGAAAAGAACCTATGGTCTCAAATTTAAACTACCTAGGGGTGACCCCACATATCTTATTCATGTTTTAATTCCAACTACTAGTGATGATGATGATGACAGTGAAGTAGAGTCCACTCATAACCTTTATGAAGACCTAGATAATAGCAATTTATTTGATACCTATACCCTTTATACTCTTACCTCCATTAATCAACATAATCCACTTCCTCTTTATCACCCTCAACTTATATCCTGGGACCAAAAAGAATCCACAATGACTGTATACAAATTTGATAATGATGAGGCCTTTTGTGATTTTCTAGGCCTAAGAGATAATATTCCATTGGTAGATCACAAACAAAGGTTTTCTATCAAAATATATCCTGTATCCTATTTTGGAGAACAGGTGAACATCTTTAGCCACAAATAAATAAATAAAACATCAATGTCCTGAAGTGAAAACCTCTTTGAGGAACTTTTCAACTAGGATAAAAGTAAAGAGAAAGGCCAGTCTTCTAATGAAAACTTGTTTCAAGTGTCATTAGATGGGGGTATTCACCCTTCCTCAAACATAGCTCAGGGGACCACCAATGATGAACTTACGTATGGGTTTAAGTTTAGTTTTGAAGAACATGCCTTCAATTGAATCATCCAAGAGTTTCTAATAGTTTTTATGACATGGCCATACTTACCACTAGGAGAGTCTGATTCATCTTGCCTAGGTAAACTTGAAGACTTAGTCTAAATAGAAGACTTTGAAAAATGCAATCCAATTATAATCATTTCCAACCATTCTATAAGATGGTTTAACTCTTCTTGTGGAAGACATTAAAAATTTTAACATTAAGACTCTAGATGACTCGAAATGGATCAAATTATGTGCATCCCTCATTGAGGAGGAATGGACATATTTATATCTCTTTTGAGGGAATTTGTTAACATATTTGCTTGGGTATACTCTGACATGCCAAGTTTGGAACCTACCTTGGTTTTACACCACCATGTGTATGCAATCAAAAATTCATCATGTCTATGAATTAATCCTAGATTAGATAAGAGAAATCACACCTACACTTCTGATTAGGGATGCACTTGTTAAGTAAGAGCATGACCAATATGGGGATCCACTAGACCCGATTATTTGATCACTTGTATCACTTGTCACAACATATCATGTTATGAAGGGTTCCAAATCCTATAGTCTAAAATAATTTTTCAACAACCTTAATGGAGTCCTAAGTTTTTAAATGTTCACTCTATTATAATAATAAGAAATTAAAATCTAATCTAATGCACACCAAAGCTTGTGGCACAAAGTGGGGGTTAGAAATAATAAAATAAACAACTAAACTAAACATGTATTAGAAGACATATACTTAAATCAATGTATATAGAATCCTAATACATGGAGATAAGAATACAAATGCATTATCTATATACTCCTACAAAGAAGAAATAAATTTAAGAATGCTTACATTTAAAGACGAACCTATCGAGCCTCAATCTCTCCCTTGGCCAAGGTGATTCACAAGAGATTATTGTAGTAGGTAAGGATAACCAAGATAAATCAGTTCTAGGATACACAAACTATCTAATAATCTAAAAGAATTATCCACAAGACAATATCTATATCTCCAAAGAAAGTATGGCACCCTAAGCTTTATTCATAAAGTAGAATGGCCAATAAGAAGATGTCCACTTGCACTTTTTAGCTAGTAATTCTTCTCTTATGAAATGGTGGGAAATGACCTTATATACATAGGTAGATATTTCCATAAATATTCATAAGAATTATAGATATATGGAGTTGACCCAGTTGACCTCGTGTGTTTTTGGGACATAAAACATACCCCTAAACTGTACTGGGTCGACCCAGTACAATTGACTATCCAAAAGGGTGTTAAGGAAAGAAAAAGAAAATGGAAAAAGGAAAAATATTGGAGGAGGTAGGAATAAGAATAATAATCTTAGGGTAAATGGTTTTAGGACACGTGTGTAGATGGAAAGTGGAAAAAGGAAAAATAATCTTAAGAAGCACCAATGGTCTGCGCACCCCTTTCTTGGTGTACCCCTTAACACATGCACTCAGAGAGATTGAGACTCGATAGGTTCCTGTAAGATATAAAGTGTCAATAATCAATAAAATTTTAAAAATATTATGTGTATACATATTCCCCACTCTAAGCTCATCACGTTTCATGTAAGTGTAACACGAGATGGTGCTTCAAGAAAAGAACATGATAACACATAATGTTGATGCTAAGTAAAGTTCAGTAAGCAAAAAATAATATAAATGATAAGGCTAAATTTGAAAAACACATAACTTTAACTTACCTAAGTTCCATAGATAAATAAGGAGACTATAAGATATGTGAAGGTGTCTAATATAGAGAACACTAGACGAACCTGTAGAATTTAGTATAAAAAATAGCCAAAAATTGAATTTTTTGGAAGATAAGTATATAGTGGTTAGTAGAGACAGATATTTTTAGGAAAATTTGGCAAATTAGGATTATTAAGGAAAATTTTAGAATATTTAAGGCAAATAAATGACAAAAGGATGGCAAATGAATGACAAATGATTGGAAAATGAAGGAAAAATTATTGGCAAATGAATGACAAATGATGGAAAAAAATAAATCATGTTAAAAAACATGTAAAACATAAATGGAAAAAAGGAATGTTGAACATACTAAATCATGTTGGGAAGTATGTAAAACATGAATGGAAAAATGAGATATCAATGAAAGAAAACTTGAACAAAGATATGTAAGAAAGGGAAAAGTAAGCTCATGTAAGATAGGCAAAAAGAAAAACATGAAGGATATAAAATGAAATGTAATTGAAGATGGAAGACAAACTTGAAGATGGCATATATGAATAAAAACATGTAATAATGGAAAAAGGGTGTAGACTCATCTATTCACAATAGAAGGGTAATATAAAAAATGGAAGAAAAGAATGATCCATAGTTACTTAAACATCTTGTTTTACTCTAAGGATAGAAAAAACTGAAACAAAGTAATGCTAGCATATTTTTAAGAGGTGAAGAAGAAAGAATTAAATAATAGGGGAAAGAAATTTTGAAATCACAATTTGTTTATCAAGGGAGGGAAATAAAATGGGTGGAGGGGATAATGAAGGAAAAACAAAGGTAGAGGAACTCTATCAAAGTCAAGATAATCAAATTAGGTTTGTCAAAATAAGAGGACTTTTAACCTTAAGGATTATGAATAACTTCTCTTAGCCACACAAGTCGTAGGTTAAAAAATGGAGTATATAGATCATCCCATGAGGTCTATATGCATGAAAAGTAAAATAGACCTACCTTCCCATGATGTGTTCCCCATTCTTGAGGACCCCTTATAGAGTCATCGGTCTACTGTGAAGATTGGGTACTTGTGTGAGAAAGTAGGTAGCACCATAGAGTTTTTTGAAATCCCCTATTCCAATCTACTGGCCTACTGCACCCCAAAGGACTTCAGCTCTATGTGAAACTAAATTTAGAGTTAGAGTTTTGATTGGAGATAGGAGATGTGCTTGTAATCACATCTTTTTTGGTGTAAATTTGACTTTTGAGAATTTTATGTTACCTTTTAGATATCATTACCTTTTGTTTCAAATTATTTAGATTTTAACTTTCTTGATGGATTTTTATATATTCCTCCTCTATATGGATTTAGAAAACCAAACATGGGTGATAAATATGACTTTCATTTGAATACTTGGGACAAGGTTGCTAAGAGAGAGAACATCAAAGAGCATAGGATCTAAGAGTCTCATAAATATAGGTGGAATAAAAGTGCTATCTTGACTTTGACCTTATTTTATCCAATATGGAGATGAAAGGAACGGGAAATCATGAGGAATAACACATGAAACAATTTAAATTATTTTAAATCACAAAAAATGTGTTAAATGAAAAAAAAGGATACAATGATAGTAAAGTGTGATTCCTTATCATAAAAAAGAGGGAAATGGAGGAAAACATGCTAACATAGATTGTTGTGTAGATTTCATCTAACAAAAGAAGAAAAAGCTAAAGTTGAGAACAAGGATCAAGAACATGAAAAGATGGTAATGTTATGAGGAGGGCTAGGTCCTATCCATGATCTTACAAAGAAACTCATAAAATAAAAACCCAAGGGGTGTGATAAGTAAGATGAAAAATAAAGTGAAAGAGATAAGAAAAAAGATGGTACTTTTGTGAGTAATGTCAGGTCCTATTCATAACCTTACAAAGCAACTCACAAAAGAGAAACCCAAGGGGGTGCCAAAAAGAAATGTCAAAAGATAAATAAGACTATGGTACATCAAGAGTTTAATGCTAAATTAAGGAGCAAAAATGATCATAAAGCTACTAAAGCAAAAAGTGACATAAAAAGACAAAAGGAAAAGAGGAAAATAAATGCCAAATGTGATGTGTAAGAAAACCAAAACATGTAAAGGAAAAGAATGATGATAGTAAGGTGAAATTAAAATAAATAAAATTCAAAAAAACAAAGAAACATGAAACAATAAGAATAATTAAAATCTATGTTAACATCTGTATCAAAGATGAGCATGTGAAATGCAAGTCTATAAGTCTAAAAAGGTTTCTTAAAGCTGAATTTGGTTGTTATTATGCATTGTAGAATAAGAGTTGGCATCATAAGATGCCCAAATGGGTAATTGGATGTAGGTTTGGGCATATCAAGATGCTCCAAAGTCTAAAGTAAAATGTGGATGGGCATTGCAAGATGCCCCAACATGTGATCTGGAGTGAGGTAACATTGAACCATTGAAATGATTTGCATTTTGGCAAGTGTTTTTGGAGATAGGTAAATGTGTTGGTTTGTTATATTTGAAGGAATGTGAATGTGACATATGATGTGTAGGATTGGTATGAGGAGATAAAGGAGGTAAATGAGGACCATGTATGATATGAGTTGGAGTAGGCATTTGAACTAGCTACTCTTTGGTTTCATGTGACTTAAGAGTTTGAGTCTCAATGAATGCAATGATATGTTTAAAGTTGTTCATGTGAGTTATCCTTTCCTTATTGGTGTAGGAAGAAGGATCAACTATGGTTTGAAAAAAATTATCATATGAGGTTTATTCATTAGGTAGTTTATGCTAGTGTGATTGTTGTTCTTGAGATTGAATTTGAGAAGCTTGAAGATAGTCTTGATAACGTTGTTTTGTGAGAGTCTCAAGATTTAAATGTGGACCAAGAAAAGAAGATAGAATAAATCAATGAAGATCATGACAAGATTCATGATAATGACCTATAGTAGCATGCCACTAACAAAAATTATTAGGAATGTACCATTTTTGAGGAGGTTTGGAAGGATAAAAGCTCATGGGTTTAGAGGGCAGAAATTTATTATTAAGTTGTTCTAGACTCAAAGGTGGGTGGGTTGGGTTAAAATTGGTTGAATTTGATGCACCATTTTGAGGTTGGGGAGGTTTAGATGAATCAATGTTATGAGAAAATTATTGATAAGGTGATTTAGTAGGTGTTTGAGATGGTTCAAATTGATTCATAATAAAGTCTTGCCTTTTTGCTTGGTATAAGTCTTCTTCTAAAGTTTTAGGTGAAAATATTCAAACTTTGTATTGAAGGGGAGGTTTAAGAGAAGTGACAAATAGTTTTAAAAGAGTGTCATCATTCATGTTATGGTCCACTTTATGAGTGAGAGACTTCCATCATTTGATGAAAGTATGAGTAGATTCATTAGGAAGTTGTTTGGCATTGATGAAATGGCTAAGGTAATTTTCAGGAAGGTCATCATGTTGGAATTCCTTCACCAGAGCATTGATTAAATCCTCTTGTTATGATATGTAATGTCTAGGAAGTTGGTTATACCATTCAAGTTCATCACCAACAAAGGTTTTGGCTAAGAGATTAGTGGTAGTAAAAGTATTAGTTTAGATCCATTCCTTATAGAGATTGCCAGAAGACTTAAGAAAGACAGTAGGGTCTTTATTCCCATTATATGTGATATTTGAAGAAATGTTATCAATATCTATGGA
This sequence comes from Torreya grandis, assembly GCA_037957365.1. Classification (NCBI taxonomy): domain Eukaryota; kingdom Viridiplantae; phylum Streptophyta; class Pinopsida; order Cupressales; family Taxaceae; genus Torreya; species Torreya grandis. Next base: position 731,135 of record JARHVA010004060.1, read on the forward strand.
TGTAATGAATGGAGCTAAAGGTTAATTTTGATGATTTTAAAGCATTTTGTTATTCATTGGAGGTTGAGGGATGATATTCCCATTAGCATCTCTAAGAGGATGAGGGACAAAATTTTGGTTTGGTTGAGACATGATGACTTGAGGTGGTTGACTAATCATGTTGTTGCATGTTTATCACTTGAGATTGATTGGTTGTTTTTATGATGTTCATTTGTTTTATGACTTGTGCAAGAAGTTAAGCTGTATCAATATGTGGGTTGGTATTTTTAGGAGGGATATTAGTGTTGGTAGGAAAAGTATTATTTGTGTTGGTGGGAGGAGGATTATTTGTAGGTAGAGGATTCCCAACATTAGTGTTAGTTTTATTAAGTGTGGTAGAAGAAGAAGGAATCTTAGTCAATATACCATTCTTGTGAGGAGTGAAAATAGTATTATCATCAAGGTTTTTGAATAATTGGGAATCATCTAGATTATAAATTTGAGTGGTTTCAACCATGTTACTTTGGGAATGAATAATATTAGGTGATTTTGTTATGAGTGTCAAAATAGGATTGTGAACATTGGTTGTAAGGGGTGGAACATAATGTGAGGTTTCAACATTTGATGTAGATGGGTTGATGAGTTTATGAATTTTAGGTTTAGAAGGTGTAAAAATGGCACAAAGTATATGATTGTCATGATTTGATATTTGTCTAATAGGATTATTTAGATCTACTAGATGGTATGGGATGATTGAGAAGATTTAAAACCATGTGATGAAGAGTTGCACCATAAAGAATTATCTTCTATGGTGGATAGATGGGATAGGAAAGAACAACCCATGTACATTTAGAATGGGTTGAGACTATCAAGAAATAATTTGATAAGATATTTCATTATGTTTAGAAAGGAATGAACAAATGGCTAACAAAAAAAGATAGTGAACTAGATCATCAAATAGAGAAGGTAGGAAATAGTATACGATTAATTAGATTGACCCAGTATAATAAATAGAGGTTAAAATGGGTCTGTAGATAGTATAGGGTTGACTGGGCCAATCTTGTACAACAAATAGAGGATGAAAAAGGTTTTCAAATAGTACATGGTCAATTGGGTTGATCTTATATAGTGGATAGAGGCTAAAAAAAGTCTGTAGATAGTACAGGGTTGAGTGGGTCGATCCTGTACAGTGAACAAAGGCTAAAAACAAGTAGATTACTTGTTTTACCTATATCTTAGTTTCTACTCATCCATTTTGCAAACCATAAAATGCATTAGATTTGTGATTATGTAGAGAATGACAATATGAAAGATGATAAAGTTGATAGTAAGTTGTGAATAATATAATTTTTCAAGTAATGTAAAGAATTAAGTGTTGAAAGAAAACAAATAATCAATTGGATCAATTTTGTCCAATCCAATTGAAGCACACCAAACAAAACCTTCGACTCACACTGGGTAAAGCAAGATCTTGTACACATAATTGAGCAAAGATCAAGAAATCAACTTGAAAAGTAAAGAGCTAACAAATTGGTCAACTTGAATGCTTATTATATTATTAAGAATGATTTTTAATGTGATTGGAATTTGGATATAAGCAAGGAACTAGATAACAATTTAAGGATGGTTTTATGTAATTTGGGTTAAAAGGGACTATAGTGGTAATGATACAATCTTAATATTGGGGCCTAACCCCTCATTTCACACACTATAGTGATAAGAGTGATGGGTGCTTAGTCAATATATACCATTAACCACATTTTATACTTGACCAGAGCATCAAGTCAACTTCCCCCTTGGTGATGAAATATAATTAGGTTGGCCTAGGGTAGACAAATGTCAAAGTTCTTGTTTATGTTATGTGATTTGGCCATGTGTGCATAAAATAGAAATAGTGAAACTAAGTGATTAATTGAAAATACTCTAATTAAACTATATGAACTATTCTAAGCATGCAAACAACAAGAAAAGAAATGTGTGAGATAATTACTAATAGATATGAAGTTAAGTCCAAATTTGAAACAAGGTATATTGTGAACACTATATGCAAAAAATATAGAATAGGGTCGATAGGGTTGAACTTATACTATGGAAGCAAGGTTTGAAAATGAACTGGGTTGGCAGTATCAATCTAGTTATTTCATATAACACATAGAATACAACATTGGGTCAATAGTGTCAATCTAGTTGACTATGAAAGGGCAATTTTGAAGACTGTAAACTATGAAATAAAATATAAAAATAAATAAATAGAGAAGTAGAGAAGAACCTTGGTGGATCAAATATGTAATGAAGAAGATTACTGGTTTATAACCTTGAGTTATGCTTGAGAAACCTATAAATTGGTTTGATAGTATCGATCAAGCTATATAAGAACCTACTAAAAAGTGCTAAAACTATAAAGGGTTGACTAGGTTGACCTAGTAGTCTAAACAAGATGTCTAAAAGGATATAAACTTGTATTAGGTTGATTGGGTAGATCTAGTTTGCTATTATCGTAACCTGTGCACAAAGATAAAAATCTAGGTTGATAGAATCGATCTAGAATGTCAAAATATATGATCAAAATGATGATCAAAATAAATGAAATAAATGAAGGAAAAGTTAACAAATCCTACAAGGGTTAGTTCATGTTGGGTTCATTAGAATGTATACAATCAAAAATGCATCATGTCTATAAATTATTCTTAGATCAGATAATATAGATCACACTTACACTTCTGATTGGGGATACACTTATTAAGTGGGAGCATAACCAATATGGGGATATGCTAGACCTGATTAGGGGATCATTTGTATCACTTGTCACAACATATCATGTTAAAAAGGGTTCCATATCCTATAGTTTAACACAATCGCACAATAACCTTAATGGAGTTTTGAGGTTTTAAATGTTCACTCTATTTTAGTAACAAGAAAGTAAAATCTAATTTAGTACACACTAAAGCTTATGGCACAAAGTGGGGGTTATAAACAATAAAATAACAACTATTCTAAACATGTATTAGAAGACATACTCATGTCAATGTATACGAAATATTAAATACATGGAGAGAAGAATATAAATACATCATCTATTTACTTTTACAAAGGAGAAATAAATTTAGGAATACTTACCTTTAAAGATGAACCCATCGACCCTCAATCTCTCCCTTGGCCAAGGTGCTTCACAAGATATTTTTGTGGTATGTAAGGATGGAATGGTGGGAAATGACCTTGTATGTATAGGTGGATATTTCCCTAAATCCTCCTAAGAATGTTGATTGTATGGGGTCAACCCTATTGACCCATTGTGTTCTTAGGACATAAAACATACCCCTAAACTATACTGGGTCGACCCAGTTGACCCAATATAGTTGACTATCCAAAAGGGTGTTAAGGCAAGAAAAGGAGGATGGAAAGAGGAAAAATATTAGAGGAGGTAGGACTAAGAATAATAAGATTAGGTTAAATGGTTTTAAGAGACAAGTGCGTGGATAGAAAGTGGAAAAAAGAACAATAATCTTACAAAGCATTGATGGTCTACCCACCCCTTTTCCAGTGTACCCCTTAAGGCATGCACTTAGAGAGATTGAGACTCGATAGGTTCCTACATTATAAAAAGTGTTAGTAATCAATAAAAGTTTAAAAATATTATGTGTATACAACTTGTTCTACATCTTGATGCCAAACTCATGAAGCAAAAACTACATAAAATGCATCCTCACATTGTTGTATTAGTAAATAAAGAGATGGAAAAAATCTTAGAAAGGAGATGTATTTGACCGATCAACTATTTATAGTGGATCTCAAATGTTATGCCAGTTAGAAAAAAAACTAGAAGGAATCAGAATATGCACTAATTTCAAAGATAAAAATAAGGTCTATCTCAAGGACAATTTTCCTCTACCAAACATTGACATGATGATTAACTCCACAGGAGGGTATGAAATGATTTCACTGATGGATGGATCATTAGGATATAATGAGATCGAGATTGTGTCAGAAGACCAACATAAAATAGCATTCACCACTCCATAGGGAACATTTTATTATTAGGGTATGCCATTTGGTCTAAAAAATAATGGGGCCACATACCAAAGAGCCATGACCATTATATTTCATGATATGATGCATGACATTATTGAAGACTACATTAATAATATACTGGTAAAATCAAAGACTAGGGTTGATCATCTAATAACACTATGAAGAATATTTGAGAGATTATGTGAAGACAAGGTTAGACTCAATCCTAAGAAATGCATTTTTGGAGTTACTTCATTCAATTTGATTGGATTTATTTTGTCTCATAGAGGCATTGAAGTCAATCTAACCAAAATATAAGTGATTACCAAGATGCCACTATCTTCCAATTTGAAGCAACTCATAGTTTACAAGGAAATATTTAGTCTATCAGATTCTTCATATCTCATTTAGATGAAAAATGTCATCCATTTACACACCTAGTAAAAAGGGTGTTATATTTCATTGGGATGAATAATTCCAAAATGTTTTTCAATGCTTAAAGGACTATCTTGCCAATTTATCTATTTTGTTGCCACTTATACCAAGAAATTCATCTTAATATACCTATCCACCATAGACAAAGCTTTGGGGGCACTTCTAGCTCAACATGACAATAATGTTAAAGAACATGTCATGTACTATCTAAGTCATACACTAGTTTCATATGAACATAATTATACATTTATAGAAAAAGGTTGTTTAGCTATGGTCTTTGTAGCTCAAAAATTATGACATTACATGTTAAATAAAAAGATGACAATTATTTCAAAATTAGATATGCTCAAGTATCTACTATCCAAAATAACTTTATAAGGTTGCATGGACAAATGGATCATGCTTCTAAGCGAGTTTGAGATAGAATACATCAATCAAAAGGCCATTAAGGTACAAGTACTTATAGATAATCTTGTTGAAGCTCCCCTTGTAGATACAAAACCTACAACATTTCAATTACCATATGAATGTATTATGACCATAATTAAAACACCTCTTGAGGAGTATCATTGGAAGTTGCATTTTTATGGATCATTCACAACATATGTATTAGGGTCAGGCCTATTATTTATTACACCATAGGGGGATATTATCCTTAAATCATTATGTATCAACTTTTCTTGTACTAACAACATGGATGAATATGAAACACTCATTTTAGGGATTCATTAGGAAGTACAATTAAATATTTAGCATCTCAAGGTTTATGGTGATTCTTAGTTAATCATCAATCAAGTCATAGACCAATTTCAGACCAAAGATGATAATTTGGTGCCATACAAGGCTATAACTAACACTCTCAAATAATAGATTTTTGATGTAAATTTTAAACACATACTAAGGGCCATAAATAGTAAAATAGATGCCATGGCCACCATTGGCTCTTTGATTTGTCATATAGACAAGGCAAAATAATATCAATTCCTCATTGAAAATATTCTAGCACTAGTTCATGAACCTATAATTATTGCAATGATCTATGATATTGTTGGTCCTAACTCTATATGGTATTCAAATTTTTTTACCTACCTTCATGACCACATTATGCCACTTGACTTATCACATAAAGAAACCAAGGCCTTTATCCACCATGCCTCATGATATACCTTACTTGGACCAACCCTTTATCACCACAAATTTGATAGAATCTACTTCATTATTTAAATTTGGAAAAATAAACATTAGTGTTATGAGAAGTTCATGAAGGATTATGTGGATCCCACACCAATGGGGCCATCCTATATAAAAATATCTTAGGTACCAAGTATTATTGGCCAACTATGGATGCGAATGTAGTTGTTTATGTCAAAAGGTGCAACAAATGTCAATGGCATGCCAGTCTAATTTGTGCCCTATCCAAGACTCTAAAACCAATGCTTACACCATGGTCATTTGATACATGGGGAATCAATCTCATTGGGAATATTAACCCAACCTCATCTTATGTCCATAAACACATCCTTACCATTACTAAATATTTTACTAAGTGGGTCAAAGCTATACCCCTCACATGACTAGAAAAAAAAATTACAAGTTCATATTAAAATATCTCATTTTACATTATGGTATCCCATCCAACATTATATATGATAATGGTATATCATTTAAGAATGAGAATGTCAAATCACTATGTGTTATTCAAACATTACTCAACATTTTTATACCACCTATTACCCACAAGGTAATGGTAGAAGTATCCAATAAAACCATTGTCAACATCCTTAAAAAGATTGTAAATGATGCTAGATGTGATTGGAACCTCTAGATATTCCACACCCTCTAAGAATACCACACTAATTATTGTACCCCAATAGTATCCACTCTATATTCTTTAGTTTATGGTACTAAGGCCATTCTTCCCATTGAGTCGAGTTACCTTCTTTGTGCATTTCACTGAAACATGTTCTAGACAATGAATCTTACACATTAGTTCACCTACAAGAGATTGAGTTACTTGATGAAAAAGGCATGAACATAGTAAATATCCTTCAAACATACCATAACAGACTCTGTGGCCACTATAACTAATGGGTCAAACATAGATAATTTGAAATTGGTGATCTTGTTCTCAAAGAAAACTAACATAATACCATGACCAAGAAGAAACACAAGGGAAAGTTCAAACCTAATTGGATATGCCCCTATATCATTATTACAAATTATGGATCTAGAGAATACAAACTCACTACACCAGATGGAGATGAACTTGATGAGCCAATGAACATTATATACCTCAAGCATTACTTTGTTTGAGGGACTTGGATTATTGTTTATGAGGTCCATTTCCATTATACCATAATATCAAAATTCTTATTTGTACCATACCATTATATCATATACCATTATTTCATACCTTTCCTATCAACCAAATTTATTTTAACCCTCCCTACCCAATCCTTTTAACCTTGGTTCCATTCTAATTGGTTACACAAGAACTTTTAACAAGAAGACTTAGATCAAGTTTCAACAGTGGATATTGTAATCTTGACAGAGGCTATATTTTGGAGTAGTATGATAGTGGTTTGATAGTTGCATGGGTAAATTAATATCATTGACCTATGTCATTTTTTCCTAATATAACCACCTATGGGTAAATTAGGAACAACACCTTTATCATGTCTTGAAGTACCACCTTACCATTCCTATGTTGTACTGTGCCAATTGGCTACTTTGCCAATTTCAATAATTTGTTGCTACCTAGTTAGATTCCTCCACTATAAGGTGGAACTATAGTGAATTGAGGTCCCATCCTTGGAATATATAGATAATGATTGATTTATATTGAGTTCATCTCATTCACCCCTTTACCATGCTCTCTCTATTTTGTGAGCAATTTCAACTTTACACGCTCTCTCCATTTTATTATTTAGACCATTTAGTATCTCATCATCCTCGATTGAGTTGAGGTGATTTGACAATTACAAAAACATTTGTAAACTTTTCTAAAAAATACTAAGCATTGATCTCTTATTTTCCTCAAGGTTTCTAGGATATTTAGCTATATCACAAGAAACTACTTGTCATTTAGTTTCCCCATCCTTACTAGCCTAACATCCCACACACTTGGCATTTTTTGAGACCATTCCCATATTCCTCTATAACACAATCATGTTTTATTCTCATCATTTTCTTCTATCCCATCTTTTGGGAGAACTACATTTGGGCTAAAGTTTATATTGGACATTGTATCCATGAAACTATGTAGGCAGTGACCACTTTCTTAGTACATATGGAGTCAACTCAACCACCACATTCCTTTTCTTCTATTCCCACATTTTATTTTTTGTTTCATTATATCCTATAACTTAGGGTTAATGATCATCATTTTCTTTGTCCTCAATCTGTGTTAACATTGTGATTAACCATTTTTTATTTTTGTTTCATTTTATTCTCTTTGTTTTGTTTTTATTCTTTTTTTATTGTTGTTTTGATTGTTTATTTTCTTGTTTTCCTATTTGTTTTCTTTCTTTGTTGTGCCTTGACTTAGTATATTTTCATTCATTGGGTGATTCTTTGTGCATTATACTTAAGTCCATCTATATTTAAATGTTAACATTGTCATCATGGTTTTTATCATTGGTTCATTATTTTTAGTTGTTTATTGGATTGCATGTCAGTCCTTATGCATATTTAGGCTAAGTTATCATGTTGTTTTATATCATGAGGCCTAACATCATGTGATATAACAAAAATTAGCTTATAAAATCTTATAAATAATGAAGCTATGGTAATCCTTGGCACCTAAAAAATTCTTGATCTATCTGAATCATGTCACATACATAGTAATAAAATACTAAAATAATTTTAATCCTTTCTAGTTAGGATGTGCATCTCCATACTATCAAGTTTACTAAATTCATCTTTCTCCGCTATACCAAATTACTCTTACTCTATGAGTATGGATTTAGTTCATAATCCCCTTATTTCAATTTACCATCTTATTGTCATCATTTGATCAAAGATTATAACCTCATTTGGGCAAATTATTGTATCTCGTACCACTTGTAATTCCATTGATTATAACCTCCTTTAGGAAAATCATTATGTATCATCATACTTTTAGATCCCATGATTATAACTACTTATGGTCAAATAATGGTTTTTTAATTTATTTGGAGGTTACTGATTATAACCACCTTTAGGTAAATCATTATCTTTATTCTTTCCAACTGGGGCATGTTTTCATTATGATAATGCTTATGACCACCTTTGGGAAAACCATTATACTTATCCACCCGATTGGGACATGTTTTTATTCTACCAATGATTATAAATGCCTATGGGAAAATCATTATTTTCCCTTTTTAATGATCATAACTACCTTTGAGAAAATTATTCTCTTGTTACCCTAATCCTTCTTGGAGATAATGATTATAATTGCCTTTGGGCAAGCCATTATCTTTTGTCCCACCTATGTTGATGATTATAACCACTTGTAGTTAAATCATCATGTTTGTCTACCCAACTAGGGTAGCTCTATATGCCACTGATTATAACCACCTGTGGACAAATAAGTCTCTTCCATTGATTTTATCTTTTTAGTCCCATCATTTCCTCCTTTTGAGGGACTAATTGCCGACTCTTTTTCCAATCGTTACCTCAAAGGGGCATCTATAGTTCATCCATTGCCATTAAATTTGTAAGCATACATGACCTTAATTTATTTGAGATGTTACTATGCCTATAACTTTTAATGCCTTCCCAAATAGGGGCAAACTATAGACACCTAAAACTAGCCACAACTGGCTTCTGACTAGACTTTAGATTGATTCCTACTAACCATTTTAAAAACATCTCAAATTTGATTATGTATCATTAATCAAATCTCATAATCATGTTGAGAAATTTCTAATTAGGGTATTCTATTGTATACAATAATAACCTCTCACAGATTCATCCCTAATCACCTTACAACATCACAAATGTCAATTTGGCCTATGAACCTATTAAGTGGGCACTTGCACTCTTAAATCAAATATTGAAAGAGGTAAATTTCTAATCAAAATCAATTAATAAATTAAAAAATATTAAATGTCTAGTTGAATTAGCCATTTGATATTAATGAATATCTAAAAAAAAAATCAAAAATTCAAAATATCCCAGCCTTTCATCATTGCCCTTATGAGTTATCAAGCTCTTTAAAAATATCCTAAAATATCTAATTTTGAGAGCCATGCCTAGTAATTGCAAATCGTAATTACTTGATAATTATTAACTCAACTGGAGTTATTTTTAACTCACCAAAGGTTATTTTGAACCCATTCCAAGCCTAAACTCAACCTTAACTCACCTTAGGTGAGAGTTAATTCTTAAGGCTATAAATACAAGGCCATGTCTATTGAAACATAGGCTATTTTGATGCAAATTTATTATATACAAATGACTTTAAAGATTTGATAAGAGTAGTGTTATAATTCTCAAATATTAATCCAAGCCACATCAAATCCAAGGTGCCAAGGAAATAAGGAGCTACGAAACCTCTATTTTCAAAGACTTTTTAATGCACAAGCTGAGCAAGCCATGAAACAAATCCATTTAGAGCTCCCAAGGAAGGTAAACAAGTTATATTTTATGTTTTTATTATGTTTTAATTTAGATTTTATTACTAAGATCTCCATAGTGTCTAGGCTAGACGTTTTAGGATCTTAGTGTGTTCATTTCATTTGTTTTATGAGATGAAAACATGACTAACCTCCCCTCTATGTCAAATTCCTAGTTCATAGGTGGCTCAAGAACTCAAGTAGGCCATGAATGCATCATTTCCCACCTGTGTGAAGTAGATACATCTATAACTAAACTACACAAAGTGTTAAAATTAGCTAAGTAAATATAATTGTGTATGTTAGCTCTATGACACTCGAGTATATTAGGTAGTTTTTGGCCACTCAAGAATGCCAACCACTGTAGATGGAGTAAGACATAGATCTAATGAAAACCTAAAATGTGATAACAAGTATATATAGTGTAAATAATAACATGGATTTTTCCATTCCATCTAATCAACCTATGTTTAGATGAGTATATATAAATTATGTTCCACATACATGCCCTCAATCTAGTATCTAAGTATAATGAATCTAAAATGAGTATGTAATAACTAAATTTGTGCAACTATAATAAATGTGGGAGTGATCATGTCATACATGATGCCCTAAATTTTGAGTAATTGGTATGAATCTGAACTATATTAAATGTATCTAAGTAAAATTTGAACATAATTATCAAATCTATGACTATATCTATACAAATTTGTATTATACCTACTATACTAGTCTAAATAATCTAGACTATCCTAAAGCTAGAGATACTAGATAATAGTGCACTATAGTTGAAAATAACACCCTTTGGTATTAGTGTCCCAATCTAGGAACTAATTTTTTCCTAGTCCAAAATTTGGGTGATCTAAACTATTGTTCAAGTCTCTATTTTTTCCTATGTCTGCCCTGTGTTTGGTTTCTAAAACTGAGCATGTGTGATGAAATTTATCTCTAGATAGCAAAGTAGGAGCCTGATCTCTATGAAAAAACCCTATGAATTCCATATATTTTGAGGGTGGTTATGAAATTTACATAAGAATTACCCTCTAAATAAGTATCTCTACAAAATGTGTTATCTGAAGCATGTGCATGATATTCCAATACAATGTATAAACATAAAATTAGAATGTAAATAAATCTGAGCATAAGTAGGTAATGTAAGATGTATGTTGTAATATAGCATTTAAAAAGGGTGTAAATATAGATGTAATCAATGTGTATAGAAATAAATCTAAGTAACTACCTAAGGGGATGGGGCATGATGTCTATTATGGCTCCTAATTAGGAAGGGTAGATGCATAAGGTCCCTCATGGAATCAAAAACTGGTGTGTGTGTGTGTGTGTGTGTAATAAACAAATACAAGTGTCATGGTGTAAAGACATACAATAAACCATACATACAAGAACATACATACATAAAAGTAGGCCAAGGGCAAAAAATACAAGGGACATGGGCACATGCCACTAAATATGAGAATGAAGACATACATGGACATGTTCAAATGTCCACATGTGTAAACAACAAGCAATTTGGCTTAGAGCCATATAGAAGGACATGTTTAAATGTCTACATATAGAAGCAAGAAAGCATACACAAGGGATGTGGTCACATGTCCAAGGCATAAAAATAGATAAGTGGCATAGAGCCAAATAACAATGGCATGTTCAAATGCCCTCAAAGATGGAAGAAGCATAAAAACATAATCAAGTCTAATCTAGGATAACTAGAAATGAAAGCATGTATAACTATGCAGTACAAATCTATGTAGATGCTAGGATGCATATATACTGAGTCTAACTAGTGATAGTTGGAAAAAAATTGAGCAATAAGGAACAACGATCAATATCAAGATAGATTAATGCATAAACTAGAATGTATTATATATAAAGATCAAACTTGGTTATAGTAATTATGTAGGAGATGCCACTAAGTGGGTGAATGTTTAAAATATATAAACCTAAATTGGTGTAAATGCCCCTAGTGGGTAGATGATAGATAGTCTAGATTAGTGTAGTGGACCAGAGTCATGTTTGTAATCTATAATCACTTGATAAGAACAAGTGAAGCATATGTGTATGATAAAACCAACTATACTAGGATAGCTAACAATATGTAATATTTGACAAGTAGTAGAAATGTAAACATAGAAATGCATACAATCTATAAATTTTTTTTTGAGTAATACTTAAATGTTTTTGTATTTTGACATGTTATATTTTTTTAATCTTCTAAGTATAATCTATGTACAAGCAAATGAATATAAACTATGTACAAGGAGTGTGAGAGAGAAAGAATTATGTTATGTACAAGATTATGAACCATACTAACCCATGAGTCTCATGGGAGACTCACTATCACCATCACTTATGTCAAATAGGGGAACTATGATCATGTGTGTGGTGTGAAAGGGAAACTATGAGCCCATGATCTATTATGCTTTATAATCTAAGTCTGAAGCTCCCTATGTGGTGATACTATGATGTTGTGGCACTGACTATGATGCCCTTGAACTATAGGGGTATTAGGGATCCATATGGTAGAATTAGAAGTTTTAAGTTATGTAGGTGACTTATGTTAAGAACCCTTATAACCTAATAAATTTGATCTTATCATAAAATGAGTAGAGAAAGGTCCTCCAGAATATATGACATATTGTTGATGCAAGGGTCTCTCTAGTAATGGTCTTCATGGGAGAATATACATACATGTAGATACCATAGGATTAGAATTGGCCTATTATGATTACTATACTAAATGATATGATATAAGCATAGGATCTATACTCTATATTATAATTGATAAACATGTAATATCTGGTAATGGTGCTAAAACTATAACTAGTGTCTATGATGGAACTATATACAAAAAATATGTTGTAACTACCTATGGGATGGGTAGAGGATACTCATATGGGAGACCCTCAACCTTAACCACATGATTAACATGTTTATACTTTAGGCATAATTATACTATATATGGGGTGCCTTAGACCTAATGTAACATGGCTTACCCAATAATATATCGAATACACCCACACCAGGTACTACTAGGAATTGAGTGGCTATGTGTACTGGTCCAACATGTATTGGAAGCACAATCCTTGATTGAGATTTAAACATGGCCACTAAAACCAATAATGAATTTATCTATGGGTAATATATCCCACTCTATGTAGCCTAAGTTTTGTAAGAGTGTCATGGTTCACATGCTTATGCTTGACCAATTATAAACCATAAAATTATGAATATGATGGTGGTCTGTGTATGCTCTTATGAAGAACACATGTAAATCTATGTCATCATCCAAAATATCTTGTTCTAAAAATGTGATAAGTGGTCTAGGTGGAACTATAGTGTGATACATGGCAATAATATTATGCAGTAAATGTGTCTCCTTTGTAACTATGTGATAGGAATCTAGTGGTGGATGTCCCTAGTATGTATAATGAACAACTGATGTACTCGCTACCTCATTTTCTGTATGCTTTGGGAAATAATCAAAAAATATCTTTAGTTCCTTAGCCTCTATTTTATATTGTTTTGGTGCCTATATGGGTGTTCCCACATAAATAATGTTAGCCTTAATAAGATCTTGTATCTTTTGCTTTAGACTAATGCATCTATTTATCATGTGGCCTAATGCCCTGTGATACTCATAGAATGCATCTAAATAATAAATCTTTATAAGAGGCTATGTCACATAAACCTCTTTATTGAGAGAGAGAGATATGACATTGCATTCTAATAGTTGTTTTAGAACTCATGTTGGTGACACTGGAAGATTAGTGAAGACTATGCACTGAAGAGTGAATAAAACCAATCTAGAAGATGTCTCATAAGTTGCGTTGACTATGGCCTTTTGATCATTTTTGTGTTTTATGGCCCTTACCTTGTATGGATGTTTGTTTTAACTCTTAATAGTTGATTATAAACTATTTATGTACTTGTTTTTGCCCATTGATAAGAGCTTAACCTCTCTTTCCTTGACTATGTGGTATATATCGATAAATGTGGTAATTTTTTTGAACAAGATAGCTTCATGTAGTTTTTGTAATAGAATTTGTTTAAATATATCCTAAATCTCTATCTACTATGGGGCTATTCAATTTAGATCATATTTTATTGTATCGTAAGACATAATTGATGATAAGCTCATTTGACTTTTGCTTTAATTATGCCACTTGGGGATATGATATCTTATCACTAATGTTGATAGAGAAGTGTGTTAAGAACATGTTATCTAATGGATTAAATGCCATGATAGATTGATTTGGAAAATCATAGAACCACTATAGGGTATAATATTTGAGACTGTGTGGAAATAACTTTGTAAGAATACAATTATTAAACACATATTCTACGCATGTTGCATGAAAGGCTTTGAGGTGATGCTCTAGATCACCCTTGCTATCATATAATGTAGTTTTTGGAGACATGAAACCATATGGAAATGGATTTATTTATATGTGATGTGTCAAAGGTATATATAAGAGAATGTTGAAATCCAAGGCATGTGAGGGCTTAGTTACTCCCTTCTCAAGATGTAACACCTTAGACTGTAGAGTTTGAAACTCATGCATAAGGGATTGTAGATATGGAGTAGAGGAAATAGACACAAGTGGTGTATCTAACATTGATGGTTAAATAATAATCTTGGGTTGTGCTATTTGATTTGGTTGAGTTAGCCCCACTAGAGGTGTAACAACATTATCAACTGAAGGGGTTAAATATTGACCCTTATTTGGCTTATTCTTGATTTCCAATATGGCCTATAGAATATGTGAATGATCAAGGGGATGTTCCCAAATTATATCTATGAATCCTTGTAATACCTCATATTTTTTTATAATTATATCATTATTGGTAAGTGGAGGGAGTGTGTCTTTATTGTCAATATGTACCTCATATTGTTCTTGGTTATATTGTTCATCTTCAGATGCATTGTCATTGAATTCCACATAATCAAGGTGTGAAGGATTTATATATAAAGTTATAATAGGTTCCTTTTCCTTGTTTTAGGCTTGGATATTAGGAATTTGAATATGCTCTATAGGATTACCACCTACTCTAACACTTCTTCTTAATGGAAGAGAGATATCTTTTTTAGATGGCATATAGTAAACAAATTAAAATAGAGATACTAAAATATAATATATGAATTATAAAAAAATAATATCATTGAATGAAAATTGGATAAAAAAGTACACAAGCCCTAATATCATCTAGGGTTGGGGTTTTTGAATCTAGTGTTTCTTTGCACAAATTTATGTTATATGTGAAATAGATTGAAACCCTGATGTGAAATTGATTTTAATTAGCTAGGTCATCTAAAAAAATAGAAAATTAGAAGATGAAAACCCTAAATTATTTCAAAAAAAATTAGATTAATGAAATATAGGGTTTTAAGCAATATTTAAAGTAAGATGGGTTTACCAAATGATTTAACTTTTCAGGGTTTAACAATGTAAATACTATGTTTAGATTAAAGGACTAAGACGTATAAATTAGTTAAATAAATTGAAATAATTAAGCATTGATTTGTTATGTAATTTGAAATTATTTTAATTTATAAAAATAACAATAAATAAGAATAAATATGGACTTATCTAGAAAGTGACTGTCATAGATGATTTTGGTTCTAAAAACTAGGTTCTGAATAGTTTTAAGTGTTGTCAATAGGATTCTAGAATCTATTTGCATACTAGATAGTAACACCCCATATGGATAGTATCACCATGTCACTATAGTGTCCTCAAATTGGTGGTAATGTCCCCTTTGTATGAGTATTCCTATTTTATAGGATCACTTGCACCTATGTTTCTAGGTCCTGCTCTTATGCGAGAGAAACTTAGAGCTCTATGTTATGCCTAGAAAACCTGATTTAGTGTGTAAACCTTGATCCTCCTTGAAATTATGGCATGAGATATAATTTTGTGTTCATTATTAGTATAATTTGGACATCCTCAACACCCCATTATGAAGAGAGTTTCCTACATACTAATACTCTAAAGAGGGATCAAGCTTGATGTAGTTCTCCCACCTAGTGCTTGATGTAAGTGAAAGTGAATACTAGAATGAGAGTGGAATTGGATGCCTTGAATGTGCTTGAGCTTTGAAATATTTGAAAATTAGACTTAGTGATACTATAGATGTTAGTATGGAGTATTAGGTAGAATAGGGATAAAATACCTTAATTTTTATCAACTTGTCTTTGGTTTGAATTTTATTTTGCATCTATTTTCCATCTAGTGAATAGAGGTCAATTAGACTTGTATTTATAGAGATTTGTATCTTATGTGGATAATAAAATGTGATTAGGCTTACCTTAGGAGGGGTAAACATTTGAAAAAGTATCCATTCATGAGAGTTAGGGTTAAGGACATTAGTTCCCAATTGGAAACACTAGTGCCATGTGGCTGTAGTGTCTCAATGTGGTGCTAATGTCTAATTGGTAGACTGCTGAGCAAGTTGGGTTGAGATATGAGAAGATAGTCCTAAAACTAGGTTATGGTTGACTATATGTGACTATGGTCTACTCAATGATTGAGAAAGTGTGTCTAAGGCTCTAAGAAAGGTTTAGGGATAAGATAGAAATATGTTAACTCAAGCGACACTCTTAGCATCCAATTATCACTTATATGTGATTACACATAGATTATTCTAGAAATATCATTAACATGTAGCAATACATTACTATTATTATATTGACCATTATTAGAAAATAATGTCACTTTCTAATTTACATCAACATTGTTACTAACTACAATTATACATGTAGAGACATATAATAATTTGTATGCATATCTTTGCTCACATTAACTAATAAAAATGTATAGTTTTCCTAATATAGAAGTAGTAGATCCAAAAACATGAAATTAATTACATTTGGTGTTTACAATAACCATGCTTCTTCTAGTCTTGAATTATGCATGGATTGTGTGGGAATTTTATTTAGAGTGTACAAACTATATTCACAACTTTTGCCCAATACTAATGTGCTACGTTATGGCTATCTACCATACACCATGCCATCTCCATCGTTGTCTTGATCTACCTTATTATAAATCAATTTTGTTTTTTATAATATTGCTTGTGTATATATTCTTTATTTTAGAATTATTGGCATATTTTAGAGACAAAATCAACCCAGCTGACTAATCTAAGATATTTTACATGTTTACATCCATGTTTATATACCATAACCTTCCAAGCAACAAAGTTAGAGAAACATTTTGACTTTTTATGCAGAAAAATACCACATTTTCCTAAGAAATTCATCTATAGTCAACAAGTAATATAGAGCTCTATATATTGAACGTGTCTGCATTGGGATATGAAAACCCACCTATACCCAATCTAATGCATTCTTAATTATATGTTTCTTACCAGTTTCAAATGAATGTGAAAATTTATTTATCTTTTTGACATCTTGAACATACATTTTGACTATTTTGAATATAAAACATTTCATTCACCATGTTAGTCCGAGTTAATGTATGAAATTTTTCATAACCATGGTGACCATACCTCTTATGCAATAGTTAAATAGTACTTGCAACCAATGCTAGTGTATACTCTTTTGCTATTTTGGGATCGACCAACTTATACAATTCCTTGTTACCAATACCAATATCAATGACTTTATTTGCATGAAGATTACTTAGCATGTATATATTTCATTTAAGCTCTACAAAAAGGTTAAGATTCATAGTTATTTAATTTTATGGAAATAATATCTTTGTTAATGTTAGGAACAAACTATACATTTTTAAAAGTATAAGTAACAAAATTACATGAAATATGACATCTCCATATCCTTTCACATAATGAACCCAACCATCACCTAAGGAAATTGATCAATTTTAACTATCATCTTATATTAAGTCAACATAATAGTATTTATGAAACATGTAGTGTGTTGATGCACTTGAGTCAAAATAAAATATTCTTGACTTCGCTGACTGATTCTATGTCGCTATAAATGCAAACTCACCCATTGAAATTTGTTCATCTTCTTCAACCACATTTGCATATTGTGACTTCTTTCTATTATTTTCCAAATCATATTATTGCTTACAAAAATATTTATTCACATGACCAAATTTATTACAATAAAAATACTTATGTTTAGATTTAAAAGTATATACATTGTTATTAGAGGATTCTTTTGAAGAACTATAATTCCATAATTTATCCTTGATATATGATCATGCCATGATCACTCTTTCTATAGATTTTGATGTTGAAGTAGTTGAATATTCATGTAATCTTTCCTTATGCATGAGAAGTGTTGATAATTTATCAAAATATAGTGTTTACATCTCTATGATCATATGCAATTAATCCACAAAGTAATCATATGATGATGGTACATTATACATGGAAATATAAATTAAGTCTTGCTCATCCACATGCTTTTCCACTACTTTTAATTGATTATAGATATCCTTCAACTGTAATACAAACTTAGAAATTGAGTCACCTTCTTATATCTTAGTGGAAAATAAAAAAATATTTAAATATAATATATGGCCAACATTATAATCCCAATATTTTTTTCTAAGATGTTTCCACAAATTTGATGCAATAGTCACATTTCTAACTTCTAGTATCAAATTATCAACTACTAAAAGTTTTAATAGCATCAATGCTTCTCGATGACATTTATCATAGTCATCAGGTTGTGAATTTGGTCTAGTATCATTACCAAATATAATTTGATCTATATTCTGATACTCATAAACTATACGTATCTTATGATTCTATAAACTAAAGTTTTTGCTTGTCAGTTTTTATAAATCTAGCAATAACAGGTGTTGTAAACTAGCCATTTTACCTAGTTTTTCATTAAAAAAATTAAGTAGGAAAAAATATAATGGATTTAAAAAAAAAAACCCTTTTACAAACTAATTTAATCCTAAAAATCAATAATTTTACTAGATTTTAGCAAAAAATTCCTTATAGTTATGAAAATTTTAATTAATCAATTTTTGTAAAATTGCCTAAAAAATATAGAAAAAATTAATTTAAAGTTTTAAACACCCTTTTGAAAAAATTATTTTTGTGTGTGGATAAGGATTGAAAAAAAATCACTTGAGAAAAATTCAGGTTTTTCCTCCTTATAATTCCTATAGCTACAAAATTAACAATACCATTTTATTTTGGGCAAATTGAAGGTACTAATGCAAAATTAAAAGTTTAATTTTTGAATAAAATTTTAAAATAATACTTTTTTCCCTAAATTTTTATGAATTTTTTGAAACTTTGGCTTAAAATTTAAATTATTTTAATCCATAAATAAGATGTAACTTATGTATGCTTATGAAACATATGGCACAATGTGGTGCACTTCTGTAAGTTCATGCCCTTTAATTAAATTTGGATAATTGGTTTGGAGCTAAATAAACACTAGTATGATCTCCTTGCCTCACACTTGATACACCATCCTCTTTTTTGGTTGTAATCATAGAATAATAAAAACACTAACAACACAATGGCACACAACTTCCAACACCATGCCTCTTTTTGCACAATTTTTATGTACCTAAATATTTATTCTTTCTACACTATTATGCCTCTTATAGGCTCCCATAGGTTAGAAGAAATAGTAAACTAGAAAATAATGTTTTTTTAACCTTAGAATGGGAATTTTATTTAGGTTAGGATGGTTTCAAACCTCATAATTCTCGCTGTGGAGTGCCAACCATAAAAAATGTTTTGTGACTCCACTTTCCTCTCACCACATCCTCCTCTTGCTTTTAGAACAGTAGGAGTAAGGAAATTTTGGCATGCACATTTCACCATGTCTTTGGATAATTATTTTTTCTCATTCAAGATCTTCATCGGCTCCTATTCCTCCCTAATAAAATCTCTACCTCACTCCCTCACATAGATTTCCTCTGATGGTTCACATAAAATGGGCTCTAATTACCATATTATAAAGCATGTTCAATGAGAAACAAAGTAATCCACACATCTTATTATTATATAGTAACATTTAAATAGGCATATAATAACCCCTATAATCAATAAGGTAAGAAAAATAATAAAATAATGGAAAACAAAGAATAACTTGACCTATATAAAAACACAATAGCTTATTTTAATATTAACAAACTATAACAACTATTAAAACATTATTCATTTATAATAGTAATAATGTTAAATTGTCAACACCATGGTTTTGATAGAATATGACATTAATGATTATTATTATTATGATAATATTATAATGAATGAATAAAATGACTTTTCAAATTCTTGAGATTAAGTGTTCATTAACTTCAATTCTATCTTAGATTCCTCTTTATATTCTCTTATATATTCTTATTTGGATTCTTCCATAGATTCCTCTCTGGCTTCTCCTCTATATTTATCTTTGGATTTACCTTTGGTCATACCTTTATATTCCTCTTTATGTTTTGTTCTAGTTTCCTCTTTGAACTTACCTTAGGTTACACCATTAAATTTCACCTTGGAATCTTCTCTAGATACCTCTTTGGTCACACCTATCGATTCCACCTCAAAATATTCTATATATTCATATTTCATCACACCTCTATATTTAATCTTGGAATATATTATATATTACTCTTTAATCACACCTTTAGCTTCTCCTTTCAATTACACTTTGGTTTCTCCTTTAGATTCCGCTTTGGAATCTAATGTAGGAGCATAGGATTAGAAGATTCATTTTGTTTCATTTATTTTTGGTTTTGGATTTTAGTAGGGTTAATAAGTTTTATTTAGTCATTTATAAGGTTTTTAGACTTATATAATTCCAAAATTTGATTATTTGAGCATAATAATGATTTTCCCACAAAAACTATCTTTTGAAAGTTTGAATTTATAAAGGACATTTGAAGGGTTTTTATCATCTCATAGTATAACCAAATGTTATGGTCCTTCATGTAAGGGTAAATTAAGGTATTTTAAATGTATATAATAATTATAATGTCTTTATTCATAACTAATTTTGTTAAACTCAACTAAGGTTAAGATTTAAATTGAGTGAGGAAGTTAGTTAGAGATAGTTTATGAGATTGAAGTGAAGAAGGGAGAATGAGGAAAAAATTAGTATAGTTTATTATTACATGTTAAGGATTATAAAATAAGAGAGAATACCAAAACATCCAAAATGTAGAGAAAAAAGGGAGAAGTTTGTAAAACAGGGTGATAAACAAGGTTGTGTAATGTTTTTCACTAAAAAATAATGGAAAGAATGTCTTATTGAGATCCATAATTCAATTAAACTATAAATATTCATGTGTGTATGTTTTTATTTTTTAACCACATTAATTTATTTGGAAGGTGTTCTTGCATGTTTCTATCTTGAAAAAGACAACTGCATGTTTCTACAATCAAAATAAGGGTTAACAGTCAAGAAAAAAGCTATCTTTTATCACTTTTAATATTGGTTTGAATTAAATTTTATGTGTTAGGGCAAGACAAAATTATTATAAAGGTTTTAAAATTTAAATGAATTCAAACTTTATCTTAGATATTGAATGTTCATTAAATTTTAGCTCGTTATCTATGTGTAGTCTAGAAAAGTGCGTATATAGTCAAGTAAAGTTATCTTTATTAACTTTTAAAGATTTATCAAAGTGTCAAATTAAGTGATATATTAGGAGATATGTATGGAGAGTCTTCCAAAATAAAAAAATATTAAAAAATAGGTCATAAAAATGAAATTTATAGTGATTCTTTGCTCTCAACCTATGTATAATTAGGAAACCTTGAACTAGGGTTTTGATGACTAAATTTTTTATAAAACAAAAAATAACACTTATTTTTTTTTGAAAATTTGTTAAATGGTGTAATAAGATGTATTATAATATATTAAAGTGTTTTTTATATTTTTAATCATATAAAAAGGTAAATATTTAATATTCTCAGTCTACAGCCCTAATTACAAAGGCTAGAAACCCTATTTTCACCATTTTTTTAATTTCTAAGTTTGAACAAAGGTAAATATAATTATGGTGAGTTAAATTAACATAAAATTAATGTGATAAGGATTTTATATCATAAACACTCCTTATTTATCATCTATTTTCTCTCAATAAATCTTGTATGCTTAATCATCTCAATCCAAAGCATATTACAAATTTGATTATCTTTTACCCTTCACCATCATTTTTGGTATCAAAATGAGGGTGTTGGTTGTACATAAAGGTGACCCAAGGATAAATATTTCATTGATAATATTTAAGAGTAGGTTTTGAAAAAAAATCTTGCAATAAAGTGCAAAAATGACACTGAGAGGAGTAGCCAAAGATGGTGTTAGAAGAGGTCAAAGAAGACAACCACGAGAAGCATTACTAGAAGAGATGAGAAACTTAAAATTGCATTTGGAGGAAATATAAATTTCCCCAAAAAGGTATTATGATAGGTGATGTGAGTGAAATAAATTAATAACCATAAGAAGAGGTTGTATAAAAAGAAGAATAATAAAGAATGGAAGAAAGACTCTTGAAAGCAGTCATAGGAATAAGATCCAAACCCAAATTGGAGGTTTAGTATATGGAAATAGTCTAAATTTTGAATAATTTTTGGATTATATCATTGAAATTGACAAATATTTTTATTTTTAAGGAATATATGAAGATAATAATGTTAAATTTTCTTGCATGAGATTGAAGGGACTTGAATCTCTTTGGCGGGATAATGTCCAAGTTGAAGAAGGAAAATAGGTAAAGATAAAATAAAGAAATGGGAGAGAATGATAAAAAAAATCAAATCTAAATTCATGCCTATGGACTATCAGATAAACTTGTTCAAGAAACTTCAAAATTTTAAACAAAAACATATGAATTTAAAGGACTAAATAAAAGAATTTTACAAGCTTAAAATTAGAGTTGGTCATGTAGAAGAAGATTTTAAGAAAATAGTCAGTTATATAATGGTTTGAGGTTTAATTTTTAGGATGAAATTAGTTTTTTATGTCCAATATTATTGGAAGAGTCTTATTATTTTGATCTTAAAGTAGAAGAGAAATTTTCTAGAAGACAAACTCAACAATCTAGAGGTAGAGGCAAGAATTTTAGAGCTAGAGGACAACACAGTGGTAGAAGTTAGTTACATGTTCATAATGAAGAAGCAAGTAAATCTTAAAGTCAAGACAAAAGTAAAAAAGGAGGTTATTCATACATAGGAATAAGTCCATATAAAAGAGGTAAATGAGAATTATTTTGGAGAAAATGTTTCAAATGTGATAAATATGCTAGTCATACATCATATGAATGTCCAGAAAATCTACAAACAAGCTATATAAGAGTTAAAGGAAACAATCAAGTTGTTCAAGATAAGTAAGAAAGTGTAGGATCATCATCAAATGTGGAAGAACCTAAAGTGATATAATCCTTACTTATGAAGAGAGTAATACTAAATCAAAACAAGGATGTGAAGGAACTAGCCTAAAAGAAGACATTGTTTAGGACTACATGCAAATCAAAAGGTAAGTGTTGTAAAGTTATCATAGATAGTGGTAGTATAGATAACTTGGTTTCTTCACAAATGGTTGAAAAACTAGGATTAATAATATTGACACATCTTACACCATACAAAGTATCTTGGCTACAAAAAAGGCATCAATTACTATTCAATGAGTAATGTAAGATTGATTTTTAGATTGGTAGATATAAGGATGAAGTAATTTTTGACATTATGCCTATGGATTTTTGCCATGTGTTCTAGGGTATAACTTATTAGTTTTATATGAGGGATATACATGATGGAAGGAGTAACAAATATACATTGGAGAAGGATAGTAAGAATCATACTTTGAGACCATTGAAAGATGGAAATGAATCTAAAAAAAGTACTAGGGTTTATCAGTGAGAGAAAAATAATTATTACAACTAATAAAAGAAGAGGTTAGTTTTAAATTGATTTCTAAACCCAAGGCAATCACTAAAAATACGAAGTTATGGAAAAGTAGAATTTTTTGGATGAGTATGTAGATATAAATGTTGATTAGTTTCCTAATGAGTTTCCATCAATGAGGAACATAAATCATTATATGGATTTCATTCCAAGAGCTAGTTTATCAAACAAAATAGCTTATAGAATGACACTTAATGAGAATGAAGAGATCAAAAGGTAATCAAATGAAATATAATATAAAAGTATCCAATCAAATTAAGTTTCTATGTGATCAACTCAAAATTTATTTTGAAAAGTAACTGAGAGAAACATGTGAATGAGGAGAAAAAGGTTGTCTTGAAGAATTAAAAAAGAGTGGGGTTATCATGTGAAAATCCCAAAACTGATTTTAAAAACAATAAGAAGTAGTAAAGTTGTGAGTAACCAATAAAAGAAGGAGTTATCAATAAGGAGGGGATAGATGTGATAGAGTTGGAGAAATAAGGTGGAATTCAAGTATCGGTAAATGTTTTCAAGGTGGAAGTATTAGATGTAGAGGTTGTATAAGTAAGTGCACACAATAATACAATTGAGAAGGTTTAGCTACACAAAGGAGCTGAAATAAAAGGTGTGATTGAAGAGAAGATGGCCTTAGAGATGGCTGATATGGAACATTGGATAACCCATGGTGGTAGAGGAGAGCATGAATAACATGTTATAAGTGGAGAAGAGTTGAACAATATGTCTTTAAGGCATGATGAAGTGGTTGGATTATTTTTTGGATCTCTTTATTTCCTTTATGTGTTTTTTATATGTTAAACTACAATAATAAGGAATAGGGTAAATAAAATACATAAGTGTGGTCCAGTTCATCATGTTCATATATATGAAAAACAAAGTGAAGAGATAGAACAAGAAGATACTATTGTTAATTGTTGAAAAAATAGAGGAATGTCTTTATAAGTTATAGGGATGGCTGGTATAGACATGGAAGTAGTATAAGAGTGTCTTTAGATTAACATGGAGACAAAAGAGAGTGATTGAATGATGGTACAAGAATGTTATCAACCAGGAGTTCATTTACAATAGCTTGAGGTGGGAGAAAATAATCTTACAAGGATAATGTTGTAGATATATATATATTTACATAGGAGAATAATACATAATTAAAAAACTTGAAAATGTTGATGAAAATGTCATTAATTGGGATCAACATTGAAGACCTCATGAGTAGGATCTCATGAATATTTTTTGAACTTAGGGATCTTGATGTAGGAGCATAGACTTAGAAGACTCATTTTGTTTTCTTTATTTTTGGTTTTATTTTTTATTAGGTCTAGGAAGTATTGTTTAGTCATTTAGAATATTTTTAAATTCATATAATTCCAAAATTTGGTCATTTGATCCTAATAATAATTTTCCCACTAAAACTATCTTTTTGAAAATTTGATTTTGCAAAGGACATTTGAAAGGTTTTTCTCATCTCCTAGTGTAACCAAAGATCATGGTCCTTCATGGATGGTTCAAGGAAGGTATTTTACATGTTTATAATATTTCTAATGTCTTTATTCATAACAAATTTTGTCAAACTCAACTAAGGTTAAGACTTAGGATGAGTGAGGAAGTTAGTTAGAGATAGTTTAAGAGATTGGAGTGAAAAAGGTAGGATCAGGAGAGAATAAATATAGTTTATTAGTACATGGGAAGGAGGAGAAAATAATATATAAGACCAAAAACTCTAATATTTGGAGAAAATAAAGGGAGAAGTCAGTAAATCAAGGTGGTAAACAAGACTGTGTAATGTTTTGCACTCAAATTAATGGAAAGAATGTCTTATTGAGATACACACTATAATTTCAATCTAAATATTCATTTAAGTGTATGGTTTTATTTTTTATGACCACATTAATTAATTTAGAATGTGTTCTTACATGTTGCTGACTTGAAAAAGACAAATACATGTTTTTGTAGTCAAAATAAGCATTGATAGTCAAGAAAAACTATATATGATCACTTTTCAAGATTTTTTTGAAGTAAATTTTATGTGATAGGGAAATATACAAGTGTTATAATTTTTTTAAAATTTAAATTACTTCAAAATTTATCTTAAATATTGAATGTCATTAAATTTTAGCTCATTACTTGTGTGCAATCTAGAAAAATGCTTATATAGTCAAATAAAGCTGTCTTTATTCACTTTTAAGGATTGATAAAAGTGCCAAATTGAGTGATAGAGTAGGATATATGTGTGTAGAGTCTTTAAAAATTAAAAATATTCAAAAATAGGTCAAAAAACTAAAATTTCTAGTGATTCTTTGCTCTCAACCTGTGTATAGTTAGGAAACCCTAAAATAGGGTTTTAAAGACTAAAATGTGTATAAAACAAAAACTAACCCTTAAAAATTATTAAAAATTTGTATAAGGGTGTAATAGAGTTTATTATAAGTGATTACATTATTTTTGAGATATTTTATCCTCTATAGAGGGAGATATTGAATATTCTCAATTTGTAGGCCTAATTTTAAAGGCTAGAAATCTCGTTTTCACCATTTCTTACATTTCCAAGTTTGAAAAAAGGTAAAAATAATTATGGAAAGTTTTTTAACATAAAATTAATGTGGTAAAGGATTTTATAGAATAAATAATCCTTTTTTAACACCCATTTTCTATCAAGAAAACTTATAGGCCTAATCAACTCTCTCAAAAGCATATTGTAAATATGATTTTACTTTACCTTTCACCATCATTTTTGGTATAAAATCAAGGTTTTTGGTTGTAATTATAAGTTACATATGTATAAAATTAAAATTGTAAGGAAGTGATAGAATGGCACTTAGAGGAGTAGTTAAAGGTGGTGCTAGAAGAGGTCAAATAAGACAACTAGGAGAAGCATTGCTAGAAGAGATTAAAAAAAAATTACAAGAACATCTGAAGCAAACATAAATTGCTCAAATAATATGTGTTATGATAGCTGATGTGAGTGAAGGAGAAGAAAAACCACAATAAGAGGTTTCAGATGAATAAGAGAAGAAGAAGAAAGAATGGAAGAAAGACTCTTGAAAATAGTTATAAGAATATGTATACACCCTAAATGGGTCAAGAAACCACACATATCATGTATTTTCATAGTCCTTACACAATATATTTTGACTATAAAATATGAGCTTTGTTCACATTTAGCCATATCTTTTGTTTTATTCATTTGGGTCTTATTTTATGCTTGAGTCACCTTTTTACTTATTTCTAGTCATCTTGAGCCTTTCAAACAATCATTCCACCTCAAACAAGTTAGGTTTTATATCCTATTTCCATCCCCCTAGGTCTTGAAACTATAGGACAAGAGCATTAGGGTTGGACTACAACACTGGTACCACTAGTGTCCATTTATAACACTCTTGTCTAGGGTCATTTTGAACTCCAACAGTTAGTTTCTTTTGCTAGTTGAGTCACAACCCCTTTCTTAGCTTCATCCCTAAGTTTTCCAATGTCAACCAAATGTGATTAAAGCTCCCAAATCAAATAAAGAGTATCCTATATAAAGGACTACATACGGCATTTTATATGTAGCACTTACTACTTTGGCACATTACATAATAAAAATTAGTCAATAGTATAACTTAGCATTCTGCATCACACATAAACTTGTATGCTTGATCAAGGAAGGGCCTAGGCAAAATTAATTCTTACATCTATCATGCACATTGGTTATCTATGTTCCCTAAGGGAAAAATATATTTGGTTTAAGACTCTAGCTTGAGGGTTAATATAGACAATGATTAGGACAACAAGGGCTCTAGATCATACAATCATTCATACCCTAACCTAGTTTTTCCCCCTTTTAATTTTGATGCATATATTTTTTTTATGTATGTATATGAATATAAAGTTGATAGATTGAAATGGACCTACAATGAGCTCTGTTGACTTCTAACCCTTGAAATTTTATATGCAAGCTCATACTGAGGTGGAAAACAAAACCCAAAGCTTAGATCTCTAGCACAACAATGATAGAGGTAGACTACAACATCAGTTCCACTCCTATCCACTTTCAACTCTCCTATCCAATCATAAAATGAAGGCCAGATCTGGATTCATGATAGTGTCCCAGTCTTACACATCAATTTCCAACTCCTGAATCATCTATTTTAGTCCATTTTTAGATAAGTTTATTTCTTCTCCTCATATAAATTATTAGATAAAAATATATATTTTGCCATATTAAATTAGATTTTTCTCCTTACTTTAAACCCCTTATTATTTAGGAACTAAACACTAGTTTCCTAAAATTAATAAAACATTTGGTGAACCCGACTTACTTTGAACAAAACATAAAACTCTAGGTACCCTTAGGGTTTTTCCTTCATATTTTGTGCAAAAATTTAATTTAAAATTTAAAATTTTTGTATATTTTTTTGTGCATTTATTCCATTCAAAACTATTTTTAAAATTTAAATTATTAGCATAATTTTCAAAAATTCTAAAACCGTAGCTCAAAACCCTAGATTTCCAAACTAGGTCCTCAAATCCCAAGTTTTCCTCCCTTATAATTTTTAGAAAAATAGTTTGAAATTTTTGTAAAATATTTACTTTGTCAAACGTAATTTCAAAATCTCTATATTATTATTTATTTTTGCATTTATTTGCTTAATAATAATTTTAATATTCTCTTTGGTGAAAGAAATAAAATGGCCACTAAGGCACTTCTTCCCTCTCATCACATAGATCAATTTTTAAAATTTTCTCATAATTATGAAAATGAATGGACAAATTTGAAAAATTGCACATTAGCTAAAAATGTGGAAAATAATTTCATTTACAATGAGGATAATTACTATTGTTGTAATGAAGAGCATTATGATATACATGATAGTGATAGTAGAGTACAAGTAGATGCATCTTATTCTCTCAAATCTATCTCTTTTATTCCCTCTTCTAAAGAAAATAATTTTGATAAAAGGGAAAGGTACTTTTCACCTCATTCTCCTATGCACAATGTACCAAATGAACAAATTAGTCATGCACTTCCAAGTGAACTTCTTATTGGCAATAATTTGCTTCCATGTGAACCTAATCTCTCTCTTTTTTGCTACTTTTATGTTCAAATTAAAAAAATATAAACACATTAGAATAAAATTGTCAATGTATAGTCCAAATGATGCATCTCATGCTCTTAACTCTACTTTATCAAAAGAATGTCCAAATGAAAACTCTTCTTCTCTTATTTCTCATATTGCACATGAAAATAATGCATACACTCCATTCGTGGATAACATTGATGCACATGATATTACAATTTCAAATGATACTTTATTGAATATTAGAAAATAATTACATTCTTCTCTTACACCTCTCCCTCGTTGCACTAAAATTGATAATGAATATGATAGTGAACATGCAAATGAATATGAAAATGAGAGTGATTATGAACAATATTCCAATGATGACAATGCATGTAACAATGATGATTATTATGCACATAGTGAAGAAGATTATGCATCTCATGTTTCCAAATCTTCTCTCACTCCTCGTCTCAAACATAATACACTTCCAACTATTGTTTCTACTTCTATGCATGATTTTATTTCAAATAATGCACATGTTCATGCTAATAAAACTTCTTATACTCAATTAGAATGTGATACACTAAAACATAAAGATACCAATGAATCTCCCAAGCCACCCCTCACTACAATAAAACCCAATTCTTACTCTTTACCTAAAGAGAATGGTAGCCCACATCCCTTTAGTAAGGTCCAAATTACCATTACTCCTAAGGCTCAAGTGAGCACACCCCCTCTTTATGATCCAATTTATAAATGTAGAATTCCCATGGCTAAAATTAATAATAAAATTCAATGATTAAATGATCCACTTCAAGATGCTAATGTACCATCCGAAGAGATTATCTCTTTAATGCATGCAATCGATGAATTAAAACACCAAGTACATCTCCTTACCTTGGAAAGTAAGGCCTATAAGTCTTGGATATATGCAAATGATTTACATAGTAATCCTCTTTCGAAGACATTTATAAAATATTCATTGCCTAAGCATTTCCAGATACCATCATTGCCTCACTTTGATGGAACTGGAGATCCATTCGTACACCTTCAGGCCTTTCAAAAGGCTTTGCCATCTCATGCAAGTCATTTAATTCTACTCAAGTTATTACAACATAATTTAGTGGGGGAAGCACACAATTATTTCTTTCATCTATTCCCCACTGGTTCTTTTCACACATATGATGACTTCGAGGAGGCATTTTTCAGGTATTACATAACAAACATGGGCCCTCATGTTACATATGAGAAACTTGCAACTTTACATCAGAATACTTTAGAGCTAGTTAGTGATTATATCTTATGATTCAAGAATCACATGTTAAGATTCATATACAAAATAGTATATTTAGATACTCAATATATCTTTATTAAGGGGCTTTGCCAACCTCTCCTCGAGCATATACTATATCAAATAGAGTCTTTTTTCAGGTACTTATGCTATACAATTCTAGATTTGGAAAAGAAATTGGGATTGATTGAGATAAATTCAGCTGATCAGATTAATCTAGATTTCATAAAAGTATCTATATCTCCTAACATCCACCATGTCATAAACAAAATAAGAGACTATACCTAGAAAAGTAGCTAGTTAAGAACAATGAGCCAGTTTCTAGAGCACAACCTATAGTATGCACTATAGAAAACAACATTAAGGCACCATTATAGTTTAATTTAGATCAAGATAGCCCATGTGTCATATTATCAACACTATTAGATATGAGGTTAATCACATTGCCTTCTATTCATCGATGAGATCCACATCTCTTATAGAAACAACCTCATCAACCCTTTTCTAACTATCATCATATCCATGGACATAGATATAATGATTTTTATGGACTTAGAGATTGAATTAATAGATGTGTTGATAATGGCATCATATCATTCACATAGGGGGCACTGATATCTCCTCCACCATGGAATCATAGTCCTCATTCATCCATGACTGAGTCATCCTAGGATATTCCTTCACAGGAATTATTGGTCACGCATCATGTGAGTAATACAGGTTCTAGGACAAAGCTTCACATGAGATCTCCTATTTCACCTATTTATAAGGTTTGGAAACCAAGATAGAAAAAAAACCTACATATAGCACTTTAATCCAAGGAGTACATAGTGTGGTTCCATAAACATATCTAATAGTCATAGGCACCATAGTAGAGTACTGCTCCAAAGAAATATTCACTATGACTAGATTTTCTAGGTCCTATCTCATGTAGCAATCCACTATATTTAAGATTAAATGAACCCACATCATAGAGTATTTCTCATAATAAATATTCACTATGACCAAATTTTTTTGGTCCTATCTCACATAATAATCTACTATAATTAATATTAAATGAGACCCCATCACAGGTTTTATCTCTAGCTTGATCTATGGTTTTGTCATACACATCATAATAGATTCCATATGGTATACGATTATGGATAGATGATCCTTCTTCACAACACATAGTTTTTGTTGAACATTTAATAAAGTTACATTTTGTAGAATCTCCACATCTAGTTATAGTTAGTACATAATAGATAGTATCAGATACATAGCATATTTCTACACAGCATGAGCAGTATGGGCACTTTTTTAGTTGGCCATCAAGGTTCAGATAGTGATACAACATAGAGTGATATGATGCAAATTCATACCAACATCAGTTCATAGCTTCACTTAGCAGGTAAATGATGGAGTCAAAGGTCTAGCTAGCCTTTGTATTATCAAGCCATTCTCATGGAAGTAATATGCACAATATGCTATCTTAAATCCCCATATACTAACAACTAAAATTCCTAATTCCTAATAACTATCCATAGCCAAAACTCTCTTATCAAAAATCTATATCTTACCAAATCTTATTTTACCAACATCAAACCAACTCAATTTATCTCAATAATTTCCCAATCACAAAACCAACAATTTTTTTTCTCACATATAATTACAAACCAAATAAAGTTCTTTACTTAGATAAAATTCAAAATATTAAACCTAACATCACACTTGAACATATAAAAAATAATAAAATCATATTCTAAGTACCATTTTACCAAACACATGTATCCTCAACATCAATACCAAATCAAGTACTTCTAAAACAATCATATTCAATGAATATAACAATATATTTCAAATCATATATCATAATACACTTGAGTCAAAATCCAAACAATATCCATATATATATATATATATATAAAATAATGTTTTCAAAACATATACATCATATCAAGATACAATCAATCATAAATGGGCATCATGCCCCCACTCTCAGTCTCACTCTCTCCTTCAATAATAGTCCCATAATTCACTCTCACACTCAATGACCCCACACATCCTTGAGATCTTGAATGCAGCTTATGATGACTATATCACTATAGTAACTGACCATGCTCTTCATGCAAATCTGCATACCAACTTTATAAGCTCCATGTACTCATCCATAATCCTCATACTCACCAATCCATAATCAAGTAGAGGCATCCTATGCTTATCAAGCTCAACCCTCAACTCATCTCTCTCATATTACTCTAACATATATAGCTATAGCTATAGTATCTCTATCAAATAAATGAGCATAAACACCAATTGTAACTATCACACACTCTATCAAATCCTCTTCCACATCATCAAAAACATGCTATGTGAGCTCTCAAAGTGTCCCAGAACCCATCATCTCCACCTCCCCCCAATAGGTGCTTCATCTTGAGCACCTCCCACTCCACCTTCATGAAAAAGTACAACACTACATTAGATATACATTTTCCAAACAAACTAAAATAAACACAAACTTATACATAGTTAAAATATAATCAATTGATTACCTCCCATCATCTGGATCAAAGTCGATGATAATCTTTATACTTAGGGTCATCCCCTCCATCAACATGATATAATGGAGCCCACTAATAGCTCATCCACCATGTGTATATGCCTCTGTGTATCCAACATTATTTGCATCAAGAATATCTATAGCCATGTTTTATGAATTCAAAGGTAATGGTGTTAACTCAACCTCAGTAGGCCTCCCACAAGCTCCTACCCTCACTAGTGCCCATGCACTCCTCACCCACACTCATGTTGTAAGGGGCACATCCTATGGTACACCAAAATATCTAGTCACATGATCATATTAAAATTACTCATACACTCCAACCCAATGGTCATGTAACCAACAACTAACCCTCATATATCGTAACTGCACTCTATCCTCAATCTACCCAAGGAATCCTCTATAGGGCCTCTATATGATATCCTGATCCACTAGTCTATCAAAAACTCATCTATAGTGATCTATCTTAGGATACTAGATAGCCAAGATACTCATCCACCACTCTCTAAATGGCTATGGAGGTGCCCACCTCTCCCTCAACAATCTTATCAGCTACACCACTGCTATATGCTCATAATCCCAATAATGTAATTGTTAGGGTGTGGAGCTAAAAGCTTCACCAAGGAGCTCACTTTTATAGTTAGGGTGTGGAGCTAAAAGCTTCACCAAGGAGCTCACTTTAACAGGTTCGAGTCTACATAGACAACGACATCGGTCAGGAGTGACTGACATCAGTTAGATGTAGTTGGAGAGATGCCGACATCGGTAGAGGATCGACCTCACAGACAAGCAGCAGGAACCGGCGTCGGTTACCTATGCGTCCAGAAAGCTATTTCCAAGGATAGAAGCGAGTGTTTGCATGATGAGTTTAAGTTGTAGTCTTAAGCTTGCATCTCAATATTATTTTTAATGTTCAAGTGGCTTAACTGTTTGTTGTAAGTACATGCTCAAGTTTCCTAATTCTATATGTAGAATTAGATCTTCTAGCTTTGAGTGGATTATTGTAGTAGTTGTTGAAGAACAGTATAGAATTGAATCAATCCAGGTTTGTTGGAGTTGATTGTTCTTGAGAGAGAAGCTCTTGAGGAATAGAGATCTAGTGAGAGATCTATACATCTAGGAGAGGTGTGGAAGAAAGAAGTTTCTTCAATTGTATTCCTTTTGTAAACAGTTTGTTAATACAAGTTTTCAGGGTGGTTTCTTGTAACACTTGTTCTTGCTGTTTATCATTCTAGTTACTTGTCTATCTGATTTATTTCTCACGTTTATTACTTTCAAAAGTGTAATCTATTGTTGGTTGATCAATAAGTGGTATCAGAGCTCAGGAGGTGGTTCAAATCTGTGTAGTGTGTATTGATTACAGGTTCTCACAGGGGTTTCTATAGGGATTTCTATTTGAGTGGGAGAAGCATGGCAGATGAAAGTAAACTGAGAATGGAAAAGTTCAATGGCAAGAATTACCAACATTGGAGAATGCAGATAGAGGATTATCTGTATCAGAAAGATCTCTACTTACCGTTAGGTGGGGTTGCAAAGAAGCCCAAAGACATGGAGGATGAAGAATGGGAAGTTCTTGATAGAAAGGCTCTGGGGTCTATAAGACTGAGTCTAACATCCACTGTGATATCTAATTTATCACAGGCAAAGTCTATGATAGAGTTGATGACTACGTTAGCAAATTTGTATGAAAAACCCTCAGCTTCTAATAAGGTATATCTTATGAAGCAGTTATTTAATTTGTATATGAATGAAGGTGGATCTGTTTCTACTCATCTAAATGATTTCAATGGAATTGTGAATCAATTATGTTCAGTCAATATAGTGTTTGATGATGAAATAAAAGCTCTTTTAATATTATGTTCTTTGCCTGAAAGCTGGCATGGCTTAGTAATGGTAGTAAGTAATACTGCATCTGCATCAAATATTTTGAAAGTAGAGGATGTTGTTAGTGTTATCTTAAATGAGGAAATTCTTAGGAAAAGCATAGAAGAGACATCTGGGAATGCTTTAAGTTTTGAGAGTAGGGGAAGGCAGAAAGAGAAGAGCAAGAAAGGCAAATCAAGATCCAAATTTAAGGGGAAAGGCAGATCTAAATCCAAAAATGGCAGAAGGCCATAATGCTGGAATTGTGGAAAGATGGGGCACATAAGCAGAGATTGTTGGTCAAAGCCTAAGGAGGACAATCAGCACAAAGGAAAGGAAGAAGCCAAGGTTGCAGGTATTGCACAAGATGCTTTAATTTTCTCTCTGCATAATAATATAGAATCTTGGGTGTTAGATTCTGGTGCATCTTTTCATGCTACCCCTAACAGGGAATATTTTAGTGACTATATCCATGGAGATTTTGGAATAGTGTATCTAGGGGATGATGAGCCCTATAAAATAATTGGCAAAGGTAAAGTGCAGCTGAAGATGTAGAACAACAACACATGGGTGTTGAGAGATGTGATGCATGTTCCTAGCTTGAAGAGAAATTTGATTTTTGTAGGAAAGTTAGGGGATGAGGGTTGTACAATAACTCTCACAGCAAAATCTTGGAAGGTGACCAAGGGTGCACTTTTTATGGCCAGAGGTAAGAGAGAAGGTACTCTCTATTCGAGTAATTGTGTTACGAACAAATCTCCTTCTGTATTATCTACTTCAGATGTGGATGCTAAATTGTGGCACTCAAGGCTTGGCCACATGAGTGAGAAGGGGATGTCAATTCTTAAGTCCAAAGGTATGCTTTCAAATTTAAAAGGCATAGATCTAGAGTTTTGTGAGCACTGTGTATTTGGAAAATAGAAAAGGGTTAGTTTTCTCAAGACTGGGTCTACTAAGAAGAGGCATAAGTTGCAGCTTGTTCACATAGATGTGTGGGGACCGGCTCAGGTTGCTTCCATTGGAGGATCACAGTACTATGTATCTTTCATAGATGATGCTACAAGGAAGGTATGGATCTATTGTATTAGAAGAAAATTTGATGTATTTGAGACTTTTAAGATCTGGAAAGCTATGGTTGAGAAAAAATAGGTAAATGATTGAAGTGCCTGAGATCTGACAATGGCGATGAGTTCTGCAGTTATAAGTTCAGAGATTATTGTTATATGCATGGAATCCATAGGCAAAGGATGGTTCCAAGGACACCTCAGTAGAATGGTATTGCTGAAAGGATGAACAGGACAATAATGGAGCATGCAAGGTGTATGAGATTGCATGCTGGTTTGCCCTTATAGTTTTGGGCACAAGCTGTTGACACTGTAGTATACCTAATTAATAGAGGACCCTCTACAGCTCTAGATGGTGGTATTCCAGAAGAGGCATGGACAAGTAAAAAGGTTGATCTCTCATATCTCAAAGTTTTTGGTTGCGAAGCCTTTGTGCACATAGATAAGGAAAATAGAAAGAAGCTTGATGCTAAGTCTATGAGGTGCATGTTTATTGGCTATGGCTCAAATGATTTTGGTTACATATTGTGGAATCTAGAAACTAACAAGGTAATCAGGAGCCGTGATGTTGTTTTCAACGAAAGAGTGATGTATTGTGATCAGCTAAGGAAGCTGAATCAATTTGAGCAGAGCAATGGTGAATTAGATGAGGTGAAGGTCCAATATGAGCTCGTAGGAAAAATAAATAATCACTTATAGGAAAACACAGAGACCGACATCAGCAGGGTAGGAACCGGCATCGATAGAATAGAAACTAGCGTTGACCGTATAGAGACCGACGTCGATAGGACAGGCACTGAGGTTGGTCAAGAAGAACTGATGTCAGTTAATAACAGGTCTAGAAGTGATCGAGGTCGGTCACTGTCAGAGAATTTGGGTGGACAGCGTGTTGTGAACGAATCTCAGACACCCATCAGGAGGTCAGAAAGGGTGAGTAAGCCTCCAATTAGATATTCTCCTTCTTTATTTTATCTATTGCTAACTGATGGTGGAGAACCAGAGAGTTTTGAAGAAGCAATACAGGGGGAGTCCAAGAGTTAGTGGGAGCATGGCATGGTTGAGGAGTTAGAGTCCTTAAGAGAGAACCAAACATGGGATTTGGTTGAATTGCCAGCTGGTAAGAGAACACTCAAGAACAGATGGACCTATAGGTTGAAAGAAGGTGAGAATGGACAGATGAGATTTAAGGCTAGATTGGTGGTAAAAGGATTTGCACAAAAGCCAGGTATTGACTTTGGTGAGATTTTTTCTCCTATTGTTAAAATGACTTCTATAAGGGTTGTATTGTCTTTGGTTGCTTTTGAGGATTTGCATCTTGAACAGCTAGATGTTAAGACATCATTTCTTCATGGAGATTTGGATGAGGAAATATATATGGAACAACCAGAAGGCTTTGAGGTCAAAGGTAAGGAGAAGTTTGTGTGCAGATTGAAGAAAAGATTGTATAACCTCAAACAAGCTCCTAGGCAATGGTACTTAAAATTTGATAGGTTTATGACTGAGCATGGCTACAGTAGGTGTCAATCTAACCATTGCGTGTACTTCAAGAGATTTGATAACAGTAGATATATTATTCTATTGTTGTATGTAGATGATATGCTGGTTGCAGGATCACACATGCAGGATATCTCTGAGCTTAAAGTGAAATTAGCTCAAACGTTTGCTATGAAGGATTTGGGAGCAACAAAGAAAATCCTTGGCATGAGCATTAAGAGAGACAGGAAAAATCACAGGTTGATATTGTCTCAAGAAGATTATGTGGACGAGGTGTCGAAATAGTTCAATATGCAGGATGCTAAACTGGTAAGCACACCTTTGGCTGGACATTTTAAGTTGAGTAAAGAATAATGTCCTAATTCATATGATGAGGTAGAGTACATGAGTAAGGTTCCATATTCTTCCGTAGTAGGGAGTTTAATGTATGCAATGGTGTGTACTAGACCAGATATTGCCCAAGTAGTGGGAGTGGTAAGTATATGGCCAATCCAGGTAAGGAACATTGGAAAGCAGTTCAGTGGATCCTTAGATATCTGAGAGGAACCAGTAGTAGGCACTTGTGCTATGGAGGTTCAGATACTTCTCTACATGGTTATGTAGATTCAGATATGGCAGGTGATTTGGATGGCAGGAGGAGCACTACAGGTTATGTTTTCACTGTAGGTGGAATGACGGTTAGCTGGATATCTAAGTTGCAAAAGGTTATTGCCTTGTCAACTATAGAAGCGGAGTATATTACAGCCACAGAGGCTAGCAAAGAGATGATATGGATGACACGATTCATGGATGAGCTTGGTAGGGAGCATGAGAGTTGCAGATTGTATAGTGACAGTCAGAGTGCAATCCATTTGGCTAAGAATTCAGCCTTTCATTCAAGAACAAAGCACATATAGCTAAGGTATCACTTCATATGACAGGTATTGGAAGATGGTGAGTTGAAGCTGGAGAAGATCCATATAGATAGGAATCCTGCTGATATGTTAACCAAGCCAGTTACAAAGGAAAATTTGAATCTTCATTTAACTTCTATTGGTCTTCATGATTGAGTTGAAGATGGAGGAGCTAGAAGATGTTGTTGTACAGGTACTGGTGCAGCTGTTTATCTGTAAGTGGGAGATTGTTAGGGTGTGGAGCTAAAAGCTTCACCAAGGAGCTCACTTTAACAGGTTTGGGTCTACACAGACATCGGCATCAGTCAGGAGTGACCGACGTCGGTTAGATGCAGTTGGAGAGACGCCAACGTCGGTAGAGGATCGGCCGACGACGGTCATAGGCAAGCAGCAAGAACCGGCGTCGGTTACCTGTGCATCCAGAAAGCTATTTTCGAGGACAGAAGCGAATGTTTGCATGATGAGTTTAAGTTGTAGTCTTAAGCTTGCGTCTCTATTATTAGTAATATTATTTTTAGAGCCCTTGTTCAAGTGGCTTAACTATTTGTTGTAAGTGCATGCTCAAGTTTCCTAATTCTATATGTAGAATTAGATCTTCTTAGCTTTGAGTGGATTATTGTAGTAGTTGTTGAAGAACAGTACAGAATTGAATCAATCTAGGTTTGTTGGAGTTGATTGTTCTTGAGAGAGAGAGCTCTTGAGGAATAGAGATCTAGTGAGAGATCTATACATCTAGGAGAGGTGTGGAAGAAAGAAGTTTCTTCAATTGTATTCCTTTTGTAAAAAGTTTGTTAATACAAGTTTTCAGGGTGGTTTCTTGTATCTCTTGTTCTTGCTATTTATCATTCTAGTTACTTGTCTATCTAATTTATTTTCGTGTTTATTGCTTTCACAAGTGTAATCTATTATTGGTTGATCCCCAACAGTAATAAGGTCACTGCACTCACACCACCACTAAATACCTCTCAAGTAAACTATAAAGGTCCCTGTATAAGTAGGTAAGCATAATCCGACCCTATTAGAACATAGTGCCATATGCCTCTATACTATGCATGATCCTATGAATCATGTATGTAATTGAAACCTCACTCCCATCCATAATAATAAATGAAGCCAACAACATGGCCAACCACTTCTACAGATATAGAACACTCAATTGCATAATAAGATAATAATACATCATTATCACTGCCTCTCCTATGTATGATTGAGGGCACACCAACAAAATATAAGGATGCATGATCAATAACATATGTACCCATGTCATCCTACAAAGTCACATGCCATCCACTAACTAAAAAATGCAAAATATGGTACACATCCTCTAGAGTAATCATAATCTCTCTAGTCAAAAGCTAGAAAGTACATGTGTCTACATTCCACCTCTCACATAATGTGGTAATTAGATACCTATCCCACTACATAATTCTTAGGTCATGCACATGACCTAACCCTTTCCAATCCATCACATCTCTCTCATCATCTGACAAAGGTAATAATCTTAGTGTTTACATCACCTAGCCTCTAACTCCCTCTTCTATACCTCACCTTGAAAAACACCAAAAAATAGCATATGTGTCAGTCAACCATGCCAAGGAAAATAGATAATCTATAAAATAATATCTAACAACTTAAAATCCTAGAAAACTAGCCCAAGTGGACAACAACACTATAAAAGGACACTAGCATTAGAAAATAGTGTTGAAACCTAGACAATAGCACTAAACACTAGATAAGAGCATTAAAACTAGTCAAAAATTTCCTAAAACACTTCAAAATAACACAAAAACATCTAAAATAGACTTCCAAATAGGTAAAAAAATCATACATTTCAGCTAATTACCAAGATAACCTCCCCACTAGCCTTAACTTGGGTTACATATTTTGCCTATAACTTCAACCCTATAGCTCTATTTTGTAAATTGTTTTATTCCATGAAATCATAACAATGATACCTTCGACATCACGTAAGCCTTGATCTCTTACTACATCATCCACATACTATGACACACACATATCTATAACTATTTTATATCCAGACATACAACTTGGTCCTAACCAATCAAAGATTCTTTCAACTATCAAACAACTCAGTCTAATCAATCAAACAACTTCTCAATCTATTCAAACTATACCAATCTTGCTTTTATCATTATGTTACTAGTAATCACTTTTGGATAAAACTCCTCTATCATGAGATCTCATCCATATCCCCAAAAGGGGGGAATCATTCTTAATATTCTTATTCCTACACTTGCACAACATACCCATCTACTCTCATAAGTAGATACACCATGGTTATTATACCTCTAGCAGTTAGATTATTAGATTTCACTCAAATCAATTGAGATATATAGTGATTTAGATTACATGGGTCACTTAGCATTACTTAGGACATTCAGGGGGACATAACTTTAGTTTAAAAATATACATATTAGTTAGATATAGTGGTTCAAATTATATGTATTCATAGTGACTTTGATATAGATTCAGACTAGATACCAGATTTAAGGTCATGCACATTACTACACATCTCACACATATAAATTCATATAGCATGACATAGTTATAGGACCAGATAGTAGATTATAGGCACAATATAGAGCATAGTGTTTTAATCTCAAGTTTTTCACATGGGGTATGTCATGATATGTCATTTCACATTTGGTTATACATATTTCTAGACTATACATATGCATCACTCACATACTAGATTTAGGGGCATTGCATAGATGTTTATGTTTTTCATCATCCAAGATTATACAAATTAGATTGACAAGACATGCCATTATATTCTTGAACATTTACCAAAGTTTTAGATTATACCTAGTTGTACCCAAGTTGTCACCAGGTTGGACTGTATGATCATCTGTAGTGGTTGGTCCATAGCATTATCTAGACTCAGACTACATGAGTTTGTGTGGGAAAAAGGTTAGTTAATAATTTTTGGCCTCCAAGCATTTCTTAGTTTTATTTCATATTATTCAGAGTGGGGGCATGACAAACTTTGCTCTTCATAGTATATAGATTCTATGCACACTTTCTAGATTACATGAGTTTATATGGGATAGAGGATAGACATTGGTTTTGGGCCTCTGAGCATTTCTCATTTTTGTCTAGATTTAGTATAAGGGGAAAGCATTGCCCTCTTTCTCCATGATTATATGGATTCTATATTTAGATTTAGTATAGGGGGTATCCATTTTAGGGATTTCTTCTTTCTCTAGACATTATTCAGCTCTCTATCCACTTCCTTAGCTACGAAGTGAGTTGGACCCTTTCTTAGCACACTTATCACCATGCAAGTAGGTTCGGGTATGCATTTTCTTTTCTTTATTTTACTCTAGTAATTCATTTCATTGCATCACTAGAATAAAATGGGGGAAAATGTATACACCCTAAATTTATCAAGTAACCACACATATCACGTCTTTTCACAGTCCTTCAATAGGAGATTCCAACTAGAGAATATGAGCTTTGTTCACATTTAGCCATATCTTTAATTTTATTCATTTGGGTCTTGTTATATATTTGAGTCACATTTTTACCTATTCTTAGTCATCCTAAGCCTTTCAAATAGTTATTCCACCTCAACTAGGTTAGTTTTTTTGTCCTCTTTCCATCCCCCTAGGTCCCAAAACTATAGCGCAGGAGCACTGGGGTTGGACTACAATGTTGATGCCATTAGTGTCCATTTATAGTGATCTTGTCTAGGGTCATTTTGAACTCCAACGGTCATTTTATTTCACTAGTTGAGTCCCAACCCCTTTCTTATCTTCATCCCTAAGTTTTCCAATGTTAGCCAAATGTGATTAAAGCTCCCAAATTCAAAATAAAGAGTCTCCTATATAAAATACTACACAAGGCATTTTATATCCTAACACTTACTACTTTGGAACATTACATAATAAAAATAAGTCAATAGTATAACTCAACATTTGGCACCACACATAGACTTGCATGCTTGATTAAGGAAGGGCCTAGACAAAATTCATTCTTTCATCTTTCATGCATGTTGATTATACATGTTCCCTAAGGGAGAACAACATTTGATCTGAGACACTAGCTTGAGGTTTAATGTAGGAAACAATTAGGATAGCATGGGTTATAGATCATGTGATCACTCTTTTCCTAACCCAAAATTTCCCCCTTTTGCTTTTGATGCATTTGTTGTTTGCATGTGTGTAGATGAATATAGGGTTTGGAGATTGAAACAGATCTACAATGAGCTCTATTGACTTCTAACCTCTATAATTTTATACATAAGCTCACACTAAGGTGGAAAAAATAAATAAAAAAGATCTGATCTCTAAGACAATAACAACAGAGGTGGGTTGTAGTGCTGATGCCATTCCTATCCACTTTTGGTGCTCCTATCCAATCATAAAATGAAGGCTAGATCTAGATTCATGACATTGTCCC
This sequence comes from Torreya grandis, assembly GCA_037957365.1. Classification (NCBI taxonomy): domain Eukaryota; kingdom Viridiplantae; phylum Streptophyta; class Pinopsida; order Cupressales; family Taxaceae; genus Torreya; species Torreya grandis. The sequence continues at coordinate 773,646 of JARHVA010004060.1, forward strand.
AGTCTTACACATCAATTTCCAACTCCTAAATCATCCATTTTAGTCTATTTTTAGATAAGTTTATTTCTTCTCCTCATTTAAATTATTAGATAAAAATTTGTATTTTTCCATAATAAAGTAGATTTTTTCCCTTACCTAGACCCCTTATTATTTAGGAACTAAATACTAGTTTCTCAAAATTAATAAAATATAAAAATATCCAAACCCAAATTAGAGGTTCCAATAAATGGAGGTAGTCTAAATGTTAAATAGCTTGTGGATTGGATAGCTAAAATAGATAAATACTTTGATTTTGAAAGAATATTTGATGCATCTCTTTGGTGGGATAGTGTCCAAAATGAAAGAGGTAAAGAGAAAATCAAGAAATGGGATAGAATGATAGCAAAACACAAATACAAATTCATTCTTATGGACTATCAGACAAATTTGTTCAAGAAAATTTAAAATAAAAAGATATGAGTGTAAAGGACTACACTAAAGAGTTTTACAATCTTACAAGTAGAGTTGGTCATGTAGAAGAAGATGTTGAGAAAATAACTAGGTATATCAATGGTTTGAGGTTCAATATTTAAGATGAAATTAGTTTTTTATCTCCAAGATCAATGGAAGAGGCTTATTGGTTTTCTCTTAAAGTAGAAGAGAACTTAGCTAGAAGACAAACTTAGTAATCTAGAGGAGGCCAAAATTTCATAGCTAGAGGATATCAATGTGGTAGAAGTTAGTTATAAGTTCATAATAAAGAAACAAAAAACTCTCAAGGTCAAGATAATAGTACAAGAAGAGGCTATTCATACATAGGAATAAGGCCATATATAAGAGGCAAAGGAGAAGGATTTTGGATAAAATGTTTTAAATGTAATATATATGCTAGTTGTAGGTCATATAAATGTCCTTAAAATACAAAAAATAAGTTATACAAGAGCTTAAGTCATAAATTAAGTTATTCAAGTTGATGAATAAAGTGTAATATCATCACATGTACAAAAACCTAAAGTGGGAGAATCCTTATTGATGAAGAGATTAATACTAAAGCCAAACAAGGAGGTGAAGGAACCTATATGCAATTAGAATTTCATGGTGTGCATGAATAAATCTTGGATCGAATAAGATAGGTCAAAGCTACACTTATGATTAAGGCACACACTTGTTAAGTAGGAACATGACCAATATGAGAATCTGTTAGACGTAATTAGGGGATCACATGTACCATCTGTCACAACACATCATACTAGGCAGGGTTCCAAAGCCTATAGTCTAACATAATCACACAACCCTAAAAGAGTTCTATGGTTTATCTATTTATTTATGATATTAAACAAGAATGTAAACTAATCTAATAACAAGAAAAATAAACTAATATAGTGTTCACCAAAGCTTGTGACACAAAGTGGGGGTTAGGTTAAACAAAGTAAATAACAATTAAACTAGAAATGTATAGGAGACATATACTCACATCAATGTATATATAATCCTAATACATGAAAAATAAGAATACATACTACATTATCTATCTACTCTTACAAAGGAGAAATAAAGTTAGGAATACTTACCTTTGAAGATGAACCTATCGAGTCTCAACCTCTCCCTTGGTCAATGGTGCTTCGCAAGAGATTTTTGTGGCTTGTAAGGACAACCAAGATAAATCAGATCTAGGCTACATGACCTACCTAAGCATCTAAAATAATTCTCCATAAGACAAGATCAGAGCTCCAAAATAAAGTATTAAACCCTAAATATTTATTCCTCAAGTAGAATGGTCAATGAATAGATGTTTATTCACACTTCTTCACTTAATTTAACTCTCTTATGAAATAGTAAGGAATGACCTTATATATATATATAGTAGTATCTCACCCTAAATACTTTCATACATGTTGGATATGTTAGGTCGACTGGGTCAACCTAGCACATTATCAGTTTAATGCCTGAAGCTTATGCTAGGTTATTTGGGATGCAAGGCAACAAGGAAAGGCAAAGTATCCCAAGAATAAGGTAGGTCAACTAGGTTGATCTAGCTTATTGAATAGGTCAAAAGGGAAATAAGGTAAGCAATGAAGTATAAATCATGAAAAATGGTGGGAATAGATAGGAAAGAGATAAATAAGCTTAAGGTTCAAGGTTTTAGGAGGTAAGAGTGTAGATAACTAGTGGAAAAAGGAACAACAATCTTATGAAGCACCAAAGGTTTGCCCACCCATTTCTTAGTGCATTCCTTAAGGCATGCACTTATAGAGATAGAGACTCAGTAGGTTCTTATAAGATATGAAGTTTTAGTAATCAATAAAAGTGTGAAAATATTATATGTATACATATTCCCTAGTCGAAGCTCATCATGTGTCACGTAAGTGCAACACAAGATGGTGCCTTAGGATAAAACATGATGACACATAATGCTGATGCTAAGTAAAGTGTAGTAAGAAGAAAATAAGATAAATGAAAGGATAAAATTTAAAAACACATACCTTTAACTTACCTTAGTGTTAGAGAAGAAGACTGGAAGAAAATGAATATGTCCAATGTAAAGCACACTAGACAAACCTATAGAAGTCAGTGCAAAAATAGCCAAAAATCAAAAAAATTGGAAGATAAGCATATAAGAGTGAAAAAGAATCTCTATGTCATCATGAATCTAACACATTTTATGGATTTCAAAATGTATGAATAAAAATAAAGATATGAGAAAAAGAAGGAATCTAGAGGAAAATAAATGAAGGATTTGAGTTGCTAAAAAGTAGTTTTAAATATGAAAAAGATAATTCATTTTGTTATTTTGTATTATAAGATAAGAATAAAAGAGATCTAGAGAGAAAACAAGCTATAATGGTGAGGGAATGACATGCTAGATGAGAGGGAGATCTAAGGATGAGAGCAGGTGCACTACAGGTATGCATCTAAGAATCTCAAACTAGATTTTGAAATTTGAAATGAATTAAGTGAATTTTGATAAAAATTTAATTTTAATAATTTATATATGATAAAAATGAAAAAAATAGATTATAAGGGAGGGAAATAGGAATATGGTAAATGGGTTAGAAGGAATTAGGGAAAAAGCCAAAAAAAGGCAAGTTTTTGGCAAAATGTGCTAGTTCAGCATACTAAAACCTACTAGGTTGACTAGGTTGACCTAATAGAGGAAATCAGGGTAAAATCCATGTGATTGACCTAGAGGGTATAGGTCAACCTAGCACATTCTAGAACCAAAAACCTAATATGGGGTATCTATTTAGTTCGTAAGGTCCAAAATGGAAACTTAGCACTAGAGAAAAGAGAATAAGAAGGAAAATAAGAAATGTGGAGAAAAATAAGATAAAAATAGGAAATTTTTTGGTCAAATTAGGTTGACCAAAGAAGCAAAGAAAGCATGAAAAAATGTGCAAAAAGCTAAAAGAGAGCTAAAATGATCCAAGATGACCAAATAAGGGCAAGGGAGACCAAAAAGGCTAAAATAGATGAGAAATGAATAAATTATACTTGTTTATGATTAAAAATAGAATGAATAAAGAATGTATTGTGATTATACATTACATGAAGGAACTAATATATCCTTTTTTATTTCTTGATTACAAAGATGATGATGGTTCTGGAGATTGTTGGATGTTTCTTGGCTACTAAAATTGTTGGAGAGATTTATAGATAAAGATAGGGATAGACTAATATTCATAGGTCTAGGAGGTATATAAAATATGTTTAAGATACCCCTAAACACAGACCTATTAGTCATGTTCCTTGGTTGTTGGGAATGGTTAATTAACACCTTTAGATGGGAGGTAGATGGGGATGTGATAGAGGTGGCTATCACATTAGAGGATGCCCATGCATCCTTGGGCTACTTATGGTGGGAGCACTAGTGACCACAAGGATACCAAATAGTGGAGAAGAGAGGAGAGCCTTAGACATGTGGGCTATAAGCTTAGAGATGATACTACTAGGGTAGAGAGTGAGCATGGATGATGCCTATATATCATATATTTTGGATCTTTAGAAGGTGATGAATGGCCTTGTGACAAAATAGGTGCTCTGTCACAAGTTAGATGGCAACATACCACTATATGTGGAAGCCTTGAGTAGTATGATGCTAGAGGAAGGGGTGATATATGATCTAGGCTCTACCATCTAGGTCTAGCTCATGCATGATCTACATGAGATGTTGGTTAAAGGGTAGAATACTATGGGATTGATCATACTATTGATAGCATGGATATATGAGACATTTCTTATGTATTGGCTGACTAGGTTACCCCATGCAGTCAATGATAGGTCACCTTAAGTGAGGAGATGGAGAGAAGACCAAGTAGTGCAAGTCATGCCCCACATGCTATCACTATAGATGGTGAGATGTATCAACATAATATGGTGACCATATAAGCAACTAAAAACTACCTAGGAGAGCTGATACATAGTTGGACCAGTGCTATAGAGAAAAGAGGTGATAAGACACTACACATGGTGGAGAGAGCCACATTTGATGACATGGGTGCCAGGATAGATGGATCTACCTCATCTAAAAACATCAATAATCATGTTCAAGTAGTGGACTTGACATTTGAGGGATTTCTGAGGGAAGAGGGGATTCAAACCATTGATAGTGAGGCTAACATTATGGCCATGCTGAGAGTGACCATGGACTATTCAGGCATGACAAAGGGGTAGAGTGGGAGGAGGAAGTAGAGGTAGTGATACCAAATGTACCACCACCATCTCTACAAAGATATGATCTATAAACACCTAAGACATGGCATCAATGGAGGTAAGAAGAGGGAGTGGAGACCATCATCATCCTTGGAAAGTTAGTAAAGAAGCTAGAGGAGACATAGATGAGTGAGAGACTACTCAGGCATAGGCTGAGATGGACACGAGCCATGACCACTGAGTTTAAACTGAGGAGGTGACCCATAGAGGAGGTACTAAGAGGTTATGTAGATGGGGAGACTATGTTAGGTAGTCACATAGATGGTGAGACCATAGTAGCCAAGACATATATAGGTAAGAAAAATATGATTTATTTATTACTTAAGCTTTGAATTGAAAAAAATAAATATAGTTATTGTGATATATGATAGTGATTTAATATCCATATAGTGTGATTTTGAAGGTGTACCTAAAGATGAGGAGGAGAGATGGGGGTCCCTAGTTAGGGGATCACTCCATGATGTCTCAGATGAGAATCTATAGCCATACGACCCCATGAAATTGGAGGATCTGAGTGTACCATCTACCCCAGCTCAAGTGAGTTGGTTTAGACTAGAGGGAGAGGCCATAAGGTATATATAGATGTAGAGAGAGAGGCCATAAGGGATTGAGATATCAAAATACCTCATTAAAATGTACCATTTAGAGGAGTTAGATAAAGGCCTCAGTAGGCATCATGGCTAGGCCACAAGATAGATAGGATGGAGCCCATCCCTAGACCTAGAGCATTACTTAAGGTTGTATATGTTGTATCATTTTGTCTTACTGATGTGATTGTGTATGTGGTCACTATGGATATTTTTTTATTATTATGTTTGTTGTGTATGTGGATGCTTTAGATATATTTATTTCTATCACATGTATTTAGTTGTGTTGTATATGCTATAAGAAATATATGAGATGTGGTTTCTTTTCTAGCATTATGAGAAACACATGCATGGTTAAAAAGAAATAGGCAAAAAGACTTGGAAAAATATAATCAATCAAAAATGCACTACACACTAATTCAAGTTGGGAAATGTGTAATAACATGAAAAATGACTAAGTATAAAGAACCAAGAAATGGCAAACAAGATGGTAAAAATGGGATTTGTTTTCAAACCAAAGATGAAATATTTTTGCACCAAACTAAAACAAGTAAAATCATACTATGTCACATTGGTAAGTATGACAAAAAAAGTAATAAAATGGAAGGTATGTAGAAAGTCACACAAGGTAAGAAAAAAAAATGAATTTTTGGTCTTAAATTTATCACACTAATTCAAGCTGGGAAGTATGATAAAATTCAATAAATGGTTGAAATATTACATTCACTCAAAAAATAATAAAATAAGAAAATAAGAGGTGAAAGAAAAATGAAGTATGCATAAAACATACTAGTTCAAGCTAGGAAGCATGTCAAATGACATGTAACTTCTTAATCAATTGAATCATATCTCAAAATTGACACATGTAATTTGATGGTGACTTGATTGTTGGAAAACTTTGTGAGGAGGGTCTGGTCCTATTTGCAGTCTTACACTACAACTCAACAAAGGGAACACCACATGGGGTGGAATTAGCATGAACAACCAAGTATATGGGGTATAAGGGTAATAGGATAAAACACTCATGAAAAAATCAAAAGGATACCAAAATAACATTGGCAATCAAAATAATAATATTAGATTGAAATTCAAAAGGGATGGTAATTTTGTGAGGAATTGTTAGGTCCTGTCCGTGGTCTTATGCTATAACTCATAAAATAAAAACCCAAGGGGTGTGATCAAAACTCAAGAAAATATTTCTCAAGAGGAATATGAGGAAAGGGAATGAAAAGAAAGAAGAGTGTGAAAAATAAAAGACTTAGGAATCTTAAGAGAAGACCTTAGGAGATAAGAGGCATACTAAGAACATGAGAAGACACTAAATTACTAGTGGTCATCTATGTACAAAGGAAGCCTATTCCCTATAGACACAAAGCTTTATACTTAGATAAGTGTGTTACTAAGATCATCTCATGAAGGTAGATTGGTACAATGAAAATTAAAATGGACCTACCTCCCTACAACATGTTTCCCACTCCTTAGGACCTCTTATAGAGACATTGATCTACTACAAAGATTGGGTGCTTACATGAGAAAGTAGGTATCACTAGAATATATTTTTTAATTCCCCTATTCTAATTTATTCACCTACCATGCTCTAAAGGACTTCGGCTCTATGTAAAGCCAACTATGGAGTTTGAGATTCGATTGGAGATAGGAGATGTGTTTGAAATCACATCTTTTAGTGTGATTTGAATTTTAAGAATATTGCATATTTTTTCCCTTTGATATCATTGCCTTTTGTTTAAATTATTTGGATTTTAACTTTCTTTTGAAGGATTTTTTTCTAGGTTCCTCTTCCGTATGGATTTGGAATGACCAAGTATGAGAGAGATGGTGATACACATGAATGAGCTATAGGCTAAGGCTAAAGTAAACTAAGTAACCAAAGACAAAATACTGAATAGGACACTTAGGCCTGATAATGAACAAATATATGATCTCAAATCTCAATTGTGCATATGTTTATTTTTCAAAAAAAGGTAGAAAGGAAAAGGTAGAGCCAAAGATGGATTGGTAAAAGGAAATAACAATTAGAAATACTATTTACTAACTAATCACATGGTAAAATGTGACAATAACCAAAGGAAATAGGATAAATACAACCAAGTCACCATGATAATTATCTATGAAAAACAAGGATAAGAAAACAAATAATCATGATGATACAAAACAATAACAAGCTAATTATGGTGATTTTGTGAGGATTTGTTGGGTCCTATCCATAGTATTACAAAGCAATTCACAAAAGAAATATCCAAAGCATGTAACAAGATGAAAATATAAATATAAAGGAATGATAAGGAAGAACAAACATATGCAAAAAAAATATAGAATATAAAATTAATAAGCAATATAGTACAATAAAGAAGATAATGATATAAGATAAGCAAGAATTTGACACTTTGTCAAATGATATAATCAGATATATAAAAAATAAATAAATATGGAAAACACATCCAATCCAAATATAAATATAAAAGTAACATACATGTGCTCATAAGTATTGGTAAATATGTCCACACACGTTATCCAAGACATTAAATAAATCTCTATGAAGTTAGATATGAATTGTTGCTAATGTGTCATTCATATTTGCTGAATACTAGGCAAATACTTATTTTCTAATCTCCTCAACTGAAAAGGTAGGAATACTCATTGGATCATGCTAAGCAGGGAAATTGGCCAAAGGATGATCAAAATAATGTGTGGGAATGAGATCTATGGAAGAAAGAGTAATCACTGGTGGAAAAGGAACCATAGGTGGAGGCACAGAAGGAACCACATGAGGTGTTACTATGGGAGAAAAAGGGGGAACCTTCTTCTGAGAATGACCTATGAGAGGAATAGTATCTAGTCTAGAGATAGATATAAGATGATCCTCAAGTTTCTAAAAAAAGATATGATAATGATCAATATGATATGTGCCTCATTGGTATCATATATAATACCTCTCACCATACTTAGGTATCTAGTCAGGAAAAATCTTGGGAGGAGCTATGGTAGTGTCTATGGATAGGGAAGAAGGATGCAAGGTATCAATATATTGTCACAACTTATGACAATGGGTAGAATAATGAGTATCTATCCCATGAAAGCAATAAATATGCTTGTGAGTGTGTTTAAGAAGAACACTCATAGGAGAAGGTGTAACAAGTGTGGAAGAAGAGGGACATGACTCATTGACCCATTTGGTGGGCAAAGGATCCATCACAAAGGAAGAAAACCATCACCAAGAAGAGGTGATGATGGAGAAGGAATAAAAATAGTCTTAATAGGAAGAGAACTAGTGAAAGAATCAATAATAAGCTCACCATCAGTGGAAAAAGCAATGATAACTGGTTTTAACATAGGTTCCACTATGGGAAGAGTAGGATCAATAAAAGGTTTAAGTAGGGAAGCACTAACCTCAGGAGTAAACCAATGATAGGAATCAAAGAAACTATAAAAATGGTAAGGGCTGGTCATAGCATGATCCATGAGCATAATCCTACAGGGCTCCTAAGAAACTAGAGGTGTCGGTGCTATCTCCACTCTATGATAAAGAGAAAAAATAAAAGAATCTGTAACTAAAAAAGTTAGAACATGAGAAGATGCATGACAAGACTCAAGTAAAGAATAACGATAATGCATAATCTTAACATCATAGGCTTGGATAAGACCACATAATAAAATATCATCTAAGGAACAACCATCATCATAATCAGGTGAATGAAGATCAATGAGACAAGTCAAAATAATTTTTTCATTAGAATAAGCATGGTGAATAGAATGATGAGTCTTGGATAAGACTATAGGAATGTCATCACAAGGAGGTTTTTGAGAATGATATTGCAAGGAATCAAGAAGTTGTGAGATGAGATGAGGTATGAGATCAAAATTTTTAATCTTGAGATTAATCTCATTAGGCTCATCATCATTAGAGTCTAAAAGCTTAGGAGGAATATTACCAATAAGCTCATGATGCCCATTGCATCCTTTGGTTGAGTTGATAGGAAAATTTAGACATTTCAACTCATGAAATGGAATGTTAGGTAAAGGCTCAAGAGTAGGAATCTTAAAGACACAATGATTTTAGAATTGTTCAAAATTCCAAGGGTTAGTATCTCCTTGAATCCTATAAATGGATCCATTATGAGGGAATTTAATGCATTGATGGGTGGAAGAAGCATTAACTCACATATAATGAGTCCATGACCTACCAAGAAAGATGTTAAAGATAATAATAATAGGTGATAGTAATGGGAATCCACACACACCCAAGAGGAGGCATTTTCCTTATATCATATCCTTGGTAGGTGCTACGTGTGGACTTAAGATTGCATTTAGAATATCCAAGGGTTTTAATGAAATCAAGAGAAGCAACATAAGTTCTAGAACCCTCATCAATAAAATCATGCTTAACTTGGATTTTAATAATTTAGATGCTAATAAATAGGGGAGGATCATCTACACAAAGCATAATCTCATCATTAATCATAGATGTGATGGGAAATTTTGATGAAAGAGAAGTATCGATAGTTTCATCAACATTGATGGACATCTCTTCAAATTATTACAAGATACTATCCTTAGAACCAGATAAGGTTTCCTCTTGTCCCACTAAGGGAGGATGAGGGACATTCATCTCAAATAATAGTTACATGACATAGTTATGATGATAGGGAGATGTCTTCATGAGTTCAATAAATGGAATTTGAGAAGGGATATTATTCAATTTTACAATGGGATCCCCCTCATCATAACCCATGACAAGGTTGTTAGATATAGGCACGTAATGGTTAAGGAGGTCTTTGGAGGAAAGAGATAAAGAGCATTGAAATTTATGTTGATGAGAATGAGAAGGTTTATAATAAAGTTGTAAATCATGTTGAGATGATGAACTAATAGGTTCAACTTGATCTTGAGGAGTAGAAGAGGTGTTAACAAAAGGTTGATTAATATTGGAAGGAGAAGATGATGGAAGAGTGGTAGAAATAGCATGGGATGTGTTATCCAAAAGAGAATCATAAGTTGGATCTTCATCAAAGGTTATAATATATTCTTTCCCCAACTCATTTAAATGATTTGGAAAAGAATCTTGGATAATACAGTATGTTTGAGAAGGAGATGGGGTGTAAATAGGTTGAGAATCGATAAAAGCCACTACTCTTCACATATTAGTCATGCTAACCACATTTTATTTGAAAATTAGTTTCACAAGACTTTCTACATTATTGGTGGAAGATATGGGCTTGCCTTGGTTTTCTTGAATTGGTTGATGATTAGGTAAAGGATCCTTATAAATAGCTAAATGAATGTTTGATTGATTCAAGGATTAGCTTTATCATGAGTTTTGTATTCTTTAAACTCATGCTCATAAGCTTGTTGACATTGCAACGTGATAGAATCATAGTCAAAATTAAGTCCAAGAAGAAAGTCCATAGCTAAATTATGAAGTTTCTATAGGTCTCATGAGAATGACCCCAGCTAATATGAAACCAACAAAACTTGTTAGGATCATACCAGGTTTTCATATGATGAGTAGGATCAATTTCATGAGGAAGGGGCCTAGGTAGAAATTTAAGCAATTTAGATATGGAAAGAGGTTTATGAACATTAAAGTTATTTGTTGAGAAATGAGAATTAGTAAATTGTTGAGAATAAGAGGCTGATTTTGAAGAAGGGGTAGGAATAATAGCTTGAACATGGTGAATGATATCATATGAATCAAAAACACCATCATTGGTAACATTAAATTTTTTGTTTTTAAGTAATATATGAGAACTTGTGGAAGATTAGGGTGGCTCAAATTGACACATAAGGAAATATTGTCATTTATCTTGATTTATAGCTTCTTCCAAAATGCATGCAAAAAGGGTATGAACTCAATATTATAATTTGGGATAAAGAGCATTTGTAAAGAGATGAAAAATATTATCATTGGCCATGTCATGTTCACATTTATTTGATAAATTCTTCCATCATTTAACAAATTCTTGGGTGGTTTCATTTTTGATTTTATTTCAATTGATGAAATGGGCCAAAGTGTTTTTAAGAAGATCACTAGTTTGGAATTCTTGAATTAAAGCATTCACTAAATCTTCCAAACTAGTAATGGAATGAGGTATAAGTTAGCTATACCAATCCAAGGCATCACTTATGAGTATCTTAGCAAGGAGCTTGGTAGTAGAAAATGTGTTTAATTTAACCCAATCTTTATAAAGATTCCCAATTTTTTTAAGATGAAGAGAAGGATTAGTTGATCCATTATAAGAGATTGTAGGTGTTATACCTCCTATATCAATGTTAGCAATTTGAGTAGTGAGAGGTTCATTTTTTAGATGCTTGATTGTTTTATTGATTAAAGGAGGTTGAGGAATAATATTGTCTTAAGAATCTTGAAGAGGAGGGAGAGGAACACTTTGGTTATGTGCACCCCAAGCCATTAGTTATGGTTACGTTTGAAGATGAAGAAGGTGATTTTGGATTCTCATCATTTGATTTGTGTTATGGGCTTGGAAAGCATTCATTTGATTAAGAGTTTGTAATATAATTTGGTGAGTTTGAATAACATTATTAATAAATTTGGTGTTGGTATTAGTGTCTTGGGTATCACTATTGGTGTTGTTGAGAGCTTGAGATGAATGATGAGAATGAGAGGCACTAGTGGAAAATATTTCTTGTGTATCAAAATATGTACTAGTGAATAGAAGAGAGGAAGAATCACTAGAATCATGAATGCCTTTGGTAGCAAACAATGAACTAGTGGAAGGATTAATGATAGTGGATCTTAAGAGAGGTCCATTAGATGTAGAACTAGCCATGGTAGTTGAGATACTAGGCATGAAGGTAAAAGAAAGGAAAGAAGAAGAAGTATGAGAAGAGGTAATGATTGAAGGGAGATGTTGTGAAGTAAATAAATCATTACTACCAAATCCATTTGAGAATATATAATGTGGTGAATGAGGTTCATTGTCTTGTCCACTAATCATGAGATTGTAAATGGTAGATGGATCTTTCCATTTCTGTTGGAGAAATTGGTTAATAAAGAAAAGCATTTCAGGAGTATACTCTTACCAAAGTTGGTTTTCTAGGAGAAAAAAAGGATTATGTTGTAAAGAGGTGTCATGAGGGAACCCATAGTCCATTATGCAAGTTACAATATGGACATTACTAGCATTTGCAAAAGGAACTCTACTTTATCTATGGGAAACCTTATGAGGATTGGTAAATTACATCATGCCTACTTTTTGAGACTCAATGTTATCACCCAATAATAAATCCATCATGAAAGAAGAAGGAAATAAAGACAAGAAAATAAAGGATTCATAAAGTAATAGAAACAAAGCTAGGTTGACCTGGTCAACCTAGTGTAAAATAGAGACACTAAAGTTGGATAGGGTCCATAGAACCAACCTAGTACAGAGACTAAAAGCTAAAAAAAGGGAAAAAGGCCTAAAAACTATGCTAGGTCAACTTGATCAACCTAGTGTAGTGCACATGAGCTATAGAAACTACTAGGTTAACCGATTTAACCTAGTATAATAGATAGAGGTAGCAAGTAGGGTTTGTGATAGTGTGGAGTTGAGCTGGGTGACATAGCACAAAAGATAGGAAAAGAGAAATGATTGCTAAAAAGATGAAAAATTAAATGAGATATGCCTATAGCTAGTCTAGAAAAACAAATAATGAAGTGAAACACATAGCCAATTGAATTGACATTGGCCAATCTAATTGGCATACATAAATAGATTATAATTTTGAAAAAAAAGTATAGATCAGATTAGAAACAAAGAAATATAAATTGACCTTGGTATTTTGGAGATGAAAATAGAATAGGTAACTAACCTATAAACTTGGGTAGAATTGGCCCAATCTATAGAATTGCGTCAAGCTAATCAACCAAGTGAGACAAGAACCTATTGTAAAAGATGAAAAAGTATGCTAAGTCAACTTGGTTGACCTAGTAGACTGAACTATATTTATAGAAATGTGCTAAGTCAAGCCGGTTGACCTAGTTGTCTGGACCATAAATCTAGAAGTCTAGAATCTAGAACCTGCACTATGAATCTTGAATACGAACTTGCTACAAAGTGGCTGGAAATATGTTAGGTCAACCTGGTCGACCTAGTAGGATAAACAAAAAGTATACAAAGAGATGAAAACCTATGTTGGGTTGAGTTGGTCGATCTAGTTGCTTGTTCTTACACACAGATACAAATAATTGGGTTGACAAAATTAAGCTAATAAGTCAAAACATATGATAGAAAAGATGACAAAATGAATAAAATAAGTGAAAGAAACCTTATAAGGGTTTTATTCATGTTGATTTCACCAAAATGTATGTAATCAAAATTACATAGTGCATATGAATAAATCCTATATTGGATAAGATAGATCACACCTACACTTCCAATTGGGGCACACACTTGTTAAGCAAGAGCATGACCAATATGAGGATCTGCTAGACTTGATTAGGGGATCGCTTGTATCATTTATCACAACACATCATGTTAGGTATGGTTCCAAAGCTTACAGTCTAACACAATCACACAACAACCCTAAAAGAGTCCTATGGTTTCTATATTCACTTATGATAATAAATAAGAAAGTAAACTAATATAATAACAAGAAAAGTAAACTAATCTAGTGTTCACCAAAGCTTGTGGCACAAAGTGGGGGTTAGAGAAAAACAAGTAAATAACAAATAAACTAAACATGTATAAGAGACATATACTCATGCCAATGTATATGGAATGCTAATACAAGGAAGAGAAGAATACATATTTTATTATCTATCTACTCTTATAAAGGAGAAATAAAGTTAAGAATACTTGCCTTTGAAGATGAACCTATCGAGTCTCACCCTCTCCCTTGGCCAGTGGTGCTTCACAAGAGATTGTTGTGGCTTATAAGGACAATGAAGATAAATCAGCTCTAGGCTACATGACCTACCTAAGCATCTGAAATACTTCTCCATAAGACAAGATCAGAGCTCCAAAAGAAAGTATTGAAACCTAAAGGTTTATTCCTCAAAGTAGAATGGTCAATAAGTAGATGTTCATTCACACTTTTTTGCTTAATTTAACTCTCTTATGAAATGGTAGGGAATGACCTTGTATATATAGTAGTATCTCACCCTAAAGACTTTCATTTATGTCAATTATGCCAGGTTGACCGAATTTACCTAGCACATTATCAGGCTAATGCCTAAAGTTTATGTTAGGTTATTTGAGATGTAAAGAAACAAGTAAAGACAAAATATTCCTAGAATAAGATAGGTCGACTAAGTTGACCTAGCTTAATGAATAGGTCAAAAGTGAAACAAGGTAAGAAATGAAGGATAAAACATTACAAATGGTGGGAATATATAGGAAAGAAAGAAATAAACTTACGGTTCAAGGTTTTAAGAGGTAAGAGTGTAGATAGTAAGTGGTAAAAGGAACAACAATCTTATGAAACACCAAAGGTCTACCCACCCCTTTCCTGATGTATCCCTTAAGGCATGCACTCAGAGAGATTGAGACTCGGTAGGTTCCTTCAAGATATGAAGTGTCAATAATTAATAAAAATGTCAAAATATTATGTGTATACAAAATCAACCCAAAGGAAGACATTATTTAAGACTAATTGTAAATTAAAAGATAAGTGTTGTAAAATTATCATAGATAGTGGTAGTATAGATAACTTGGTTTCTTTAGAAATGGTTGAAAAATTAGGATTGACAAGATTGACACATCCTAAACTATACAAAGTATATTGGCTACAAAAGGGGCATCAAGTACTAGTCAATGATAAATTATAGGTTGATTTTTAGATTGGTAGCTATAAGGATGAAGTATTTTGTGACATTATGCTTATGGATTTTTTCCATGTTTTGTTGGGTATACCTTATCAGTTTATAAGAGGGATATACATGATGGGAGTAACACATATATATTAGAAAAGGATAGTAAGAACCATACTTTGACACCATTAAAATATGGTAGTGAAGATGAAAATAATACTAAGGTGTTGTTAGTGAGAGGAAGATAATTCTTTAAACTAATAAAAGAAGAAGAGGTTGGTTTGTATTGATTTCTAAACCTAAGATAATCATTACAAGTACTAATTTGACTAAGTTTACATAATAAATTTATAATTTATTGGATAAGTATGTGGATATAGTGGTTGATTAGTTTCCTAATGAGTTTCCATCAATGAGAAGCATAAATAATTACATGGATTTCATTCTAGGGGATAGTTTATCAAACAAAGAAGCATATAAAATGACACTTAAGGAGATTGAAGAGTTAAAAAGGCAAGCACATGAGATGTTAGATAAAACTATCCAATTAAAGGAAGTTTCCATAAAAAGAAATAAGAGAGGGAATTTAACATGTGAGCTATTGAAATATATTTTTAAAAGTAGCAAAGAAAAACATGTGAATGTGGAGAAAAATGTTTTCTTCAAGTACAACAAGAGAGTAAGGTTCTCATGTGAAGAGCCTAAAACTAATTGTAAAAATAACAAGAAGCAATAAAGTTATAAGCATCCAATATAGGAAGGAGTTCTCAATAAGGATATGATACATGTGATAGAGTTAGAGAAATAATATGGCATCCAAGTAGAGTTGCATGTTTTCATGGTGGAAGTATTAGATGTATAGGTTGTGTAAGTGCACACAAGAGGATAATTGAGAGGATTAGAATACATAAATTATTTAAAATCAAAGGTGTGATTGAAGAGAAGACAACCCTGGAGATGATTGATATGGATCATTGGATAACACATGGTGTTAGAGGAGAGCATGAAAAACATGTTAGAAGTGGAGAAGAGTTGATCAACATGTATTTGAGGCATGATGAAGTGGTTGAAGGAGTATTTTGGGGAGATGTTAAGTTTTTTAATGTTTTTATTCTATGTATATCTACAACAATGGAGAAGAGGGAAAATACAATAAATAAGTGTGGTCCAATTCAAGATGTTCATATATATGAGAAGCAAAGTGAATAAATAGAACAAAAGATACTATTCTTAACTATTGAAATAATAGAGGAATGTTTTTATTATTGATAGATCTAATTGGGCTGGACATGGAGGTAGTAGAGGATTGTCTTCATATTAACATGAAGATAAAAGAGAGTGATAAAATTATGGTACAATAATGTTTGTAAGAGGAAATATAAGAGGGAGTTCATTTACAACAAATAAAGGTGTGAGAAAATACTCTTACAAGGACAATGTGGAAGACATATATCATTATAGAGGAGAATAAGACATAACAAAAACACCTACAAATGTTGATAATCAGGGCATTGATTGGGAGCAACATTAAATACCTCATGAGTAGAAGCTCATGAATACTTTTGGATTTAGGGAGCCTGATGTAGGAGCATAGTATTATAAGACTCATTTTTTTTCTTTATTTTCAGTTTTAGTTTTGATTAGGTTTAGGAAGTATTATTTATTTATTTATAAGGTTTTCAAATTTCTATCATTCCAAAATTTGGTCATTTAAACCTAATAATGATATTCCTACCAAGATTGTCTTTTTGAATATTTGATTTTGTAAAGAAAATTTGAAGGGTTTTTATCATCTCCTAGTTCAATAAAATGTCATGGTCCTTTATGGAAGGTTCAAGGAAGGTTTTTGACATGTTTAGAATATTTCTAATGTATTTATTCATAGCTAATTTTTTCAAACTCAACTAAGGTTAAGACCCAGGTTGAGTGAGTAAATTAGTTAGAGATAGTTTAGGATATTGGAGTGAAGAAAGGAAAATGAAGAGATAACTAATATAGTTTATTATTATGTGGGAATGAGGATAAAAAAATAGACAAGATAAAAAAAATCTAATATTTGGAGAAAATAAAGGGAGAAGTCTATAAAATAGGGTGGTAAACAAGGTTGTGTAATGTTTTGCACTAAAAATAATGGAAGGAATATAATATTGATCTCCATATTTCAATTTCAATCTAAATATTCATGTGTGCATTTTTTGTTTTTTAGTGACATTCATTTATTTATAAGGTTTTCTTGCATGTTGTTGGCTTGAAAAAGACAAATACATGTTTTTGTAGTCAAAATAAGGGTTGACATTGAAGAAAAAGATATCTTTTATCACTTTTTAATATTGGTTTGAAATAAATTTTGTGTGAAAAAGAAATATAAAAGTGTTATAAACGTTTTAAAATTTAAATTAATTAAAAATTGATCTTAAATATTTAATGTCCATTAAATATTTGCTCATTGCCTACATGCAGTCTAGAAAAGTGCTTATACAATCAAGTAATGCCGCCTTTATTCACTTTTAAGGATTGATCAAAGTGTAAAATTGAGTGATAGAGTAGGATATACATGTGGAGAGTCTTAAAAAATAAAAAGGATTTAAAATAATTTTAAAAACTTAAATTTATAATGATTCTTTGCTCTCGGCCTATGTATAGTTAGGAAACCCTAAACCAAGGTTTTGAAGACTAAAATATTTATAAAACAAAAACTGACCCTTTAAAATTATTAGAACTTGTATAAGGGTGTAATATGATGTATTTTAAGTTATTAAATTGTTTTTGATATTTTTTATCATCTACAAAGGGAGATATTGAATATTTTTAGTTTGTAAGCCTCATTGCAAAAGCTGGAAACCCTATTTTCACCATTTCTTGCATTTTCAAGTTTGAATAAGGGGAAAAATAATTATAATGAGTTGAGTTAACATAAAATGAATGTATTAAAGGATTTTATAGTATAAATAATCATTTTTTATCATCTATTTTATCTCAAGAAACCTTATATTCCTAATCATCTCTCTCAAGAGCATATTACAAATTTGATTTTCCTTTACCCTTCACCATCAGAATCCCTTGTAGATTCACCTTTAGAATATTTTTTATTTATTACTTTAGTGTCAACCATGGATTTATATTTATAGTCCACCCATTATATTTATTCACCATCCTTTAATGTTCCATTAGTGCATAAAAATATTTCTAAAGCTAATTATCTAATATCTCTTATATTACCACCTAATATTAACATAGAGTTACCACATGATAAAAATAAGGCATGTTTTGATAATACTAATTATTTAAATATTAATAATAAAAAATAAGTAAATCATTTATAACTAATTATTATTTAAGTGTCTATCCCTCCATCACCTTTTGTTAATGATGTTTCTATTCAATCTAGTATACCTAGGGTTTATACTTGTGAATCCATTCAATATCAAATCATCACTATGTAAGTCAATAGAAGAGTTAAAAATAAATATCAATATTTAAGTTCAAATATCATATCACTTGAAAATAATATCAAATTTATAAATAATCTAAAGTATGGTAGTGTTAATCATGCATTCACATCTTCATCTAGCTATCATGTGCCTCACAAGAAAAATATATCTACAATTAATGCTTCAAAAACTATACAAATGGATAATATTATTACAAGTGAAATTATAAGATAAATGTTTTAAAACAACCAAATTTCATTACCTTCTATGCATCTTTTGATTAGATTAAAATATTATTGTGTATATCATAGAATGCATGGGCATCATATAGATAGTTGTTTGGATTTGAAGAAAAAAATACATGATATCATCGATAGTGGTAATTATGTAACAAATAAATCTATTAATCAACCCACTTATTTTGCATCTCCTAAAAAATAAGTGCATAAAAAACATAGAAAATATGGATACAAAAGGATAACTCAGAATAATAAAAGATTCAACAAGAAAAATTTGAGAAAACAAGTTCTTAAAAAAAACAAGATGAAAAATCAAGATTACAAAAAAGAACAGTTAATAAAATAAAATCTACAAGAACAAATTTAAGATAAGTAATAAATAATGTTTTAAAAAATGCTTCTCAAGAAAAATATTCCTACAAAGTATAATGATATAAATTTGGTTGCTAAGGAATCAAACATTATATCTACTTCATGCATAGAGCAACAAGATAAAGTCACATGATCATTATCTAGTTTAGAATAAAATTCAAGATGATAATAATGATGATCATATTCAAAATTAAGAATTAAAAAAAAAAAAAAAACTCCAATCTATGGTGTAGTAATTTTCTCATACATAAATATAAAATATAATCAAAATGGTGCATCACAATTTTAAACATAATATAAGAAGTTGATTCTTTCTTATGATGATGATTACATTGATTATTATGATCTTAATAATATAAAATATTGGTATGATCTTGATGATACAGGGCCTATGCATAGGCATCCCCTTGACGAGATCGTTATATTATAGTTCCACATCTCACTTTGTACATAGCTTAATTTTATTTTATTTCCTTGCTAATTATTTTATTCATTATCCAAAAAATATTCTATCCCTTGTATTTATTTTTTAACTTTGGGAATTTGCCCCCTTCATTTTCAAACCAATTCAAACAATAATTTTTAATGCTCATTGTTACTTAATATTTCATACTTATCATTATATGAATTTCATTGCACTTACATAATCATATTTATCTCTTGTCCATGAGGAGGATGTAAATTTTTAAATCATTCAAGCTACATTTATATAACTCATTTAAACATACATTTGGGGCACATGGCTTGCCTTATTTCTTATCATATAATGCTTTATCACCTTATTAAAGATTGTTTGAATCCTTTCCTCTTCCTCTATTTTTTTTGACTTACCACTCCAATAATTTTTAATTCTAAATATTTCAAAAAGATAAAAGCATGCAAATAATTTAAAAATTCAAATATGGTAAAAATTTTAAAACATGCAAATAATTCAAAAGTTCAAAATAATCAAAATATCTACAAAATTTCAGATTTGGGAGAAAAAAACATTTTTAATTGTTTCTAGCTTAGTTGTTTCTATATCTCAATTATTTTATGTTAGGAAGATATCATATTTCAAATTTCAAATTCATATTGCTTCTCAAGAGGTATTTGAGTGTGATACCTGATATATTTCTGGTTTTGATGTCAAGATTCTCTCATTACCCAACATACTTGTTAATTTGGGGGAATCTTTGCATTCTCCATGAATAATTTAACAAATTGTATTGATCCACAACCTTTACACCATGTTGAGATACATATCATACAAATGTTTTATTTCTCACTCATACTATACATGTATAACATGAACCAATGCATTTGTTAACAATGACATGAATTCATATGGTGGATGTAGATTAGCTTTGTTTTTTTCTATGCTTCTTACTTTACTGCATGATAAGTTAAAAATTGTTTGCTTATTATATGTGGCTCTTGGAATTTTATGTTCAAAATTTTGCTTGTATAGCATCATTATACCATTTTTGTGTGGCCCTTGGCCTTGTATGCTTATGTGACATTTACATGTCCCTTGTATTAGAATTTGGGCCTTATTTGTGATATCATATGAATTGTTTCTGACATTATATGACATTACTTATAACTACTTGTATGTTAATACAATGCCATGATTAATATCATGTATTACTTATGTATTTTATTACTTTAGTTCCATGATGCATATCATACACATCATATTTATATGCTTCAATGACACATCTTTGTAATACATGCTCATATACAAATTACATGTTATATTAAAAACTATGATACAAATACATTCAAAATTAAAATTATATTACATGATTACATCTTTCCTATGACTCTTCTTTTGAGTTAAGTAACTCATAGGATATGTTTTTCTTCTAAAATTGGGGGCATCAAATTAGGATTATATAGATAAGTCAAATATTATTACTAAACATTTTAAATTTATGGCATCATATAGTTTAAAAATTATAACATGATTCAAAAAATTTAAATTATGGAGTCATGTCACATGCATGTCCACTCATTCCTATAATTACAAAGTGAAATTATCAAACAAATAAAATGATAGGTTTTAATAATTAAAAATTTCAAAATGGCATTCAATATCAATTTATCATAGTACAAGGGCCATGATTCTCATTCATGTTTAAGTTACAACATGGAAAAGTTTTAAAAGTCATAAAGTTTCAAAGGTTAAAATTTTCAAAGTTTCAAATAGAATATAGATCCATCTACAATGTTGTGATTCATCTTCATGTTCTAAGTGAGCCATGTTAGATTCTAATGACATTTAATGTCTATGGTTGAGTTTTTTCATGATGTAGTGAGCCACATTTGGTGGCTCCACTCCTTCAATTTATAGAGTTCTCTAGATATTCAAATCAGAATTGGTGCATAAAATATTTTTAAATCAAGATCATTAAAAAGTTTTCAATTTGAGACTTGATCACTCTCAATTCACCACAAGTTCAACATTTTTCCAAAATGCTTAATAATGGGGAAAACACTTCTTCATTTCAAGTTACATGGAAATTAAATTGCATACTCTTTCAGGTGTATACCTTATTTTTTTTCTTTATAAATTTCAAATTTCAAAATTTAGATTTTCAATCTTCAAATATGGGCAATAATTACTTTCAGTGGCATTATTGTGGGTTTTACACTAAGGCTTCTTGTACAATCAATTTTTGCATCCAAATACAAAGTGTATATGCACACTTAGGTTTGTATCTAATTTCATCTAGTAATTTCACTTTATTTCATCACTAGAATAAAGTGGGGGGAAAATGTAGACACATAAAATTAATTAGTAAGTGCTTGATAATGCTTATTCTTTACGTCTTTATCTTGCTTGGCTTATTCACCATTTCACTAACTCACAATCTATAAGAGGTCCTTCACTATCTTAAAAACTTGTAAATTTTCATATAGATATCCCTATTTCAGTTACATTCATTCCAAAATAATTACATGCACATGTCAGTGATTTTATAGTAGTCTCTATCTTTTTAGGACAAGACCATGTTAGTTTGGATAGGGTTGCACTGTAATCTTATCCCCTAATGTAGCCTTGTCTCCCACACTCTAACAGTCACTTTTTTAAATCAATATAATTCAAAATGGATCTACTGCACATTTCTAAAAGTTGATAGTGAAAACATTATAAATATTCCTCTATAAAAGGACATCAAGGAATTCACTTGAAAACCCCTAGCAAGCTGATTTGAAATTAGTACACATTGAAAAACATATCACTATTTATTCCAATTTCAATTATAATGATTTATAATAGTCATAGGATAATTTTTATTATTATTTATTATATTTTAAGGCCATCCATTGTCAACCATTTAAATTAATATTATAGGTAGTTACATATAATTTCACAATCACATATATGTAGGTAATACTCATATTACGTATGGTTTTCAGAGGGTAGCTCGAACATTCCCATTACCCCATTCCCCCCTCCTCCCTTTGTTATATGATTTTTATCTTGTGCATATACAGGGCTAGGGTTTGTATTTTAAAGGTATTTTGTGCATCTATTAAGCTCCCATAAATTTTGTAAAACCCTCACATTAGTTGCACAAACCAAGATTGATAAATGAGGCACAAAATAAACTAGGACATGTCCATAATTAGTAAACAATTCCATATTTCATCCCTATCCTCCTTCTAAAACCTTGTCCCTACATAGTTTATAGTTATACTTTATGATGGTTCACAAGTTACAAGTAATTTTATGTAGTTTTTAGTCATAGTCAGCCATCAAAATCAATATTAAATATGTTTAATGGATATTTTCACATTCTTAGGCTTGTTTACTATTTTTACTAAGATTCAAATTCTATAAAATTTTATAGCATATTGTATTTTAATATCCAATATGTATAATCCAACATTTCTATTTCAATAGTTTAATATCTATTAATTTTATTAGTTTCAATTTAAATTAGATTAAATAAATATTGGAGAGATATGTTATCATAGAATTACAACTATCATTGAAGAATATATGAAACATAATGAATGCAAGGCATACAAAGTGTGATATATCCATAGGTTTATTTATCAATGAAACATGAAGTAAAGTAAGCATCTTTGAAGTAGATTATTTTATAATAGTTCATGATATGAATCATGGCACCACTAATCAAGCTCAACAAGCACACAAGTACATCACACAATAATGTCACAAAATTTCATACAATAAGGCTGAGGGCTACATATAAGGGACATGTTAAAATTTCACATAAATAAATATTTTTCATAGACAAGATCAATGGTCACAAGTAATGGACATGTTCAAATGTCACACATACCAAATAGTGATCTCATAAATAGGCTCAAAAAACTTTCACACAAGGGCCAAGGGCCACACACAAGAGTAAATAAGTGAAAATAACATTAAATAATCATAAAACATGTGAAAATTAGTATGTTATATACACATGTATCAATGTTATATTTTTTATAAAAATATAATATCTATGTAGCATAATGTAAAATATGAGTGATTTAGTAAGAAACTTGTAAGATATAGAGCTCAACATTGAATTTGAGGTCATAGATAGATCAAACCTATTATAATGTTACTTATAGATTTTTCTCTTGTATGTATAATACTTGTGAAAGTGCATGATGTTGATAGGATTATTCACAATTTTCCTTTCAAGTGTAGTAGAAGGTAAGATCTTATACTTGATTTTTCAGTAACCAAGAATGGCCCCAACCAATTGGGCTTAACATTGCCTTTAGTTTATTTATTTTTATTAGTACTCTTCTAATTTTCCTTTAGTATGAGATCCCTAATATGGAATTCATTATTATGAACCTTTTTTCCATATGTTTTTTTGACATGATCATGATAAAATTTAGGATGATCAATAGTTTGAATACACTTTCATCAAGAATTTTTAATTTATGCAATCATTTTTCCCGGTATGCATTATATTTGAAGAAATATTTTATAGAAACTTCTTATTAAGGAATTTACAACTCTGGTGGTAATTTACTTCTATACCATAAAAAAGAGAATATGGTGTATCCTTTTTTAGTGTATGCACACTTGTGTGATATACCCATAGTTTGTAGATAATATAGTTGTGCCAATCTATGTTGTATTTTGATAGAAACTTGTTATTAAGGAATTTAAAAATCTAGTGGTAATCCTATTTTGTGCCATAAACAAGAGAATATGGTGTATCCTTTGTTAGTGTATGCACATTTGTGTGATATACCCATAGATTTTAGATAATCTAGTTGTGCCAATCTGTGTTGTAATTTGTGACAATTTTACTTAAAATTTTGACTAATGTCTTATTTGCCACTTTTTCCTACCCATTGCCTTGTGGGTAATATGGAGTGGAGAAAGTATGATGGATTTTTAATTTATAAAAAAATCATTTAATTATTTTTTATTTTGAAATATGATCTATTATCTGTAACAATATCTGACAAAAATCCAAACTATCAAATGATATGCATCATTAAGAAATTATAAATATCCTCTCCCATTTTAGATTGTAAAGGTATAACCTCAAGTAAAATTTTAAAATATTCTATGGAGATAATAATGAAATTATGACCATGTG
Source organism: Torreya grandis (assembly GCA_037957365.1). Classification (NCBI taxonomy): domain Eukaryota; kingdom Viridiplantae; phylum Streptophyta; class Pinopsida; order Cupressales; family Taxaceae; genus Torreya; species Torreya grandis. The sequence goes on from JARHVA010004060.1 coordinate 798,303, forward strand.
AAAATTATAGATTTATCTTTCTAATCAGATTAAACCCCTAAAGGGAAAATGGCCAAAGTGAAACAATGGATTATAATTCATATGATGGGGAATGATTTAGGTTATTATGATTTTGGGATTATGGACAATGTTTTTCATGTTCATGACATTCATTCCTAATTATAGGCCAATAGTATCCCTATCCTAATAATTTTTGAGACATGGATTTAACACTAAAATTAACACCATATTCATTATCATATACTTCCAATATGGCAATTTTAACTTATTCACTATTTAAGTATTAAATTAACTACCCATCAAGTGATGTTTTTAAAAAGGATCCTCTAATTATAATGTAACACATTTCCTTACCTTTAAATTTAAAATTTTCATTGCATGTGGAATTTTTTGGGATAACATCTTGACATAATAAATTTTATAGATCACTATAAAATCTAGAATTTATTGTACTGCTAGTGGCTGTCAAAACTTTAAAAGTATCTCAAGTTGTTTTAACTAAAAAAAACATTATTTGATGGATATTAAAAATTTCTTACTCTTCATTAATTTCAATAAGATTCATTGAAGTTAAACTAGACATTGCATTAGCATGCTTGTTATCCTTGCAAGTTATGTTATCGATTGAAAATGTTTTAACGTGCCTTATTAAATGTCATACCATTTATTTTTATGGGATTAAATTTTCATTTCAATTTGATAAATATATAAAGCATAAATAACTACTAGATAAGAATATCCATATGATTTTAGAGATTTTATTTATAACATTTGGTAAATATATAAACCTAGTATGAGAGTCTCATATTATTCTATATTGTTTAGTATGAAAATCCTAAGAAAAAGGAAAATGTAAATGGTTGAATTTTAGGAGTAATGAATAATATCCCTACTCATGTACAAGTGGCACATTTTTATCCATCAAAGTGTAGACACTATTCTAAATTATATAGTACCTCAGTCTTGTGCACTTGGAAAATGTAGACCTTGGTTGTTCCTCTTAGTTTTAAACTTTTCCTACTAATAAAAGGCTCAAATACATTATCTCTGTATGCATATTGATTATCTCTTAATCTAACCCATGTTATTTAGATGACTCAAAACTTATATTATGCTTAGAATGTTATAAACCTACTTATCTTTTATTTCTAAAAGTTTTGGACCTGTGCCTATTTTCTAATTGCTTGGACACTTGCATCCCAGTCAAAAACCTACATTGATGTAAGCATCCTATTCCAAATTAAGTGTATAATGCCTTAAAATTCATCCAATTCACAAATGAAATGTATACCTATGGTTAGCCTAAGTTATTTAATAGGAGATATTATCCAAAAGGATTGGTATATATGTATGATCAATCCTCATTCATTCATCACTTAACATAGACCAAATAAATCACAAGGAAACTTATTTTTATAGCTCACATTTTTAACCTTGATAGGGTGATTCAATCCCTCTCAATTGAGATATACAATAGGATTGGTCCTGGGTTGTGGGTGACCATTAAATGGACTAAACCTCTATATTATAGGGCTAACTCCCCTTGATGTATCAATTAGGCTAAAAAATTTACACTAATATCTTGTAAGGAAAAATGAGAGGGATAACATAAAATAAACATAACTAGGGAGGTGATACACCAAACTGATTGATCACTACCAACCAACTGCATGTGCACATGTAGACCATGAGACTAATTTGAACATACACTATTCCAAATCTAAATCTCTTACATCAACATTTCAATGTGGAGGTTGTGATAGATGTTTAGGATAGGAGGATTAAATAAGAGGCATAAAATGATGCTAATGAATATATAACCAAACTCAACCCTTACACTTCACATGACCTATACGAGAAGCTTTCAAACTACATATAGGTGTTAGAATAGGACAACATGTTAAGGAAGACTATACAAATCACTTTACAAGATCAATTATCTATGTATACATAATAAGTATAGTCATAGAAGAATATAAAAATAGTAGTATTAATTGATCAAAGGCATAAAAATGAATATTATTCACCATACTCAGGTGGAGGATCCTACAATATGCCAAAATTAAGCATACTTATAGAGAAAGTAAGAAAGGAGAGAGAAAAAGAGGTGTAGAGGAGTTCATTGAAAAGTGTCACTATTTTAGGATCAGTTACAAGTAAGAAAGGATTTATAAATATCCTTGTAGACCTTATTCATGTGTGTCAACTTGCTTGATGATTATCTCTTCATGGAGTTGGCATATGATTAACTCTTGGTCTTCATCAACTCTTCCTTATCTCCACTTGGAGGGTAATTACAAACCTCCATATTGACATATGGCCACTTGAAGTTTTATTTCATATGTGGGTTTTAAACCCTCATGAAACTTGTATACACTTGGATACTAACATTATATTAGTCTTCTATGTCAAATATGATTCACAAGGCCTTTCCCATGGAAAATCCCCAAAACTTGTAGTTTTAAACCTATTTTGTACCCTATTACACTTCACACATGAAACAAAATGGATTATATATGTGTCCAAAATATTTTAAATAATCATACAATTTCCTTCATGACCATTCAAACTCAATATAACTCCTCACACTTACATTCTCAGTCATTGGGCTCTTTCTAGTCCTCTTAGCAGTTTGAAACCTGCTTATCATCTTAACGATGATTCAAAGAGGCTAGGGTCTTAACCAAAAAAATAATTCCATAGATTATTATTATTAAAGGGAAAATAATATTCCATATTATCTTTATCTCCCATGAAACTCCTCCATATAATTCCAAGTAGAAGAAAATGCCTCTCAGGCTAGGCAGACTGTGTGTGAAGGCTGAGAAAATGATTTAGGCCTCAAAATTTAATTTTAATGCTTGTATTGAGTTTAAGTGGAATTTATAGGTTTATTAAACATTATAATATTCCTTTATGTTATTTTCCCTTTGGATTGACCCCCAACTTTTCCATAATCTTTCCATTAGGCCTAGTTAGGATTTACATGCAAATTGACCTTTTTAGCCCTAAAGGGTCTATTTTAGTCATTTATCCCATATTATTATGAGTATATACCTAATTAATATTAATTTAAATTCCCATTACAACTACCAAAGTAATTTTCACCCTAATTCACTTAAAAACTTGCATAGAATCCTCATATTAGTACTCAAACATGTAGGTCTATGTCTCAACTTGTTGACTGTCACCTCTAAGATTGAATATCCTTTAAGGATTAATAACCATTGGTATGGAATTTTTATACTTTTTTAATATGTATATATTTACTCCTTAACCATATATATGCCTCCTTCTATCTCAAACCCACCTTTTCCCTTTATCCTCAATGACAAGCTTGTAGGTCTTCATGGAGGCCTAATACCTTGTTAAGCCTGAGAATGGCTTTATTTGAGGGGTTTAATATCTTTAAAATGATAAAAATTCACTATGGTAATACTATTTATTACAATTAATTCCCTAACCAACCTTTAAATCTTAAATTTAACACCTAGACTACATATTCTCTTCATGATGTGAACACAGGTTTGTATGTCTCAAATTGGCCTATAGGAATATTTTCTTACCCAAGGACTTGTTGAAGTTTAAGAGGGGTTTTAAATTAATGGTTTACTATAAAAATTTTTCAAAAATATTTACCATGGTTTTCATTACTCTCTTGGCCCTTACACTTCATCATTTAACACAAGGACTTATTGCATTCTTTGGAAATGAAGACCTACATGTCTATAGACCTGTAGGTATTTTCATTGTTTTAATCCCCTCATGATGCATAAATTGATAATTTTGGAAACTAAATAATATTTAAACTATCTCACATAAATATTCATTAGGTTTTATACCTTTCCAATCCACTAATAACATAAAGTTTGGATATTGAACTCATTCTTGTGTGGGCAAGTATTAACACAATCTTAAGCGTAAGATTATTATATGTTTACTTGGGTAATTTAATGTTGAGAAACTTAATTATTTTATTTATTTTAGGATTTTTATATCATTCCAATCTATATTAAACCAATTCATAAATTGGTTTCTTGAGGTTCACAACTCATTACATGTTGACTTATAACTGGTGCAAAGCTATACACAGTGCCCTGATGTCTATGAGAACATGATCTTTCTAACCATTTTTGGCACTAAAAATGATTTAAGGAGATAAAAATGTGTTTTTAATTTACCAACCATACCAATCCATATTACTTATCATTCTTTTCACACAATGTAAGACTCTCAAACTACTAGGATTATGCATATACATTAATCAATGATGAACATTTGGTAAAGATTTTTAGTCACCAACATATTACAAAGGTTTTTTCACACATGTAATCATTTATTATATATTAAATTAATCTACATATAATTATATGGAGTGAAAAAGTGGTGTGGTATCTTCATCAACATATTCTCAACTATTGAAAACCCTAGAACATCAAAAACTTCATGTTTTCAACCTATAACCTTCTCTAAACATGAGAATTTATTCCTCTTTGAGATCAAACATTCCAAGTGGGTATTGTAAAAAAATATTTAATGGATGTATATATCCTTTATATCCTATCAAAATTCATTCATTATTTTATCCAAATTCAAACTATCATTTCAAGGAAAAAATTAAACATATGGGGTATTTGTAGGGTTTTAGATCACCCTACTTGATTAATGATTTTTCTTAAAGGATGAGGGTTAACTATGGAAAAAAATTAAATATATATAAATTCCATTAGGACCTCATCCTCTACCCAATATCTTAGGTCACCATTATCTTTCTTCTGTATAGAATGAGCAAACTAAAACTACCTTTGTAACTTGCCAAGGAGCTTGATAAGAGAAAGGAAGTGTTTTATAATTTTACAAGATATATATATAATTTAAATTCTTGTATTGAGTTTTATGGAGATAAAGGATGCCATGGAGTTTATTATAGAGTAAATTCACTTTAAAAACCTACAACCACCCTTTGGAAAACCTCTCTTTTGTCATGAAAATTGTCATATTCTACTTGGAGATCATGTTGGAACATCATCAATGAATTTTATCATGTATATACGGATGTATGAAACACTCCAAGCTAATTTTTAAATATTTACCTACTATTCATTATGATATTCCCTTTTTAATGTTATAAAATGATCAAGAAACACCTCAAAAAAGGTTTATAATGTTATAGAGGAATATTGACACGTTTATGATATTTGTACAAACTAAGGGGGTTATTATATGATCATGACATGTGTTGGATGAATAAAAAATGTCCTATAAATATTTTTAACTCTTTGAAACCACTTTATTAAGACAAGTTATAACTAGACAAGCCTTATAATAGAAAGAACAGTTACCTTAAACTTGTCAAAATTACCTTAAAACATGTTAAACTTGCCTAAGACATTAATTTAGACCCATTAGAAAGGGAGACATAGTGTAAAAGTAAAGATTTTTATTAAGCCCACATATGGTAGCCAAAATTGGCTAATAACTTTGGTGACCTCTTGGGATTGCATGCTTGTTATGTTCATTAGATTGGTTACTTAGTCCATCCATTGGGCATGGTAATCTCTCACTTAAACTCAAAATTGAATTAACCTTTACACTTGAATAATAATTATTTGAAACAAATGATACAAATAACTACCTCAAGGACAAAAAAATAAGAAAAAACACACACCAAAACATGACACACACAAAATAACAAAACAAAATACACTGTGATATAAAACACTTGGTAGAAACAAAGCATAAGCAATCTAATAAACAAAACTAACCTCAACATATATTCTTCCTCCAAAATAAAATGTAAATCTCTTTATATCACCATGCCACCATGAAATAAAATATTAATATGTTTAGTGAAGTCTAATTAGGTATTACTCATGGAGTGAGAGCTTCCACCTGCATTCTGAGATGTTAGCATACTCATGGTCTACTTGACTAGCAACCAAACCTTATTAATTCATTCCCTTGTTCATGAATTAACTATGTGAGTTACTAAAAAATTCATACTTATCCTAAGATTGGCTACTTGTCACAAATAATGTTGTCTTTATCTCATCAATAGGTTGTTCCTGATCAAACTGAACAAACTAAGATATATTTTGTGGCATGTTTGTAGGGTTGGATTCAAGGATAAATTCACCTTGATTATTGAGATTTTAAGGCCAATGGAGCTAAGTTTCATTTTAAAAGAGTGAAAAAAGTCTAAAAATTGATTTAAAGGTTTATAACCTTCCTTAAAAATATCAAACAAGTCATCATTAAATGGAATTACCTCTTAAAATGTTAGAATTGGAAGACTAACTCTTTATTGCATATTGACTTGCTTGCCAAAGTTGTCTTATTATATTTTGATCATCCTATACCCTCCCTAAAAAAGAGTGAAACTTGATAGAATTACCTAAAACAAGTCTTCAAACTTCCTTTCATTAGATTATATATCGATTAAGTTTTCTTGTAGCAAATCAGACTCCTTTTTACAGCAAGGGAGAGGCTCATCAAGTTTAGGGAAACAAAGAAGTTCAAAGAATAAATTTAACTTCTTAACTTCCTCATACTTGGTTACCATCTCACCTATGTTTTTATGGTTATATTAAACCTGCTCATCAACATCAAACCCATGCCAATGTGATTGATACATTTGGTTATTGATGGCACTTTGAAAACTTGCCTATGATTCCAACATTACCAACTCATCAAGTTTTGATTTCTCCTCATCTCTAAATATTGATTTGTGTCCTTATTCACCAAGTGATGTTCCAATGACAATATTTTCATTATATACACTTAAAATACCACCTTATTATCCTTATTTTAAGTGATCTACAAATGTAATTTGACTTTCTTCCTCAAGGAGGGGATGCTCAACCTCATAGATAAGTTTTGATCTCTCATGATCAATGAACTTATCCCTCTCTTCCTTCCATTCACCAAAGAATCCTTCAAACCTTTAAATTATTTTATTTTCAAATTTATCCCTAAATAATTCATTATTCATTTGAATTCTCATTTGTTTTGATTTCCAAAATGGGAAAGTCTTAGGTTCTTCAAGCTTCTCAACAAGGATTTCTTTTTTCCCTTTGATTCCTTCTTGAATTAACTTATAAGATGGGAAGGATTTAGGATATTAAAGAGGGATGGGTGTCCCCAATTTAAACTTGTTCCACTTTTTTATCCCATGATTTCACCACTTGATTCGAACTTGGAATCTTAAGGTACTTTTTGGGGGGTTCTTAAATAAGGGTAATGGAGTATTGTGTCAACATAGCCTCATTATTTTACCTCGAAGTAGAAATCAAATGATCCAATTTTTATTTTTCTTAATCATCAACCCTCTCAACAATAACATCTTTCCTCTTTTGAATGTTTTATTGTATTGATTTCCAATATGAGAAGGCTTGAAAAAGATATGAAGGCCTTGTGTTGTTTTATAAATCCCTTGATTCAGCCTTTTGAGAGAGAATAGGTGGAGAAAAATAAGGTTGAGGTGGATTAGGAGAAAACACATGAGGCTAATGACATTAAAATTTCTTCCCTTTATGAACCATTAAATTGTCTTATATGGTTTGAATCAGTCCACCTATGTCCAACATGTCACTAGTAAGATTTTGTTGGTTATTCCTCTCAATAGGTGCCCATTCTCTCTTAATCTACTACAATGAATCTCTCACATTATAAATAAGATCACTAGGAATAATTAGACCATAATCCCCTTATATATCAAGATATACCATATGTATCTCATAGCCTAAGAGAGTTTGCTTGAAGCTTGAGATAGATTTATTGAAAAAGATATAATGTTGTCTAGGAGCAACAGGGTCTTGATAATCCTAATTTAAAGGATGAATAGGCTATCAAAGAAGTGGACTATGGGTGGGAGGTGACATATAGTACTTATGACCAGCTTGGTAAGGATGTTGAGGCAAAGAAAGACGATACTCTTTATATCAAGGCTAGTATGACTCAACATATTATTGATAATGTCCAAAATACTACTAATATGATTCATGAACTTGAGTGAAACAAAAATCAACCCAAAAATCATCCATGAAAATTCATGATACAGATAAATAACAAAGATCACTTGATTATAAGCATACTTGGGCTATTAAAACTAGGTAATTTTGCTCAGAGTCACCATTGGTATTTGTGTTTCATACCTCCAAACACTGATGCATTGAATATCAAACAAATTAATCTTCAATGGTTAAAGTCTCTTGTCCCACCAGGCATGCCAAAACTATTATATCTCAAATTTTCACCCTTGAGAGGGTGATTCAATCCATCTCAATTGAGATATATAATGGGATTATTACTAGGTTGGGGGTGAACTATAAATGGACTAAACATCTAGGTTATAGGGATAGATCCCCTTTATGTATCAATTAGGATCACAAATATACACTAATATATTATAAGGAAAAGGAAAAGGGATAAAATGAAAGAAACCTAACTAGGGAGGTGATACACCAAATTGGTTTATCACTACCAACCAACTACATGCACATATGTAGACCATGAGACTAATCTAAACATACACTAGTCCCAATATTAATCTCTTACATCAACATTTTATTATGGATCTTGTGATATATGTTTAGGCTAGGAGGACTAAACAAGAGGTCTAAAATGACACTAATTAATATATAAACACAATCAACCATTACATTAAACTTGAACACTTCACATGACCTACAAGAGAAGATTTTAAACTACATATAGTTGTTACAATAGTATAACATGTCAAGGAAGACTAAGCCAATCGCTTAACAAGATCAACTATACATGCATACACACTAAGTAAAATCATAAAAATAGATAAAACTAGTAGTTTTCATTGATAAAAGTCATACAAATGAGCATGTATTTTCCATACTCAGGTTGAGGATCTAAAAAATTCCAAAATAAAGCATACATACATACATGTACATACATACATACATACATACATACATATATATATATATATATATATATATATATATATATATAGAGAGAGAGAGAGAGAGAGAGAGAGAGGAGTTCATTGAAAAGTATCACTATTATAAGATAAATTACAATAAATAAATGAGTTATAAATAGCCTTGAAACCTTATTCATGTGTGTCAACTTATTTGATGATGATCTCTTCATGGATTTGACATAGGAGTAACTTTTGGTCTTCATCAAATCTACCTTATATCCACTTGGATGGTAGTTACAAACCTCCATATTGACATATGTAAACTTTAATTTCTATTTAATATGTGGTTTTTAAACCCTCCTAACACTTGTACACATTTGGATACTGGTATTCTATTAGTCCTTCTATGATAAATCTGATACTTAAGGCCTTTCCCATGGAAAATCCCCCAAACGTACAGTTTTAAACCTATTCTACACCTTTTTCCACTTCGCACATGCCAAAAAATGGATTATACATGTTACTAGAAGATGTGAAATCATCATGTAAGTACCTTCATGACCATTCAAACTCATTATAACCCTTCACACTTACAATCTCAATCATTGGGATCTTTCTAGTCTTCTTGGTAATTTGTGACATGTTTATCATCATAACGATGATTCATAGAGTATAGGGAATTAAACACCTAAATAATTCCATAGAGTATGAGTATAAAATATACCATAAAACTCCCTATGATCTTTATCTCCCATGTAACTCCTTTGAACAATTCTGAGTAGAAAAAAATGCCTCTCAGACTATGTAGATTGTGTGTGAAGGCTAAGAAAATGATTTAGGCCTTAAAATGTCATTTTGATGGTTGGATTAAGTTTCAAGTGGCCTTTATATGTTTATGACACATTATACTATTCATTCAAGTGATTCTCCCTTTGGCTTGACCCCCAACTTATCCATCGGCCTGTCATTAGGCCTAGGTAGGGTTCAATGAAATTTGGCCTTTCTAACCCTAAGGGGCCTATTTTGGTCATTTATCTCCTATTATTATAAGTATATAAATCATTAAGATGAATTTAACTACACATTACAACTCCAAAATGTATTTTCACCCTTTTTCACTTTAAAACTTGCATAAAATCCTCATATTAATACTCAGACCTATAGGTATTTGTCTCAGCTTGTTGACTATCACATCTGAGATTGAATCTCCTTTAAGGCTTCCTAAATTTTGTGATGATATATTTTTAATTTGTGGATATGTATATATGTCCTCCTTGACCCTCTTCATGCCTCTTTCTATCTCAAACCCACCTTTTTCCTTCATCCTAAATGACATACTTGTAGGTCTTCATGGAGGCTTAATACCTTGTTAAGCCCAAGAATAGAGTTATTTGGGGGGTTGAATGTATTTAAAATGATAAAAATTCATTATTTTAATAATATTTATGATAATTATGGCCCTATTAAACCTTAAAATATCAAATTAAAGACATGAACTGCATATTCTCTTCATGATGTGATCACAGGCCTATATGTCTCAAAGTGGCATGTAGGAGTCTTTTCTTACTTCATGGTTTACCCTAAAAACATTTAAAAAATCTTTCCCATGGATATAATAACTCTCTTGGCCCTTGCACTTCATCACTAAACACAAATACTTATTGCATTTCTTTGGAAATGAAGACCTATAGGTCTGTAAACATGTAGGTCTACATTTTCATTTTTTAAAGCCCCTCATGATGCATACCTTGATAATTTTAAAAATAAATATTTAAACTATCTCACACTAATATTAATGAGTTTTTAGACCTTTAAACTCCATTTATAATGCAAATTTTGGCTCTTGAACTCATTCTTGTGTAGGTAGGTGTTAACACAATCTTAAGCCTAAGATCATTGTATGTTTACCTAGGGAATTTGATGTTGATAACCTTAATTATTGGATTAATTTGAGGATTTTTATATAATTTTAATCTATATGAAACCAATTCACACATTTGTTTCCTAAGGTTCAAAACTCATTACATTTTGACCACAAGCTATACATAGTTCCCTAGTGGATATGAGAACATGATCCTTCCAACCCCTTTTAACACTAAAAATTATTTAAGGAGATCAAAAGGTGTTTCAAGATACCAACCATACCAATCCATGTTACTTATCATTATTTTCACACAATTGAAGACTCTCAAATTACTAGGATTCTGCCTATATATTGATCACTGATGAGTATTTTGTGAATATTTTTAGTCACCAACCTATTATGAAGGTTTTGGGGCATATGTAAGCATTAATTATATATTAAATGATTCTAAAAATAATTATATGGATTAAAAAGTTGTGTTATCTTCATCAACATATTCTCAACTGTTGAAAAACCTAGAACATCAAGAACTTCCTATTTTCAACTTACAACCTTCTTTAAACATGAGAATTTCTTCCTCCTTGAGCTCACATGTGTCAAGTAGGGCTTGGAAAAACATATTTAATGTATTTATAGACCCATTATATCCTATATTAATTCATTCATTATTATATACAACTTCAAAATACCATTTCAAGGAGAAAATTGAGCATATGGGGTATTTATAGGGTTTTAGACCACCCTACTTGATTAATGATTTTTCATAAAGGATGAGGGTTAAATATGGAAACCAATTACATAAATATAAATTAAATTAGGACCCAATCCTTTACCCAAGATCTTAGGTTACCATTGTCTCTCCTCTATATAGAATGAGCAAACTAAATCTACCCTTGCAAGCCTACCAAGGAGCTTGATAGGAGAAAGGAAGTGTTTTCTATTTTTTTGAGACCTATAAATCATATAAATGCTTGGTTTGAGTCTGAGGGAGATGGAAGATACCATGGAGGTTCTTATAGAGTAAATTCACTTTGAAAACCTACAAGCACCCTTTGGAAAACCTCTCTTTTGTCATGAAAACTATCATATGCTTCTTGGAGATCTTGTTGGAACATCATCAATGAAGTTTCTCATGCCTGTATGGATGTATGAAATGTTTCAAGAGAATTATTCAAATATTTAACTATTATTACTTATGATATTCCATTTTTAACGTTATAAATTGATCATGAAACACCTCAAAAAAGGCTTATAAGGATCGAGAGGAATATTGACACCTTTATGTCAGTTGTACAGACTAGGGATTTTGAGATGATCATGACATGTGTTAAATGACTCAAAAAGTTCCTCTAAATCTTTTACACTCTTTGAAACCACTTGATGAGGACAAGTTATGACTATAAAAACATGATACTAGAAAGAACACTTACCTTAAACTTGTCAAAATCACCTTAAAATATGTTAAACTTGACGAAGACATTCATTTAGACCCCTTAGAAAGGGATACCTAGTGAAAGAGTCAATATTTTGATTAAGCCCACCTATGGTATACAAAATTAGCTAATACTTACCAAAATAATTCAATCAAGAATTCATGTGAGAAAAGATTTCCTATTTTCCCCTTTTCCATATTATTCATAGGGAAAACACATCTATATGTTTGATGTAATATAGGAGTAGACCATGAGCCATATTTTCCAAGTTACAATCTAGGTAATTGTTATACTTTTTTATCATATATTTCATCCTTATGCATGAATAAGCCCACATGTAGGGAAGAACCACATGAGTTTGAGATGCTCTTAGGAGTAGTGTCTATGTAGGCAACACCCATTGACAAAGGGGTCTTTGGAGTTAGATCAAAATTTCAAGCCCACTAACCTATTTTTTTCATAGTCACTATGAATATTAAGAACTAGGGTTTTGATATTTGATAAGGAGTGATAGTATATAAGCTAGATCTAAGCACACCAGTGTGAAGGTGACATAAAACCTAGAAAATTCCAGGTTGTTAGATCTACATTTAGCAGGTATTCTATACTAGAAACATTCATCCAAGTTTTATATAAGTGTCAATGCAACCATCTAAGGTTGACACAAGTGTTTAAGGTCAAAAAGTGCTTAATCTAGAATTTGACGGTAGTCCCAAAATCTACTTCCACTCTAATACTTGTCTATTCTAGATCCATATTTTTATTAACATCAAAATAAACTATCTTATTTTAATTATCATTACAACACATAACATCTCTATACTTTCTATTTTTACCATATATTAACATAATAAACTCCTAATATTGTTTATTTAAGTTTGTAAATTAATTGGCCTATTATAGATATAGTTTATCACCCTTGTGCCCTAGGATATCTCTATCCCCTTTATCCCTAGATTACTTAACCTATATTTTAGGGTTAAACATTTTGTGAACCTGACCTTTGGTCCCCAAAACCCTAGATATTTATCTAGGGTTTCTTGATTCTCTATTTTTAATTTCTAATTTAACAAAATTTCACAAGTTAAAAATTACTTTTCATTTTGTTAAAAAACATGTGCAATATAGATGCATCTATAGCCCATTTTAGGATCCAATTTGTAATTACAACTATGGTTTTTTACTATAATTACTTAATCAGGCCTATCATTCAATGAAATAGGCAAATATTTTAATATAATGAGAGGGTTGAAAAACAAAAACAACACTTAATCTCTCTTCATAATTCTTTTTGTAATACTATAGATATAATATTTATATGTTATCATGCTTACTCTCAAAAGATTTATCCACATAGATCGTATTCAAGTGATGATCACTATCCCTCACCCATTATACACCCATGACATATAGTAGATTATTTAGTATGTGTTGTCACTACTCAAAAGCGTAAAGGTGTTCAAACTAATTTGTGACTTATTAATATATAACAAGTGCCTCTTAAGCTAGAAATAGCTATCAAATCTAAGGGATACGAACTTGTTGACCAATTAATTAACACACATGATAATATCTCAATACTCAAACTTCTAAATTAAGCAATATCCACAAGGATATATTATATGAATCATTGCATGATACCCTAGTTCTAAATGATATTGAACTAGTTTACTTTGTAGATATTATGTGGGTTGGTGTCCCACTTTTTGGCATAAAGAGGCCACATACACTTTCATATTATCCTTAAAATATCTTGAGATTAGGTCATTGAAATTAATCAAAAAATATGTAGTGCATATACATTTTTTCTTTTTTTTAAAAAAAATCATTAAGTATTTTTTAGGATTTTTTAAAATATTTTTTTGGCCGGTTAGTGGGACATAGTATTATGTTGTTACCCATAAAAGACCTCAAAAAAATGCAAAACTCATTAAATTTGATCCAAAAAATTTACCACCTAAGGATATCATTGATCAATATGTTCAGTTGTGGAGCTAAAAGCTTCACTAATGCAAACAGGGAAGGAGGTTGCTGAGGTTGCGGAGGTTGCTGAGTTGCAAAACAAGTTATAGGGAAACTGATAATGGTCTGATCAATCGACATCGGTCATATTACAATGCAGAAGCAATTGATGTTAGTTATGAGTTGGCCGACATCAGTCAGGAAGGAGCCAATGTCGGCAACCTGTGTGTGCATGCAATTTGCATGCGGGTTCCAGACTGGTCTATTTTTGGACAAGGAGTTTACATACAAAGACTATTTTTGGTCTTAGAGTTACGAGTCTAATTATTTTAATTAAGAATGTCTAATTATTGTATGCATGAGATCTATATAATAGACTCATGGTTTGTATTGTAAAAGTGTGCTAGAAAGCCATTGTGCTTGAAGAGAGAGTAAGAGTAGCTCCTCCTAGTTCCAAAGGGGTGCTGAGTGTGTATGATTAGGGAGAGTTGCAGGTTGTGCAAGTTCTACTAGGAGATCCACTGGGGTACTAGTTGAAGAATCATGAGGACTTGGTGAGGTAAGGACAAGGGTTCTTCAGGGTGTAGAGATATCTACATGGTAAGTAAGGTCTATTGATTTGCAGGTGGTAACAAGGAAAGGAAGATTTACTTGGAGTACGTTTGTGTACTTGGTGTACTGGCAGCGTTGTTACTGACTGGTGGAGGTGAACAATAACTCTATGTTTGAGTTGATTGTTGTGACCGTGTTGAGAGAGTGAAGTGTTGAAGGAGAATTACATGTGAACCCTAGAAGTGTGGGAGCTCTAGAGGTGTGGGAAGAAGAAGTGTGGCATCTTCTTTATTATATTTTCGTCTGAATGAGTATTAATACAATTGGGTATTGTCTCTCATATCATGTGTTGTTTCATATTTCTAGTTAATTATTCATTATGGTTAAATTTTGTATTTAGTTTCTAATACAAAGATAATCAAGTGTGCCCTTAGTGGGTAGTAGAGGATCCTGACAGTTGGTATCAGAGCATGTTTGTTGTTCTAGGTGCCTGACAAGTGGTATCCAAGCTTTTGGTTGGGTTGACTACTAGGTGGTTCAGATCTAGTTAGTGTTTGTTGATTACAAGTCACTCTTAGGGGTCTCAGATTGAGTGGAAGTATAGCAATGGTAGAAGAAAGTAAGCGACGAATGGAGAAACTGAATAGCATGAATGGTCAGATTGATGGAAAGAAAGAGCAGGTAAAGGAAGATTGTTAGTCGGTAGAAGATTAGCGTGTAGAAGCAGATGTTGTAGGTGTTGTTGCATAGGTTGCTCTAGATAAATTAGAATCTTGGTCTATAGATTTTGTTGCCTCTTTCCATGTAGCCTGAAATAGAGCATCTTTACATGAGATGAAAGGCTAGGATATATGGTCTTGAGGAAGCTGTAGGACAGTGGTACAAGTTTTGACAGGTGGATGACAAAGCAGGGCTTCAGTCAATGTCAGTGTAACCATTGTGTTTGTCTTTACCAAGTTAGATGATGATTGCAACATTATCCTGTTATTGTTGTGTGGTTGCTTGTTGTAGGGTTACACATGTAAGGAGTTTTTGAGCTAAAGGTAAAGTTAGTTTAGAGGTATGTCATGAAGAATTTGGGAGCAGTGAAATTCTTTGGCATAAGAGGAATGGAGATTTTGTCTCCAGTGAGAGTTGATGTGAAGAAGGTGTTGGTAGGGTTCAATACGTAGGTTGCAGAATTGGTAAGCACACCAAGGGCTGGACAGTTCAAGCTGAGCTTAGAATAGTGTTCGAAATAACATGAGGTCTAGTGTAGACCTGAGTTTTCCCAAGCAGTGGGAGTTGTCAGAAAGTTTAGAGCCAATTCAGGGAAGAAGTATTAGAGAGTAGTTCAGTGGATTCTCAGGTATCTGAGATGGACCAGCAGTAGGTATACATGCGGTGCAGGGTCAAGTTATTTTTTACATGGGTTTGTAGATGTGGATGTGGTAGATTACTTGGATGACAGGAGGTGAACCACAGGTTATGTGGTGGTTGGTCTTTAGGATTGAGCTCAAATTAGATGGTGTACAGGTACAAGTATAGTGCAGCTATTTATCTCCAAGTGGGAGATTGTTAGGTTGTGGAGCTAAAAGCTTCATTGATGCAAATAGGGAAGGAGGTTGCTAAGGTTGCAGAGGTTGCTGAGTTGCAGAACAAGTTGCAGGGAAACTGACGGTGGTTTGATCAATCGACATCGGTCATATTATAGTGTAGAATCAACTGACATCAATTATGAGTTGGTCGACATCGGTTAGGAAGGAGCCGACGTCGGCAACCTGTGTGTGCATGCAATTTGAATGTGGGTTCTGGACTGGTCTATTTTTGGACAGGGAGTTTGCATGTAAAGACTATTTTTGGTCTTAGAGTTATGAGTCTAATTATTGTAATTAAGAATGTCTAATTATTGTCTGCATGAGATCTATATAATAAACTCATGGGCTGTATTGTAAAAGTGTGCTAGAAAGCAATTTTTCTTGAAGAGAGAGCAAGAGTAGCTCCTCCTAGTTCCAAAGGGGTGCTGAGTGTGTATGATCAGGGAGAGTTGCAGGTTGTGCAAGTTCTACTAGGAGATCCACTGGGGTACTAGTTGAAGAATCATGAGGACTTGGTGAGGCAAGGACAAGGGTTCTTCAAGGTGTAGATATTTCTACATGGTAAGTAAGGTCTATTGATTTGTAGGTGGCAGCAAGGAAAGGAAGATCTACTTGGAGTATGGTTGTGTACATAGTGTATTGGCAGCATTGTTACTGACTGGTGGAGGTGAACAACAACTCTGTGTTTGAGTTGATTGTTGTGACCATGTTGAGAGAGTGAAGTGTTGAAGGAGAATTACAGGTGAACCCTAGAAGTGTGGGAGCTCTAGAGGTGTGGGAAGAAGTGTGGCATCTTCTTTATTGTATTTTCTTCTGAATGAGTATTAATATAATTGGGTATTGTCTCTCATATCCTGTGTTGTTTCATATTTCTAGTTACTTATTCATTCTGGTTAAATTCTGTGTTTATTTGCTAATACAAAGGTAATCAAGTGTACCCTTAGTGGGCAGTAGAGGATCTTGATAGTTGGTATCAGAGCATGTTTGTTGTTCTAGGTGCCTGACACAATATTTATCTTTGTTAATACAAATAACTATGCATAGCAAGGGAATAAAAAGGGTTCTTGTTGATAATGGATTGAGCCTAAAATTTTGTAGCATAAATTTTTGAACCATGGGTATTATCACCAACCTCCTTAAAACATTAGTTATGCATATCAAGGTATTTGATAATTCAAAAAGTCCTCTGGTTGGCCAAATCACATTGAATGTGACATTGGGACCAAAAATAGTTCCAACCACTTTTCAATTAATGTCTCAATAATTACACTATAATCTAATTTTGGATATATCTTGGATACATATAATGGATATTGTCCCACATAATTTGATTTGATGTGTAAAATTTATACATGATGGGACCTTATTGACAATGACTGTTAATAATGAGCCCTTCACATTTTGAAAAATGATACATTATGATATATAGGACATTCCTATAATGCTACCACCTACACAATATATCTCACTTGATAATATACATAATTTTGAAATATGTGAGTCAATTATAATGGCTCCTTTATCTCCAGATGTAAATAAAACACTGCATATCAAGATGCAAATAGATACACATCAAGATAAAGAACCATTACAAAAGGAACTAATGATGCCAAAACCAAAATAAAATCAAACAATTAAGCTTCATTTATTGGTAAATACTAAGCATTAAGATGGCTAAATTTCAAATTGTTATGACAAAGATGATGATCTAGCCCATGATGTGACATATGAGACATTATAAAAACTTAATTTTGATCCACTTGAGAATATTTATCATAACCTATTCACACATAGAGGACCTGGTACATATAAGCTAAACTCACCTATGAAGGATACATAACCAAATCAAGATAGGGGCAAATAAAAAATAGTGGATGAGCATATAAATGCTTGTTATTAATTACATCCCTCTTGGATTAACATATTAATTCAACCTTACATGGGTGAAATGTAGATATATCATGTAAATAATGTGGAGGTATCTCGTAAGACTCCACAATATATTTTACAAATCACATTAAACCAAAATACTATGGATACAAGACTTTTCATGTTACTTGAACATGACATGATATTTTTACTTTGTAATAAGAATAGATTAGTCATCATATTTTTTTCCTAAAAAATCATTACTATATTTTAACTATCATCAAATAATTTTCCATCTTAAAATTGATGCAAATGGAGAGAGGGAGCTTGCCGTCTAAATGCATGTTTCTTCAATTAGGCATAGTCTCTTATAACCCTTCTTAAGCACAAGTCTTGTTGGTTTAATTAATACAAAGGGTTTAAATACAAACTAAAATTGGTTATGAGTACTTAGTATCCCATTACTACTACACAAAGTTTTAAATTTAGTCTATCAATGTAATTTCACTAATTCACCAAGCCTTTCTGATAATTAGGCCTTTATAAAGTTAATTACTAACACAATCCTAATTACCATACTATGCAGTAATTGACCAACTCAAAACCACAAAAATAATTTAGGTCATATCAAAACACATTTGATTATCGAGTTTCATTAATTTTGGTTGGTGGTAATAATAGATATTCAATTTACAGGGTTAAAACCCTAGTTTAGGTCCATATAGGCTTGAGATAGCCCAAGAGGAAACAAAATGGACTAATTTAAATTATAATTGGTTTCAAACACTTATAAATATTTTATGTGGTTTGAATTACCTTACCTCAACTTCTCTAATGGAATTTAGGCCTTGAACAATCCCTATAAGTCTTCAACATATGTGTTTGCATAATTCTTTGAACTTTTATATGACTATGTGCACTTTAATGGAGGTTTGAATTTAATATTTCTCATTGAATGTACTATGAGAATTCAAAAGGGTTACATTCATCAATTATAGACTCCATACTATTTTTATGACTCTAACAATCCAATAACTACTTGAAATGATCCTAAAAAATTCAACACTTACTTGTAATTTGTGATTGTATATTAACAAAGTTCTTCTCTTTTCATCTATATTGGCAATGAAACTTCAAAATGTAAGAATTGATTGAAACCACATAAAATTTATACCAAAATGAGAAATATGAATTTATTCACATGTATATTTATCATAAGTTCTAGAATAGACATATAAAGCTTCCTTCTTTCATTTATGGATGAATATTGCATCAAATAATACATGTTTATCCAGAACATGGCTCTTAGTTTAATTCTTATTTTTTTATTGATTATTTTATTATGATATACTTATCTCCACCTTTGTCTCTCTCTAAGTGAGACTCTCTTAGATATATTACACACATTTTAACTCCTAGAATATCTCTAACTAATTGTTGGTTATCCCCAAGGCATACCATTTCTTGAAAGATCAACATGCATAGGCATTAGATAAGATTTGAAACATGAAAATTATGAATAAGGGAGTGTTAAAATATTAATAACCATACCTATATATAAATGACCCCTAAACACACTAAGATACAACATTAAAACCTTACAAGAACATGAATAGGTCCCTATATTCCATGAAAGAAATTTAAATTTTTAATATGATAATTTTGGTGGAAAGCCACTAAATGAGATCAAATTCAAAATTAGAGGTAACCTAAGACCTATAACCTATGTAAATTACCATATTAGACATCCTATGAGTCAGAAAACTCATTAAAATCAAAAAATTGATCTAACTATGCATCAAAACGACTTCCTAGGTGATGTTCCTACACCATACTCCCTAGGAGTAGAAAATTGACTCATGAACTCATGTTCATCAGGTCTTCAGAAGTACCTCCATGCTTGATGATGTTTGATTCAATCATCTAAGTGGAATCCTCTACATAATGATGTTTCTATTTCACCAAGTATTTCTAATATTCCTTTCCTCTAGTTTTCTTACTGACCTTCTTGTCTAATATGAGTTCAAGTTAATTTTTATTTTCTTGTGGTAACTGATCTACCCATTCTTGGACTGTTCTTTCTTCATTCCTATCTAGTTGATCACTATCATTCCCTTGTTTAAATGGTTATAAGTCTAAAACATTAGATATGAGATATATTCCCATACCACTAGGCATTTCTATCTCATATGCATTATTAGATAAATTCCTAATGACCTTGAAAGGGCCATTCTAATTCATCTTTAGTTTGTTATAATCACCTTTTGTAAACCTTTTTTTCCTCAAATGAGCTAATACCATGTCCCCAACCTAAAAACTGACTTCTCTCCTCTTAAAATTTGCATGTTACTTATACTTTTCCATGCTCTTCTTAACTTTCTCATGCACCTTTTGCATAGTAATAGCAAACTCTTCTCCCTCAACACCTATTTTCTCCATCTTACCTAGATCTCTTAACTCAAATACTCCTCTTGGATGCATACCATATACAACTTAAATTTGACTAATTCTTATGCTTCTATTAGGTGAATCATTATAGGAAAATTATTGTTATGGTAAGACCAAACCCTACTATTTAGGACTGTCCCTTATTAAACACCTCAAAAATTTACTCAAACTTTTATTTACCACCTTAGTTTATCTCCATCTGTTTGAGGGTGGTAAGCTAAACTAAAGTTCAAGTTTATTCCTAGTTTCTTCGATAAGGTTTTGTAGAAGTTCCCCACAAACTTAGTGTCTCTATTTGAGATAATTCTCAATGGAATTCAATGTAATCTAACCACCTCCTTGAAAAAAATTACCCACATGAGTAGTATCATTAGTTGTCTTGCACGATATGAAAAGGGCCATCTTTGAAAACATGTCCACTACTACAAAAATGGATTCATGACCTCTTTAATTTATTGGTAACCCCATTACAAAATCCATGTTAATAAAGTCCCAAGGTTTATTTGTAACTGGTAAGGGCTGATAAAAGACTTGCATTAGTGTTTTTTCCTTTGGAAAATTGACATAACTTACATCTTTCTACAAAGTTCCTCACATTTGTTTGTATTCTAGGCCAATAATAGTGACTACTTAGCTGATCCAAGGTCTTTTCAAGGCAAAAAATACTTGATAAACTCCCACAATGATTTTACTTGATCAAATTACCTCTCATGTAACTACTTGGCACACAAAGTTGGACTTCCTTAAACAATAAACCATCATGTATCATGTACTCCATCCAAAGCTCTATATTTATAGTAGTTTGCCACTTCCAAACCTCATATGATTCTTGGAAGTGTAAATCAGATTCATACATCTCCTTAAGTGACTCTATACCCCCATTCTCAATTTTAATTTATCTTATGAGTAAAGCCCTTCTTCTTAGAGCATATACTACCTTGTTAGTTTGGCCTTTATTGTGCTTGATGACAAAAGTGAAGTTTTGAAAATACTCAACCCATTTCATATGCCTTTTATTGAGCTTGGGATGATTGGTTATGAACTAAAGTGAATGATTATCTATGATTATAACAAACTCCTTTGTCATTAGATAGTTCCTCCACTTCCTTAAGGCTTGAACCATGTCATAAAAATCTAGATCATATGTAGAATACTCTTATTGGCCTCATTTAACTTCTCACTGAAGTATGTTATAGTTATTCCCTCTTGACTTAGGATAGTTCCAATGGCCACCCCACTTGCATCACACTCAACTTGAAAAACATTATTGAATTAGGAAGTGCTAAGACAAGTTACTTTGTGATTCTCTTCTTCAAAACTAAAAATTTCTCTTAGCAATATCAGTCCATATAAATTTATTTTTATCCCCTATTATGTTGTCAATAATGGGTACATAAATCCCACTAAAATTTATAATAAACTTCTTATAAAATCTATCTAAACCATGGAATCTTCTTAACTCATATGTTATGTTAGGAGTTGGCCAATGAATGATGGATTTCACCTTGTCTTTGTCGATCTTCAAAACACCTTGAGAAATCACAAAACCAAGATGCACCAACTATATCTTCATAAATAAATATTTATTAAGGCTAATAAATAACCTCTCCTCTTGTAACCTTTGCATTACCATTATTATATGTTAAAAAAGTTCTCCCTAAATTGGGTTGTAAATCAATATATCATCCAAATATACAATAATAGACTTACAAATGAAATAAATTAATACTTCATTCATGAGTACCATAAATTTACTTGGGACATTAATAATACCAAATGGCATGAAAATCTATTCATACAACCCCTCATTAGTCTTAAAGGTAGTTTTTCATTCATCTCCTTCCCTTATCCTTGTCTGATGATAACCACTCTTGAGATCCATCTTATAAAAATAGTTATAACCACTCAAACAATCCATTAAATCTTCAATTCTTGGAAGAGTAAATTTATATCTTATGGTTATATTATTGATTGATTTGGAGTCAATGCACATTCTCCAATATCCTTTATTTGGAACTAGTATAGTTGGTATTACACATGGGTTGATGCTCTCTTTGACCAATACTTTATCCAAGAGGTCTTGTATTTGATATTTAATTTCTACATTATCTTGAGGATTCATATTTTAGGCAAATTTTCACCCAGTATAAAGTCAATGTGATATTTAATACTCCTAATAGGTGGTAGCTAATTGGGCAGTTCATCTACAATAATATAAAAAAATTATTCCAATATGTTTTTTTATCTATTGAGGTAGCTCATTCAACTTGGTTGTTGTTACAATAGTCCTTGGTCTGATTACTTATCCAAAACCAAGCTCTTCCTCTTTTATAGTATTCAATAACTCTTTCTCACTCACCATTATAACACTAACATTAGTCCTTTATCTATTATCTTATTATTTTAGAGGCAATAGTGTATGACTTATGCCATTATTATTCAAGGTGTAAACATTATTCCTTCCATCATGAGTATTATTTATATCATATTTTCAAGGAATCCCTAAGAGAACATGACACACATACATTGGAATTATGTCACATAAAACCTTATCTTTGTATCCTCCAATTTGAAATTCTACCCAACACTATCCATTCACAATAACTTAATACCCTTTCTGAATCCATGAGACCTTATATGGGTTTGGATGTGGTATTACCTTTAATCCAATATTGTATACCATCTCTATTAATGCTAGGTTATTAGTACTACCTAACCCAATCACCAATTTACAACACTTACCTTGAGATTTGTAAGTTGTATTAAATAGTGTCTTTACTTGGGTAGTTTCTTTCTCCTTGGGTGGTTTTATTATCACTCTCCTCAAGGACTCACCAACTTATGTTTCTTTTATGTGAGATGTAGAATCCACACTCTTTCTCCTTTGCTTGGACTATTTGATTTTTACTTTCAGTTCTAGAGCTAATAGCTTGAGCATTCTATAGACACTCCCAAAATATATGACCTATAAATTTGGTTCATTTGAAACATTTTCTAGTGAGTCCATTGAATCATCTTCCTCTTTGTGTGTATTTTCCTTTTAAATAATGTCTCCTTCCTCTAAATCCACCTCTTAAATTATATGAATGTTATTGAGAGGTACTTGGTTCTAAATTAGTCTTTTGAGATGTAACTCTTCCTCCTTATTATCCTTTGCCTCTATAACTTCTACCCCTACCCTTATTTTTTTTAGTTTGCCTTCTATCTTACTTATCTTCTACCTTCAAAACATATTGATAATATTCTTTAAGTGTCTTTGGGATGACTAGGCTGAGTTCATATTTAATATTATACATCAACCCATTAAGATATCTTACAATATTCTCCAAATCCTCTTCAACATGTCCTAAACTAATTGTTAATTTGTATAACTCCTCATTATACTCCTTAACACCCATATCTTTTTACTTTAAATTCTATAATTTATTTAATAGATTTGTATGATAGTCACTACATATAAATTTAGCCTCTGATTTTGCTACCATCCTATCTTAAGATTTGATCTTGGATTTGCCTTTTTTATCCTTTCATCCTATATATAATCCCACTAAAGGGTTTCATGTATTTTTAGTTTTGTGCAATTAAATTTTACCTTATTCTCATATGATACATTATGATAATAAAAATATTTATCTAACTTGGTAATCCAATCAATGAGTTTTTCTCCATATAGTTTGCCTACATAGGTATAAATATCTATCTTTGATTTAGACCCCTATACCATCACTACTTTAATTAATCTATTAATTCCTTCTTCCTCATGTTATTCAACTTCTTATACCTCCTCTGGTGCTTGTGGTTCTTCTTACCTATCACTTATGTCCCCTGTTATCACTACTCTTCTCTAATTGGCCTCTACTATTATAATCCTTGCATTAAAACTTATCCTTATTTTTATTAACTCCTCCAAGATATAATCTCCTATATGGATACCTACTCTTCCACCTCCTATTGGGTTCCTTCTAGGTGGCATTTTGGATTCTCACTTTAACTAACTGAAAAACAACAAAATTTCACTTGAATTAAAAGAGTATCACTTTCCTTCAAACCTTCCTTAAATATCAAACCTAATTTGATACCAATTTGATGTAGAGGAGGAGAGAGAGAGAGATTTTTGAGTCCAAATGCAAGTTTCTTCAATTAGGCCTAGTCTCTTATAGCCCTTCTTAAGCACAAATCTTGTTAGTTTAAGCAATACATAAGGTTTAAAGAAAAACTAATACTATTTATGAGTACCAATTGTCTCCTTACTACTCTAGACAAAGTTTCAAATTCAGACTCTCAAGGTAAGTCCACTAATTCTCCAAGGCTTTCTAACAATTAAGCCTCTATAAAGGTCAATTCACTGACACAATCCTAGTTACCATACTATACTATACCAACTCAAAAGCACAAAAATATTCTATATCATATCAAAACACATTGAATTACCAATTTTCATCAATTTTCATTAGTGGGAATAGTATATAATCAATTTACAAGGTTCAAACCCTAGTTTAGGTCTACACAGGTCTGAGACAACCTAAGAGGAAACAAAATGGAATAATTTGAATTATAATTAGTTTCAAACACTTATAATTATTTGATGGGGTCTATATTACCTTATCTCATATGATCCAATGAAATTTAGGCATTGAGAAATCCCTATAAGTATTCAACATATGGATTTATAGAATTTTGTGAACTTTTATAAGACTGTGTGCACAATAATGGAGGTTTGAATTTAATATTGCTAACTGAATGTAATATTAGTATTCAAAATGGTTATATTCATCAATTATAGACTCCATAATTTTTTTATGACTCTAAAAATTTAGTAAATACTTGAAATGATCCTTATAAATGCAACACTTGTCATTCTTGACTATACATTAATAGATTTCTCTCTTCATCTATTCTGGCAATACAACTTCAAAAACTAAGAATTGATTGAGCCCACATAAAATTTATACCAAGATGAGTAATATGAATTGATTCACACATGTGAAAGTCTCATAATTTATTTAATGGAACTATAAATCTTCTTTCTTTCATTTATGGATGAAGATTACATCAAAAAATGTATGTACATCTAGAACAGGGCTCTTGGTCTAATTATCATTTCATTTCTTGATTATTTTCTTATGATACACTTAACTACCTCTATCTCTCTCTGAATGTGACTCTATTAAATCCATTACATACATTCTAAGATGGATGGCTATTATATACATTTATATATATATATATATATATGGATGGTTATTAACATTTTATCAATTCCCTTAGGTGTAATTATCATGTTTTAAATCTTGTCTAATGCTTAAGCAGGTTTATATGTCAAGAAATGGTATCCATTGGGGGTAACCATTTATTGAAAGATTAACATGATTAGGCATTATAAAAGATTTAAAACATGATAATTATGCTAAGGGAGTGATAAAATTTTAATAACCATCCATATATATATAAATGACCCATAAACACACCAAGATACAACATTAAAAGCTTACAATAACATGTATAAGTCCCTACAATCCATGAAAGAATTTCCAATTTTTAATATTATAGTTTTGGAGGGAAACCAATAAATGAGATAAAATTAGAAATTGGAGATAACCTAAGACCTATAACCTATGAAACTCACTATATTATAACTCATATGACTCAAAATAATCAAGACAAGCCAAAAATTGATCTAACTATTCATCAAAATGACTTCCTAGGTGATGCTCTTGCATCACAAATTAATGTGAGGCATTGTAAAACCAAATTCATAAATATAAGAGTGATGGTCACATATAAATTGTGCTCTACAAGTGAAAAATACATAATAATTCAAAAGGTGTACAATAAATCCATCTTTCAAAGTGACCAAGGCACGAAGATCTAGATTTATTGCTAATATTGATGGGGTCTATGGTCAACATCTCAAGTTTGATAGGAACATTTGGCATATGATTTTTAACAAAACTTTTATTAAATATTTGGGACATAATACAACTAAACTAACATACTATCTATTGATTCCATAATATCATAGGTACATCCACCTATTAATATCATGTGGACCATAGGTGCTCCCCACAATCATATGGATATTATATCAGGATACACATTTGACATTAAAATTTGGACAATATTGATTCATTGATTGGAATGAAACATTGAATAATATACATATGTGTCTCACCTTTACTATTAGGGTTATGGATATTTTATTACACCATGATGGATATGGCCACCCCTCCCCATTGATAGCTTCTAGAAAACATTACATAGAAACATTGAGGAGGTGGACATGCATCACTATAAAAAAAAGGGTGAAAAATTCCTCAGGTGATCCTACACCTTTTGATGATGAGGACATCATCAATTAGTCCTCTCAAATATTCCATAAATACCAAAAAACTAAAAAAACTTCAAAAATCCAAAAATATTTGCCGTATTTACATATTCTATTGGCTCCTTGGCATATATGTTGTTGATTCTATGTTTATAAATATCATATCATTTATTTATATATACACATGTTTTACCTATTCTTGGAGTGTGATATATGCATACACAAATACATGATATATTCACTTTCATATGTTGGGCCTTCCCTCTACTCATGTCATGCATACATTGGGGGCATCCGCTTCTTTGATCATGATTCAACTAGGTTATATCATGTTCACTTTACACTATCTTGTTTGAGATTATGTAATTATACATGCATTTATCCATGATTATATATTTCATAATGTATTTGATATTTTATGTACTTAATGTTTTTTTACCAACACATATGATTCATGGGATAGTATGTTATGTTATGATGGTTGCTTATTATTCATGCTTTCCTTTTTGCACTTCTTTAAGTGTGTTCCTTGCTTGCTATTTTCATGCATTGTATTACTTGTTCAAGAATTTGAATATGATCCATTGATTATGGCCCTTGTGTGTATGTTTTCCTATTGTTACATTTTCACATGTCATGGTTTTTTGTATGTTGGTATTTAAATATATCATTCCTTTCTTTGTGTATATTTGACTAAGTCATGTCAATTCAATTGTGTGGAATTTGAACATGCCCCTTATTTGAGGTATCCTTGGACCATTATCTTTTGATTTAATTTTGAGTGCTTTTCTATGTTTATTTGATTTCTGATTGAGATTGTATTGTTATTATCTAGGCATTTCCATGATTCAAATCATGCATCTTAGGAATTGATGTGACCATACTATGTACCTCATTATTATATTTATATAGACATGATACTCCTATATGTTACATGATACATTTACAAATTATGCAATTAACTTATCATTTTGAGGTAAGGTGACTACCATTTTATGCTTCCCCTCACCTTAAAATGGGGTCATCTTAGTGGGGGCATGCCATAAAAGCATGACTTCCACATTATTCATAGATTCAAATTACAATGGGGGCATGTTTTATAAACATGTTCTCCACACTCATACCAATTCTCAGTTTTAGATATATAGTGGGGATATGTTATAAAACATGTTTTCCACACGTACACTAGTTTTTAGTTTCATATTATGGTGGAGGCATGTTATCCACACTTACATAATTGTAAATTGGTTAAAATTCATAATTATATAATTTAGATACATAATTGTCATAAAATTATATGCATTGGTATAATTACTATACCCAAGTTTCAGCATGAGACATAAATGAGGTGCCTATGATATGCAAAGGGCACTAAATTTTCAAAATCAAATCAGCTTTCAAATTTCAAAATACTTCTATAGACTTTAAATGACTAGGTTGGACTATTATATAATTTATTGAGATAATCTACTATAGTAGTTAGTTCACTTTTGTTATGGTTGAGGTAATTAAATAACTTAATCTCACCAAGTTTATAGGTTAGACTTGATTACTTCATCCAACCTCACCATATTTATAATGTGAATTGACTAGGTTCACTCATGCTCACCAATTTATAAGTATGATTGGGTTGCATAATTGAGTTAATCTACACTATCGAGTGGAAAATCACTTTTTTCTATAAGATTTGGGGCATGTGTCCTTAAATATCTCTATATTTATGCACTTTATAGACTAATATTTGTCCTAATATCATCTCTAATGATTCATAATGATAGATATTTTCAAACCAAGTTCCCAAAAATCAAGGCAGTTGTATAGATAAATGTATACTCGTAAATATTACTCTTTACATTTCAATTATTTTGATTTCATATTATATGCACTGATTATACAATATAACATGATCTTACCTGTAGGTTAGTCACCAACAAAGTACTCAAGTTGGACTCATGCAAAGGTAAGGTGTGTTATACACACCTAGGTATGCATTTATTTTCCTTTAAACTAGAAATTTCATTACTATACTAAATGAGAGGAAATGTAGACACTATTTCTAAATTATATAATACTTTAGTCTTAAATACTTGGAAAATATAGACCTTGTTTATTCCTCTTAGTTCTAGACCTTTCCCACTACCAAAAGGCTCGCATACACTATCTATCTATCTATGCCTATTTATTATCTCTTAGTTTAAGAAATGTTATTCTAATGAATCAGACATTCTATCAAGCTCATAATTTTATAAACCTACTTATCTTCTATATCTAAAAGTTATAGACATGTGCCTATTTTATAATTGCCTAGACATTTGTATCTTAGTCAGATACCTACATCAATATAAGTGTCCTGTCCTAATGCAAGTGTCTAGTGGCCTAAAATTTATCCAATTTTCAAATTAAATGTATCCCTATGGTCAGCCTAAGTGTTTTAATGTAATATATTCTACAAAAGGATTGAGATATATGCATAATTGGGTTGCATGGTTGAGATAATTTCACTTTTTAGGTGGAAACTCACCTTTTTATCCAAGATTAGGGGCATGTGTCCTTTAATATCTGATCTAGGCAACAATTTAGGCGACAATTCAGGTGACAGTTCCACCCCAATTGATGACATAACTTTTGGGAGCCATAACTTTTGCACCATAACTCCAATTGACTCGCCATTTGGATTGTTGGAAAGATAAGAATGAGAAAAACATTGTGATATGGAATCAAGCTCTGATTAATGAATTTTGACCCCTAAAAACCCAATAGAAGTTCCCCAAATTTTAATTTTAGTAGTGCAGTCTAAAAATAGTAAGTTTCTAAAAATAGTAATTCCTCAAATTCTATAATATTTTAAATCTTGGAAGTTGAACCACTTAATCTCCCTTGATATTTTTGACCTTCCACATCCTCCCCATGCTTTCAAAATGTGTATAAATGAAGAGGTAACCCGAAATGTGAAGACAAACATCTCTTCCCAGAGATAAGCATATATTTGTATTACGATCTTGAGTAATACTACATCTCTTCTCAGAGAATTCATTGTTACTATGTTATTTCTATGCTATTGAAATATTTATCAACTAGAAATTCTGATTTTTGGATCAATATCTCTATATTTATGCAATTTATAAATTTATATTTGTATTAATCTTAGCTCTAATGATTCATAGTGATACATATTTTCAAATCAAGTTCCCAAAAGGCAAGGTAGTTTTATCAATACACAGGTGTACTCCTAAACCTTACTCATTCCATTTCAATTCTTTCAAATTTTAGATTATACACTATAACATGATTTTGTTTTTATTTTAATCACTAAAAAATCACTCAATCTAGACTCATGCAAAGGCAAGGTGTGTTATAAACACTCAAAAATGCATTTATTTTCCTTTAAACTAGTAATTTCATTACTATATTAAAGGGGAGAAGTATACATTATTTCCAAATTATATATCACCTTAGTCTTGTACACTTGGAAAATACATACCTTGGTTGTTCTTATCAATTCTAGACCTTTCCCACTACCAAAAGGATCTCATACACTATCTCTCTATTCCTATTGTTTATCTCTTAGTTTGATGAATGTTATTCTAATTAATCAAACCTTCTATCATGGTCATAATTTTATAACCTACTTATCTTTTATTTCTAAAAGTTATAGACATGTGCCTATTTTTTAACTACCCAAACACTTGTGTCCTAGCTAGATGCCTACATCAATGCAAGTGTCATATCCCAAAGCAAGTGTACAATGGCCTAAAAGTCTTCTAATTTTCAAATTAAATGCATCCCTATGGTCAACCTAAGTGATTTAATGTAATATTTTATCCAAAATTATTAGTATATATGCATGATCAATCCTCATTATTCCTCACCTAACATAGACCAAACAACTCATAACAAAAGTTACCAAAAACATTCAAGTGAGAAAAGGTTCCCTATTTCCCTCTATTTCCATATCAGTCATAGGGATAACACATCTAAAAGTCTAAATTATTAAAAGAGAAAATTTTAATCCATATTTTCAAAGTTAAAAGATAGGTCACTATTGTACTTGTTTATCACATATTGTATCCTTATGCACACACAAACCCACACGTAGGGGAGAAATACATGAGTTTGAGGCCCTATTCAAAGTAGTGGCTATGTAACATATAGTGACAAAGGTGTCTTCAAGGTTAGCTTGAGACTGTGATCCCACTACCCATTTCTCCCATATTCACTATGAAGATGAAGAACTAGGTTTTTGATATTTGATAAGGAGTAATATTCCATGAGCCATATCTAAGCACACCAAAGCATAGGCAACGTATAACCCAAAATATTCTAGGTGGTAACATCCAAATCCAATAGGTATTCCATACTGGACACCTACATCTAGGTTAGACAAAAACATCAATGCAATTATTTGAGGTTGATGCAAGTGTATAAGGTCAAATAAGTGCTTAATCCAAATTTTGATGATAGTCCTAAAATATACTACTAATCTGATTCCTACTTGTTCCAGATCCAGATCTATATTAACATTAGAACCAAGTATCTTGTTTTCATTATCATTTAGATATCTAGCATAGTTGTACTTTTTGTTTTTAGTATATTTCAATATAATAAAATCATAATATTATTTATCTAATTTTGATAATTAATTGGCCTACTATAGAGATAGTTTATCACCCTTGTTCCCTAGGCTATCTCTATCCCCTTTAACCCTAGATTATTTAATCTAGATTTAGGGTCAAACATAAAGTACATGAGCCAAGGATAATTATCAATATGAAATGTGGTCTATTTATCACATAAATCATCATTAATTGGTGTTGTATCCAATATTAGAACTACTGCTAGGTGATCTAAGATAGTTTTTCCTTTTAATAATTTATGGGATATGAATTTTAAATCAAATTCCATGAGTAACATTACCCATTTGGCAATGTGTCCTAATAAGTGTGATTTGGGCATGAGGAACTTGAGTGTGTCCACTTTTTTTAAAGTTTTAATCTCATTATTGAGAATATAATGTTGTAATTTATGTGCTATGAACATAAGATCTAAACATAGTTTTTTCATTGCATTTTAATTTTTTTCGTAATATATTAATGCATGATTGATATAACAAATGGTGCATTATTTATGATTATCATCACATGGTTTGAGTAAAGTGCTCAATGAATGATCTGTAGCTGAGATGTAATGTAGTAGAGATATATATGGCATTGGTGGCATAAAAATAATTGGATTCAATAATTATTATTTAATTTTATCAAAAATATGTTGATAGTTAACATCCCACTCAAATTTGGTGTCTTTCTTTAGTGAGTGTGTGAAATATTTCATATTATCTTCCATTTAAGCTACAAATCATCTTATAGCTTGGATCTTTCCTTGTAGGGACCATAATTGGTTCAATCCCATTAGAGGAGCCATATTGATAATAACTTTAATATTTTTTGGATCTAATTCAATGCCTCTTTGAGATATGAGAGTAAATTTTTTGATGTTATTCCAAACACACTTCTTTGGATATATATGCAAATTGAGTTTCCATAGTATTTCAAATATTTTTTATATATCTAATGCTTAATCCTATTATTGTTTTGAATTTAAAAGTAATTCATCCAATAATATTCAATAATATTATGTATTTAGTCATGGAAAATGTATGCCATAGGTCTTTGGTAAGTAAGTCTTACATTTTTTTATTCAAAAGGCATGACCATATAACAAAATTCTACCAATGGTGTAATAAATGATGTCTTTTATTGATTTGCAAGGTTAATTTTGATTTGATTGTATCTAGAAAATACATCCATAAATGATAATATTTCATATCCAGTGGTAGAGTCAACAATTTTGTTAATGTTTAACAATGAAAAATCATATTTGGGGCATGCTTATTTAAATATTGATAACCTATATAGCATATGGTGTTACCGTTAGGATTTGTAACTGATAAAATATTAGAGGCCCACTTAGGATAGTTTATAACTTGAATAAAATTAGAATCCAAAATCCTTCTAATTTATTTTCTTACTACCAAATCTACTTTTAGATGCATTTACTTATTTTTTTTCATGAGATTGGAATTGGGTAGAACACTATTTTATGCATTATAACTATAGGATCAATTCCAATCATATCTTTATAAGATCCTAAAAATAATTATGTGTAATCATGTAAAAATTTCCTATGAGTTTTATCTTCATCATTTTTTAATAATGTTATAACAAGAAAGGGTCATGAATATTTATTTATTCCATAATGATATTTAATTGTCACTTCATTAAGTAAGGTTGATTTTTATTCCATATATGATGTTATATGGATAGTATTTGGACCATATTTTCCAATTTGTATTATAATAATTAGCTAATTAGTTTATAATTAAGCATCCTTATACTTTAGTTACCTAGTTTCTAGGATATTTCATAAGGCCAAATATCTTGGATATTTGTTAGGTTGCTCCTCCATAGGTCTTATGCTTTATTTAGCATATGTTTTTAGTTTGATGTGTTCAATATCCTTATTTATAAGACATTCTTGGGCTATTTATTTAGCTCAAAAATAATATTATTTCATGGTTTGTTATATTTTAGTAATAAATTTTATATGATGTTAGAGCTCATGGTTGGGTAACCATGGGAGAAGAGCTTGGAAGTAATCCATGAATTTTGATGTTAAAACTTTAAGTAGCTATAGATTAATACTAAAAGTTAGGAATAACACTACTGCATTTGATTTATGGAAACATATTATAGTTAAATACTAGGTTTATGAATTAGGAAGGGTATTGTATTTAATTTTTCTTTTTTTTGATTAAGATGCAAGGAGGCAGTTCAATTTATGAATTCTTATTACAGCTAAAAG
This sequence comes from Torreya grandis, assembly GCA_037957365.1. Lineage (NCBI taxonomy): Eukaryota > Viridiplantae > Streptophyta > Pinopsida > Cupressales > Taxaceae > Torreya > Torreya grandis. The sequence continues at coordinate 832,087 of JARHVA010004060.1, forward strand.
ACAGTTGTGATCAATTAAAAGTAGTTTATAATCATTTAGATGAGAAATATATGATCACTCTATCAATGCAAAATGTGTCATCATTATATGAGTCACTTCACATGATTATGGAGACATAGGCCCTCAATTTTTAGAAAATTGTTTACACTTCTCATGGAAAAAGAAAGGAAGTAAGAAAAACTAGTTGCTTCAAAATCAATTTATATATAAAGTGCATTCATGGAATTATCATAGGGAAAAAGAAAATATTTGAATACAATCAATTCTAAAAAATACACCTTAAAAAATCAATGTAAGTACTTCTAAAAAATCTAAATGGAAGTGATTTTACTATAATCAATCTAGTCATTTTAATAAATATTGTCATAAATAACAAATTGATATGGAAAATGCACAAAATAAGTCTAAGTATGTTCATATTTTTTAATAAACTTAAGAGTAAGCACCTAATGATTTTGTATTTATAACATCATACAATCAATCTATTGAGTCACACATTTTGTACTTCAACTTGGGTGCATCATGACATTATACTTGCCACAAATATTGGTATGTAAATTTCATGGAGGATAATAGTAGTAAATAATATGTTTCCTTGGGTGATGGGTTGACATAGTTTGTTAAGTATGTGGGGATGTCCAAGTTACATTAAACAATGTTTTCAAATATATATTTTATAATTTTGTATATGTACTTCATATGAACAAGATCCTACTATCCATAAGTGAAAAAAATGGTAGTGAAATATTAAGGAAACAATTGTATATTAACTAATCTCAATGATAAGGTAATTGTTATTGATAGTAGGAAAAGAGGTTTATACAATCTTATATATCCTCAGATGGTAGAGGAACATGCATTAACATCAATTGAGTATACTAGTACTCTTTGGAATGAAAGATACACTCATCCTAATTACAAGTATTTGAATTTGTTAAGAAAGCATAAAATGGTGAATGGACTTCTATCCATTAAATAAAGATAGAATATTTGTACAAGGTGTCAGTTGGGTAAACATATTAGACATCCATTTCCTATTAGTAAATAATAAAGGGTAGAAAGTGTTTTAGAATTGGTTAATGCATATTGACATGGTCTAATAAAAACTTATACAGTATTTGGAGCCTTTTATTTCATGTTGATTATTGAATTTTTAAAGGAAAATGTGGTTATATTTCATAAATAAGGAATTAGAATAATTTTCTAACTTTTTTGAATGGAAAATATTGGTTAAAAAATAATCAAGTAAATAAGTCAAAGTAGTCAGATCTAAAAATAGAGGTGGTTTCATCTCAAAATAATTCAAAGAATTTTTCCCACAAGAAGGTATACACAGGGAATATACAACTCCTTACACTCCACAACAAAATGAATTAGTGTAAAGGAGAAACACGACTATGATGGAAATGTCATGTTGTATGGTGAAAAGTATAAATGTACCTATTTGGTACTAGGAAAAATTTATCAATACTACAGTGCACATCTTAAATAGAAGTCAATGTAAAGTTATGCAAAACATCACTCTTGAATAAGCATGGTTAGGTAGAACACCTAATGTAAGTGATTTCTACATTTTTGGTTGTAATAATTTGCATTTATTCCTAAATAAAAATTAAGTGGTTTAGATGAAAAAAGTAAAAGGTACATGTTCATTGGCTACATCAAGTAATCCAAAGCATATAAATTACTATATATCTTTAGAAATATTTTTTCTATAAATAAAGATGTCATAATAGATGAGAAAATTCCATATTTCTCAAGTGATGGTAAACCCATATATATTAGTGATATATGGGATAAATACTAATTATTTTTAATCAAGTTAAAGTACTAAAGTGGAATAGGAAAAAAAAAGACATGCACCATAAAAGTCAATCTCCATGGAAGGACCTAGTGGGACAAACAATGTTTCACAATCAGATCAAACTAGTTAATATAAAATACAAAAGTGGTATTATACCACATTGAAATATGTGAAGGAGGATGAAATTATACTCATAATAGAAGGAATATTCATCATATTTAAGAAACAAGTAATGGAAAGTCATGATTAGTTAATTTCACTCTAAATTCAATTGTTTCACAAATATTTGAACCAAATATTTAAGTAAAATTTATATAGGAAAGACTAAATGGGAATTTTTCATGAAGGTGGAGTATGATGCATTAGTGAAAAATTTAACTTGGGTTTTGTCTAATCTACCCCAAGGTTGGAAATCCATTGGTTATAAGTGGATTTATAAAGTAAAATGTAACTCATATGGTGTTATGTACCTATAGATATGATATATTAATGTATATGGGTTGATGAAGATGCCAACATGTGTTATAGATCCCCCTTATTTAGTTATATGGGTCCAAAATATTAGGATAAATGAGTAGCTTATGGATTAGTGCATTAGGTAATGGTCAACCTACATTGGGATTATGAGGTTACCCATCCATTGTTAGTTATATAGAGGTCTATATAAATGAAGTGAATAAAGAATTAATTAAGCATCAAGTCTTATATTGTAACAAGATATTGGAGGTTATCCCCTTGAAGAGACATTGTAGATTTATTCCTTCCTAAAGGAGTATTGTATGGTGTTGCCCTACCTTAATGGTAATTATTATATTTATGCATATATTGAATATTTAGATATCTTGGCCCAAAAATATCTATTGTGTTGTGCTTATCTACATTATATTATGAATATTTAAACTAATATAAGTGTGGATCATAATAAGTGGTATTAGAGATTTGATTTCGATAATTTGTGTGGGGTAAAATCCTAGTTTTATGGAATCATTAATATCTTTCAATTGGTTATGAATTTTTGCACATTTTTTTTTATTGAATTTGAATAATATTTTAAGGGAGTAACAATAAAAAAATAGAGCTTTTATGATCATTTTTGAGGGAGTTATTGTTATTTAAGGGTTTTTAATAATTTTATCATATCTACTAAAATACAAGGAATTTTCATGTGACATTTTTACTAATGCTATATTAGAATACAATAAATCTACAGTCAAAATTTTAGAATGTTTTGAAACATTTATAGTGAGTTATTATGATTTTATGATTTTTCATAGATTCACTCTAAGGGCTTCAATTTTTGGATTTTTTTCAAAAAAAATTCACTAAAGTTACATTATCATACATGGAAGATATCATAACTTTTTTTGATTATTTGAATCAGTTCCACATTAGTTATTAAAGTTTTAGGGGTTTTTAATTAACCCTAGTTTTTGTGAATCTTGAAGTTACAAGAAATTTTTGAGGAGGATGATATTTATGCTAGATAATGGTGGCTCATTTTTAAGGAGAATAATGTTAGAAAAATTTGGTGGAAAAATTATTTTGATAATTTTCTTTATGGTCTTGCAACACTTTGGTGGGATGAGTTAGGAGTAAAATGATGGAAGTTTTCATTAGAAGAAATGGAATATGTTTTTTTAGATCAATGGGATATAAAATAAAAATATAATGAAGCATAATAAGAAAATAATGATGATGAAGATAACATAGGTGATGAAAAATAAAAAATAAATGAAGGAAATGAGGAATATCATACTTGTGATGAAGAAGAAAAATAAATAATGTATAATGATGATGATGAGGCTATAGATGGTGTCAAAACAGAGGTAGAGGATATCAAAGAGGAAGAAGGATAGGATGATAAGGGTTTAAATAGTTTAGATCCAAAGAAATCATAGTCAAATTTTTAATTTCTTAGATACATTCAAAAGAATAAGGTTGGTGTGTCCATAAACCCTAGTAGTAAGTATAATTTCATTGATATGGATGTGGCTCAACATATAAATTTTCAAGCAAAGTATCAAGGAGGCTCAAATAGAGGTTAGAATATTTAGGTTTTTGAATATTTGAAGCTCACTATGGACAAATATGTTTTTCATTCAAATTTTTATGCTTTAGATATGGATGGTGTGGATATGGTTCTTATATATCCATGGATAGAGACTTTGGGAACAATCAATATTAATGTTTATAATAAGTTCATGAATTTTTGGTATAATAAAAATAATGTCACTTGAAAGGATATCATAGTTGGAAAGGCACAAGTAAAAACCAAGGTAGAGCATGAAGATGAGATTGAAACATGTGATGAAGAGAATGAGGAAGATTTAGATGATGACATAGATGAATACATAATACAAGTAGAATATAACACTTCATCTACTTGAGAGATAAAGGAAACATTAAAGGAAAACATAGAATAAAAGGTGGATAAGGTCAAAGTATCAAAAATTGTTTAGGTATATAGACACCCACATAATCATGAGAGGAAATGATCATGGATAGATGTGAGAGAGTGTCATAACAAAAATCACTTTGGATATATATGAAATTAGATTACCAATCACTACGGCTATGCATGGAATCCAAATAATAACTACTATGGTCAGGTATGGAATCAGAGTAGTGTAACAAACTTTGAAACATGGAATTAGTGGGGAAATCACCATGACTATGAATGGAAGAATAAATACTTTGGTCATAAATGGAATCATAGTATCACATCATAATATGGTTCATGGAATCAAAGAAGGAATAATTATGCATGGACACCAAGGTAATACATTTATGATCACAGATGGAATCAGGGTAGCATAATGGAATTTATAAAGAAGTTTGGAGAGATATCACCTACCAAGATCACATATGGATGGTTATATGATCAAGATTGGAGACAAGTGTGCAATGATTTGAAGAACACTTATTATTTTATTTCTTCTTATGTTTTAGGGGGAAAACATGTCAAGGAGGGAAGGAATGCTATGTACCTAGGGATATGGTATATTATTTTATATGGGTTGATGGAGATGATGACATGTGGCATACATCCCCCTTAGTTAGGTATATGGGTCTCATTTATTAACATAAATGAGTAACTTTTGCAATTAGTGCATTGGGTAATGGTCTTCCTACATTGGGATTAGGAGGTTACCCATCCATTGTTAGTTATATATAGGTCTATATAAAGGAGGTGAATATTATTGTAAAAAAATGAAGCATTAAGTCTTATATTATAAGAGGATATTGGAGGTTGTCCCCTTGAAGAGACATTGTGGAGTTATTCCTTCATAAATTAGTATTATATGGTGTTTCACTACCTTAAGGTTAATTATTTTATTTTTTCATATATCAAATATTTGGGTATCTTAGCCCACAAATATCTATTGTGTTGTGTTGACCTACATTATATTTTGCATATTTCAAGTATTATAAATGTGGATCATAACAAATGGTTCTTTAGATAAATATAAAGTTCATCTTGTTGCTAATGGATATACACATGAAGAAGGAGTATATTATGAAGAAACGTTTACTACTACCTAAAAAATATTAAAAGTCCAAATGGTGATTATTATTACTACTTAGTTTGGTTGGTTGGTGTATCAGATGGATGTTAAAAGTGATTTCTTGAATCGAGACTTAGAGGAATAAGTGTACATTGTAAAACCACATGGATTTTAGATTCATAGAAAAGAGTATTTGGTTTATAGGTTAGTTAAGTCCTTGTATGGACTTAAGCAGGCTCTTTGAGCCTAGTATTTTAAAATCAATAAATAATTTAGAGTCTAGATTTAAAATAAGTGATTCATAATCTACTCTCTATGTTAAATTGGTTTGTGATGACACAGTGGTGTTAATTATCTACTTTGATGATATTTTCATCACCAAAAGTAGTTTTATCTTGATTCAACAAGTGAAATTTGAAATATGTTCTATGTTTGAAATGACTGATCTATGCCTGCTTCAATATTTCTAGGAGTATAATTTTTTTCAATGCTACAATTTTGGTTATTCTATTTTTTATCAAATAAAATATGCCTAATATTTGTTATAAAAATTAAAAATGTATGAGTATAATATAAATACTACACCTATTAAAGTTTGGATAAAACTCTTAATAACATTTATTCAACACCGATCAATGAAACAATGTATTAATAATTAGTAGGTAATTTGATTTATCTTACTACTACTGGACTATATTTGTGTTTTTTAGTAAGTTATATTTCTTGCTTCATGTCTAAACCACATGAAGAGTATTGACAAGATGTAAGATGAGATCTTAGATATGTCAAAGGAACTCTTGAATTTGGCACTTTATATCATAAATCTATTGATTTTAAGCTAACAAGGTTTATTGATTAAGATGGGGTATGATCAGTTGATTCAATAAGGTCTACAATATGTTATATTTTCAATCTTGGTTCACGATTATTCTCATAGTGGAGTACGCTTCACAATACAATTTCCTTATCTTCTATTGAACTTGAGTATAAAGAAACTTTTAGCATAGGTCGGGAATTGATGTGGATTCAAACAAATCTAAAGGATCTTCAACTAGATTCATTTAAAACCATACATATCTTCTATGACAAATAGAGTGTTATTAAATTGGTGAAGAATCTAGTTTTCAATCAATAACTGTCATAACCTCCATTTTTAAAAAAGTTTAAAACTTAGAAAAACTATGATTTTTACCACATAATAAAATAATTGCCAATGAAAACTAGTTCCAAGATAGGAATGAACTTATTCAATAACTAGATTTAAACATGTTTATACTACAATATACATAATATCATTCTATATGCGAAGTAATCTTCAAAGGATCAATCCCTTTGACTTTTGAACTCCATGTTGGTGTCAAGTTTTGAAAACCACCCATGAGTCCACATGAATTCTAATCCCTTAATATACCTTAGGGAATTTGATTATATATCTTTATAAATATTTTTCAATAATTCCCTACGATTGATGTAATAGTTATGAAAAGTAACAGTTGATTTAACCCATCCCTATAACCATACATAATCAAGGTATAAGTCTCATACCAAGAAGGATCATTAAGACTTAAATCCAAACATGCATTTGATTTAATATCATTAATAGATTTGCACAAAAAAAATAATATTGTGAGCTCACTATAGAATACATATGAGTGGAACCCATTGGTACTTGTATCCAAAACACTTATATGGTTTTTAGTCACATCTCTCATGTAATCTACCCTCTCTTAATTATTGAGGGATAAATTTAAGCACCAAAAAATAATAGGTTCATCAATTACAATAATTAGATTTAAGGCCTCCTTAAATAATTAATATGCATACCCGTGACAACCATTATGCCTCAATACCATTTCTACTTTCAATTATCAAGCTTCAGATAATAGTTCATGATTTTCATAATATCATAGGATCCTCATTTGCATCATTATCTTTATTAATACTGGTATAGTGATAAAATTATAAATTATTGTAATACTCATTTTATTAACTTAGACCAACTCCCACTCTACCAATCATGGAATTTACATTATTAATTACACCCCTTACATTTAATCCATTCAAGTAGGTAATATTTCATTTAAACATAATTAAATATGTATTTCTATTCTAGGTACTATTGGTTTTAAAAATTCATATATAAAATTTAAACATTTATGAAAAATAGTAAAAGAGGGTAATTTCATCAAATCACAAAGATACATAACACTAATTAAGGTTTCCATGATATGGTACTTTATGTAAAATATATGTAACCCAAATATTTTTTAGTAATAGTTATGGGTTATAAATACAATTAAAATAATTTGATAGATCTCACATTATCATAACTATGAAATATTTTAAGATAACAAAATCAATTAATAATGGATATTATTTTACCTCTTAATTCAAATGAAATTCAATCATTCTTATATAATATCATTCTTTATTTATACCATAGTCACTCACACACACACACACACACACACACACACACACACACACACACACACACACACACACACACACACACACACACACACACACACACACACACACACACACACACACACACACACACACACACACACACACACACACACACACTAAAGACTACATAAATAATATACACAAAATAACCAATGTATTCAACATAACCATCATAATAAATTTAACTTGAACTTTTTCAAGTTGTTCCCTCTAACCTAGTAGTTTAAACACATACAATTACTATGGCTTCAACTATTCATCCAAAACAAAATCTCAATTTTGCACTTATAAATAACATAGTAAAAATCATTAAACATTTAAATATAAAATAGTTTATTCTTCATCCCTTATACCCTCTCACCTAAAACAATCATGAAGGACCATTTTAAAATGCCCCCAAACATAATGACTTTGAATTCCAAAATCATACACACACACACACACACACTTCCACTTGGGATCGATAAAGTTGGATAATCATTAGCATAGGTACATTAACAATGGAAAACATATGAAACATTCAAATGATACTTTGCAAAGACATACTATCAAGAAATCCATACACAATTCTACCAATGAGAAAGATAATTTATCCAAGCCTACAGCTATAAGACATGATTTCTTCCAAATAAAATATCTAAAGATTTTCAATACAACTATCACCTTAATACTCTATAATTAAGTAATCAAAATATGAATTTTAATAAATATTTAATTCATTTTATAACTCCAAGAAGTATAATAACTCATTAATTGTGCCATTGTTTCTAAAGTGCATTAGTTGAACTATAATGAGTCTGTATTGAAACCCAAAGCACAATATGACAAGTAATGTCATGCAAAACTATTTACAAATGACTAAAAATCATGAAACTAATTAGTCTCAAAACCAATCTTATAAAATACCATAGTGAGTAAGACAACTAAGGTGTGTTGATTACACCATTATATTTAAGATGTATATTATTGATAGACATATTCTCATATAGTAGTCATTTACATTTCAATCAAAAGAAATCAAAATGATATAACAAAGTATATAGTCTTCCATATCCCAAAAAAGAAATATCAATACCATTTACATTGTCTTAAATATTTTCACCCAAAACTTGAAGTTAATTAAAAACACCATACATAATTCACATCTATCCACATATTGTAAGCAATATGTTAAACACCACAAAAATACAATCACTCTCTCAGATATCATGAATGATCTGGGTCGTTAAAGATCATTTCCAAAACCTTAAATATTTTATCCATAGCTAACTCAAGAATGTTACAAATACATCTAATATGATACAATACCTAGCCCACTGGCTCATAACATTCTTTTATTGCAGTAGCCAATGTTATTTATTCCAAATCAAATCTATAAAAAGTTCCTAAGTATATAATAGTTTAATCAACCAATCAAACTCTTATATGTTCACCAAATATATTTCCAAAGGATCCATAATTATAAAATACTTCAACTACTTTTCCAAAAAACACTCAAAATCATGAGGTCCCTGGTATATTACTCCACAAAGAATATATGGTAAGAATAAACTAGTCCACACGTTCAAGATAAGCCCAACCATATATAGGTTTCCCTATCCACCCCAACCATTAGTTGGAGATGAAAGTAGGAAACTAGTCACAATCATATAACACCCAACTAAACCACAATATTGATTCAAAAATGACCAACCACCTAAGGTTTTTCAAGATTCAACAGTCTAAGCATGGTTTATGGCAATGAAAAATATATCAAATAAAATCCAAAAATACCTAATACTAGGGTTGAACTAAAATAAGCAAACACATAAAACTAGGTTGAATATTTAAGAAATTAAGAAACCTTCCAAGTACATATCACTCTTTTTAGTGTACACATTGCCATATATGGGTGAGTATATTACATGATCTAACCCTACTGGGTATCCTTGACCAGGTGCCACTTATAAACAATTTCTAGGTGTATTCAGGAACTTTTCTTACAAACCTCATGTATTGTTTATTTTAAGTGAAGGAACACACACTCAATGCAATATTATAAATAAACAAAGCACTTGCTTGTTTTTATCCCACAATATAGAACTAAGAATGGATTTTTAGGCCTGCACAAACTTATTTTATTTCTTTCCTTCCATTTTTTTATTTCATTATTATACCCCTCTCTATCTCCCTCTCTTCTTTATTACCAACCTCTTTAGCCCATCCTAGTAGTGACTGTTCTATTTGATAGAACCATCAATTATGCTAAGTGGAACTCCCACTCTAACTATCCACATAATCATGCACCACTCGATAACCATAATCAACTAACATAGATTTCCACACCAAAAACCCTACCTCTTTGTACATTGCTTATAATCTCTATGTAGGATGACATGTATAGATAAAGAGCCTTAAAAATGACAAATGAAACCATGTTATCACTTACCAAAGTCAACCAATAAGTCATGGTTGGATAACTTGACTTACCCTATTAACCTTACCATCAACCCAAGTTTATCGATTAAGGTTCAGTGTTAAAATTAATCACTTTTACTTGCCATTCCCTTGACCTAAGTCTTCTAGCTTATGGCTTAAAATTTAAACCATGACCTTAATAAGTTTAAGTCATAGTCCCCTATGGACTCTAATAACATAAAACTAATGTTATTATTTTTGAAACCATATGTATAAATCAATTGCTTTAGTCCTATAATAAAATTTTTAAACATGGTGCCTACCTTACCCATTCCTGATATTGCATTGTGGTTTTAGTGAATAGAGCTAAAGTAGTCTTAAATTGAGGATTTTATAACTCTTATAAGGTCTTAAAAGCTTCAAATTTCATTCTAATTCTCACTACATCCTAATTTTGAGAGCATATTTGATGTTATAATAAACCACATTCACATCACATTGATTGGTTTGTTGCTTAGTTAACCAAAGAAAAATAAAATGAAAGATGGAAAACAAAAAAAAATGATTGAAACCAAGAGTGAACATCACAACATAAATTAAAAAATGACCAAGACAAAGGTTTGACTCAATTTTTGGACACTATTGCATCTTCTTGTGGTTTACCTATGTAATATAGCTTTGCCACTAGGCCCACATCCTCTAAATCCAACCTACACTTATTTTTTGCATACCTAAAATCAAGACAACATAGACATCAATAGTATATGGTCATAATCAATAATCTAATATAGTAATATATACTCATATAAAACACTACATGAATGATTACAATTTAAATTAAACCATTAAATAATGTTCTATAATTCAAATAATGTCTGAAACAAATATCCACATAATATAATAATGTTAAAATAATATAATAATCAATCAAAGTCAATAAGCTAGGCAAATGTGGTCATGACAAAATAACATTGAAGTTCATCGCCACTAAACTAGGCAACTGGTTAATAATGAAGAAATTTATCTTTATTATTGCCCTACTTTTGAGCAACTTGTAAAGTATACTATTTAAACCTTTAAGTAAAGATAAATTTTCAAATTTTAGAGATAAACTTTGATTTTTTTTAAGGTTTAGTCATTAAGTGAGGGTATTATAATAGTTAGCTAATTATTATATAATAAAGCATCCCTATGCTTTAGTTTTCTAGTTGTTAGGGTATTTTGTGGAGCCAAATATCTTGGCTATTTTAGGTTGTTCCTCCATAGGTCTTATGTTTTTATCATATTTGTTTAATTTTTTATGTTCAATATTATTGGACTATTTATTTATCTCACATATAATTTAATTTCATATCTTGTTAGCTTTCAATAATAAATCTTATAATTTGTTTGTTAGTGTCATCTATTTATCTGAAGTATTATTGGTTAGCTATTGAATGTGGAAATATCTTCTTATGATAGAAAGAAGGAAGATCTCAAAATGGCCATTTCAAAAGCTTGTGACATCTTGGGGCTTTAAATACTATTCATCTCCCAATTGTACATTATTTCAAATAAATGAGATTTTTCAATATTTAAGAATATTTCCAATAAATGGAACTCATGATAATTAAATGGGATTCATTAATTAAATAATTATATTTATTTATGTTTTCAATATTTTTGATTAATTAATTAATTCATTAATTTAATCTAATTAATTAATCAAAAATATTAAATTAATATTAGTAATTATTTTAATTGAAATAATTAAAAAACTAAATTAATATAATAATCAATTAAATAATTACATTGATAGGTGTTCCTACAATGTCACCCAGGGGTGTGGCACGGAGCTGTAATGGCATAAGAATGTTAAGATTTAATTATTTGAAAGTTGGCATTATAAAATAAAAAATAAAATAATTTAATTTAATTGTTTGGAAACTAACATGATTAAATAAAAATAAAACAATAAACATGATGGGTAAAAAAAATAAAAAACATATAAATACAAACAAATTCAAACAAGAAAACAAACAAAAATGTAGAATAAAATGAGAGAAATAAAAATTAAAGAAGAGTAAAAAATGAGGTTAATTGAACTATCATTCTATATTTGCCTAAATAAAATGAGTTTAATGAAATTTTATTAATAAATTATCATAAAAAATATCACCACATGATAATAAATAAATATACATATAATCATAACTAATTTATAGGAAATAAATAAATAATATACAAATAATCATAACTAATTTGTAGGTAATATATAAATTTTACCACGCATCATAATAAATAAATACCGTGTTGATCTCTATTTCTTATTTTCAAATTAACTTAAATATTTATATTAAGTATTTTTTATGAACAATAAATATTTACCATTACTTTATGTGGAAACAAGTGTCAATACAATATAGGTACCTTGAGAATGATATATATCGATGTATTTTACATAGATTTATTTAAGATATGTAATCAATTAAATTAATTGATTTAATTTAATAATTAATTAAAATTATTTTAAGTAATTTTAATTAGTTAGTTAAATTAAATCAATTAATTACTATATTTAATTATTTAATTCATTATTATATTAACTTAATTAATTAATTGATTTAATATAAAAATTAATTAAATAATTAAATATAGTAATAAATTAAATTAATTGATTTAATTTAACTTAATTAATTACTCTAATATTCATTAAATATTCACAAATGTGAGGGTAATTATTTCCCTATCCATGATTTATAGGGCTCTCAACAATGGAGAGGAAAACATTTGCCCTCACCATAGTTGAGAGGGCTCTAAAACATACAAATGAAAAAAAATTCACTATATGGTTGGGAAGACTTCTAACCATGGAGATGGCAAATGTTTCCCTCACTATGGTTAGGAGGGTTCCCAACCATGTAAAGGATAAATTTTTCCCTCTCCATGGTTAGGAGGGCCCCAACCATTTTGAGGGAAAATGTTTCCCTCTCCATGGTTTGGAAGGATCCCAACCATGGAGAGGGAAAACATTTCCCTCACCATGGTTGGAGCCCTCCCAACCATGGCAAGGGATTTTTTTTTCACTTTTCATGGTTAGGATCCATCCCAACCATGGAGAGTGAAATTTTTTCCCTTGCCATGGTGGGATCCCTCCCAATGATGGCGAGGGAAATGTTTTGCCTCTACATAGTTTAGATCTCTCCTAACCATGGTGATGGAAATGTTTTTCCTCTCTATGGTTGGGAGGTATCCCAATAATGGAGAGAGAAATTCATTCCCTCCCAATAATGGTGAGAGAAATTTTTTCCCTCTCTATTTTTGGGAAGGCTCCCAACCACAAAGAGGGAAAATTTTCCCCTCTTCATAGTTGGGATCCCTCCCAACCATCGTGATGGCAATTTCCCCCCTCTCCATGTGTGGATCCTTCCCAATCATGGAGAGGGAAAAATCCCAACCATGGAGATGAAAATTACTAACCTCTCATTTTATTAGGTTTTCACGTGGCATGATATAATGCTAACACATGAAAATTGTCACATCCCAATTTCTCTCTAAGCCTAATAACCTATTGATTTGAGGATTATTATGATTACTATTTGGTTAACTATTATTTGATTAAGATTGTTTTTATATGATGATTATGGAGTGGTTATATGTTTCTTAATTTACATGATTGATTTAGTTATGGAGTTAGTTGTACTTTTATATTTTGTACATAATGATCATGTTGTATAGTTTATTACATCAGTATTTAATGGATTATATGTGTTTCAAGATAACTACTTTCATTGTTGTGAGGTGGATGCAAGATAAATCTACCCCTTAGAGTGTGATGGAGGGAGGGCCATTTTCTTGTTGGGATATAGTGTGAGGAATTGATGGTCCATAGTTGGTGTGGAAAAATACTCAGATGATGCTCTCCCTCTCTAAAACAATACGACACTTGAAATTACTTCTAGATACTTTGAGTTCATTGAGACTCATGCTCTATGGAGATTTACATCATTATATTATTATTATTGAGACATTTATCATTAATAAAATTATACTTTTTATTCATATATACATTTTCAGTAGTGGTTGTAATGTTGTATCAGTCATGGTTGAATTTTTAAAACTACCTAAATGAAATTAAAGTAGACTTTATTTGTATATTCAATATTGTACCTATTTTGATATATTATTTTACTGATGATCATTAGCTAAATGGATTATTTATAGACCTTTTTGAGGTCAACTAAAAATAATACATTTAGTTAAAGATCACTTTTGAAGGATTCATCGTGATGAAATCTATTGGATGAATTTGTGTAATTAAAAAAAACCCTATTCTAGTAAAACCAAGGGGGGTTGTTACGTTATGGTATCAAATTTGAGGCTCAAACTCTAGGAATTAATGTGTCTAATAATGCAAATTTAGTCTCGTAATAACCAAGAATAAGAATGGTGTGTTAGACCAAGAGATGAGGGTACATCAAATACCAATCCCACTATTGATTCAAATTAGTTCATTGTTGAGCAAGCTATAAAGTTGGATTAGATCCTCATAACCATGCAAGAAACGAGGAACCAAATCATGGCCCTAGATCAAGAAATGCATGGGCATGTAGAGGAGAATGCTTAAGAATAACTTGAAGATCATCCTACTGAGTAGGAAAATGCTTTAGAGTAAAGGCATGAGGAAGTGACATAAGATGTAAGAGCTTGAGTAGCTACAGAGTTGGCGTGAGATATGAAAAAGGTGAATCCACCCAAGTTTGATGGAACTATTCTAGGAAATCGATCTAAAGTGTAGATGATAAATATGGAGAAATATTTTGACATGCAAAATTGCTCTGAAGTCACCAAAATAGTCTGAGAAGCATATCAAATTGCTAGTGAAACAACTTGGTGGGAAAATGAATAGCTTAAGATGAACCTTGACTCTACCACCACCACTTGGGAATTGTTTATGACACTATTTAGATAATTATGGATTCCATAGTTATATTTTAATTAGAATCTTACATATTTTTAGAATCTTAAGTAATGAGACCTTTCTATGAATGAATACTAGGAGAAATTTACTAAGATCTTGAAGTATGTACCTTAGTGTCAAGAAGATGAGAGGTTTAGGATTAAAAAATTCATTATGGGATTAAAACCCCAAATTAGATGTGAGGTGGATGTGTGTGGACCATCTACCATAGATTAGGTCTTTGAGAAGGCACTCAAATAGGAACATAAACTAAAATCTCTTGCCCAAGTCAGAGATAAGTTCAAGAATAAGTTTTAAAGTTTTAAAATAACTTTCAAAAAGAATAACTAGAAGCAAAGAAGTGGAGACTCCAAGAGTTAATTCAAGAACCAAAATGCTAAGTTCAATAGTAGCTCAGAGAATAAGAAACCTAGTAATTGTTTTAAGGGAGGTTTCAAGGAAAACCAATAGTTTGACAAGAAAGAACCACCTATAGGTTGCTTCATTTATATAGGTGACCATTATGATTGAGAGTGTACTTAGGAGAAGTGAATAATAAGGGTTCTAATTCTCAATAGGAAATATTTCAGTAATAGATTCATGCAGTTGTTAATAATCATCAAGCTGAGTTCCAATCTTAACCATCAAACTATTAAGTATTTTATTTGATCATTTAGTTTTTATTTTGATTGACACAGGGGGATATAAAATGTTTTATTTCTCCTAGAATGCTTAGTAATTTGTCTAAAAAATCTATATTTATGGTAAATATATGGTTAGTATAGTATGGGAATGAGTCAAAAGTCAAAGTTAATAAGTGTATAGTTTAAGACAAGATTAGGTTTCCTGAACTCACTAAAGTAGTGGATCTATATGCTACACCATTAGGGTCATATGATGTGATCCTAGGAGTTAATTATTTTTCAAAGCATAAGACTAAGGTTGATAATTATCTAAAGAAGGTTGAGTGTCAAGATGATTTTTAAAATCAAACATAATTATAAGGTGAGAAAAGGGAATTAAAGATTAGGTAGATTTACGTAATTCAACTCAAGAAAGATCAAAATAAGGGATGTTAAACATTTATTTTTAAGATAAATGAGATGGAGGAATCTAAAGAACTATCTATCAAAGATTATCCTATTCTAAGGAAGTTTTAATATGTGTTTCCTAAGGAATTACCTAGATTAACACCCAAATATAAGTTTGATTTATCTATTGACATCATACATGGATCAAAACCATATTTTAAGGCACCATATAGGATTACAACCACCAAATTGGTTGAGTTAAAGGCTTAACTTTAGAAATTTTTATCAAAAGGATTGATTTGACCAAGTGTGTCACCATGGCGTGCACCAATAGTCTTCATCAAGAAGGAGGATGGTACTCTTTGTTTTTGTATTGATTACATGATGTTGAAAAATCAATGATTAAGAATAGATATCCATTACCTCACATTGATGATCTTTTGATCAAATTTGAGGGGAAATCATAATTTCTAAGATTGACATTAAATCAAGGTATCATCAACTAATAATATGAGATAAAGATATTCTAAAAACAACATCTAGAACTTGATATGGGCACTACACGTTTACAGTGTTACCTTTTGGAATGATAAATTCTCTTACAACATTTATGAATCTCATGAACAATGTGTTTAGGGATTATCTAGACCATTTTGTGTTGGTATTTTTAGATGACATCCTCATATATTCCAAGGATGAAGAAGAACATTTTCAACATTTAGAACTAGTTTTGCAGTATTTATAAAAGCATAGATTATATGACAAGTTATCCAAGAGTGCATTTTTCTAAAAAAAAGTGTAATATTTGGGACATATTATTCCTACAAAAAGAACTTTAGTGGATCCAACAAAGAGAAGATCCATAATAGAATGGTCAATTACTAATAATGTACATTATGCAAGGAGTTTAATGAGATTAATAAGATATTATAGGAAATTTGTTCCAAATTTCTTTGAGATAACTAATTTAATCACCTCTCTTTAGTAGAAGAATCAGAGTTTTGTTTGGTTAGACAAGTGTGAAAAATCCATTTAGGAGATGAAAATGAGGCTTACTTCAACACGAGTGCTAAGAGTTCCCAATCCTAATGGTCAATTCTTAGTGATCATGAATGAATCTAAAGATGGACTTGGAGGATTTTTTATGCATGATGGTTTAGCTGTAGCATATGAGTCCATATAACTAAAACCATATGAGGAGAGTTATGCCTCTCATGGTTTGGAACTTGATACGATAGTGCATGCCTTGTAGGTTTGGAGGTATTATCTATTGGGGAAACCATTTGAGCTCAAGACTGACAACTTGAGACTCAAGTACATCTTCATCCAACCAAAATTAAATGCTCATCAGAGATGATGGTTATAATTCTTATTTGATTATGATTTTGATATTAACTATATCAAGGGTAAGGAGAACAAATTTGATGATGCTCTAAGGCATATAAGGTACATAAAATCCATGGATACTATCAGGATTAATTTACATGATCAGGCAATTAATTTTTTATAGTAGATGAATTCTATGATTAGGTAAAAAGAGCATTATTAGAGAATGTTCATAATCCTAGGTATAAAGGATTAAAGATAGAAAGTGATGGTATTTTAAGGTATAATGGTAGGATATATGTGCCTGATAGAGAGAATCTAAGGAGCATGATGCTAAAGGAACTACACAATGCCCCATATTCAAGACATCTAGGTGTAACCAATCTCATGGCTAAGTTAAGACCACTCTATTTTTTGAAAAGAATCAAGAAAGATGTAGAAAATTTTATGTCTCATTATTTGGAATGTTAGCGTGTGAAAGCTAAACATGTGCACCTAGTAGGTTTTTTATATCCGCGTGATATACCAGAATGAAAGTGGTAGGTGATTAGCATGGAATTTTTCTAAGGTTTGTTTTTATCATGGAAATGACATGATATGATCTTGGTTATAGTTGACAAACTAACCAAGGTAGCTCACTTTTTACCAAGAAACTTGATAGATGATGCACTTATGATTTCAAAGAGGTTTGTAAAATAAGTGTACTGATTGAATGGATTTACAAAAAAGATCATTTTATATCAAGATATGATAATGACCTCTATATTCTAGGTGACTTTAAATTTAACTTTGGGTATGTAGTTTAATTTCAGCACTGCTTATCACCTAGAAATTGATGGATAGACAATGAGAGTTAACTAGGTTTTAGAATATCTCCTTTGTATGTATTGTATACATCAATAATATAAGTGGGATGATTACCTTCTATTGGTTGAGTTTTATTACAACAACTCATACCAATCAACATTGAAAATAACTCTATTTGAGGCATTATATAGAAGGAGGTGTAGAACACCAATCAGTTAGGATAAGTTAAAGGATAGGGTAGTCTTTGGACCTGAGATGCTTGTGGAAATAAAAGAACAAGTTAGGATAATTAGGTAGAGGATGGTCGAGGCCAATGATAGATAAAAATGTTATGATGATCTGAAGAGAATAATAAGGTATTTTTAATATGTTGATTATGATATAGTTATATGTTTCTTTATTTACATGATTTATTTAGCTATGGATTTAGCTATAATTTTATATTTATACATAATTATCATGTTGTATAGTTTATTATATTAGTATTTGATATATTATATGTGGTTTGGGATAACTACCGTCATTATTGAGAGATGGATGCATGACAGATCCATCCCTTAGAGTGTGATGGAGGGAGGGCTATTCCCTTATTATGAGATAGTGTAGAGGATCAATGGTTTTTGGTTGGTGTGAAAAATCACTAGGATGATTCTCTCCCTCCCTACAATAGTACTACACTAGAGACTACACTTGAGATTACTTCTATATACTTTGAGTTCATTGAGACTCATGCTCCATGGAGCTTTGTATCATTGTATTATTATTATTGAGACATTTATTATTCCTAAAACTATACTTTTTATTCATATGTACATTTACAATAGTGCCTATAATGTTGTATCAGTCATGGCTAAATTTGTAAAACTACTTCTATGAAATAAATGTAGTCTTTATTTGTATATTCAACATTGTACCTATTTTGATATATTATTATTATAGTGATCATTAGCTAAATGGATTAGTTATATACCTTTTTGAGGTCAACTAAAAATAATACATTTAGTTAAATATCACTTTTGAAGGATTCATTGTGATGAATCATGTTGGATGAATTTGTGTAATTAAAAAAAAACCCTATTCTAGTAAAACCCAAAAGGGTTGTTACAAAAATTAACCAATTGTATGGGGTAAGGCATGGCATGGGTAAGGTTTTATTGGTGAGGGTTGATTGGTCCCTTAACTTCCAAAGATAGATAAAATATAGATGTCATGGAAGCGGTCTCATTCATTCATATAATTTATTCTCTATTTATTCTTTGAATCCTATATATGCCATTAGCCTCCTTTATCCCATATCAATATCAATATGGGTGAGGGAGGGGGCATGGGAGGTGTGGGGGAGTAGGGAGTGGTGCGATGAACAAATATTTATTTTTTGTAATGAATCTTGGATTGATTTGGCAAATAAATATGGTGACAAACATCAATATATTGTGCAAGAGACTACTTACATTTAGTTAAAACACCCTTTACATGTGTAAATTATATATTAACATTGCAAGATAACTTGGACATGTATCATTTGAGACATGCTTAATAAAATTAGAGTGTATCTTCCAAAATAATTTAATTTATCAATGGTGGAAAGGAAATGATAGTTATTCAACCAATTTTGCCCATTGGTATCTTTTTGTCTATATATTTAGTTCTAGTATTAACACCATTATAATGGGTTTAGTATTTATACATAAGAAATAAAAAAAAATATTTGATAATATAATCAACTTCAAAATGTAACAATCTTTTCAATTTTCCTCACATTCTAATGAGTTATAGTTATAGTATCAACTCCCTAATAATCTACTCTGCCTAAAAATGTAACAATGTTTTTAATTTTCCTTTCTTATTTTAAACCAAATGCAATAAATTATCTATGAAATGTAAATCTATTATATTTTTCACATAATAAATCATATTCAATTTTTTGTGGCATGGTTAGGGGAATAATAATTCAATCTCTTTCAACTGATCAATCCGTTTTAAAATAATAATGGCATGCATGAGAAATATATATTCATCTACAAATCTACTCGACCTAAAAATATAACATTATATTCAATTTTTATTTCTTATTTTGAACCAAATGCAAAAAATGTTCTTTGAAATGTAATACATATATTATCTTGTCCATATTCCCAATCATAATCAAGTCTTTGTAACATAGTCAGGGGAACAAGAAGTCATTATACTTTAAATGGTCAATAAGTTTTAAACCTATAGTGGCATTCATGAGAACTATATATTCACCTGATAATTTACTAAACCTAAAAATAAAACACTCTTTAGTTTAAATCTATTATTTTAAACTAAATGCAACATTTTTTTTCTTAAAATGTAAAACATTTATTATCTTTTTCATGTTCCCAATCATATTCAAGTCTTTGTGGCATGGTTAGGGGAACAAGAAGTTATTCTCCTTCAAAATTTTAATAGGTTTTAAACCTATAATGGCATGCATCAAAAATATATATGCACTTGGTAATCTATTCAGCCTAAAAATGCAATAATGTGTTCAATTTTCCTTTCTCATTTTGAACCAAAAGCAACAAATTTTATATAAAATATAAGAAATTTATTATATTTTCCACATTATCAATCATATTCAAATCTTTGTGGCATGGTCAGGGGAATAAGAAAATGTTCTCCTTCAACTAGCCAATAATTTCTAAACCTATAGTGGATTGCATCATAATTATAAGCTCAATATCATGTACTAAGTTTCTATTATTGCTATAATTATTTTCAATTTAAGAAATATTCATATGACAACATGGTAAATGCTACCTTTAAAAAGCATTATCTCAGATGCAGTAAAAGATTCTTAGCAAAGGCTATAAAAATACAAATTTCATGAGAAAAAATTATTCTTAAAACTAAATAATATGGTAATTATTCTTATGTGAATTATGAATATCTTGTTCAGTTTTAATTTTTTATTTTGAACCAAATACAACAATGTTTTTATGAAATATAAGACATTTATTATATTTTACATACTTTCAATCATATTAAAGTCTTTGTGTCATATTCAATGGAATAAGAAGTCATTCTCATTCAATTAATCAACTATATTTTAAACCTATAATGGCCTACATGAGAACTATAAATGCACTTGGTAATCTACTTTGCCTGAAAATGAAATAATTTATTCAATTTTTTTAATGATTTGAACCAAATGCAATTTTTTTTTGAAATGTAAGAAATACATTATATTTTCCACATTCTCAATCATATTTAAGTCTTTTTGGCATTTTCAAGAGAACAAGAAATCATTATCCTTCAACTGGTCAATAGGTTTTAAACCTATAATGGTCTGCATCAAAACTATAGGTTCAATATCATTTGTTGAGTTTCCATTATGGTTATACTTATTTTCAAGCTAAGAAATATTGATATGAAGACATGGTAAATGTTAAAAATCAATAAATTTGTCTCTTACACATCAAAATACTCTTAAAAAAGGCTATAAAAATAGAAATACCATGAACAAAAGTTAAAATTCAAACTAAATAGTATGGTAATTCTTCTTACATGCATTATGAGAAGTATATTAAGTTTTCCTATCTTATTTTGAACAAAATGAAATAATTTTTTTATTAAATATAAGACATATTTTATGTTTTCCACATTATCACTATTATTAAAGTCTTTATGGCATGGACAAGGGAACAAGAACAAATTATCCTTTAACCAATCAGTGGGTTTTAAATGTATAATAGCCTAGATTAGAACTATAGGTTCAATATCATGTGTTATGTTTCAAATATGATTATAATTGTTTCCAAGATAAGAAATATTAATATTATAATATGGTAAATTATAACACTCAACAAATTTATCTCAGATTCAGTGAAATACTCTTATAAAAATCTATAAAAATATAAATGCCATGAGTAAAAGTTAATATTTAAACTAGACAATATGGTAGTTCTTCTTACATGAATTATGAACATTCTATTTAGTTTTCATTTCTTATTATGAACTAAAATGTAATAAAATTTACTTTGAAATGTAAGACTAGTGAAAATGATTAAGTTAAAAATTACAAAATGATGAATTTGACTTTTTTCATTCCAAATTTAAATATGACTGTAGTGTCACTAAGATTCAACCTTAGAAGCCACTCTACTCTACTTGAAAATATGGGGTCTCTGAAATAGGGCATAGACATCCATATTAGAGTAAGTGAAATCCCATTTTTGTAAGATGTAGCTACAACTTTTTGTTGGGTCTAATATCCTATTCCAAAATACTCATGAAATTGGGTATTTTTTAAGATAACAATAGTAACAATGATGGACTTTTGTCCTCCATTTTAGAACTAATGTGAGATCAACCCAAGGCACGGTTGTAGGTATTTGGCTCCATAATAGAGCCTTCATGAAATGATATATGAGATATATAGTGCTACCACTAAGTTTTTAGTGCTAATTTTTTAAATAATGAGTTAGTTACTTGGATCTGCTACTAATGTTCATGCGCTTTGCTTTAACACTTTCTAAAATAAAGGGGAGGGTAGTTCAATTCCCAAAATAAACATAAGAAAGAGAAAAGAATAAGTCAGGAAAGAGTGTTTCTAGATCAAGATGATATTAATTCTTCAATAATTGAGCTAAGTGCATCTACCATAGCTATACCACTATGTGTTGAGTTTCACCAAAAATTTTAACTCCAATACTACACAATAAGAAGAGTGTAGGGAAGTAATAAAGAATGCTTGATTTATGAACCCTCACTAAATATAAATACTAAAAGTCCATAGTAAATAACACATAAATTTCCAAGATATCTTGTACAATAACACATGTTATTAATATTTTAAGTAAAATGAAAGGATTTCACAAAGAGGTTATAAAAGATAAACACATCATAACCATTGAATTCATAAAATGACAGAGCATTAAAACAATTATATGAGCACTAACATATTCAAAATTGAAATGAGGGATACTTTGACAGTCATAATATGATATTCATCAAGGCTAAAATTTCATTCATTAAAAACCACAAGTTATATTACAAGGTTATTGATTATGGCCAACTTTATACAATCTAAAAGGGTGAAGGAAACCGCATATGAAATTTTAGATTGATTCTGACAACACTTATGAGATAAAAAATTATTGACCTTAAAAATATAATGCATTTACATATTTATAGATGAGAATGGGATTAACCTCCAAGAATCAAAATGTTATCATCCCATGATGCCCACTCCTATTTGTTACAACTACATAATTGAAAAAAAAAGACAAAATCCTCTTTGCTCATGCCAGAAGATTCGCAGGGGCCACCTTATTCATAATTTAGTTAAACTATGATTTGATTTTGTACATAAAATTAGATGTACAATTCATTCTTATTCTCTTGAAAATTTGGATATGGGACATGAAATTTAATCTCATGCATTTCTATCTATGCATCCAATGTGTCCTTTGCTTTGATAGGTTATTTTTATGTGGCCTCTTCTCACTTCCCCTCTACTTTTCCCTCACTACACTGTTAAGCACAAGATTATACTGAGAGGGGGGGGTGAATCAGTATAAGATATTTTTAACTTTCAGCTATTAATCTTTTCCCTCAAATTACTCCGCAATTAATATATTCAAAGCAATCAAATGCAAAACCACACAATGCAAATAAACACAGATTTGCGTGGAAACCCTTTCGGGAGAAAACCACGGAGAAATTATCTTAATATAAATATTCGTAGGCACCAACCTACTGGAGCACCAACCCCAAAAAAAATTTTGTAGGCACCAACCTACAGGAGCACAACCCCTTTCACTGAGCACCAACTCAGCAAGAGACACCAATCTCTTCAAAACGAAGGCACCAACCTTCTCAGAAAAAATCACTCTTCTATCTCAAATTTGTTTCAAAAAAACAGATGATAGAACACTTGCTTTATCTCCTTTAGCTACGCTTTAGTGTTTTCGCTGCTATACTCTTTCTTATACTTGCTGATTTTTTCTTTTCAATATTCTCACAAAAATTTGCCTTTAAAAATTCTGCTCTTCTTTTATATATCTTCTACTTTCGAATCTACTCTTTTGCCATTCGTTATGGACTTATTTATAACCCACGGAAAGCCACAAATTAAGGTCGTGACTCTTCAAGTGAAAAGGTCCTTTCGAACGGTCACACCTCCTCCCAATAGGTCGGCCAAGGTTGACAATTCCGTCAACATTTCCGTCGACAATTCCGTTCACTTCCGTCGACATTTCCGTCAACAATTCCGTTCACTTCCGTCGACATTTTCGTTCATTCCGGCAATAATTCTGTTCACTTACGGCCATCAATTCTGTTCACTTCTGGCAATCAATCCCGTTCACTTTCGGCAATAGTTCATTTGACATCAATGACAATATTCCAACATACACTATGAGCTCTACCTCTATGGGCCCCATTTTAACATTTGGTATCTCATCATCATTCATGATTTTTAGCCCCACCATACATGACTCCATCAACTCTTTGCACTTTAGGCTAATGGTAAATAACCTTGAACTTCTATTCTTTTGGGCTCCTTGAAGCACTACCACATGGCTTTTCCTTGGGGCCTTGGGACCATATTAGGAGTAAATTTTGGATCAATGAGTTAATTCCACTAAGCCTTGATGTAAAATTTTTGACCCAAGTATTCAAAAAATTTGTTGTCATTATTTTTTTTTAGCCTTAACCTTTGTGACTTTCTTTTTTTGAACTTTCACGCAAAAAGTGTGACACAATTATTATGAAAGTAAAAGAATATTTTCCTTTCTTCATGAATTTTATCTTGGATTGTTTTCACAATTTTTTTTCCAAAGACCCAAAGTCTTCATAAATTTTATCATTGTAACTTTTATTCACAATTTTTATCCAGGGATTGATCTTTGAAACTTTTGTTTGCAATAATAGTTTTGACTAGTCTTCGTAACACTTTTTTTGAATGATCAAAACATTTAGAAATTTCTCATGAAGTACTTTGGGCTATCTTTTTTCTTTACAAATTTTATTCAAAAATTTTGTTCCAAAAGTCCAAGTCTTCACAATTTTTATCCCCATAAAATTTTTGACTAGTCACAAACAAATTTAACAAAGACCTAAATACTTGAACAATTCTTGAGAAGTCTTCAAAAAAATTTCTTGGAACTTTTATTCTAATTAAGTGATAATATTTTATTTAAAAATTAAAATACTTAGACAAATATTGTGAATTATTTTGGATTATTTTATACTCTCCTTTGTGCAAAACTTTTGACTACTCTTTTATCAAAAAGCATGAAGGTTAACTTCTTTGGGTGCTTGTAGGCATAATATAAAAGGTACAATCAATGACTTTGATTTTAAAAAACTAATGGATAATAATTTGTAAACAAATATATAACTATTTAAAAACAAATAGATAACTATTTTAAAAAAATGGCTAAGTATTTGAAAAAATGGCTAAGTATTTGAAAATAAAAAGTTAAGGTAAAAGCCAAAAAATGACTAAGTATAAAATAGAAATTGTGCAATAAATTAATAATTTGTTTGATTCCAAAGCCAATTTAATCCATTTTTATGAGAAGATACCAATTTAAAATTTAAAAACTTATAAACATTTAGTTGATTAGATTGAAATTAAAGCAAAAATATTTGAAAATTGTTCAAAAAAAGAGGTAGAAGATTCTTGAATAGTTAGATAATTTGCACAAACCTAATGAAAAATAGTCTAAGAGGAAGATATAAAATGTGTTTAAAAACACAATTAGAAAAATAAACTAAGACTTATTAGATATATGCAAATTCAAATATTAAAATCAAAGCACTCCCAGATAAAATTTTAGACTGAATTAAAGGAATGTAAAGACATCAAAGTAAATCCATTTAGTCACTTATAACTAATCATGTAGTAGATTGCCAAGAAGGTTTATTTGAACAAACAACCACAATGAAATACTGAAAAGCATAATATTAGACTCTAGAAAAAAAGAGGGTCCTTATTTTCAGACTGAAAATGGGCATGTTATGTAAGCAACAACAAATAGTAACTCTTACTAGGAAATACTCCTAAATATTTTGAGAATCTAAAATTTATGATTTCATAAGTAGAAAAATCATTAGCTATAATAAATCACTCAAAACAAACCTAAATTAAAAGCCACTAAAGTATATGATAATGAGTCGTTTACTAAGTTATAATCCTGACAAAACCATCTATGTGTGTGATCAAGTGATTGATTCATTTCCTTTGCATTCACATGCAATAATTCAAATTGGCATAAGGCCAAAACTATTGAAGGAAAAGGATTTAAAATTTAGCTTGGGGGAAGTGGTGTGGGTATTGTTCTACTTCTAGCCAAGAATTTATATCCCCAATAGGAATACTTTTGGTCCCTGCCAATGGCCTTACTCCACTGCCAACTAGGCCAAAAAGCCTATGGTGGAGGTTGTCGAGATCACCCTTGCAAGGAGAATTTTAGATTTTAGGTTTTGTATTTTATCTCATTTATTTTGAAAAGATATTTTACAATTTAATTCATAAAGTGGTGGGGACCAATCCATGGGTAAAAGGAAATCAACAAGTTCATGACAACTCAATACAAACCAAAATCAAAGAAATGTTGTATTTTTCCTATAGATATTTCCTTAAGTGCATTAGATGGTTCTAAACAAGAAGATAGATATTCTAAAATTCATCCATTCTATTACAAATCATTGACCCTTAGAATTCAATAAATGAACAAATCAATAATAATAGTTTTATAGAAGTTATTCAAGTAAAATTATGATTAAGCTCTTTGAGTGCCACGTCTGTTAACTTTACAATAGGTATTTCATTCCATTTATTTGATTAATAAGGGGACCATAGGGAAAAAATAGTTGAAAACAACCCAATGAGGAAGACAAATAGAAAATAAACAAAATTAAACTATTATCACATGGGATTGCACCTATTTGATTTTGTAGCTTGTTGTGTTAGTGCCTAATGATACAATGGAAAAACCTCCAAGGTCATGGGACCTTGAAAATTTGAGGTTAATCTCTAGATAAGGCCAACTTCATTTCACTAAATTTGATGCATACTAATAAATTACCAGTTTTGTATAAATTTTGCTATTTAGTGGTTTTTGGATCATAAACTAGGGTTTTGATGGGAAATGGGTGAAGAATTGAAATTTGTAGAAATTAAAAATATGGTGATTTCACCAAATATTTTAAACTGGATATAAATTCTTGATTGACAAACACAATAGAGAATAAAATAGATTGAATTTATTTTAGCACAAACTCATGCAAATTTAGAAATTAGAGGTAGTATTTTAGCTATTCTTCATAAAAGGGAAAATGATCTTTATTAAAAACAATATTATAAAGAGTGTAAAATACCATAGATGAATTTTTTTGAGGTTGAAACAAAAAAACAAAGCTTCCACAAAAAATCATATAACTTGCACAACACAGAGATTCTAAAGATAAGAAAGGTAAAACTTCAACTTTATTTCTCTCCAAAGCTTACAACTTGTAGTAAATACATTCAAAATGCAGAAAATATAAGTAACAAAAAAAAAAAAAAAGGGCCATGGGGTCTACCCATTTTATACAAAATATGTCATATAAGACATGTAGTTGTTTAAACTTGAACACTCAGTAAAGAAGATCATGCAGATCTGAAAATCCTTATGCAAAAAGAGGTGAGTTGATCTATTTTTGGCATCTTAGACTTGTGAAATAGCTAAAAAATGACATGCATAAGATGGGAGTGATCCTAGGCATAACATGGTGTGGTTGAAAATGAATATCTCCATGCAATGATTCCTTATTTGATAGTGGCTGAAAATAACTTCCTCATGCAAAAAGAAATGCCCAAAATAGAACTTGACCTTTCAAAATAAAAGATAACATTAAAAATAATTCCAAGTTTCTTCTCATGTAAACCCTAGCATGCTAAAACTTTAAGTGAAACTTTTACAACTTATTAAGTTTTTATCACTTTTGCCAAAATAAACCATGCAATTTTCACTTCATAATTTTAAAGTTTTTTTTATCAATCTATACTTATCAAAATGGAAAGTGCAATTTACACTTATGCTTTTTTCAACTTCCAAATTATAAAAAATATAAAGTGTAAAATATGTTTTCTCTTTCTCAGCATCAAATAGTTCTCTTCTAAAAGTCCTTATTGATTTGTTCCTTCAATATTTTTCTTCTATCTAGAAGCATCTGGAAGTTCCCATAGAGGTTGGAGGTGTTATAAGTACTTGAAAGTTCTTGTGGAGGTTGGAGGTGTTGAAAGCACCTAAAAGTTCCCATAAAAGTGGGGGGTTATAATTTTGGTAGGATATAGAGCCCATAATGTACTTTTCATGTTGTGGAAATGTGAAAAGTGTGTGCCAAGTTTCAGATTTCACTGGATGGGTGCATGGTAGGATCTGGAGTCTACCATGCATTATTCATATTGTGCAAATGTGCAAAATGCATGTCAGGTTCTAGATTCTACTAAAAGGGTATTTTGGTGCTTCATGGGATCTAGAGCCTACCATGTAATTTGTATAGTATGAAAATGTGTAAATTGAATGTCATGTTCTAGTTTATGCTAAAAGAGAATTTTTGTGATTTGCAAGATCTAGAGCCTACCATGCATTTTACACATTGTACAAACATGCAAAGTGCATGCTAGGTTATGACTTACAACAAAATAGAATTTTGGTGTTTTGTGGGATCTATAGCCTACCATGTATTTTGTACATTGTGCAAATGTGCAAAGTGAATGCTAGGTTTTAGTTTCTACTAAAAAGGAATTTTGGTGCTTTATGGGACCCAAAACCTGTGAAGCAATTTGCACTTTGCAAATTTCATCCAACTTATAGATTCTACAAGTAAAAAAGAAAAGATGGGTTTTTTAGAGGCATAATGTTTTTTCTAAAAAAAGGGGGGGGTTTCCCATAGGGTGTTAAATGTAATGATATTTTTGTGAAAAAACTTCTAAAAAATTGGCAACCTCTATGGGATGATCACCTACTAATCATTTTCAATCCATTAGCCTTCTAAGACATTGGGCATGGAGTCAAATTTGTTATAACAAACTCTAAACTAGGGAAGAACAAACTAAGATTTGCCTAGACATGAACAAAATAGGAAAAATAGATAAACAAAATAGGGAAAAATAACACAACCTAAGGAAACAACTCCTAATGAGTCTAACCTATAAATAAGCACTTATTAAAAAACAAACTAACCTATCATAAAATAACCAATAAAAAGGCTATCTAAACAAAGCCATTGACTAGATGTACAAAATAACTACCTTTTCTTACTAATCTAATATGATTTACATATTTGAGGGAAACCAACTGAATATGGAAGAGTGAATAGTCAATAAATTAGCAATATACTTATCCAATTATAAAAACATAAATACACTCACTTTCCCAATCCGATTTGGTAAACATAAAACTTTCTTGTAATGGATAGGCAAGCTGATCCTGTTCTTTTTGATGCTCAATTTTTTTCTATGATTTAAGTATAACATGTGATGGTTTGTCTTTGCTGGCTTCCAACTAAGCTAGGTACCTAATAAGGTACCCTCTTGTCAAGACAAATTTTAAGTAATCATAATTTCCCTCCCTTATGCATTTCACTTATTTATCATCTAACTGATTGGGATACACCTACCCAAATGATTGAGTTTGGAACACATCCTCTTCCTCTTTTTATTATTGTTGCTCATGGTTTTCCCTTTTAGTATATGTTGGTTTATTGCCAATGCTTAGATAAAATTCCTCTAGTTCATCCCAAAATAAATCTTCCTTAAGCTACTCTTCACTCTTTTGCATGGGAGGCCTTATTACAACTTCATGATTGACCTCATCTTCTTCCATACTAAATGGAATCTCATTTATCCAAGAGATTACATCATCATCTCACCCCTATGCACTACCCTACTATGCAAGCTAATTTTTTTCATCCTCTTCTCACAACAACTCAATTTTTTTTGATTTAATGGCACAAAGAGGGCTACTAATGGTGATTTCCTCATCACACTCACATGAAATATCCTCATCATCATCTAAATGTTCTTCACTTTCCTTCCATACAATTGGTAATCCTTTGAAAATGGAGATGGTGAGAGGGTGAGAGGCTTCAATTGGTGTAGAGGAAGGGGATTTTAAAAGGTTGGGCATTGTGAAGTTAGGATACATGGTCTAAGAAGACTACCATGACTATACTTGGTGTTTTTGAGGAGGAATGGGGGCAATATATTTCAAAGAAGGGGGGCCTGTGAAGCTTGGAACCTTGAAATTAGGGGATTTATTTGAAATTTCAAAGGATTTATCTTTCCTAAAGCTAGGAAAAGGAGGATTGGGGGTGCTTGGTTATGATTCATTTTCTTGCATCTATGCAAGCAACTTATGGATTTGATCCTCCTTAGATGTGATCTACCTAGCCAAGCACTCTTCTTCATATTGACATTGTCCCATCACCTCCTACTAATGTGTAAAAAATTGATAAAAAATCTCTTATTTCTACCTACTAAACTTCTCTCTTTCAATCTCCATCAGTTGTCTCTAAAAATCAAGTTTTATATCACTGATGCTCTTTTAGGGATAATTAGGAGGGTAATAATATAGATTGGGAGCAAGGTAACCTTATTGAGGCTGGTCATAGGTGTGAACAGGTTCCCAAGAAGGCTGATCTATGGTGGGAGGGAGGCCATTATTATGAAAATGAAGATATCCTACTATGACAAGGCTATTTGGGATAAAACTAGCATCATTTTTAGTCTGATATGGATGATATGAAGGCATAGAAAATGCATTTTAAAAAGTATGAGGGGAAAAGGCATATTTTCCATTAAATATTGACATATTAGACCATTCAAATAAGGAACAATTAGGTCTACCTTTTCAATAATAAACACATACTAACAGAGTCACCAGGTGATTAGATTAATTCAAAAAAAATGGAAAAGACCAAGAATGTCACTTAAATCTTGATCTTTGATAATCTTTAAGAGCTTGGACTACTTAAACTAGTAGATTTGATCTTTGAAGTCACCATGGTATTGAATAAACTACCTTGAATGACAAGATGCATTAAAAAACACACCAAAATCCTTCAATGGATTGTGGGATTGGGTCCCATTGAGCGTGCCAAAAATTATTATCACATAGGATTGCACCTGTCTAATTTTGTATCTTATTGTGCTAGTGCATAATGATATAATGGAAAAACCTCCAAAGTCATGAGACCTTATCAATTTGAGGTTAATCTCTATAGAAGGGTAGCTTCCTTTCACTAAATCTTATGCAAATTGATAAAATACCAATTTTGTGGAAATCTCACTCTTTAGTGTTTTTTGGATCCTAAACTAAGGTTTTGATGGGAAAAGGGTGAAGAATTGAAATTTTTAGAAAACTAAAAATATTCTGATTGCACCAAATATTTTAAAGTGGATCTAAATACTTGCTTGATAAACACAATAGAGAAGAAAATAGGTTGAATTTATTTCAGCACAAACTCATGCAAATTTGGAAATCAAAGGTAGTATTTTAGCTATTCTTCATAAAAGGGAAAAGTATATTTATTACAAAAAATATTATTAAGAGAGTAAAATACCATAGATAAATTTTATTGAGACTGAAAAAAAAAATTAAAGCTTCCACATAAAATCAAATAACTTGCACAACATAGAGATTCCAAAGATAAGAAAGGCAAAACTTCAACTTTATTTCTCTCCAAACGTTATAGCTTGTAGTAAATATATTCAAAATGTAAAAAATATAACTAACATCAAAAAGATAAATTAGGCCACGAGGCCTACCCATTTTTATACAAAATATGTCATAGAAGACACATAGTTGTTGAAAATTGAACACTCAATAAAGAAGATCATGAAAATTTGAAAATCAGCATGAAAAAAGAGGTTTGTTGCTCTATTTATAGCATAGTGGCCTTGTAGAATGGTTTTAAAATGGAATGCATGAGATGGGAGTGATCCTGGGCATAACATGGCATGGTTGGAACTGAATATCTCCATACAAGCTTCCTTATCTGATAGAGGCTGAAAATAGCTTCTTCATACAAAAAGAGGTGCCCAAAATAGAACTTGACCTTTCAAAATAAAAGATAACATTGAGAGTAATTCCAAGTTTCTTCTCATGTAAACCCTAGTGTGCAAAACTTTAAGTGAGAATTTTACAACTTTTTAAGTCTATCACTTTTTCCAAAATGAACTGTGCAATTTTCACTTCATGATTTTACACTTTTTATCAATCTATACTTGTCATACTGGAAAGTGTAATTTGCATTTGTGCTTTTTGAAACTTCCACATTATAAAAAATATAAAGTGTAAAATATGTTTTCTCTTTCTCAACATCAAATAGTTCTCTTCTGATAGTCCTTATTGATCTATTCCTTCAATATTTTCCTTCTATCTGGAAGCACTTAAAATTTCTCATGGACGTTGAAGGTGTTGAAAGCACCTAGAAGCTCCCATAGAATGGGGGGTTATAGGTTTGGTGGGATCCAAATCCCTTCATGCACTTTGCATGTTGTGAAAATGTGCAAAGTACATGTCAAGTTCTAGATTCCATCAGATGGGTGTATGGCAGGATCTAGAGTCCACCATGCATTTTGCACATTTTGTAAATGTTTAAAGAGCACACTATGTTCTAAATTCCACCAAAAGGGAATTTTGGTGGTTTATGTGATCTAGACTCTATCATGCATTTTTCACATTGTGTAAATGTGCAAAGTGCACATTGGGTTCTAGATTCTACCAAAAGGGAGTTTTGGTACTTCATGGGATCCAAATCCTATCGTGTATTTTGTATGTTGTGCAAACATGCAAAGTGCATGTTGGGTTCCATTTTTTTTCTAATAGGGAATTTTGATGCTTCACATAATTTGGAGCCCACTATGCATTTTTCACATTATACAAATGTGCATAATGCATGCCAAGTTCTAGTTTCTGTCAAAAGGGAATTTTGGTGTTTTTCAGGATCTAGAGCCTACCATGTATTTTTCGCATTGTGTAAATGTGAAAAATGCATGCTAGGTTCTAGTTTTTTCCAAAACATAATTTTGGTGCTTTTCAAGACCCATAACCCATGAAGAAATTTACACAAGTGCAAATTACATCCATAATTTTAGATTTACACAAGGAAAAAAGGAAATATGGATTTTTTGGAGGCTTAAGAGTTTTTCCTAAAAAACAAAGGGGGTCTCCCTTAGGGTGTTAGATGTAATGATATTTTTGTGAAAAAAATATCTACATAAACCTAAACTAACAAATAATAGATATGAAAGAAAAATTGAAAAAAAAGAGAAAAAAAAAGAAAAAATATTCACAGTAAATGTTTAAGTACATGCTTGAACTAGTCAGACACCTGATTCTTCAAGATTTTAAGAAGGGAAAAGGAAACATATACTTGTGTTTATGTTATCCTTTACATAGGAAAACACTAGCCCATAGAGATTTATCAATGTTCAATTCATGAAATTAAAATAAACTAGGACTATATAATTTTACATCATATTTACATCTAGATTACAAAAAGCATGAGGGTTAGGATTTAGAAAATACCTCAACCCATACATTGTATTTTAGTGAAGGATAGGGATGGGTATTCATACATATCAAATTAATTGGAAGATCCAACCTAAAAGTGGCATGTTTTTGGTGGAAGCTAGTAGATGAATCACTTATAGGTTATTCCTTAATTGTCATGGATGTTATGACAACATCCTAGCCTTCATATTTATTTCCAATGAGGCATGAGAATGGTTCATCCCATGTCAATGATCTCTTATCCTTATATTTCATAGATGGGGTATGAAAATTAATGTACTAAAGATTTAAACTTTCAAATTGAATTTACATCAACATACCTCCTTCCTCCATGATTGAATTGAAAAGGTTATGCTTGTGGCATTGGTTGGAGAGGTTGTTGGGTAGAAGTGAGATGAAAAAGTGCTACAGATGATGTTTGCATCATTTTTACATGATGTGACTTGGTTACTCCATTACCCAAAACATTCCTATTGTAATTGAATTGCTTTGGTTTATCTTGGTTGTTGGCCTATGCTAGTTGTGATGCTTGCGCTTGGATTAGATGTTAGTTTTGGCCACTTCCCTGATTGGTACCTTGATTCTAATTAGTTGGTGTAAGCTTGATGATCCCTTTATTAATAAGGGATCACTCAATCAACAAGCTTTTGTTGATTATCTCCTTGAAATTATATGCACATTGTAGTTTCAGATGATAAGCTATCTCACTATGCAAAATTTTAGTAAACACAATGGCTAATTATTTATCTGGTAAACTATGTGTGAATCGGCTTGCAAGGGCTCTCCATCACTGTAGATAACTTGTAAAACTCTCACCAAATTTTTTTTTTACTTGTGTCAAGTCAACTAATGAAATCTCATGTTTTAGATTATAATAAAAGTGTTGCATAAACTTATCAAAAAGATTAGCAAAATCTGTTACTAAATTTTTGGGAAACTTTAAAATCCACTCCAAGGCTTGTCTAGCCAAGATCCTTGGAAACAAAAGTAAAAGGTATATATCACTATATGACACTAGTTTACATGCGACAAATAATTTGGTTAAATGGGCCTTAAAGTCACCTTTCCCTTTGTATTTGTCAAATTTCAATGGTTCATACCCTAGAGGAAATGGTATCTATAAGTATTCCATGTTGAATGGATAAGAACACACGTAATCCAAATTAAAAAATTTATTCTATTTCTCAGCTTGAATTATAGCAATTGCATCTTTCATCTGTTGCAATTCTTAGGATAGGAAACTAGAAGGAACATTGGTTTGAGGGAGAACATCGGTTTGGGTAGATGGTTGGAAGGTCACAAGTGGGACACTTTGACCAGGGTATGATGGAGATATATGTTGGGGTATATTGGTTTGGTTGGGAAATGGACTAGGAATATGCATACTTGGATTAAGATGTATTTGAAATTACACATTTGGTTGTATGGTATTATGGTTTGGGTTGGCTATGAAGGTTTGACTTGGAGGATTTTTTGGTTAGGATGGAGGGATAAAACTATACTGTGCCTCCTATGGTTGAAAAGAGACATGCTGTCAACTAATCAAACCTTATTGTTGAGTGGGAACTTGTATACCAAGACCCTATCTCTAAACTTGTGGCACATTTTAAACTGATTGTTATCTAGTAGGTACTTGAGAAACATGAGAACCTCCTTTTTGCATGAATCTTTATTGGGAAGAGAAAGCACGTTGAAGATTCAACATCTATCACTGACCAATATTTACATATTATTGGCTATTCATCATTTGGTTTTAGATTGGTACACTAGTCTATGACCGAGGAGGTATATTCACCACTACCTGATGAGGTGGAACATTATTTGCCCCTTGTTGAGGTGGAAATATATTTAGCCTCTATTGCATTGGTACACTATATTGTGCCTACTATTATGTAATAATACTCATCACTTGTTGAGGAGTAATATTCATCACATTCAGCTATTGAGGTGCGACATTAGTTACTAGTTGACTACCTAATCTTGTTGGTTGTACACTTGATGAAGTAGTTGGCTGAGGTTGGGAATTTAAAACTCTTATTCCTTAGTATAATGGTCCACTCATGGTATTAGCTATAGGAACATGTTGTTGACTACTTTTTTGTGCATTAGTACCACTTTGATTTGGATTGGGCCTTGCTTGCATATTGTCCACTATATTTTGCTCAATATTTTGCATAGAAGCAGAAGAAAATTATTCAATAATGGGCATATGTAGTAAGTTGTGTATCAATGTGTTTTACATGAATGGGTCTAAACTCTTATTTTCTTGACTAGTTGTCTCTATCAAAACTCTTATTGAAGGAACTATGTTAATAAGAGGTTTGCTCACCATGATCATCTGATTGAAATTACTTTCTAGATTCAGGTTGGTTTGATATACCATCTACATTTGGTTAAAGTGGTCTTCTATGAGGTTTTTGCCTCTATTAGGCATATTAGGGTCTTGATATGTTATTTATACTAGAGCCAAAGGATTGCTAGAATAATCTTGTTGATCATAAATTATATTGTGGGGCATTCTTAATAGGCTTGGTAAATTCTGATGAGGGAAGTCTATTGGAAACTTGGCCCCTACCTCTATGGATATAACCAAAATCTCATCTTTGTTCTCTAATAAATGATGTTCAAACAAAAATGGATCATATGTGGAAGGCATATTAGTAGATCATGATTGTTGAAGAATTGGTTCATCAGTTGTGGGTATTATAGCTAGGTATTGTGTGGTTTATTTTTGGTCTTGTTCTAAAGAAGGTGGTGTATTAAAAAAATAGTTATCCAATGAATCATGGCTTTGTGACCCTAATTTAGTATTGTAAAAGGGATAAGGATCTATCTCATAAGAAATATTATATGTATATGGGTCTTGCACCATTTATTCCTATGCAACCACATTACTAATCCCTGGATTGTACATGAGTCCATTATGAGTGTAGGAATACATGTTGGGATCCATAATAAAAAAATGTATGATAAAATTTCAAAGAAATCTAAAAAATCTAAAAGACAATGTTTAAAATTTGATATTAAAATTTGGTCTAGATTTGTCAAAAGGATCAAAAGGTTTATGCAAATATTTATGATAACATAAGCTAACGTTAAATGTCTAACATTACACATCTTACACAAAAATATTAAGTAAATGAACCAAAAATCAAAATGCCAAACTCTAAGGTTAAAGTGTTTCAAATCAGTATAATCTAGGAAATTAAAAGTTGCTAGGTCTTTTGGCCAAATGTGGTGTCAAAAGCTAGGCTCAAACAAGGCATACACTAGGACTCTTGGCCAAATGGCATCAAAATCTAGACTTTAAAATAGATAAAAGTTTTAATCTAAAATATTTTAAACACTTCTAATAAACACTAGGCATTTGATTCTTGGACATGGACTTGATAAAATAGTTATAAGGTATGAAACAAAAGGCACTTTAGAGATAATTTATTTTCTCACAAATAATGGTATAAAAATTGGTTCTTTTGACAAATAAGCTAGACAAAAAGTGAACAACGTAACTATGCTAGACAAAGGTTCACAAAGGTATACTTGGCTTGGTTTGAAAGTGTAGGAATAAATTTGAACTCTATGCAAGAGGGCCTATGAAACAATATCTAAAATGTTTTGGGTAGCGTAACAATGCTAGACTACCCAAAAGATGTGAAAAAATGCTCATTTCAAAAACTCTCTAAGGCAAAGATAATTTCTAACAAATTTGACAGCATAACACTACCTTTCTTAACTCAAAACGTTGTGGTGAATAGACTTAAAGTTCAAGTATTTAGCAAAAAATGACTTAAGTCTATCAAGTGGTGATAACGATCATGAGTCTTTAAATGACCTTCAACCTAAATTGGGATTAGAACCTAATTTCCCTTAATTTTAGTGCAAATGGAGAACCCACTTAACACATCAACCCTATGAACTTATAAAGGTGAAATTTTGAATTTAGATTATAAATGAATAACTTAAACAACTTTGGAAAAGATCTAGACTCAATTGGGTAGCATAACTATACCAAAGTGGATGATATGATTCCAAGTTTTGATGAATTTTGAACAAGGAAAATTGATGATTTCTCAAAAATTTGATAGCATAACACTACCTTTTTCAAATAAAATTGGGGACCATGTGTTTGGTTTGCATAAGTTTTGACTTCAAACAATACTTTAATCCAGGACAAAATCAACTAATTAATCTCTTACATCCTAAACTAACAAGGTTGCTTGGTATTGTTGGAATCTATCAATATATCTCATTTGAGAGGATTTTAAGTGTTCATCCAAAAGTAAATGCACATTATATAGTAGGGTTTTTTACCCCCCCTCCCCCTCACTTCTCTTAAATGATAGTACTATGACACGGAGCTTGAGGCACACCTTGCACCAATAATACTTCCATGATAAGTGGGGATTTATCTAAGATCTACAAGTTTTTGAATGTTCTAGGGGAATCAATTTCAAAATGACTTTCACGTCAAATAATGCAAAAGACAAACATAGATTTTGAGTCCATATCACTTGGCTTGTTAGAAAACGGTCTAGTCCTTTTTCAACCACTACATCCTATTATTCGCTTAGTGTAGTGTGATGTCCAAAGTGCCACTACGTCCTTTGTGAAACTCCAATATGGAGCCAAATGAAGTAAATTCTAGGAGATGAAACCCTAGGTCAAATCTTCCCTAAGGAACTCATGAGAGGTAATGACATCCCCCTTGCAAGCCAAGTTTTCATGAAATAAAAGATAACATGAAATATAAATACTTAGGGTTGTTTTCAAGGTCACCCAATACTTTTATGAGTTTTTGGGGAGTCCTTTAGATGATGTTCTTTCTATGCCTTAGACTAGGAAATTTGAAATAAGAATGGCACTTTTGATTCCAAGGGTTCCTTAAAGGGGATAAATGGAAGAACATACACGCAACACCCCTCTCTTTTTTAAACAAAATTATATCAAACAACTATTAAAGACAAAAATGACAAGTGTGTTCAATTTTAAGCCCAAATGAAAGATTTGTTGGTGTTCATTTGACCCCTTGATCTTAATTTGTAACTTTGAAAGCTAACTACAAGATTTAAGCAATAGCACCCTAAATGACTTTCCTTTAAGCACCAAAATGAAATGTTTGATTCATTTTAAAACCCCCCAAAAGAAGCTTAAAAGGATGTATTTAATCATTCTTTAATGATTTTTCAAGTAAAACCTACAATAAAAATGTTATCAAGATGTTTAGCTTAGAAGCACTTTTGAAGATGAAACAACCAACTTAGAAAAATGAGCTCTTAGGTTTGTGTAAAAAAATAGAGTGACCATCATTGGTTATACTAATCAGTGATGGTGATGTTTATGTAGACTGACGATGGTTTTACTAAATGATGATGGTTATGTAGACTGATGTTAGTTTTACTAATACTAACTGATGATGGTTGAAAATTATCATTAGTGGTTTACTCAACCAATGATGGTTATTGTGTAAACTTGTGACAAAGAAAAAATGGCCAAATGAAGTTATAAAATCACTTAGAAAGAGTTTTAAGCATCCAAATTAAAATTTTAAAGTTTCCTCATGCTATTCTTCATATGTGGGATGCATTAGGTCCCATTGGGCATGCCATTATGTGAGCTAGGAATTTGACTCAAGAGATGATGGTTAGTATCGTGTTAGTTTTAAAATAAAAATAAAGTGAAAAAAGCATGCTAAATAGCATAACATCTCTAGGCCTAGACACTAACAAGAGCTTAGTTAACAAACATGAATAAAACACACAACTAAAATGTAAAATAA
This sequence comes from Torreya grandis, assembly GCA_037957365.1. NCBI lineage: Eukaryota > Viridiplantae > Streptophyta > Pinopsida > Cupressales > Taxaceae > Torreya > Torreya grandis. The sequence goes on from JARHVA010004060.1 coordinate 871,684, forward strand.
ACCTTCTTTTATCTTCCTTGGATCCTCCAAAATGCTTGTTGTAGTGGCTTACATGGCTTGTGCTCATGAAGTCTTCATTAAAGGAGGCTTGGCTATCTCCTCTTCTCCTTGACACCTTATGGCTTTGGCTTGGCTTGGAATAAATTTAACATGGTAACACTAATTTCAATAGATTTTGGAATCATTTGTGAATTATAACTTTTCACCAAAATAGCTTAGAAATGATGTTCATGTCCTCTCTATTTATAGATTTTTACAAATCAACACTTAAATATGTCAATTTCACATCATTTAGTGCATTTTAGTGTTTTAGGCCAAATTGTTCACTTTAGGTGGAAATTGATCAAAAGCCTAGTTGGAGGTCATTGGTGACCATATTTAGGTGTCTACAAAAAGTAATGTATTGAAGATGTGAAATTTCAAATTTAATTTACATAAACATACCCCTTTCTTCCATTATTGTGCACTTCAAGCTGAAGCCAATTGATTAAAATGCAAGGTTATCTAGAAATGGGAGCTCTTCCATTTTGATTCCCTCTAATCTACTTGTTCTTTTGAGAATCATTAGCCTGAAAAGTCTTTTGGGCTTCAGTCATCATTTAGATTTGTTATTGAATTTTATTTTCTATGGATCCCTCATAATGGGCTCACATTCTTAATTCAAATCAAGGGAGAGATTTGGGGTAAAGGAATGCTTCAATGACAACCAAACAAATGAGACAAAAGAATAAATAAATAAATAAATCATGAAACAAGAAAAGAAAACACATAAATAAAGAAAACTAACCTAATATATGTTAAGAATTAAATGAATTCAAATCAGATTTAATTTACCATAAAATATTAATTTAAAACACATAAAATAGATTTTAAATGTGTAAAATTAGATCTCTCTATACACTACTTGCATCACGGAATCAATTATTCAAATCATAGTAAATGATTTCTTTAATGGAGAAAATAAAAAAAACCAACAATATCACATAAGATAGATATATCATGGTTCACCCAATGTGGGCTACATCCACCAAGAAAGTCCTCAATAAAAATCATCACAGAATAAGAGTACAAGCTCTCCAAAGAGAACCTCTCACAGAGATTGAATATCTTCTCAAGAATTCTCTAAATTTCTAATCCAAATCTGATGTCTATCAACAATAATCCATATATTATATGCCACACTTGTACCTATAAATAATCACACCATAACTTTCTATATCACGCCCTGTAAATCAAAAAACATAAATATGCAAAGTCACACAACTGCTTACATATAAATAAAGATGAAAGAAATCCATCCAAGAAGGAGAAACTCACCATGCTTATCCAAGATGGTCTTATCCTTAATAAAACACACCATCCTCCACCCAATCATGGTTATCCAAGATCCCAACAAGGAAGGAACATGCCATTCTTATCTCTCCTCCAGAAAAGGTTTACATAAATTACAAAGAGATAACAACAAACTCCATAAAAATAAGGAATTCAATCCCACTTACACAAAACATGGAAGTCAACATGGAAATTAGATATTTAAAAAATCACTCCCTAAAACAATGTATTCAATCCCACTTCCACAAAACATGGAAGTCAACATAAAAATTAGAAAAATATCTAAGAATATTCCACTGACAGGGAAGCATAGTTCCACAAAAGGTGGAGTCACAAGAATTATACATTATCATCCTCTACTAAGGTTATTCTAAAATTATGTTGGATGGAGTAGTTGAGAAGTATTTCTTTAAGAACTATTTTTTTAATGGTAGTGACAAGTTGTTTCCCTCTAGGTCCTTGAGGCACAATGTAATCTTGCCCAAGATTTCAACTATTTGATAGGGGATAATCCATACAGGATCAAATTTTGAAAATTAACCCTTATTTTCATGAGCCTTACCCCACATCAATACTAGATCAGATATCCTAAAGGTCTTAATTTTAGCCCTTTTATCAAACCATTATTTGACAGTACCTTGATGTTTGTTGAATCTTAATAGAACTTCATCTTGGGCTTCTTCCATCTGAATGATATCCAAGAGCCTAGAATTTAATTTATCTTTTTTTTCAATGAATTATTGCATGAATTTAAAAGTTATAAGTCAAAGTGTGACCGACATGATTGGCTCTAATCCATAAACTAAAAATAAAGGAGAGATCTTAAAGGCCTATTTATACCTAGTGTTGTCAGTCCATAGATAAAAATTTAGTAATGAGTGTCATACTTATGGTTTCTCTCTTGCATACTTCTTGATGGCATCTATTAAATTCCTATTGGTGGATTCTACCAATTCATTTCCTTAAAAATAGTGATTATATTATAACCTCAACATGATGTCATTGTCATAGGTCCATTCTATAAACTTTGTAGATTGGAAGGCAAAACCATTGTCACATACCAAAGAGGCTAGGACCCCAAACTAAGTGGTTATGGCATTATACATGAAATTGATGACTTTGGTAGTATTTTATTCTCTTTTTTATGACTACCTCAAACCACCTTGTTCAATAATCTATGGTTATAAGGACAAAGTTGTGTCCATCTAATGAATTAGAGTTGATGACTCTGATGAAATCCAACCCCCATTGGGAAAATGGTGTCAATTACACCATAGGTTATAGTGGTGTTATCATATGGATTTACCTCTTTGTAAAGGTTTGGAACTAATGAAAAACATGAAGATGATAATGAAAGTCTTTGAACAAGGTATGCTAGTAGTAACCTATTCAAAGAAATTTGTATGATGTGGTGTTTGTTGTAGGGTGACCAACTCCTAGTATTTCATGAAAACTTGCCATCACTTTCTTGGATTCATCTAGTGAAAAGTATCTAAGGTAAATTCCCTCATTATTTATTATGAAGAGAATCCCATTCTTCATCATATAATGTGCAACCTTAATCCATAGGGATCTCTTCTGTGTGTGGTTGAGTCTAGGAGGTATATTTCTATAGAGTAGAAAATGCATGATCAAGGCATACCAATTTGGTTGTAGCACTAGCTCTTAGTCTACTTAGAATAAAATTCTTTTTGGGTTTATTTCAATTATTATATAGGTAAGACCCTTTCCTTTGACCAATTTGGATGTTTTGATCTCCAAATCATACTCTTGCATCTTCATCATCCATCGATCTTTATGTTTGCCTAATTATTTTTGCCTCAACATTTGCTTTATGTCTGAGTCCAAGATGACTACATGCACATTATTCATAATACCTAAACATTTTTATAGATTTGACCAAAGCATATGCATTTTTTTCTAAAGTAGAATATCTCAATTTTTTGTCCTTATTATTTGTGCTCATGAAAGCAATGGGATGTTCTTCTCCATCTAAACTCTAGGTGAGGCATGAAGATATGGTATTTTTAGAATCAAAGGGGTAAATATAGAAATATTTCATGTAGTCTAGGATGATAAGCACTAGGGATTACATAATGGAATCTTTGATATCCAAAAATCTTTCTTTGATTTTGTATTCCATTCCACCTTCACATCTTATTTCAACATAGCATTCAAGGGTTTTACAATTTCATAAAATACAAAAATTAACTTAAAAACAAAGTTGATTTTCCAAAAGAATGATTTTAATTCTTTCTTGTTGTTATGTAAAGTTAATTTATAAATCATGTCATCTCTTTATAGGTTGATATTAATACCTTCTTGTGTGACGATATGATCAAGAAACTTACCTTTGGTGACACTAAACACACATTTTTTAAGGTTTAGGGAAATCTCATACCTCCAACATATTTGGAATACTTTATCTAAGTGGCATATGTGATCTAACCTATATTTAGAAAACATAATCAATTCATCCATTTAAATTATTATACATTTACCTATTTGTCTTTAAAATCAAAATCTATCGCTCTTTGAAAGGTTTCCCTAGAATTGATCAACCCAAAGGGCATTCATTTGTAATCAAATGTGCCCCATTTAGTGATGAATATGGTTTTGATCTATTATTATTAATTAACAAAGACCTAGTTGTATCTCAAAAATCCATCTACAAAAGACTTCATCTAGGATCAGCTCACCATTTGGATTACTTCATCAAGGGAAGGTAATGGGTAATTGTCTTTGTTTGAGGTTCAATTTAAGTTCCAAAAGTAATCACATAGGTAAATTTATCCATTTTTATTTCACATGGGCATTAGTTTAACTACTCAGGTTGAGTGGAAAACTAGGAAAATTATCCTAGTAGAGAGTAACTTGTGGACCTCTTTTGTATTAAGGGTTCCATGATTGTGTTTACTAGTCTCTACCTCTACCTAAATGGTTTATGTACTGGTTTGAGGGGGATATTATGAGTGATTCCTCTCATGTAAAATACATTAGGGTATACACAAGCTTAGTAAATTACATATTTGTACCTTAGTAATAGTTTTTTCAAATGCTTTAGTTCATAGTCTCTCTAGTCAGGACCCACATTGACAATCTGAGGGTTTTCTATAGGGCCGAGTTGATGACTTGGCACTTGTGGTTCTCAAACTTAGATTTATTTGTTTGGAATATGGAGTCTAAAATATATAATTATCTTTCCAATGAAATCATCCCATTCAGGATCCAATTCCCATGAATATTAAGGATCCCATCTTTATCTAACTTAGTTTTGGGGTTGTCTCTTTTTGCCTCTTGATAATCTAGCTTCAAATACCCTTTTATTTTTAAGAAACTAGATGATCTATGGTCATTATTAAAGACTTGGAAGTTTGTCACATTGTTAAGGATAGAAAGACAAGGGATAAATTCCATAGAGAACTATTTCAACTCGATGTCATCTAAGGGGTCAAGTTTGTTTCTATAAATGTTAATGAATCAATAATTTGGTTCTGTTCCTTAGCGACAGGGATGACATTAAATGCACTAATTTTTTTGATTAGGTCCCAATCCTTGTGCTTATACCTTATGAGATATGATATCTTGCATTGAAATTTAATCTTGATTTGGTTGACTACTATCTTAGAGTCACTAAATACTCTTAGTTTATTTACCTTATGTATTCAATGCAAGTTACAATCCTAGGATTAGTGCTTCATACTTTGATAGATTGTTTGTGTAGGGGAATTGTAACCTATTTGACTTTAATTACTTCCTCCCTTAGGGATATATTAGTAGAACACCAACCCCACTACCTTTTTAGAACAAGCCTCATTTACATAAAGATATCATAAGACAAACAAATATGACTGACTATTAACTATTATTTTGGCTAGTTTCATGTTTAACGAATAAATCCCTAGGTCCAAAGATTCTATATTCTATGATCAATTTATCATTAATCACATTGTACTCAGTTATCATGTGTTTCATGTGGTTTTCTCTATCTATTCTAATTTTATTGTCTACCCCTCTCCATGGTAACCACATATGAGATAAGTTTGTGGCCATCTACCCATTTAAGGCTTTAGAACAATCTCTACTGAGAAGCATCCTATATGCCTCAGGAATATATACCATTTAGATGTTTATGAAATATTTAATCCTAGGCTTAGATTCTAGTTGTATGTGGACATTCAGAATCTCACCTACCACTTTGACCTCCAATTTATCTAGTTAAACCACTATCTTATCCAACTTGATAGGGATTAACCCTAACTTATCATGGATGCCTGCTGGCATTATGTTGGTTGAGGCTCTTAAATCCACTAGGAAATTATGTAAGTTTTTCCAAAATAACCTGATGGTAAAGAGGAAGGGTTGCACTTCCATCTTATTCTTATGAATGAGCACAATGGTATGGGTTATTTTTGGTTTTGCATGGGTTGGCCGCGTGAGCTTATCATTTAGGGAGTTTAGTATAAGATCATGTTACTTAGTGATATGAGCAAGTTCATGGAGCATGATGTTATCTTTTATATTCTTCATGTCCTATGTTATATTATAACCTCTTTTGTTTTTTACCTATGGATATTCCATGAGAACTTTTAGTTCTTTAGATTTTGGAGGTGGTGGGTCATTCCTATAATTTTGGTTAGGTGAGGTTGCACCATTGTTTGAGGGAGTCAAGGTAGTGAAGGGTTATTATGATTATTTTTTCTTAAGGTTTTAGTTTCTCCTTTGAAATTTTTGAAATGCCTACACCTCACTAATATCCTCATCTGGCACACTTTCTTCTTGACTAGGGAATTCCATGGTTTCCACCATCATGGAAGTGTTAGGGGATTAACCTATATTAGATGATTCTAGGTGATTGGGTACCACCTCATAATCTTCCATTTCTTTTTGGAAGATATCAAAAGCATAACAAAACTATGTAAAATCAAATTATCCATGAGCTATTGTGTTATACACTTGACACTAGCTAGATAGGGCTATCTTAAAGATATTAACTTCTAATAACCTATTAGGTAAGGTTTCTGATAGATGGTGGGGATGTTTGTAGTTCATGTTTAGTCTTTGATATATGAATTTATTACTAAAAATCTCCACATTTGAGTTGATCACCTACCTTTGTAGCCCAAGGAAGTCATTACTGAGATTTTATACCATTTGTTGAATGATATCCATCTCATACTTTATGGATTCCTATGGTATGGTCTAGGTATTATTATTTATCACCAACATCACCTGGTGTTGCAACTGAGGAATCATCTCATGGTTCCCTAGATTAAGAAAACTCAAGTGTTGGTTTGGTGCAACATGACTCAATGAGAATTGATTTGTTATGGGGAGTGGCTGAAACATTGGGATATTCTAATTAACATTGTGAAAGAGGCTCAATATAGGCATCTGTGACAACACATTAAGAATGGATGTCATCATCTGACCCTAAGGGTTCATCTGTCAATCTACCTTGATGTCCTCCACATAAGCTAGGGGTAAGTCCATTATTATTGGGTATTTCCTTAGGAACATAGCTATCCAAGGGTCCAATGCATTTATATACATTTCAAGTGCTAGTTGGTTATTGGATTGGTAGATCACAATAACCTAGTTGTACATATTCTAAAATATAGCATTGAAGTTCTTGATGGGCTCATTTAGTTCTCATTTAATGCAAGTGAATTGATAATAAAGGAAACTAGGGTTAATAAATTACCCAAATTGTGCAAATAAGTTAGTAATAAAATGGTCCCATCTAGGGATTAAGCTCTCAAGGAGGTTGAGGAGCTAGTCATAGGCTGAGTCCATCAACATGAAGGAGAAAATACTTCACACTACATCCTTGTGTTCCACATTCAGAATCCTTAGGAAATTTTGTAATAGGTCACACGATCTTCATTATTCTATCTTAAATTGAGAGGGAAATGGGAAATATGTCTCTTAGGGTTTCTAGGTAGGTCATGAACAACTCCCAGGATGTTAATGGTTGAGCTAGCCAACCAAGCCATCTTAGGTGGTCTATTTGGGGAGGCTAAGAAGATGAACTAGTGGGAACTACTATAGACCTAGGTCCATTAAATTTGGGATCTCCTATGGAATTTAAATGATGAAAATACCATTTGAACAAGATGGGACCTATCTTTGATGATGGGTTAATTAGAATCTAGAGTGTTTTAGAAACACACAATAGTTAGTGTTTTACCATTAACAAGCATAATCTCAAATAAGTCAACACTGAATATATATATTCTTGAAATCCCTTATTCTAACACCAATTATTTTTTTTTGTTTGAAGAAAAAAATAATGGATAAATTTTAAAGGAGGGGAAATAATAATCAATCAATAAAATACTCCTTTAGTGCCAGGGTTCCTACTAGTAATTATTCTTAAAGAATATGCCCTCCTTATAGCATCGATTATTGTTGGGTTCAAGATATTACTCCAAAATAATCATGAAATTGGGTATTTTTGAAGAGAATATGGGAACAATGATGGAATTTCATACTCTATTTTAGGACTGATGTGAGATCAACCTAGGGTATAGTTATAGTTGTTTGGCTTCACAATGGTGCCTATGTGGAATAATATTTGAGAGATGCAGTTCCACCATCAGAGGTTTAACATTTTAATGCCCTCGAGCCTTCTTGTAAAATTTATAACTCATTCATTCTAAAGACCCAAGCCTTCATAACTTTTGTTATCATAATTTATGTTTAAGTGTTAGCCTTCATGACTTCATTTTTTTGATCTTTTACACAAAAAATGCAACACAATTCTTGCAAAAGTATGAGCCTCTTTTCATTTCATAGAAACTTTTCCTTGGACTTTTTTCATGGAATTTTTGTTAGGACCCAAGTCTTTATAAAAAAATTTCATTGAAACTTTTGTTTGAAATTTCTATCTAGGGATTGGTCTTTGAAACTTTTGGTCACAATAAATTTTTTGACCTATCTTCACATCATATTTTTTGAAGGATTAAAAAACTTAAAAAATTATTCCAAAGTGCTTTGGGTTCTCTTCCTTATTTGTGAATTTTGTTTGGAAGGTCTAGGCCTTCACAAGTTTTGTCCCCACAAAATTTATAACTAGTTGTAAAAATTTTCTCAAAGACCTAAATACTTGAACAATTCTTGAGAAGTCTTTAGAACTTTTATTCTAACTAAGTCACAAAATTTTCTCCATAAATTTTCTAATCCAAATCTCAATAAGTCTTTGGGATTTTTATAGACTCTCCTTCATGCAAAAATTCTAACTACTCTTTTGTCAAAAAGTGTGAAGGCCAACATATTTGGGTACCTACGGGCATAATATGAAAAGGCACAATTAAAGACTTTGGTTTTAAAAAACCAATGGATAAACATTGTAAAATAAATGGATAAATATTTTAAAACAAATAGCTAACTATTTGAAAAAAATGGCTAAATATTTGAAAATAAACGGCTAAGGTAAAAGCAAAAATATGACTAATTATAAACTAGAAACTATGCAATGACTTATTCATTTTCTTGATTCCAAAGCCAATTTCATCCATTTTTATTAGAAGAAACTAATTTAAAAATTAAAACACTATAAACATTTCATCATTTAGTTTGAAATTAAAACATAAATACATGACATTTGTTTAGGAAAAAAGGTGGAAAACTCTAGAACAATCAGATAATTTGCATAACCTAAGGTGAAATAGTCTAAGAGGAAGTTATAAAATGTGTTTCAAAACACAAAAGACAAATAGATTAATATTTATTAGATCTATGTAAATTCAAATATTAAAATCAAATCACTCCTAGATAAAATCTTGGACTAAACTGAAGGAATGACAAGACATCAAAGTAAACCCATTCAATCACTTATAACTAATCATCTAGTATATTTTCAAGAAGTCTAATTTGAACCAACAACCAAAATTAACTCCTAAAAGGTATAATATAATTGTAGAGTAAAAAGAGGGTCCCTATTTTTAGACTAAAAATGGGGCATGTTGTGCAAGTAATAACGTAAATATGCTAGTAGATAATGCAATATATGGAAGCACATAATCATGATTAGTTGGAAAAATGCCTCATTCACAAGAATCCTAATTTATCTCTAATAGGTGAATAAGGAGGGGAGAACAAAGAATGCATTTTTTTAAATATGTTAAAAAATGTTCTTCCCCCAAAAAATTATAAAATAATTTTATTTCTATAGTTGTTTGATTAATAGGTATTGTGATGTGTTTCTAATAAAAAATTTAATTATTATCCTAAAAACCATATTTTTAAGGAATTTAAATTATAAGATATCCATGTTGGGGGTTAAATTATGTTTTTGAGGTGAGATAATATGTGATGGTCTTATTTATTCCATGATATTAATTTTTGAGATAAGTTATATAATTATTTAAATTTAATTAATTATACTGTTCCTTTATTTTATATTTATTAGGGTTTTATAGGTCCCTTGACCAATATATTAAAGCCAAAAAAAGGATTACATAGGCAACCTGGTATGTCAATGTCAATAGACAACACCAAGGTCAACCAAAAATAGGCTAGCCAATATGTATTGGCAAGTCAAAAGACTATAACAAAATATAAACAACTACAATACTATAGGTAATACATACACTATCAACATCAATTACAATATACTAAAGAATAAGATTATATCACCTATTATGAGAAGATGATGACATCCATCATAACACATCCCAAACCTTTATTCTCCTCCTCTATGAACTAGAGATTACCACCATTCCCTACTAAGAACACACCACACACCCATATACCTCAAGCTATATATTGCCTCATGTGTACCCCTTAGACTAAAGGTGAGGCTCAAAAACTATAAATATGTCCTTGTATAGCATCCATCAACACCCTTAGAGAAGCATGCAAGAACTAGGGAGGTACCAAACCCAAACCACAAAAGACCAACTTTTCCACATATTTAACTATCTCCACATGCTATTGAGAATTTCATGTAGTCTTCCACACTTAAAGCTTAGGGATAGTAATTTTGACAAGCATGATTGGGGGATGGGGGATGAAATGCCTAGACAAAGAGGAAGGAAGACAAAATTGGTCCAATAAATTATACACATACCCAATAAGGCTAGAGTTTGGACTCTAAGGCCCTAAATACTGAAATATGGACCATCCCTATTCCATAAATGATAGAAAAGGGTATATTAAGGAAATTTTATGAATTCATCACAATAATATCTTTTAGTATACCCATTCTATAGATTGGAGTCACAAATAATTCCAACACTTGTACAAGGAGTTGTTTTTCTGACATGAGCACTGGTATATTATTAACAAACATGACCACAACATTAGATTTGACCCTACTTCTTGAGTTGTGACATAGAAACTCCTCCCCCAAAATTCTATGAATGTCCTGCATAATTTATTTAGATGTGACCTAAAATATTTTTTTGGGATGGGACCTAGAAACTTCCTCTCAAAATTCCATTTATCTCACAAGTCCTTTCCTAAGACTGTAGACAGTCCCAACACATCAATAACCTTTATTTTCATCACCCTTCAACCCAAAACCAAAATAAGACACCGATCATACTGAACCAACCTATAAATTATTAAAAAGGGATGTTGTATAAATAGTATAAATAATTAGTGAAGCCTCTTAACACATTAATAACACACCTACACTACAACATGTCTCAAAAATATCAAGTAATCATGATTACACACCATCACCCTTGCCATGAGCTACCATAAAATTCAAATAAAAACAAAATTAATCCATCCCTTATTACCTATGATGGAGAAATTGTATCAAGAACCTAGGTCAATGAAAGAAGCTCCTTCAAAGTCTTCCCAGGTATCCCTATAATTATCAATCTTTGAGGCTTCCAATTGGTTAATGTCATAGCTAACAAGTAAATCCACAATGACATTAACTTCCCTATATTAATTTCTATAATCTCATTCTAGAAAGAGGTCTACACACATCTATGTCTTGCCAAGTATATTTTCCATCTTCCAAGAATTGGAAGCTTTCTTGCATAAAGCAATTATTATAATCTAATAGTCCCCTTCAATCTTAATTATTTCAATTCCACACCGAATAACCATCTCAAGAATTGCCACAAATGTTTGAGATTTTGATTCATTATTCATCCCATTAACAAGTTATATGGACACCACCTTAATAAAATACCCACTACAATCTCTTATAAGACAACCAATGCTCGAGGTTCCAGGATTACCCCTAGAAGCACTATTGAAGTTAAATTTAAACCATCCTAGTGGTGGTGGGATCCATGTCAAATTATCTCTTATTTTTCCCTTACTAAAGATACTATTGACCCATTAATAGGAGAATTCCAATGTTCTTTTCAATAAGATGACATATTGGAATAATAAAATGTTACCGAATGCATACTTTTATTAGAATGATGGGTGATATTTTATTCCTAATTAAATCCACCAACCAAGTATGTATCTTCATTTTCTAATCAATTAACCCAAGTCAAGAGCATTATTGTTAGTATGAGTTGAACATATACTTGTATTGTTTATTTTCTTTCCTTTTCCATGATATTTCTTGTTAAAATTTATGGTCATGTAAAGATGACATGTTAAGTATTAATAATTCATTTAAATCTTAGGTCTCAATCAAGATTATGAGGTTTTTTATGGTTTGAATAGAATTTGAATGAATTATGATAATTTATGGGTTTTTTTTTTTTCCACTTGGATCCTTATGGATTAATCTAAATGTTAAAACTATAAAGATGCAATGGTGGTAAACTCAAGGTTCAACATGGAAGGGTGGTGTAAAAAAACAAAAGTGAAGTCATAAAAGCATTAAAATTAACCACTATTGATTTAGGCCTCAAATGTGCATATTTGTTTATAACTACGTGAACATAAAAGTGGCTCAAACCTATGGTTTGGGGAAGTGAAAAGTGTCAATCCAAACTAATGATGCCTCATCAGTTAGTACACATATCTAATTAAAATATTTGTATCCTTATAAATTAAATTCCATATACAATCTATATGTTATATAATATCCATTTTATGGACTCAAATAAGCTTGGGTAGATACACATGCAAAGTTTCACATGTCACAATTCTTAATGAAATATTTAGTTTCATCAAATTATTTTGGTTACCCTATAAATTAGTGAAACAAGTATCATATCTCAATGAAAATAAGTGTTAGATATCCAATGCTCCTTTAAAAACATAGAGACTACATCATGTTTCAATTTAGATGAGTCAAAATAATTAAATGTTTTATTATTATTTAAGCATATAAAACAAAATTAAATGACTTTAAAACCAATTAGACAAAAATGGAAAGGTTCCCTCAATTAAAGATGCCTATATATAATCTAATTCAAGTGCAGGATGCCATATGTAGACAAATATTTCCAATATTTTTTCATTATCATTCTTTTTTTAGGAAAAGAGGGCTGGAGGGTCCCTCACCCATTTCATTAATGATAAAATGAGATTACAAAACCCATAAAAATATGGGGCTAAATCTAAAAACCAAAAAGGACCAAAGGACACTCTAAGGGGAAAAACAATAATGACAACCAAAAAAGACCAAAAAAACTACCAACTACCTACCAAGAAAGACCATCAAATCACATCAACCATCAACTTACCCACCACCTAAAACCAACTAAAACCATTACCATCATACATTATGCTACCACGCTATTTGGAACCTCCACCACTCCCTTTAACACCACCTTTAAACTAACCACTTAATTCATAATCATTCTCAGAACCAAAAATTAGTGCTCACCCTATGTTAACCCTTGAATCCCCTACATCTAAAATATATCCTCATGACTCATTTATTTCCACCTCCATTATGGCCTACTTATTGTTTTATGCAAAAAAACCCCCTAGACCTAGTGATGCTCCTATGCTTTCAAAAAGGGCCAAGGTTTTGAAGATAATTCTATAAGACTTATAAATGATCTTATAGATTATTATAATTATCTTCCAAGTCCCTAAATCGATTCAATAGATTATCCTTTGACCCACTTGTATAAAAAAGATAAGAGAGAATTTTTATTCTAAATGGAAAGCTTCCACTGTTACTTAAAACCCATCTTGTAACCTTCTGAGAATAATCTTAAAGGCCAATACCAATATTAGTTGTCCTTAATGGCCATAATCAGATTTCCCATGAAGGATAATGCAACTAGGGAATTGTTCTTAACATTTCAATTGGTCCAAAAACATGTTCCAATGACCTTAATAACATGTAAAATGTTGCCTAGACTAAATAATGAAAAATCACTTCAGCCTGCTATATGAGACACTTCCTTCAAAGGCCATTTCACATTTTCTAGTGTCTACATAGAAGACAGGTTTATTGAGAGACACCTACAACATGTGATCCATGTTTTATGTTTTCACCATGTCACACTCACCACTTGTTTTCCAAACAGATGTTGAAAAATCATTACCCTCAAGAAAAAAACCCTTCGGCCATATCCTCCTCACTTCCTAAAAGTGTGGGAGCCATATGAATAGATGTGGGATGAGACACTTCCCACACTTTAGTATGTCACCAATAATTAATAATGCCGTATTCAAATCCCATCCATGTTTATGCTAATCATTAAGTGGTGTAAGGTCATCTATCGACCATGCATCTCAATCTTTATCGGTTATTAAATCTTCAATTGAAGCTATGCCTCTTTTGGCCCACACATTTTCCACCTTGTTTACTTCATAAAATCAATGATTGGATTCCTAATCATTTACGAGTACTAGGACATCCTAATTACAAATAAGAATGTTCTCCATATTCTAGGATCCAGACTTTTTATTCCTTATTACATGAATAATGAACATCGAATCACCCTTGATAATAACTATTTTAATACCACAAAATATCACCAATTTGAGATCTAGGATTAGGGCTTAGGTCTCTACTTAATTATTCATCCCATCCACCAACTTATTTTAATCTACTTAAATAAGTGAGCCAATGTAATCCCAGATGACACAACCAGCCCTTGATGCCCTTGGGTTTCCCCTTGTAGTGCCATTAAAGTTTAATTTAAACATCCCTAAAGGGGGTGACACATATTTCATATTCCCTACACATTTTGCATTCTTAAAAAACATGAGTTACCTATTAATGGGGGGAACTTTCAACCATTGATAGGAGGAAATAATCTGAGCATCCCAGTCTAAAAGAGAACCTCTAGATATTTGAACATGAATGGAACCTACCTCAAACATTTATATTTCATATTTTTTGATAACCACCTTAATGAGATTGAAACAATTTTCAAAAATATGTTGATTTCATTCTTTCCAAGTCATTTAGATCAAAATCATTAGGTGAAGTTTCCAAAGATAAGATAAAGTGTCTCTCACTGAACCAATTGGCCAAGAGATGAAGGCATGTTCTAAAAACTCTATCTTGGCCCAAAACCAGAGCAAATAGCTACATAACCATTTCTAAGCATCCATTATGAATGGGAAAATAAAAAGTAGATGATTTACATATTCTTCATCCACTCTACACAAAACACACCTAGAGGAGCCACCGATTCCCATTATTCATAAATAGTCTTGTGTTAAGATATGAACTTGTGCTATGAGCCATGTAAAGGCCACAACTTTGGGTAGACTTTACTTATTCTAACACATGGATTTAGTCTATATAAAAGAGGAGTCAACCTACTCTATCATTTTTTACCCCAAGTTGATTGCATACTCTTTTATCTTGGCCTCTACCCACTAGATTGTATCTTTATTCAAGCTAATGAAGACCTTCTAATTTGCTAAGATGTTTTTCAGTAGTAGCTTATGATTATTTGGGATCGGTGTAATTTTCACATATTTCTACTTCCAACACCCCATTTATACAACCACCCATAGATCCATATAATTTATTACCTTGTATCCACACTATTTTCTTAGAATCTCTTCCATATCACCTGATTCCTGAGTCTCTCATAAAGGTTTATGTCTATTCCAAGAGTTAGCCCAAAAATCTATTGAACATACATCATTTATCACCCATGAAATATGCTCTTTTATAGCAAACCATATTTTGATAATCAAGTTCTAGAGGTGAGATCATTTGGGAGGATTCCCCACATTGAGAATGATGATTATGGAAATTCCCTAAAGTATTGGTGTACGAGCATCTTGTTCCAAATTTATTGAGTCTAGGTTATCATGCCCCACACCAATTTGGCCCCGAAAGCAAATTTCTAAATGACCAGTATTTTGATTCCTACACCACCTCCCACCTAAGGTAGACACGTTATCCCATTTAATAATTGGAATTTTTTTATTATCTTGTAGGACTAACATAGTGTAGTTCAATAAAACACTTAATATTGACATGATGAGGGTGATCCATCATACTAGAGATAGATACTTACCTAAACACTCCATCATTATAGATCAAAAGGCCTTAATCAATTTGTCACATAGAGAATCTTTACCTTCTCTAACAAACATTAGGACACCCAAGTATTTAGCAGGCAACTTGCTAACTTTGAAATTCAAAATCTTATAAATTTCCTACTATGCCTATAAAGGAGTATTAATAAATAAAATTTCTAACCTAAATAAATTGATATGTTACCTCTATGCCTTCTCATGGTCTATCATAATTTGATTGAATTCTCAAGCCTTCTTAGCAAACAAGAATCTAAACAAAACCATGTCATCTATGAACTATTAGTGAGTGATGTTATCTATGCCTTATATGGATTTTATACTCCTTATCTAACCATCCACTACCACTCCAGATATCACCCTTCCTTGAGCCTTTACCATTAATATGAAAAGGAATGGTGAGAGATTATCACCTTATATAATCCCTTGAGAGGCCTCAAATAACCCCATTGGTTCCCTATTGATGAAGACTAATAATCTAGGGCTTAAAATTCAATTAAATATCCAACTACACTAATCCCTAGAAAAACTAAAGCCCTAAAATGTATTTAATAAAAAATACTAGTTGATCTTGTCGTAGGCTTTGTTAATGTCTAACTTGAGGATCATCCATCCTTATGGCTCACCATTAAAGAGTGAATAATTTCATGGGTGATAATAACACCATCATGTATGTTTTTTCTTAGAATAAAACCTCCCTACTCACTAGAAATCAAGTCATTTAATAGAAACTTAAGTAAAAGAAATATGGCCTTAAAAATGATTTTGTACACCATATTATAGAGTGAAAAGGGTCTATAATCCTAAAACAATACTTGTGTCTCTCTTTTAAGGATTAGGGATATAAAAGTGCAATTAATATTTAGCCCAATTTTTTGTTTCTTCTATTATTCTTCCAACAAGTTCACCACCTCATCCCCCACAATGTCCCAAAATTATTAGAAGAACACTAATTCAAAGACATTCAAACATGCAGATTTGTATATTCCCATATAAAAAATGACCCTTCTAATTTCTTCTTTGGATAATGGTGCCATCAACATGTCATTATGTTTCTTTATTACCACTTATAAAATGTGTCTAAGGATTATAGATTGTGCCTACAAGTCTTTTGCCTCATACTGACAAGAATGTCCTTAACAGATTCAACAACTTATTTTTAATGTTAGATTACACCTCTAAGGTTATTCCATCACTTTCAATGATCAAAGAGATATGGTTAGTGTTTCCTCTCACATGTGTAGATTTATGAAAGAATTTTGTGTTGTTGTCCCCATCCTAAAGTCAAGACTCTCTAGAATTTTATTTCTAGAAGACTTTATCTCTAGCATAAATTTTTTATAGTTATTTTAACAACCCCTTCTCCCATACATACAATCTTGCATCCATGTCGATACTTAAAACCACTTCGTTGAGGGTTGATATAACTACCTCCACCCTTAGAATTTACTTAAAGATGTTTTCAAAAATATCTTTATTTTAGTATTTTAGGAGAGCCTTAATATATTGAAGTGTCCTAGTTAATTGGTACAAATTTGTGTCCTTCCCTAAAGGGGATTCAAACCACTAATTCTAACTAGTTCAAAAAGGGAGGTGTCCCTAAGACACATTATCTTGAATTTGAAAGGGTATTTGGAATGCATTATATATTCTCTAGTTTTGAGACTTATTGGGCGTGGTTAGAACCTAAGATTGGGAGTATGATATTATCAATTCCCTAGTCCACATCCATAAATTTTAGGAAGACCAAGAAATGATATAACCTTTTAGTAATGTTGATTAAACCTAGCCATCTATTATTCTAAGATAACCAACCACTCTTGGGGTACAATATCAATTAACTCATCTAATTCTACAAATATCAAGAAGTCCATTTATGATTTAGAATATTTTTTAACCCCTCCCCATTTTCCCATGCTAGATATAATGGCATTAAATTCAACCCCTAAAACATAACATTATCCCAAGGAAAGGGCCATCTAATATTCAATCTTCTCCCAAGCCTGAGCTTTCCTAGATACCAAATTTTGCACATATACATTAAATAAAAAGAAAGAGATGTCATAGGAAAAGATAAATACCTTACATAGTTTATAACACAATCCATAACTAATTACATCAACTAGTGCCTTGGACACACCAAAATGACCACTGGACCCCCAAATGCTCTAGAGGAGAAAACCTTTCCATCTACTCCAAATTTGGATTAAAATAGGATCACCTTCCTCCTTACTAATATTAGTTTATTGGATCAAAAACCATAAAAACACATATCCTATAGCTAACACCTAACAAGGCACTTTTATTAGGGTAATTGAGGCACCTAACATTCCAAGATATGAGTTCCATTGCTTCTCAATGGGTTTTCTACACCCAACTTTCTAGGTTGAGTAAAATATGTAATGTTTTTTTGCTTGCCTACCATAAATTTTGCATCCATGAATTCTTCATTAAATTCTATACATATCTTATTTGAGACCCTAAAAATTGGATGGGAGCTATTATAGTTAGTCTATGCCAGGGTTAATACCTTCATAAAAAATAACTCCTCATCCTCTTCCATGAAATCCTCTAGTAAGGGGGACAATTGTAGGTCTCCCACCTAACCCCAGCTTACTATTTTGGGGGACACCCCCTCTTGGGATTAAAAATTTTATACTCTTGACTCTAAGACATTTTAATTTGTAGTGATAGACATTAACTTCATTGCCTCCTTTGAAATAAAGTCACATTATTTTAGCATCATGTTAGGGGATAAATGTTCATCAACTTCTAACCTTCCATTGAGTAGCTTAGTAGTTTCAATGTTTATTTATATCCCTTATTGCTATAACCACCTTTGGTTTTAGAGGGGAAATCCCTCCATTAATACACATAAAATATTATGATTTTGGTGTAGATTCGGCTCACCAAACCACACTTTGAGCCTTGTTTCAAATTTCTCCTAGGCACTCTCAATGAAAATGGGTAACTTATCTGCATTTGTATAATTTTAATGGGACTTTATCCACCTCTATTTAATGTGCCTAGATTACCTCCTTGATTTTACTATTGATGTATTTTGGGATCTCATCCTCCAAGTCAAGGATGATGTAAAATCGTGTATCGGATGCTAGCACCCCATCAATGGAATTTGGGTCTATTTTTATAAACTCCCCCATCAATGATCTAATCTATCTGTGGCAAATATCACTCAAATATTAATCAAAATCCCATATATTATGATCCAAATGGGAAACTTTCATTTCTTGGTGATTAAGGGATTAAAATTAGGGCTCTAATTTTTCAACCAAATCCCTTATCTGCCTAAAAGCTAAGGTCACCCATTGATAATCTATGATTTCTTCCCATATGATGGACATGTCACAAAAAAGAAACCTTTATATAATAATCAAATGGTGTAACCTAGACCCCAATTACAAAACACCTAGTTCTCCTCTTCTTCAATAGTCAGCCATGTCCCAATAAATTTACCTATCAACCCTATATTCCTCAACACCTAAATATTATACTAAAAAATAAACATTTTTAAAATACACCATTTACTTACCTAATAACCCATATTTGTCTCACACAATAGTTTTAAAATATTTGACTGGAGGGAACTCCCTAACACTTATTTTCATTTTGAGTAATTGAGTTATCTAGGTGTGAGGCTACTTTCCCTTGGTGTCTTAGCCATAGGTGAAACCATAAAATATTCCTAGACATTTTTGCCATTCCTCTCCTTATTTTTCCCCATGAGCCTCATAAATATCTTGATAGATGTATCTTATGTTTGATTTATTCATTCAATTCAACTTACCTTTACCTTTTCCCTGGGGAATTCATTTCTCCCATTAATTCTACTCTCACCATCAATACTTCAACATTACTAATATTTCCTTAATGTCAGGTAATTAATATATCAGAGCTTCAAATTAGAATGATGGAGGATAACCTTATCAAATTAGGGCATGTGGGTGGGCCTGGGTCCATAATTTCCATTACATAATCCCCATATGAATCACCCCATTATGTTCTATTTGGTCCACATGGAGAAGTTCAATCCATACCTCAAGGTGTCCACATGGACACTTTGTTGAAGGTGCCCTCATGGCTCAATGGTAATGGAACTTGGGTTGGTGAGTATAAACTACTTATGCCTCACCAAATACACCAAGTCTTTGGACCCTTTTTTATTATCATTCTTAGTAAAACACTATTATCATTCATTATATTTACAAAAGTAGTGATCATTTATATTTATTTGATGAATGAAGGAAATTAATGTCAAGCATGAAGTCACTATTAAAAATCACTATTCATGAGTACTATTCATAGGTACTATTCATTTTGATGTGTCATGATGAGGAGATATGCAAGTGACATTGTTGTTGGTGATATGAAATGTCCCATGTAGGATTCCACATGTGATAAATAGCATGTGATGGAGTGGGTCATACCACTCCACAATCAGAATTTTTTTCGTCAATTTTAAATTCACATGATTTTAAATTTTGGTGATAATGGAAGATAAGGAATATATGGCATGTGAAGTACTTTTGAATAAGTTAAAAGGTGATTAGAATATTTTGAATGCATGTGTGTGCACATGGGATAGTGGGTCATCAAGTCATTATTCCTGATTGAAGTGGGGGATAAATTGGAAAAGAGATTTTCACTCATTTTGTAAACACATGGAGGAAGTCAAGGGGAATCATGAAGATACCACCTAATTTTGACTCAAGCACATGGATTCAAGCTTGCCCAATAGTGTTCATTTTACCCCACATGGATATGGGGCATAATTATTTCTCTCTCCTTAATTTCTCCCTCTCATTTGTAATTTTTATATATGTTTATTCTTTCCTTTTGTCATGTGTAAGATAAAAGTGAAAGGAATGAAATGATTTAAAGATAATTTGTAAGAGAGAAAATAAAAGGAAGAGTTGATGAATTATTGTAGAGAGTTAAAGAGGCATGAAGACTTAATGAAGTCTTGTTATAATCTTGGTTGAAATCTTGAGTGTGTGAATAAAGGAGATTGAGAGAGATTTTAGATAGGTGTATTCTCTTATAATTGTTGCGATTATAAGGCTAGACATTTTCTCTATGGGCATAGTCAAATCAGTGAACCACATTATATTGGTGTCTCCTTTTGTGCATAGCTTTCTTATGTTTTGTTAGTTGATTTAGTTTTGTTTTATAGTTTCTCTAGGTTTGTGATTCATAAGGATATAATTATGCATGTATATATCCTAACAAGTGGTATTAAAGAAAATGTTATTTGTTGTTGAAATTTAAATTTTAAGAAGCTAAAGATTATAGCTTAAGTGAGATCTATGGTAGATGATAGAAAATCAAAGGTGGAGAAGTTTAATGGATAAAACTTTATATTATGAAAGATATAAATGGAAGATTACCTCTTTTAGAAAAACCTCTACTTGAATTTAGAAGGCAAATCCAATAAGCCAATAATAATTTTAGATGAATATTAAGAGTTGATTTATAAGAAAGCACTTGGAACCATTTGGTTATATCTTTCATCAATAGTAGAATTTAATCTCTCAAGAAAAGACTACAAAAAGTCTTCTGAGTGCATTGGGGAAGTTATATGAAAAACCCTCTACTTCTAATCAAATTTTATTAATGAAAAAATTATTTAATATGATAATGTCTAAAAATGGTTCAATAGCAAATCATTTGAATTATTTTAACATGGTTACAAGACAATTGAATTTTGTTAGTATTGAATTTGATGATGAAGTTAGGGATCTCCTTATTTTATGTTTTTTGCCTAAAAGCTAGAATAACTTGGTCATTGAGGTAATCAATTATGTCTATAATAATTCTAAAATCAAGTTTGAGGATGTGGTGGGTGTGATCCTAAGAAATGAAATGTGATGGAAAAGCACTAGTTAAACTTACACATTAGATAATGCACTGGCAGTGGAATCTAGAGGGACACAGAAGAACAAAAGAAGATAAAACTATGGAAAATCAAAGAGGATGTCAGGATCAAATTCAAGAAGTAGATTGAAATGTTGGAACTATGGGAATCCATGACATAAAGATAAATATCGTTGATTCCTAAAATGAAAACCTATAAAACCAACCAAAAACCAAAAATTAGAGGGTAACAAAGAGGCAAATGTAGCAGGTGATGTGTTATAAGATGCTCTTATTCTTTATCTAGATAATGCTAATGAATCTTGGTTTTTAGATTCTAGTGATTTTATTCATGTTACTCCTCATAGAAATTATTTTAGAGATTATGTTCAAGGTAATTTTGGACATGTTTAACTTAGTAATGATCAACCCTACAACATTGTTGGAAAAAGAATTGTTCATGTTAAATTATAGAATGGGAACACTTGGATGCTTAAGGATGTTAGGCATGTTCTAAACTTGAATAGAAATTTAATTTCTATAGGACGACTGAGAAGTGATGGTTGTATGGTCACTTTTATTGGTAACTCATGGAAGGTTACCAAGGGTGCTCTGGTGGTAGAAAGAAGTGAGAAAGTGGGTACATTATATTTATCCATAGTTAGTACTAATACATCTTGTGATTTAGTTACTTTAGGTATAAATGTAGTTGTGTGGAATTATAGATTTAGTCATATAAGTGAGAAGGGAAATAAGATCCTTCACTCAAAGGAGAGGTTTTCATATCTCAAATAAAGTGACTTGGACTTTTGTGAGCATTATATATATATAGAAAATAAAAATGTGTGTAGTTTTTAAAAGTTGGACTAGCCAAAAATATATGGAAGTTAGATCTTGTGCATACATATGTATGGGGACCCACTCAGGTATCTTCACTTGGTAGTTCATTGTATTATGCCACATTTATTTATGATGTAACTAGAAAGGTTTGGGTGTATTGAATTAAATAGAAATATGATGTGTTGCATATATTTAATAGATGTAGAGATTTATTTAAAAATGAAATAGGTTTAAATCTCAAGTGCCTTAGGTTAGATAATGGTGGATTATACTACAAGGAGTTTGACAACTACTATTCATTTAGTGGAATCTGTAGGTAGAAGATGATTCCAAGATCACCATAGTAGAATGGTGTGTTAGAGATAATGAATAAAACCATCATGGAACATTCTAGGAGCATGAGGTTTCATGTAGGATTTCCATTGTAGTTTTGAGCAGATGCATTTGATACATCTGTGTAACTAACAAACAGAGGACCTTAAACTACCTTAGATGGTGGAATACCATAGGAGGCATGGAGGGGTAAGAAGGTTGAGTATTCTTTTTTGAAAGTTTTAGGTTGTGAATCTTTTTCTTATATTGACAAAATGAATAGGTCTAAATTAGAGATAAAATATTAGAAATGTACTTTCTTTGGTTATGGTACTAATGATTTTGGATTTTGGTTGTGGAATGAGGAAGATAATAAAATCATCAAGAGTAGAGATGTTATCTTTAATGAGAACATCATGTATAGAGAACAATTGCTGGAAAATAACTAAGAGAAAGCCAAGAAAGAATACATAGTGTTAGAGGACATTACAAATGAAGATGTCTCAAAGGTAATAATGAAAATGTGCAATAATAATAAGTACCCCAAACCCCTATTGTGAGAAGATCTACTAAAGTAAGTAAACCACTTGATTATTTTTCTCCTTCATTAAATTATTTTTTACTTATTGATGATGGTGATCTAGAGAGATATAAAGTAGTATAGGTTGATGCTGAGAAGAAGTGGGAACATGATATGGATGAGGAGTATGAATCTCTCATGGCAAACCAAACATGGTATTTGGTGAATCTTTCAAAGGGAAATAAGGCATTGAAAAACAAGTGGGTATACAAGTTGAAGGAGGAGGAATAAAAAGTTGAAGGAGGATGGAGATACAAAGAAATACAAGGCCATATTGGTGGTGAAAGGGTTTGCACAAAATAAAGGTATAGATTTTGATGAAATCTTTTCTCTTATTGTTAAAATTACTTCTATTAGAATTATTTTGATTATATTTGTAGTTGAAGACTTTCATTTACAATAGTTGGATGTGAATGTTGATTTTCTTTATGGGGATTTGGAGGAGGAAATATACATGGAGCAGCCAAAAGGTTTTGAAGTCAAGGGTAAGGAGAAGTTTATGTGCAAACTGAAGAAGAGCTTGTATGACCTTAAACAAGTTCCATGGCATTGGTATATTAATTTTGACAAGTTTATGTGTGATCAAGTCTATTCTAGATGTCATTCTAACCATTGTGTATATTTTAAGAGATTTGAAAGTGGTAGATAGATTATCCTTCTTTTGTATGTGGATGACATGTTTAGTGGAATAATTAATGGTTAAGTGGTGATATTTATGTACCCTTAATACATTAAATTATATTGGTTAAATAATAATAAAATATATTATTATTTAACCAAAGTAATTTAATGTACTTAGGGTACATAAATAACACCACTTAACCAGTAATTATTCCAATACTCTCCTTTAATGTTAAGTGGGGATACATGTCATAATCACTTTTATAATAATGAGGTATACTCCATGAACCATACACATGATGAGATTTAGGAGGTAATAATTGAAAGAAACATCCTTCATCATGCCATAGTCACCTTTAAAGTAATTATACAATGTAAACATAATTAAATAATAATATATTTTATTATTTCTCATGATTTTATCCTCATGTAAATAAATAATAAAATATATTAAGTGACATTTGGAGAGGTTGGAACCATTAATGTGGTGGTTAGAAAATGTCACATTATAATGTTCAGATTACCTTGCCTATATAATAAAAAATTTATATCGTAAGATGCTATGGAAAAAAGTGAGAAGAGAAAGCTTGTATTAGGTAAATTTTGTTTCTCAAATAATGAATAATATTGGTGGGTTTTTTCTCTCTTCATGAGGTTTTCCCATGGTATATATTGGTTTTCATCATGAGTGTCTTTGATATTGGTCTCACATCTAGATCTGGTGTTTGTATGCAATTGTATTACTTGTTTTGTCAATGTTAGTGTTAGGTTCTAACATGCATGTTATTAATGTACTCAAGAGATAGTTGAGAGATTATTTTTCTATGAAAGATATAAGTTTTGATAAATATATCCTTGGGATGAGAATAGATAGAGATAAAAATAATCATAGGTTAACACTATCATAGGGAGAGTACATCAATAAAGAGTTGGAGAGGTTTAGCATACAGAATGTAAAACTAGTTGGGACACCTTTGGTGGGCCACTTCAAGTTAACAAAAGAGTAATGTACCAAGATAGAATAAGAGAGGAATCACATGTCCAAGACACCTTAATAATTATTGGTTGGCATATTAATGTATGCAATGGTGTGTATGAGGCCAAACATTGCCCATGTAGTGGGAGTGGTGAGTAGATTAGTCAATAATCCAAGAAAGGAACACTAACAAGTAGTGAAGTGGATTATTTGTTACCTAAGAGGGACCATAGATTTAATGTTCTTTTATGGTAGAGCAAATGTTACTCTATATGAATATGTTGATTCCTATATAGTAGGAGATTTGGATGGTAGGAAAAACACTACTAGGTATGTTTTTACTATGGATGATAGAGTGGTGAGTTGGATATAATGTCTATAAAAAGTGGTTGCACTTTCTACCATAGAGGTTGAGTATGTTACTAATATAGAAGCAATTAAGAAGATGATATGGATACAAAAATTGATGGAAGAGTTGAGAAACCAACAAAGAAAAGGGATAATTCTCAGTGATAATCAGAGTGCCATTTATTTGGCAAAGAATTCAACATTTCATTCCATGACTAAACACATTCAGTTGAGGTATCACTTATTTAATTAGTATTGGAAGATGAAAAACTAAAGTTGGAGAAGATTCATACTAGTGAAAATCCTACAGACATGATGACAAAATTGGTTATAAAAGTGAATTTTAAATTATTTTGAACTTCAATTGGTCTTCATAGATAAATAAGATTGAGATGAGAATTTGGTTTAGTGGATGTAACAACTAGAAGCTGTGAATACTAAATTTAAGTGGGAGCATTATTAATTGTGAAGTCACTATTCATAATAATTATTCATGAGTACTATTCATAAGTACTATTCATGGTGATGTGGCATGATGAGGAGACATGCAAGTAACATGGATGTTAGTGATGTGGAATGGCTCATGTAGGATTCCACATGTGATAAAGCTGATGTGATGGAGTAGAGTGTACCACTCCACAGTGGGAATTTTTCTTGTCAATTTTAAATTCACGTACTTTTGTCTTTTAGTGATAATGGAAGACAAGTAATATATGGCATCTGAAGTGCTTTTGAATAAGTCAAAAGGTGATTGGAATCTTGTGAAGGCATATGTGTACACATGGGATAGTAGGGCATCAAGTCACTATTCTTGATTGAAGTGGGGGACAAATTGGAAAAGAGTTTCCTATTCATTTTGGAAGCACATAGAGGAAGTCAAGGGGAATCATTAATATGCCACCTACTTTTGACTCAAGACCATGGATTCAAGCATGCATAATAGTGTTGATTTTGGCCCACATGGATATGAGGAAAATTTCTTTCTCTCCTTAATTTTTCCCTGATTTTTAACTTTTACATGTGTTTATTCTCACCTTTTGTAATGTGTGAGATAATAGTGCAAGGAATGAAATGATTTTAAGGTAATTTGTAAGAGAGAAAATAAAAGGAAGAGTTAATGCATTATGTTGCATTCATGTAGAGAGGTGAAGAGGTGTGAAGACTTAGTGAAGTTTTGTTACAAGCTTGGTTTAAATCTTGAGTGTGTGAAGAAAGGAGATAGATAGAAATTGTAGAGAGGTGTATTCTCTTGTAACTACTACAATTATAGAGATGGATAATTTCTTCATGGACGTAGCCAAATTGGTGAACCACATTATATTGGTGTGTTTTTTTGTGCATGGTTTGTTTATGTTTTTTTAGTTGATTTATTTCTATTTTATAGTTTCTCTCCTTTTTTAATCATGAGGATATAATTCCACACACACACACACACACACACACACACACACACACACACATATATATCCTAACAAGGAAAAATAGCCAATAGGACCACATGCATTGCTAATTTTGGGTATTTTTGGACTTGGGTTTGAATCCCCACTAGTCTTTGCCTACTCTCTCCAAGTGTTATGGAATTTTTATTTATATGAAATTAGGTACCACCCCATATTTTATAAATTCCTTTGTGGATACTACAACTGCCTTATTTAAGACTTCTAATTCTAATTTTTGTACTAGAATATATAATTTTGGGGCTTTAAACTAAAAAACTGAATTACTTATTATGGTAACATTAGTTTGGGACACAATGGCGGCCCATATACCTAAGTGATTAACCACTAAAAATCCACCAACATCCACAACCAACATTGAGAATGCCACCAATGGAAACAAATAGCCTCAATAATAGTACCAACAATCAAAACTGACCTTGAGAATACCTCCAACAACCAAAATCAACCTAGAACATAGAACCAATAGCCACAACAAACCTCATATACCTAATGATATTTAAACCTAAGTGGGGCTTGAAATAGCTAATCCACTTTAAATACTAACCCACACCTCATCAAAAAAATTATAGGATATTGAAAACTTGTACATTACTACAATCACCTGAAATGGAAAATTCAAACATAATAATTTTCCTTATGATGTATATGATTTATATGCTTTGACAAATAAATATAGGCTCTCCTACCACATAGACAATGACTCACACATTTTACCTATCAATTTCTATTATTATAAGAATAAGGAGAGACATGTTATATAACTAATTTACCAGACATGTTTTAGTTCTCGTGTATGATTAATTTTGACCAATTTTGATCCTTAAGTAAAAATGGTCAACCCACTATAACAAAAAACATTATTTTCATACTTACATACCTTGTTCATAGTCTCTTTCATGCCTTGTGAGGTCTTTAGTGGTCTTTTAAAAAGTTTTTTTTAGCAATGTTTAAGGTAGTGTCTTACCAAGATTTATAATGCCTTCAAGGTTAGTCCAGTGGGTCTTGGGAGTATGTCATGATGTGTTAAGATGATATATGGTCTATCAAGTAAAATCATTTCATTTGGTCATTTGGTTTAAAACTTGTTAAGATTGTTTAGAGAGATTAACGTATTTTAGCATTTTTTAAGGTTTTTAGAGAAACCTAGGTTTACATTGTGGCTAAATTAAGCCTTCTCAAGGTACTATTATTGCATGTAAAATTAAATCAAATGGTCAACATGTAGTTTCAAGTTTCAAGAAGTCTTATCAAGATGTTTTTCATCTCCATGAGGTTATTTTCACATATGTTGGTATCTATTATATCTCATAAGGCTCTAAATCTATTTTCAAAAGGAAATATGATAAAAGTTACATGCAGGTGGATTTTTCAAGCTCATAAATAAAATGTATAATGTGTATAAATTCACAATAATAGTCTACATGTCAAATCATGGTTAGTTACTTTAGTTCCAACTCCAAACAAGTAGTTTTAGGCACTTGTACGGACTCCAAGATCTCATCTTTAAGCAAAAATGATTTTAATCATCTCTTCATCTCCCATAAGTCATTTTCACCATCAATCAACTTGCACAGTTCCAAAGGAACCAAATTTTTCATTAGAATATCCATCAAGTTCCTTGGTAGACTGCTAAAGGTTAGTTTCTTGTGCTCATTCTGTACAATAGGAAGGGAGTGAGTGTATAGTATTTTGACCAAATTTTAGGAACCTTAAGACCTCTCAATCAGTGGCATTGGATTTTGATTAAGCTCCTTATATTTATGAATATTTTTTAAGGATCTAAGGTGCTTAAAAGAGATACAGAACTCAAAAGGCTTAGTTTTGGGTATTTTTCTTGAATGAATGAGCTCATTAAAACAATATTAAAATTAGTTGGGTATCTCATGGGTCTAATAAACCTTTTATACTCTCATTTTCCTTTATTTGTCATGTCTGACCCCTTTGAGGAAGCATAATTTATATATATGTTGAATTACAAGCCTAAATTAAGTTGTAAGGAGTTGTTTTAAAGTTTCATGAGGTTTTCTTAAGTATAAGTTTTTACTTAATGAGTGACTATTGTCTCAAAATATTAAAAAGTATCCATGCTCCAAATAAGAACCATGATATTGAAGCTTTGAACCAAAGAAGATCACCATATGTAGATATAGGTTTGTTGCACTCTTAGAGGAGGAAGATTGATTATGCATGCTGATGGCAAAGGAAGAGTTCCTAAACACCTAAATGAGATATTGAAGTGGAAAGGTAAATCTAATTTCCATTATCAAAGGATCAAGCTAGTCTTAATAAATACCCAAACATAGGACCTTTCAGTTAGAAGACTTAAGGCATGAGAATGGAGACCGATAGGTTTACAGACCTGTGAGTCTACATTTTGTTAGAAATCATTGAAATGTGAATTAATTTTAGTTTTAATACCTAAAAATTGTAAGGTAAATGAAAATTTTCAACATTTTAAGTGGTTCAAGACCATTAGAGTAAGTGTGCCTTCAAATCTAAGGCCCAAGACACCTCAATGAAACCTACAAACAAATAACAAGTTTGAACAGTTGAGGCTTTGAATTAGAACGTTGAAAGTATAAAAATGTAGATGTGAAACATAGAGAATTAAGGATAAATATTGAACATAGATTCTAACCTCATAATTCTCTTAGTGGATGACCAATGCATTGAATAAGTAAAGAGTCTAAATAGACCTATAGGCAATACATGAGAGAGAATATGCATGTTCATGTAGAATAAAGTGTTAATAAACTAAAAAGAGGTAGGTTAGATGTGAAAGTTATTAAAATGAAGTTAAATTACCTTAAAGTGCCAATTATCTTGTTTGAAATGTCAAGTTTCAAATTTCAACACTCAAAAGACTCCCAATCATCACCTACAACTATGTATTGGACACATGCATGAAAGAGAGTGTATGTTTATGAATATGTAGGGTTTTGGGAAAGTTGAGAAGTTTATAAAATATAAATAATATAAAAAAATTCATTGAAATTTTCAAATAATTTTTAATTTAAATCCTAAACTCCAAAATTGTAGTCAAAACCCCAATCACACTTATAGGTTGGTTAGGGTAGCTCAAGTGGTTTTCAAACTTGAGAAAATATGTAATGTAGAATAATGGGTTTGAGGATTATATAAATATATAGGATAAAGAGTCATTTTAGGTTAAATAGACCCAAATTAAGGTTAGATAAGTATGGTCAAATAGTCACTCTAAACCCCTACAAACATAGTCAATTTGGCACCTACAAGCCTACCTTGTCAAGTGAAGGTGCTTGTTTGGTTTGAAGAGAGGGGGTATTTGGAAGGAAAAAAGTCACATTATAATTATCATGTAATTTTATTTTAACCTCTATATATCCTTCATAATCAACAAAAGTGATGCCAAAGTTGATGAGACTATTTAGGCTTGATAAGCCTAAGGCTACATACACAAACCTATATGGGCATGCATGATAAAAGTGATTTGTTGAGGGTAACAAGAGAACCTAAGGGAATTTTAAGTTGAATAAAGATGGTATTGAAACTATATAATCATTTATAGGTATAGGAAGATAAGAAGATGAACAATTTGTCTTATATGACCTTCTCAAGTCCTCTAGGTACATGACTATAGGTCAAGACCAAGTTTCTCTTGCTTGGTATGAATATTATATGGTGCATGCGATAAAATGGTTTTAATGGATGGTGAAAGGGTCAATAGACTTAATTTTAATCATATTATTTGTTTTTTTGGGTCCCTAACATGTATGAATTAAGGTTAAGATAGTAGAACACCTCCAATACCATAGTTCAAACATAAAGATCACCTTCACAAACTTATATCTATATGGCCAAGTTGCATGGGAGATTGAGCACCTAGAGTTAGGTGAGGGAACTAGTTTAATTTAAATTTTTGGTATTGTTTTAGGAGTTAAGGCCTTATGGTTCATGAATAATTTTTAAGAATTTAAATAACTTTAAACCCTCCTAAAAGCTTAATAAGAACTTGATGAGAGATATTGGTTTTCAAAGTTCCCAAAATGACTTGGATTATGCCTAAAACCTCTCCAAAAAAATTAGAGACTCCAAGTAGGTCCTCTATTAGGTTGTGGAGCTAAGTGTCAAAGCAACTGACATCATTCTGATCAACTGACGTTGGTCATATTCAGCTACGCAGTAATCGGCATCGACAACCTGTGTGTGTGTGCATTTGCATGTGCTTCCAAAATTGGTCTAATTTTAGATGGATAGTTAGTTTGCATGTAAAAGACTATTAGTCTTGAGTTTGCTTTTATAATTATTGTAATTAGGAAGTCTAATTATTGTTTGTATGGGATCTATTTAAGAGACCCATGGGGCTGTATTGTAAAGTGTGAAGGATCAAAAGGACTTGTCAAGGACAAGAACAAGGGTTCTTCCAGGTGTGTAAGATTAGTTGATCTATATTTAGCAAGATCAAGGGAGATCTACATGGTAAGGTTGGTTAATCTGTAGGTGTGTGTGTGTAAGGTCAAAGGAAATCTGTGGGGTAGCAAGATCAAGGAGATCTGCAACACAACAAGGAGCAAGATCAGGGAGATCTACTTGGAGTACTTTGAGTACTTGGTGGAATAGAAGTAGGCAATAATAGTTGAGTTGATTGTCACTTACTGGTGGAGGGAACAACTCTATGTTTGAGTTGGTTTGTAATTGAGAGAGAGAGAGAGATAAATCTTGAGGGAGAATTATTATACGCCCAAGAGGTGTGGGAAGAGTGAGATTTCTTCATTGTATTTCCTTCTGGAAGAGTGTTAATACAAGAATGTATTGTCTCTCATATTCTATGCTATTTCTAAATTCTAGTTACATATTACTTTTGGTTAAATTTTGTGTTTAGTTGCTTATATAAAGGTAATCAATTGTGCTCTTAATCCTAACAAGTGGTATCAGAGCTTGTGTTCTAGATCCTGACAGTCCTCAACATGTATTATTCTTACACCTATAGCTATATGGAATGTAATTAATGTTATTTTTTACAAGGTTTTAAGGTGAAATATAAGGTTTTAAGAAATTAAACACTTGAAAACCATTGGGAGGCCACCATGAAATTAATCCTATAGGTCTAATTTTTAAAGACAGTTTGAAAAAGGCTTGAGAAAGGCTAGTTTCTTGGACCATTTCATGGTTATCCTATCTACACAAGGCCTCAAAATCTCAAATTTAGTATGGAGGATGTTTATATTCTATGGAAAGTTAATCACACACTTTTGGTGATTTCACATGTGTGGTAGGTATGTAGATCAATAACTTAATTTATAGGCATGGAGGCCTGATTGAGGCCTACATGGAGAGAGATCAAGTGAAAGAGGACACTTCCACTCACTTTCATGCCATGAAATTTGGCATGGAACTATAAGGGTATACTAGGTACTCAAAAATACCCTCATTTTTCTAAGAAAATATGTACATTATCCTACATAATGAGGTTTGTATGTTTTCTAGGCTATAAGGGATTGATGCTAAGTGAGAGCTTTGGGTGCAAGATGAAGTCTTAAAGAGAGTTTGATACTACAAATGACTTAATTTAGGTCTATTGTGATATTAATATGACTTTCATGGAGATATATTTCTTTTGGGAGGATAAAAGCAAGATTTGACACTTCCAAGTAAAGATAGGTGTAGTAAGGCCAAGTGGGTTTCAATATAGCTAAAAGGTGTAATCATCATTAAAATTTCAATTTTAGGAGTTTACTAAGTAGATGAAAGGTTTTTAAAGTATATAAAGATCATATCATCATGACTTGATAATAAATGAGGCCACTTGTCATCTCACAGGGTAAGATAAGGGGTTATTTTGGAGAAAAAACCAGGTGTCAAGCAAGGTTTAAAACTCCTACACCAAGCAGAAGAATAAAACATCTTTAGGAAAGCATACTCATCCTTTGAGACCTGATTCAACTATTCTCCAACTCATTTTTTGGTTGTAACTCTTATGAGACACTTTTCACTTTTCTCTCCTACGCCCTTCTCTCTTCTTCTCTTTCATTTCTTTACAAATTAAACCTTGATAGGCTATGTATGTATCCTCCACCTAGGTATGGTGAAGCCTTTCCCATTTTTAATCCTTTGATCAATAATAAAATACTATTTTATATCCTCCTTTGACTAGTTTCAATGTGTGTACATGACTAGTTGATATTATCAAGTGATTACCTTTGCTTTCTTAGCAAGTTGTCTTTTCTATCATTCATATTCATTTTGAAAGATTCTTTGTAGGTATTATGAAGTGTCTAAGTGAAGTGTGAAATTTTGAGTGAATTGTATTCTCATTAGTGTCATCTTATGACCTCTTTATTATTCCTCCTATCCCAAGCATATATCACAAACCTTCATATGAAATTCTGATGTATAGAGCAAATTAGGAGTAGTGTTTATTTAGGTTAGTCTCATGATTTATGTGAAAATGTAGATGGTTGGTAGTGGTCAAACTATTTTGGTGCATCATGTCCATTAGAGTAGGTTTCTCTCTCTTTTCCTAGCAAGTTGATAGATTAGTGAATGAGCCTAAGTGATACATCAAGGGGAGCTATCCCTTTAACCTAGAGATTTAATCCAACATTAGGCCACCCATAACCTAGGATTAGCTCCATCTTATCCTATATTTGTAAGGATTTAACTACCTTATAAGAGTGCAAAGTTTAGCTATAACAATTTTATCATGCCTGATGGGACAAAAGTCTAAAGTGGTTGAAGGATTATTGTTGTTGTTATTCAACACATCAAACTTTGGAAGCATCTATCAAACATCAATGGTGACTCCAAATAAAATATAACTGGCATAAGTAGTTCATGTTGTCAAAAATTAGAAATTGGTATGTATTCTCAATCTCCATTTGTTGAAAATGCGTATCCCATACCTACATATTTTTCATAACAAACTTTTATGTTTATGAATTATCTTCAAGTATCCCTCCAACAACATATCATCATTTTCATGGAATTTATCCCCCTACTACTTGTATGCATAATTTAAAACAACGTCTGAAAGGTCATTATCTTCCCAATTAACCTAAAAAAGGTGTTAAAATTTTGATTCTTGATTTTGAGAATTAAATGGAGGAAAATAATATAATAAGGAAATGCCATAATCAACAAGAAAATATCGAATATCAAACATTTATTTATAATCAAGATTTGAGTTTTGAAGAAGAATATAGAGTCAAGAAAATTTAAGCTAGGAAAGAGCAAGACACTCAGCTACTCATGATAATTCAAAAGAATGAAATAGTAATGAGGAAGATGGATAGAATAATTGAGCTTGGCCATCTTGTTGCTATCAACCTCTTGGCCATATTTTTTTTCTCTTTGGCTTCCTCACTTTCACAATATAAATATTCCCTTTCTCCTCCACACACACACACACACACACACTCTTCTAATTTCTCACAATTTTATTTTTAGTAATGAAATTATCTATTTATTTTTTCTCTAGAGTAATGAAAACAAATTTGTCATAATTTTATATATAGTAATGAAATAACCTACATTATCATATATTATTGTATAGGTTCCCTTATGTGATATGATACTTAAAGGATGGATAATAATATGATATTGTCATGGATACACCCAAGATATGATAGGATCCATGATTATACTCCCATATAAATATCAAGATGTGTATGGGAGTATATGCAAGGCTTATAGTGTATCCAAGGTGTATCCTGGATGTATTCATTCCCTTCAATAAAAAAACTTGGTTAAAATGTTAGGGTAAAGTTATTTTTTATAGGGTATGTAAAATTATAGATAATGTCTTTAGTATAATTTTTACATGTTTATCAACATGACGATAGTAGAAATATTAGTATATGTGAGTTTTTTTGGAATGAACCTACTTTAATATACTGATTTGTCTTGATTTTTGTCTATGGATTGTAAATTTTACATGATGTATTTTATATAAGATTAATGTAAATTTAACCATTAAATATCATGGAATATGGAATTGAATTATCATTATTTTTATGGTTATTTAACTTATTTTGTTTACTCTATGGATATTATATGATAAATTTTGCTTACATGGATAATGAAAATATATTTGTTTTTTTTTTGTATCATAATGAGATACTGTGTGTGTGTGTGTGTGTGTGTGTGTGTGTGTGTGTGTGTGTGTGTGTGTGTGTGTGTGTGTGTGTGTGTGTGTGTGTGTGTGTGTGTGTGTGTGTGTGTGTGTGTGTGTGATTTAATTCTAGGTTATCCCTATTTATTTTTAATTCTAAGTTTACATAAATTTATAAATATGTATGTTGTTATTTTTATTTATTTAGTTAATTCAATAATATATTTATTCTTAAATTTTAGGTTAGCCCTATTTATTTTTGATTATAAGTTTACATAAATTATTGATATGGGTTTAAGATATTATCTTCTCAAGGAGTTATGTTTTTGGAATGGTGTAACACATTATGGACTCTAAAGATAAAGATTTTTCGGATTAAACTATGTAAAATAATTTTAAATTAACATTTTGGATATATGATCCAAAACATTGTTATAAAAAAATAACATGGTTTAATCTATTAAATATTTATATTTACTTCATAGACCATGGAAATACCATCTCTTTTATATTATGGACTCTATTTGGGCAACATGAACATATATTATGTAATGTATTTGATTCAAAATAAGAAAGGAAAACTGAATAGAATGGTCCAAATGTACGTAAGAAGAACTACCATACTATCTAGTTTAAAATTTAAATTTTGATTTTGGAAATTATATTTTTATATTATTTTCTAAGAGTATTTTTATATGTCTAAAAACACTGTTGAGGGGTATAATTTATCATGTTGTCATTTGAAGATTTATTAGCCTAAAAGTAATTATAACTATTGACTATTTTGACCACAAGTCAAAATTGGTCAACCCCCTATATATTTTTTTTATAAAGGTATATTATAATTTAATAAGGTGTTTCATAGTCCTTTTTATGTGATTTAATTTGGTATTATCCTTGTGCATGGTCACATTTAGTGTTTATGTCATTCTATGTCATTTAGGGGTCATATTAGGGTCATTTTATGAAGGTGGTTCAATTTTATAATTTAATAAGGTGGTTCATTTAGTGTTAAATATTATTTATAAACATGTATGTGTAAAATATATCTTATTAATTATATTCCCTAGCTAAAACTTGTAGGTACTTTGTTGAAACAAGAAGAAAAGTGGTAGTTTAGGTAGTCTTGGAATTTGTACGACCTCTAAAGTAAGGTGGCATGCGTATGAAGATTATATAGTGAATATTAAACTTATATAAACTCATAATAACTTATTAACTACTTTTTAAGTCTTTAAAATAGTCAAAAACCTTTTTGCTCCTTCATCACCCTTTTAGACATGCAAAACTAGCCAACAAGTTTCTTCTTGGTACGGTTAGTAGGAGAGGTTTTAGGTCAAACACCTTTATGGGGGGTTATTAAAATTAGTATAATTAATTTTAATAATAATATTTTAAGGATTTATCACTTGTGATTTATGAACCATTCTTTAGAAGTGGACTGGTCTTTTTTGCATGTTGTTTCCCACACCCTACAAATTTCCTTCTTATATGGGCATGTTCATGTAATCTAGATGATTAAATTGATTATAAAGGACATGTACATATTTTAATTATGGTTTTAAGATTTGGATTCATGTTTGTATTTGATTTTAAAATTCAAACATCCCAAGTTGCAGGTAAAAGCATATTACTATGTTTCAAACAAGTTTTCACTACTTAAAGTGTTTCCATGTCCTTATGGTAGATATAGAGGATGGTGATATGTTTTATATTATGTTTTTGCATGAATTTTTTCACCCCCTTATTAAAAAACTCAGCTCCAAATAGTCTCACATAGAGTAGCAATCAAGGAACATGCCAACACAGTTAAATTTTTTATGATTGTCACATACAATCAAGTGTCTAAATGATTGAAGAATATGAATAAATGTAAAAGAGTTAATCTCAATAGGTTAAAAATATTATTTTATCATGAATAATCAATCCTATATCTCCAAATGTCACAAGACTAGACTGTGATAACCAATTCTCTAACATAATCACGTAGTTTTACTTTACTCAAACTAATGTGCATCTACAAGAGATAACCACATGAAATGAAGATATTTGATCTTGTTTGAAGGTTTTAAAAGGTTAAAAGAACCCATTTGAGACCTTTAAAATTTCTAAGACTATTTTTAGACCTAGATAACATGTAATTGTTCCTATCTTACTTTCACTACCTTGTTTGCAATGTTAATGTATGTCTATAGGTGTCTTAAAAGAGTCTAATCACATGGGTTGAATACATGAAGACTTAATTTGAATATTTTAAAGTAGGGAAGAATAAATTGGAAGAAATTTTAATTTTTTTAAAACTTTTCCAATGCTCATACACCATTCACATTGACTATCACCTTCACTACCCTATTTGTAATTGTATGCACACCTATAAGTGGCCCTCCCACACATATCTAGAAGTGTTTTATGGTGGACATTCAAAAATGTTTTGATGACTCCATCATGTTTAAAGAAGATGGATATGATGTCATATATATGCAAAATCCACATCCTAACTTCATTATCTTACGTAATATTATGCGTCCATCTACAAGCTACCATAGAGATCTGAGAATGTCTCATAGAGGAGATATGACATGATTTGAAATCTTCTTGAGGTCCTAAAGAGTGGGAGATACCATGATAATCATGATTGGAGAATTGGAATATCAATAATATTTTGAGAATTGTATCCATATATTGTGAATGAAATTTAGGGATAAGTTCCCTAAAAAACTCCAAAATAAAGCCCTCAACACTTTGGATGATGCTATAGGATGAACAAACATGGAGCCTAGACATGTTTTGATGCATCTATAGTATAGCCCTATCTTAGGGTAGCATATTGTAAAATAAATTGAGAGATTTTGACAATAGGCTTCCATGAATTTTTTTTTCAAATTCATGTTTTTGTTCACTACATTCCTTCAATATTGTCTATAGGATTTGATCTTCCAAATGACCTTCACACCCTAAGGTTGTAGTATAGAGCATATCAAAATGACTAGTGTTTATGTTGAAGTGAGGATCACATTAAGGATTAAAATAAAATAAAAGAGGTTTGAGGTAAAAATTTTTGGTCCATATACACACCTAGAGGTGTACCTTTTATTAGAAGGGTCACCTATAACCTACCTACAAGTGCCTACAACTCATAAGGAAAACATTAGCAGTCAAACATAAAAACATGAACATTTTTATATTTAAAAAATTCCTTTAAGACCTGATGAAGATACTAGGATGAGAAACAAAAGTTCCTAGAATCTGAAACATAACCTATAGGTGCCCTTAACCTTTAAAATGAGCACCTAGAGTCAATTGTAAGTTGATAGAACATTAAAGTCTAGCAGTCCAAACACTAGTTTGACATATGCATGCTTGGAGTAAGTCTTGGGAAATTTAAAATGACATTTAAAAATATAAATAATCATGTAAATGTGTCAATAGGTATAATTTTATATTATACACCTCCAGGCATGGTGAAACTCAAAACACAATCACAGTGGCCTGCTAACTAAACTTGTTAAGTAAGAACCATATCTTGAAGAACTAGAAAATAAGTTGGATGTGGACATGTTTGAAAGGATTTTAAAAGTATAATTACCATTCCATGGCATTATTATATCATGTAAATAGGGCATAATATCCATTTTTATGAGTACCTTATAGTCACATTATAAAATCATGCACAATCAACCAGTTAAGAGCCTATTTGGAAGATTTTGAAGGTTTAGAGGATCTATGAGCATATTAAAACTATGAAAAGTGGTAAAAAATATCCTCATGACATGATTGATCCACCCATACATTCATCTATCCTAAAAACATATGGGATATACCCTCTATTTTATCTTAGATAGAGGGTACTCTAAGAAACATGAAGTCTATAGGCTTGAGAAGTGAATGTTGAAAGGAAGGTGTAAAAGTTGTTGAAACCTTTCATGGGTGTGTAAAAGGTTGATACAAGCATGGAAAAATATGTACAATGCCTTGGAAACATAATAATATTCACAAGTCAATTCTAGGTATAAAATACATAGTTAGGCCTTTAGACCTTGATTAGGCCTATGACCCTAAAGAGGTGTAGTCAAAATTTATAGCCCTAAGTGAACACTCCAAGGCAT
This sequence comes from Torreya grandis, assembly GCA_037957365.1. Lineage (NCBI taxonomy): Eukaryota > Viridiplantae > Streptophyta > Pinopsida > Cupressales > Taxaceae > Torreya > Torreya grandis. The sequence goes on from JARHVA010004060.1 coordinate 910,610, forward strand.
TAAAGCATATTCAAAGGGAGATATGAAGTGGGAAACAAGTTTTGGTTTATAGAGAAACCTTATATGATGGTCAAATTTAGCCCAAACCAATTTAGACCTACATAGAATGGAGAAGAGAGCTTGAGAGGGCAACTTTGAGAGCTCATATGTATTACGAACACATAACTTGGGATTATAAGGTGTTGGGGAATGTTAGATAGGGTCATTAATAAAGATTTAGTAATATTTGTTAAAGGATTTAATGTCACATCTTCATGAACAAACCTTAAGGGTCAAAAGTGCTTAAAACCATCTCAAACCCTTTATAAAGACCCAATTGGGAAATGGATGAAGAAGAGTCATATAACGACCTATAATTACCTAAGAAGTGATTGGAGATTGTAGAGGACTCACTAGGACTACTTCCCATCCAATCGAATTGTACCTTACCTATATGGAAAAGGCAAAACTAGTTACTTTGATATTTTTTGGTGTTTATTAGGTTAAAAGGAGATTAAAGAGATGTAAGTCACTTTTGGAGATAGGTTGGGACTTAAGATAACCCCTCATGTCAATTTCATGCACCAATAAATCTCATAAGTGGTTTCATCTTATACAATCTAAACTGACATAGTGAACAAGCTAGTGAGAGAGTGAAAAATTCAAGTGCGAGTCCTTTTAAGGCCTACTTAAGGGATATAATGCCATGAAGGGTATTTACAAGTGTCATTCACTCCTATGTATGTAATGGTTTAGAAAACTAAATATAAATTTGGTACCAAGTGTGAGGGGTGAGTGAAAGAGGAGTTATTTGGATTATAGGAAGTTATAACTCATGTTCAAAAGAATATAAATGATTAGGGATGCAATTAATGCATGTTAGGGATTTTTTATAACCCATATCTCGTATTTAAATCATTTCACCTATCCCTAGTCTACTTTATAATGTTCCAAGGAGGATAAATGATGAAGGCAATTTTTATGCATGAAAATGAAGAGTCCTACACCACATTTCAAGAGTTTCATGCCTTTGAAGGACATTTATCCTATGATATCTTGCATGGTCTATCTCACACTTCATAATATAGTAAGTTTAACTCCTTTTATCATCATGACATATGTCATAGTGGCTCTTAGACTTTTTTCTCTTCTCCTCTTTCTCAAATTCTATGAGTAGTAGCCATTTTAGCTCATGTAGAATAATACCACAACATGTATAGTAAAGCCCTACTAGTTTTGACATTGTAATTTACCTTATAATAATAAATATAATTTGGTTTGAGTTCATGTATCATCTTTTTGAGGTATGTGAAGAGATGTATAGTGAATAGTTAAGAGATATTCATATATCCTTGTTTACCCTCAATCCTTCCATGTTTGATGTAAGTGACTCCACTCTAGTAGATCATATGAAGTGTTGTTAAGTGTATGGATATATTATCAAGTGTACAATGAGACTTAGTATCTAAAACCAATATATGGTTTCACTTACCTTAGATAGTCTTCATGCAGTTCACCTTCATATTGAAATACTAATGCTAGTGCATTCTAAGACTTTTAGACCAGTGTTGTAAGCCTTTGTTCTTAACGAATTAAGTATGATGGTATAATGTAAATAATTTTGGTATATCACTCCCTTCGATTAGTTTATTTTCATGAAAACATATATCAATTTTAACATAATCAAATAATTAGTTAGGTGATAAGCACTTCAAGGCATATTCAAGGAGCTAGCCCTTAAACCTAGAGGTCTACTTCTACTATAGGTACACCCACGTAACTATAAGTATTCCCATGTTGCCGAAATATTGAGGAGGATTGAATATCCTCCTCTATGGTTCAATATTTGGTGATAATAGTTATGGAATTCCTAGTTGGATAAGGTCCAATAGAGTGGAAATATTATTGGTGTGTCTTTCCTCTAATCAACTTTTGGAAGCAAACAAGATAACACCAATGTCGACTCTAATTGAAAACTTCTAGTTTTAAGAATCCCAAGTATATTTTATTGAATATTTTGATTATTTATTGTATCCTATTTGATCTATGAGGTTGATATGAATAACTATGATGAATATACCTATTATGAGCCTCCCTATCAGCCTTGTTATGAACTATGTTATACCCCTAAATAGTCTTATCACAATGGATATCAAACCTATGAGCCATGACAGCCCCATGGTCACCCATTTATTTATCCATATAGACATCATGTTGTTAGATATCCCTTTAAGGAAGGATATCAAGAAACCTATCAAAATATACCTCCCTATCAGTCCCAATATGATCCCTACCAATCATACCATGATGCCTATCAACCTCAAGAAGATTCCTATGAGTCTTGTCATGAGGGATTAGATGATTCCAAGTATTGTGCAAAAATATATTACAAGCCAAGATATGAATTTTTATAGGCTATATTATAACAATTTAAATCTAACCTCAATCCCCATCATTACCCTCCCCCTCCTCCATTAACCCCTTCTTACATCAAATCTTTGTTGGCGCTCATACCATAATTGATAGATAATGAAGATAATATGGGAACATGGGATGATGAGTATGTTGTGATCCATATTATTATCATGTAACGGTTAAGAGGTCTTACCTAAAGTTGTATTTAGGTGTTGGATATGTTTGAAGAGATAGAAGGAACTCAATAAGAGATCAAAGAGCAGATGCACTTGGCAAAAAAGTGTGACCAATGCTCAATAAGTAGGCTAAGGATGTGGGAGAACAAAGAGATTGAGAATGAACATGTTTTTATTGAAGATCCTCAAGGAGACTATTGGAAAGGTGTAACTTCTATTTATTTAGGTGTTTTTCCTTATAACTAACCCAAACTATCACTTCCCCATGAGTTTACTAATAAAGTCCTCTTTCCTAAATCCATTCAGAACCCTTCCACCACATCTGACACTCCATATCTAATGCATAATCCCTTCACCATAACTAATTCCTCACCTCTAACTCATGATCCTATCCATAAACCTTCCACCCCACAATTAATAAAAATGAGCCTATTTTGAGGGAACCAAATGAAGAGGAAAGAGATCAAGTCATAGCTGATCAAGAAGATGTCATGAGTAACTATGAAGTGGAAATCACCATAGGGTCTCCCCTTGGTGAACATAAGTTCAACTCTACCTTCTTCAATGAATATAAACATATTGAATATTATTTTTTAGATGTCCATGAGGAATGTGGTCAAGGCATAAAGAAATAAATGATTGATAAGGATATTATACTTGTTCATGATAAAGGATCTCTTGAACATGATGGTCATTAGATGGATGAACTATGGTAGAAATTCCATGTCATAAATCAAGAGTTTGAAAAAATTTATGATTTAAATTCTTTCTTAATTATTATTCATCTAATCATGAGGTTGTTGATAATTCTAACAAACCTAAGGTTGAGTGTGCTATCAAGAATGAAATTGAATTTCAAGTCATTCCTCAAGAGGTTGCAGTCTTAGAAGAGTCTCATGAGACCAAGGTAGAATATGTAGTACTTAAGGAACACTCAATACCTCAGCCTAATTTTGAATCACTCTCAAATTATTTGGAACATAAATAAGATAAAATTGATGACCTTAAACATCAAAATGAAAATATTGAAGAGGTGATGATTCTAGATGACAAAGAGAGTAAAAATGATTGGCAGTTAGAAATGAAGCTTTTACAAGAGCTTGAAGATCTTTGCCAAGTTGAGTGTCAAGTACTTGAGAATGTGGATAAATATTTTTCCATGAAGGAAAATTATCAATATTGGGTGGATTATGCAAAAATTATTGATGAGCTTGAAGAACTTGCAACTGAAAAGAAACCTAATCTTATTAAGAGCACCATGGACACTAAGAAAGTACATCTTATTGAACCACCATTACAAGTTATAGTTTATGAGTATTATGATAAATTTTAGGATATTTAGACATAAAGAGAGTTCACTTCCATATCTAACCTAGGTGTAGCTTCTTTATTTTCATTGGGCATAATGCCAATGAAGTTGGCAAACACCATGAAGAAGATGGAGGCATCAATGCCAAGGATTAAAAGGAAACATATCTCATTAATTCCTTAATTTAATAGAGAAAGTGAGGTTTAAAACTTCCCATTTAATCATATAGGAAGTTTTTATTTCACATTTTTTTGTGTTTGAGTTAGTTAGTTTGGTTTTTCTATGTGTGTTCCATAAGTGCTCACGAAGCACAAGTGTGTGTTTACTTAGCTTATTATCTTATGTCTTATATATTATTGGTTTTATTGTGTTTTTATTTATTTTAAAGGTAGGTTTTGTGTCATATATATGTTCAGGTGACTCCATATCCCAATGGATATGAAATGTCTACTAGTCTTCAGCATAGCAAGTATACCACCCCTAGAAATTGCCAAGAATGTTGACTATTTTAACCAAGAGTTAAAATAGGTCAACCCCTATAGTAAAAAAAGTTAAAATAGGTCAACCCCTATAGTAAAAAAATTGTATATAGGTCTATTATAATGTATTAAGGTGTTTAATTGTCCTTTTTATGTGATTTAATGTGGTATTATCCATGGTCATGGTCACATTTAGTGTTTATGTCATTCTATGTCATTTAGGGGTCATATTAGGGTCATTTATGAAGGTGGTGTGGTTTTATAAGTAAGAAAAGTGTTAAAAAAGTATTTATAAACATGTATTATATATATATATATATATATAATACATGTTTATATATATAAGTTTAGTCCATAATTTAAAATTTTAGGTACTCTATTGAAATAAGAAGAAAAATGGTAGTTTGGGCAATTTTTGAAGTTGTACGGCCTCTAAAAGAAGATGGCACATTTATGAAGATTATTAAATGGATATTAAAATTATATAAATTCATCTTGACATTTTAAATGATTTAATTTTAAAAAAAATAGTCAAAAACCATTCTACTCCTTCATCTCCCTTCTAGACATGCAAAACTAGCCAATAGGTTTCTTCTTGGTACGGCCAGTAGGAGATGTTTCAAGTAAAAATCCTATAATAAGAGTTATTAAACTTAGTATAATTAATTTTAATAATATTATTTAAAGTATTTATCACTTGTGTTTTATGAACCATCTTTTTGAAATGGATTGGTCTTTTCCGCATGTTATTTCCCACACCATATATGTTTCCTTCTTATATGGGTAGGTCCATAAAATACAGATGATGAAAATGATTCTATAGGAAATAGACATATTTTCATTATGGTTTCCAACTTTTGATTCATGTTTAGAGTTGATTTTATATGTCAAACATCCCAAGTTGGAGGTAAAAACATATTTTTGTGTTGTAGACAAGTTTTCACTATGTAGAGTTTTCATGTCCTTGTGGTAGCTCCATAGGATGGTGATATGTTGTATCTTATGTTTTACATAACTTTATTAACCACCTTATTTCAAACCTTATCTCTAAAGAGTCTCACATGGATTAGTAATCAAGGAACATGCCAACACAATCAGTTTTTTCATGACTGTCACATATAGTCAAGTGTCTGAATGCTTCAAGAATATGCATAAATATAAAATAAATAATATCAAAAGGTTAAACATATTATTTTATCATGAACAATCAAGCCTATCTCTTCAAATGGAACAAGACTAGACTATGATAACCAATTCTCTAACATAGTCACATAGTTCTACTTTGCTTAATACTGATGTGCATCTAAAAGAGATAACCATGTGAAATTAAGATATTTTATCTTGTTTGAAGGTTTTACAAGGTTGGAATAATCCATTTGAGACTTTTAAAATGTCTAAGACTAGTTTTTGACCTTGACAACATGAAATTTTTCATATCTTACTTTCACTACCTTATCTACAATATTAATATATGTTTTTAGGAGTCTTAGAAGAGGCTAAACACATGGGTTGAATACATGAGGACTTGGTTTAAATATTTTCAATGAGGGGAGAATAAATTTTAATACATTTGAAAAGTTTTAGAAATTTTCTAGTGCTCATACACCATTCACATTGACTATCACCTTCATTGCCCTATCTATAATTGTATGAACACCTATAGGTGGCCCTCCCACATATATCTAGAAGCATTGTATGGTGAATGTTTAAACATGTTTTTATGATTCCATTATGTTTTAATAAGATGGATATGCCTTGAATTTCTAGTATAAGGCTATATGTACTATTATATATGCATATACAGGCTACCACAGAGATATAAGAATGTCTCATAGAGGAGATATGCCATGATTTGTAACCTTATTGAGGTCATAGAGAGTGGGAGATACCATGAAATTTATGATTGGAGCATTTCAATAGAAATCATATTTGGAGAATTGTATCTATATATGGTGAATGAACTTTAGGGATAAGTTCATTAAAAAGCTCCAAAAAAGATCCCTCAACACTTTGGATGATGCTATAAGAGGAAAAAGCATGGATCCTAGACATGTTTTGATGCATCTATCTTGTATCCCTATCCTGGGGTAAAAAATTTCAAAATAAAGTGAGAAACTTGACCAATAGGTTTCCATGAAAAAAGGTTTCAAAGTCAAGCTTTTGTCCACTGCATTCCTTTAGTGTTGTCTATAGGATTTGATCTTCCAAATGACCTTCACACCCTAAGGTTGTAGTATAGATCATATTGCTATGTATCTAGGGACATGATATATTAGTGTATATGGTTTGATAGAGATGCTGACATGTGGCACACACCCCCCTTAGTTAGTTATATGGGTTCAATATATTAGGATAATGGAGTAACTTGTGGAATTAGTGTATTAGGTAATGGTCGACCTACATTGGGAGTAATGGGTTACCCATCCATTGTTAGTTAGATAGAGGTATATATAAAGGAGATAATTATAATTTTAAGGAATCAATTAAGTATTGAGTCTTCTATTGTAGGAGGATATTGGAGGTTGTCCCCTCAAAGAGACATTGTGGAGTTATTCCTTCTTAAAGGAGTATCGTATGGTGTTGCCCTACCTTAAGGGTATTCTATTTTTGTATACATTGAATATTTGGACATATTGGTCCACCAATATCTATTGTTTTGTGTTGATCTAAATTATATTATACATTATTCCAATTATTATTAGAGTGGAACATACCAAGTGGTATCAGAGCTTTGATTTGTGCAATTTTGTGGAGCGAAACCCTAATTTTTTGGAATCATCAATATATTTCAATCTGTTTTGAATTTTTTAACAATTTTTTTATTGGATATTAGTAATATGTTAAGGAAGTCTTAGTAAAAAAATACATCCTTTTTGATTAGTTTTGAGGGAGTTATTCATATTTTAGGGTTTGTACTCATTTCATAATATCTTCTAAAATATAATTAATTGTTCTGTAAAACAATTACTTATGCTATATCATAATATAGGAAGGCTAAATAAAAATTTTTATATTTTTTTGATATGTTTGGAGTGAGTTATTATAATTTTAGGTTTTTTTAATATATTCACTCTATACACCAAAATTTGTGAATTTTTTTCACAAATGTTTTACTAGAGTTCCACTATCATAAGATGAAGCTAAAATAAAAGTGTGGGACTATTTTGATGAATTTTGAATGAGTTATTGACATTTTAGGGTTTCATGAAGCCTAGTTTTTTTTGTGGATCATGAAGTTGCAAGTATTTTTAGGGGAGGATGATATTGATGCTAGAGAATGGTAGATCCATTTTGAGGAGAATAATACTCAAATAGTTTTATGGAAAACACAATTGTTTCTTACTTTATTTGGGTTTGTAAAACATTGGTGGAATAAGTTGAGCTTTGCACAAAAGTATTCTTCATGGGATAAAATGGAACAAGTCTTCCTAGATCAATGGGATATAAAAGAAAAAAAATGATGAAGAAATCGAGCATAATGATAATTAAGAGAGTAAAGATGGTGCAGAAGGAGAGGTAGAGGATCTCAAAGAATAAAAAGAAGAATTAGATGATAAGGGTCCAAATAATTTGGCTCTAAAAAAATATGAGTCAATTTTTCAATTTCATGGATGCATTCAAAAGAAGAAGATTATTGTGTCCATAAACCATACCGAAAAGTATAACTTCATCAACATGAATGTGTCCAAGCATCTACATATTCAAGAAAAAAATATCAAGGAGGTTCGAGTAGATGGTAAGAATATTCCAATGTTTGAATATTTGAAGCTCATTATGGAAAAATATAATTTGCATTCAGATTTTTATGCTTTGGATATAGATCATGTGGATATGGTTCTTGGATATCCATGGTTAGAGAATTTTGGAACAATAAATATTAATGTTTAGAATAAGTTCATGTAGTTTTGGTATAGGAAAAAGAAGGTCACTTTATAGCATGTCATAGTGGGAAAGGCACCAATAACAGTCAAGCTAGATCATGAGGATGAGATTGAAATAGGTGATGAAGAGCATGAAAAATATTTATATGAAGACATAGATGAAGAGATAATACAATCAAAGCAAAATAATTCATATATTCAAGAGACAAAGGAACCACCAAATTAAAATGTGGAAGAGGTATAATAAAATGTTGATAAGGTCAAAGTATAAAAAAAAATTGAGGTATATAGACACCCCATCATCATGAGAGGATACAATCATGAATCCATATGAGGGAGTGTCATAATAATAATCACTTTGGATATATAATAAGTCATATTTATAATAACTATGGCTATGCATGGAAGTCAATGAATATCTACTATGGTCATGTATAGAATTATAATAGTGTATTGTAATATGGTACATGGAATCACAAGAGGAATAATTATGCATGGACACTAAAGATGTATAATTATGATCATGAATGGAATAAAAGGAGCATAATGGAATTTGGAAATAATCTTGGAGAGATATCACCTGCTAGGATCACATATGGATGGATAGATGATCAATATTGGAGACAAGTGTGCAATGATTTGAAGCACACTCATTATTTGGTTTCTTCCTATGTTTCGGGGACAAAACATGTCAAGGAGGGAAGTAAAGATATATATCTAGAGACATGATATATTAATGTATATGGGTTGATGGATATTTTGACATGTGGCACACATACCCCTTAGTTAGTTATATGGGTCCAATATAATAGGATAATGGAGTAACTTATAGAATTAGTGTATCAGGTAATGGTCAGACTATATTGGGATTAATAGGTTACACATAAATTTTTAGTTAGATATAGGTCTATATAAAGGATATGATTATCATTTTAAGGAGTCAAGTAAGAATTGAGTCTTCTATTATAAGAGGATATTGGAGGTTGTCCCCTTGAAGAGACATTGTGGAGTTATTCCTTCTTAAAGGAGTATTGTATGGTGTTGCCCTACCTTAAGGTATTTTATTCCTATATATATTGAATATTTGGACATCTTGGTCCACCAATATATATTGTGTTGTGTTGATCTACATTATATTCTTGATTATTTCCAATTATTATAAGTGTGGATCATAGCACATATCACCATGACTAGTGTTTCCATTAAAGTGAGGAAAAAAATTAAGGATTTAAATAACATAAAGATGGTTGAGGTATAAATTTTTGGTCCATAAACAAAACTACATGTGTACCCCTACTTAGAAGGGTCACCTACAGACTACATACAGGTGATTATAACTCATAAGGTGAACATTGGTAGTCAAACCTATAAGCATGAACATTTATAGAGTTAAAAAATGCCTCTAAAACCTCAAGAGGATCCTAGGATTAGAAACATTATAAGCTAAAACATAACCTATAGGTGTCTTCACCCTTAAAATGAGCACCTACAGTCAACTATAATTGATAGAACATTAAAATCTAGTAGTCCAAAGATTAGTTTGACATATTGATGATTGGACTAAGTCTTGAGAATTGTGAAATTATCTTGAATACTCTAAATAAGCATGTAAATGTGTCAAGAGGTATAATTTTGTAGTATACACCTCTTGGCATGGTGAAACTTAAAATACAATTGCAATGACTTGCTAACTAAACTTATCAAGTAAGAATCATATCTTGAGGAAATAACAAAAAGGTTGGATGTGGAAATGTTTGAAAGGTGTTCCAAAGTATAATGAACATTACAGCTTTATTTTATCATGTAAATAGGGTATAAGATCCATTTTTAGGGGCACCTTATGGTCATATTAGAAAATCCTATAGTTAGCTAATTTTCAAGGTTTAGATGATCTATGAACATAATCTAACTATGAAAAGTGGTAAAAAACATAATAATGACTTGATATATCCACCCATACAATAATATATTATGAAAAAAAGGGAGATGCCCTTTGTTCTACCTCTAAGAAACATGAAGTATACAGGCTTGAGAAGTGAATGTTGAAAGGAAGGTGTAGAAGTTAAGTGGAGGTCACCTACAGGTTGCTGAGTTACATACATCGGTGATTATAACTGATGTCAGTCATATCTATAAGATGTCGGTCATCTCTAGCCAAACAGGGACCAAACATTGGCAATTTTAGTCAACTGTCACCAGTTAGTTAATATAAGTCTTGAGCTAACTAATTATTGTAATAGAGTCTAATTATTTGAGATCTAAAATAGACTCTGTAAGTTTGTGCTAGTTGAGTGAAGCAAGGTTAGCTCCTTCAGAGTGAAGAGGATCCTAGGATTAGAAACATAGGTTCCTATAACTAATTTGTAACATAACCTATAGGTGTACTTGATACACCCTTAAATGAGCACTGTACAAGTGAGCTCTTGAAGAGATTTACTATTTATTCCCTAGAGGTGTAGCCCTAGAGGTGTGTAAGGAAGAAGACTGTGGCATCTTCTTTGTTGTATTTCTTTCTGTATTAATACAATTGGGTATTGTCTCTCATATTCTATGTTAAATTCTAGTTACTTATTACTTCTAGTCTACAAAGATTAGTTTGACATATTGATGATTGGAGTAAGTCTTGAGAAGTTTTGAAATTAACTTGAATACTCTAATATAAGCATGAAGGAACTGTAAAGGTGTTGTGCACAAGATGCTCTGGGATGTTCCATAAAGTAGAACCTTGGTTTATAGTAGCCTCTTTATAGCCCCAATTAGAGGGGTTGGTGAGCCTTGTCAAAGTATTGGCAAAGGGGAAGTGTAGCTGAAATTGCAGGCAGCCAACACATGGGGTGAAGAAGGTCACTTAAAGATGACAACTGCAATGCACTTAGGCTAACTAAACTTATCAAGTAAGAATCATATCTTAGAGGAAACTTAACAAAAAGGTTAGGATGTGGAAATGTTTGAAAGGTGTGATCCAAAGTAAATGAACATTACATGGAAAATTATGCATATCATGTAAATATGGCATAAGATCCATTGAGGTTTATGGGTAACCTTATGGTCATATTAGAAAATCCTAAATAAGATGCAAAAGTTAGAGAGTTCGTACCCTGTTTGGAAGATTTTCAAGAATAGTTTAGATGATCTACATGAGATGAACATATAGGACATCTAGGTTTGACACTATGAAAAGTGGTAAAAAATATGGTCATGACATTATCTTGTTACTAATGACTTGATATATCCACCCATACCTTAATATATCATGAGTAAAAATATGGAGGGAGAATAGGGTCCCCAATCACATGATGTTCTATCTCAGATAGAGGCCAGAAACTCTAGGAAGGAAACACTGAGCAGTTCAGTGGGTTCTCAATCTGAGAGGGCTTAGTAGGGATTCATGCTATACAGGGTCAATTAATTTGGAGTAAGTGAATGTTGGTCTTCAAGAAGGAAGGTGTACAAGTTATTAGGAAACCTTTAATTGGGGTAGCTAAAATTTTGATAAAATTATGGATAAATAGTATACAAGTCCTTATAATCATAATTAAATACATGAACAAGTCAAATCTAGAAGATATCCTGTGGATCATTATTGTAATTAGACACATGTCAAGCCTTTAGGACCTTAACTAAGCCTAGGACCCTAAAGATATGTACTTGGTCAACATTTATAACCACATTGAAGTGTCAAAACACTCCATAGGGAGATTAAATCTTGGACCTTTGGATAGGGATATATGAAGTGGGTACTAAAAATAGATGGTTGGAGGTGAACATCAACTCTGTGCTTGAGTTTTTGTTGGGACTTATAGGGGAATGCCCTTAAATAGAATGATTTCAAATTTGGCCCAAATTAACTTAGGCCTAAAAAAAATGGAGACAGAGGAGTATTGAGAGGGCTTTAATTGGGGTATAAAATTTTGATGGATAAATATATACAAGTCCTTATAATCATAATTAAATACACAAGTCAAATCTAGTATGAACAGCCTTTAGACCTTAACTAAGCCTAGGACCCTAAAGAGTTATTCAACATTTATAACCCCAAGTGAACACTCCATGGAATTAAATCACCTTTATAGGGATTATGAAGTGGGAAAAAAGTATTGGTTTATAGGGAAACCTTATAGAAGTCAAATTTGGCCCAATTAACTTAGGCCAAAATGGAGAAGGGAGATTGAGAGGGCAACTTTGAGAGAGGAGTTGGGGAATGTTAGAGAGGGCCCCTAAGTATTTAGTGAAATTTATTGAAATATTAAATGTCACATTCTCGTGAACAAACCTTAAGGTTTAGAAGTGCTTAAACCCCTTTCAAACCCTTATTAAAGACATAATTGGGAAAAAGATGAATAAAAGGAATCTAAATGACCTATAATGACCTAAGAAGTGATTCTATATTGTAGAGAACCCACCAAGCCTACTTACCATATGTTTGAGTTGTACCCTACCTATAGGATAGGGCATAAAACTATTTTTTTATAACTTTTAGTGTTTTACATGTTCAAGGGAGAGTAAATGGATGTAAGTAATTTTGGGATATAATTTGGGACCTTAAATAACCCATAATTTCCATTTAATGCCCAAATAAATCTCAAAAGTGCCTCTATAAGTGCCTTCATCTCAGCCAATCCAAACTGGCATAGTGAAAAGTTAGTAAGAGAGTGAAAACTTCAAGTTGGAGTCATTTTAAGGTATACCTAAATAATATAATTCCATGAAAGGTCTTAAAAGGTGTCATTCACTCCTCGGTATGGAATAGTTTATAAAAATAAAGACAAATTTTGTTCCAAGTGTAAGAGGTGAGTGAAAGAGAAGTTATTTGGATTACAGGTAGTGATAACTCATGTGAAATAGAATATCAATTTTTGGGGATTGTTTATAACCCATATCTATTATTTCAATCCTTTCACCTATCCCTAGTCTATTGTGGAATATTCCAAGGAGTCCAAATGATGAAGGCAATTTTTATGCATGCAAATGAAGAGTCCTACTCCACATTTTAGGAGTTTCATACCTTTGAAGGACATTTGTCCTATGAGAACTTGAATGGTATATCTCAAACTTCATCTTATAGTAGATGTAACTCCTTTTCTCAGCATGAAACATGACATAGTGGCTCTTGGACTAATTTCTCTTCTCCTCTTTCTCTAAATCTATAAGTAGTATCCATTTTGGCTCATGTAGACTAATACCACACCATGTATGGTGAACCCCTATTAGTTTTGGAATTTTAATTTAAATTAGAATAATAAATATGATCTTTTTTTAGTTCATGTATCATCTTATTGAAGTGTGTGAAGATATTTATAGTGAATAGTTAAGAGATATTCATTTATCCTTGCTTACCCTCAATCCTTCCATGTTTGATGCAAGTGATTCCACTCTAGTAGGTCATATGAAGTGTTTTTAAGTGTATGGATATGTTCTCAAGTGTAAAATGAGCCTTAGTATCTACAATTGATATATGGTTTCACTTACCTTGGATAGTCTTAATACATGTCACCTTCATATTGAAATACTAATAGTAGTGCATTCTAGGAATTTTAAACGAGTATTGTAAGCCTTGTTTCTAAGTGAAATAAGTATGAAATCCTTTTGATGTATCACCCTCTTAGATTATTTTATTTTCATGAAAAATTATATCCCTTTTTCCATACTCAAATAGTTAGTTATGTGATAAGCACTTCAAGGCATATTTAGGGAGCTAGCCCTTAAACCTAAAGGTTTACTTCTACTATAGGTACACCCACATACCTATAATTTCCTCATGTTGCCAAAATTTGGAGGAGGATTCAACAACCTCTTCTAAGGTTCAATATTTGGTGATAATAGTGTTGACACACCCAATGTGACAAGGTACAAGAGAGTGGAAAGATTATTAATGTGTCTTTCCTCTAATTAAATTTTAGAAGCAAGCAAGATAACACCAATAGAGATTCTAAATGAAAACTTCAAGTTGTAATAAAACCAAGTATATTTAATTGAATATTTATATTATTTCTTGTATCCCATTTGACCTATGAGTTTGATATTACCAACTATGGTGAATATCCCTATTATGAACCTCCCTATTAGCCTTGTTATGAACCATGTTATACCCCTCAATAGTCCTATCATAATGGATATCAATCCTATGAGCCATGGCAGCCCCATGGTCACCCATTTAATTCTCTATATAGACATAAAATGATTGGACATACCTTTGAGGAAGGATATCAAGAAACCTATCCAAAAATGCCTCCCTATCAGTCCCAATATGATCCCTACCAATCATACCATGATGCCTATCAACCTCAATAATATTCATATGAGTCTTGTCATGACTGATCAGATGATTCAAAAGATTGTGAACAAATATATTACAAGGCAAGATATGAATTCCTATAGGCTAGACTAAAACAAGTTAAATCTGACCTCAATCCCCATCATTACCCTCCCCCTCCTCCATCAACCTCATATTACATCAAATCATTATTGGAACTCATACCATAGTTAATATATAATGAATATAATAAGGGAACATGGGATAATGAGTATGATGTGCTACCAAGTCATCTCATGGAATGGTTAAGAGGTATTGCCCAAAGTTATATGTAGTTATTGGAGATGTTTAAAGACTATAAGGAAATCAATCGGAGATCAAAGAGAAGATGCACTTGGAAAATAAGTATGCCCAATGATTAATAATTAGGTTAAGGATGTGGGAGGATAAAGAGATTGAGAATGAACATGATACTATTGAAGAGCCTCAAGGAGGCTATTGGTAATGTGTAACTTCTACTAATATTAGTGTTTTTCCTTATAACTAACCCAAACTATCACTTCCCCATGAGCTTACTAGTGAAGTCCTCTATCCTAAATCCATTCAGAGGCCTTCCACATATCACACTCCATCTCCAATGTATAATCCCTTCACCATACCTCATTCCTCACCTCTAACTCATGAGCCTATCCATCAACCTTCCACCCCAATCTTTCATGAAAAGGATCCTATGCCATGAGAGAATCAAATGAAGAGGAAAGAGCTCAAGTCATAACTCATCAAGAATATGTCATGAGTAACTATGAAGAGGAAATCACCATAGAGTCCCCCCTTGGTGAACATATGTGCAACTCTACCTTTTTGAGTGAAAAAAAACATATTGTATATTCTTTTAAAAATTTCCATGAGGAATGTAGCTAAGACTTAAATAAGTAAATGATTGATAAGGACCCTATACCTTTTATTCATGATGAATAATCTCTTGAACATGATGTTCATGAGAAGGATGAACTATGGTAGAAATTTCATGTCATAAATCAAGAGTTTGAACAAATTAATGATTCAACTTCTTATCTTAAAGATTATACACTTGATCATGAGGTTTTTGATGATTCTAAAAAACCTAAGGTTGAGTGTGCTATCAAGAATGAAGTTGAATTACAAGTTATTCCTCAAGATGTTGTAGTCTTAGAATAATCTCATGAGACTAACATAGAATATGTAGTCCTTGAGTAAAACTCAATACCTCAACCTAATTTTGAATCACTCTTAGATAATTTGGAAAATAAATAAGATCAACTTGATGACCTTATACATCAAGAATATATGGTTGAAGATGTGATGGTTCTAGATGACAAAGAGAGTAAAAATGATTGGCTATAAATGAAGCTTTTCCAAGATCTTGAAGATATTTGCCAAGTTGAGGTTCAATTAATTGAGAAGGTAGAGAAAGATTTTTCCATGGAAGATAATGATCAAGATTGGGTGGATTGTGTAGATCTCCTTAATGATCTTGAAGAACTTGCAGCTAAAAGGAAACCCAATATTATTGAGAGCACCATGGAAATTAAGAAAGTACATCTTATTGAACCACCATTAGAGGCTATAGTTAATAAGTCTTATGAGAAAGATGAGGATTTTTGGAAATAAGGAGAGTTCATTTCCATAGTTTACCTAGTTTTATCTACTTTGTTTTCATTGAACATCATGCCAATGAAGTTGGCAAACACCATGAAGAAGATGGAAGCATCAATACCAAGGATCAAAAGGCAACATGTCTCATTCATTCCTTAATTTCATAGAGAAAGAGAGGTTTCAAAATTCCCATTTGATCTTGGAGGAATTTTTTATTTTATATTGGTTTATGTTTATGTTAGTTTGGTTTTTTTGTGTGTGTTCCATAAGTGCTCATAAAACACAAGTGTGTGTTTGCTTAGTTTATTGTTTTGTGTGTTATCTCTTGCTAGTTTCTTGTGTTTTGGGTTTTTTAAAAGATATTTTTGGTGCATATCTATGAATAGGTTAATATATATCCCAATGGATATGAAAAGGCTATTGTCTTAGGCATAACAATCATACCACCCTTGGGACTTGCCAAGAATGTTGACTATTTTGACCATAAGTCATAATAGGTCAACCCCCTATAGTAAAAAACTTATATATAGGTATATTATAATGTCATAAGATGTGTCATAGTAATTTTGATGTGATTTAATGTGGTATTAGCCTTGGTCATGGTCACATTTAGTGTTTATGTCATTATATGTCATTTAGGGGTCATATTAGGGTCATTTATGAAGGTGTTACAGTTTTATAAGCAATACAAGTGTTCCAAAGTATTTCTCAACATGTATGTGTCAGATATATGTTAGTAATTTTAGTACCTAAATAAAACTTATAGTTACTCTATTGAAATAAGAAGAAAAGTGGTAGTTTAGGTAGTTTTAGAAGTTATACAACCTCTAAAAGAAGGTGGCACAGATGTGAAGATTTTTCAATGGATATTCAACTTATTTAAACTTATATTAATATTTTAAATCATTTTTAAGTCTTGAAAATATTAAAAAACCATTCTTATCCTTCATTTCCCTTTTAAACATACAAAAATAGCCATCAGGTTTCTTCTTGGTACAACCAATAAAAGAGGTTTCAGGTCAAATGCCTCTACTAGGAGTTAGTACAATTAGTATACTTAATTTTCATGAAATGTTCAAGGATTGATCTCTTATGCTTTATGAACCATATTTTAGAAGTGGAATACTTTTTTTTGCATGTTATTTCCCACACCTTATAGGTTTCCTTCTTGTATGTGTAGGTCCCTACAATCTAGATGATGAAATTGATTCTAGAGGACATGAACATATTTCCCTTATGGTTTATAGATTTGGATTTATGTTTGGAGTCAAGTTTACAAGTCAAACATCCAAAGTTGTAGGTAAAGCATCTTGTTGTGTTGTAGACAAGTTTTCACTAGTTTTTGAGTTTGCATGTCCTTGTGGTAGCTCTAGAGGAAGGTGATATGTTGTATCTTATGTTTTACATAACTTTCTTCACCCCCTTATTTAAAACCTCAGCTCCAAAGAGTATCATATGGAGTAGCAATCAAGGAGCATGCCAACATAGTCAGTCTTTTCATGACTATGACATACAATCAAGTGTTTGAATACTTGAAAAATATGCATAAAGAGAAAAGAATTAATCTCAAGAGGTTGAACATATTCTTGTAGAATGAACAATCAAGCCTAGCTCTCCAAATGACACAAGACTAAATTATGATAACCAATTCTCTAACATAGTCATATAGTTCTATTTTTCTCAATACTAATGTGCACCTATAGGAGATAACCATTTGAAATGAAGATATTTGATCTTATTTGAAGGTTTTATAAGGTTAGAAGAACCCATTTGAGACCTTGACAAGGTCTAAGACTGGTTACAAACCTAGACAACATGTAATTGTTCATATCTTACTTTCACTACCTTGTTTGAAATATTAATGTATGTCTATAGGTGTCTTAGAAGAGGCTAATCACATGGGTTAAATACATGAGGACTTGGTTTGAATCTTTTCAAGGAGGGGAGAATGAATTGGAAGACCTTTCAAAAGTTTTGTAACTTTTCTAATGCTCATACACCATTCACATTGACTATCACCTTCACTACCCTATCTATAATTTTATGCACACCTATAAGTGGCCCTCCCATATAGATATATAAGTGTTGTATGGTGGATGTTCAAACATTTTTTTGATTCCTCCATCATGTTTGAAAAAGATGGAGATGACTTAAAGGTATAGTATAAGGTCATATATATGCATAGTCCACATCCTAACTTCACTATATTATGTACTATTGTGTGTGTACCTGCAAGCTAGCATAGAGATCTAAGAATGTCTCATAGAGGAGATATGATATGATTTAAAATCTTCTTGAGGTCATAGAGAGTGGGAGATACGATGATAGTCATGATTGGAGAGTTGGAGTAGAAAGTAGATCTGGAGAATTCAATCCATTTATGGTCATTGAACTTTAGGGACACATTCCCTAAAAAGCTCCAAAACAAATCCATTAACACTTTAGATGATTCTATAAGATGAAAAAACATGGAGCCTAGACAAGTTATGATTCATATATCTTGTATCCCTATCCTAGGGTAGCATATTGCAAAATAAAGTGAGATATTTGGCCAATAAGTTTTCATGAAAAGTAGGTTTTAAAGTCATACTTTTTTTCACTACATTCCTTCAATATTATCTACAAGATTTTATCTACCAAATGGTCTTCACACCCTAACATTATAGTATAGAGCATATCACCATGACTAGTGTTTCCATTGAAGTGAGGATCACATTACATATTTAAATAAAATCAAACAAGGTTGAGGTAAAAAAATTTGATCCATATAGACACCTACAAGTGTACCCTTACTTAGAGGGGTCACCTACAGCCTAACTATAGGTGATTATGGTCATCAAACCTACAAACATGAACACTTGCAGAGTTCAAAAATGACTCTAAGACATCAGGAGGATCCTAGGATGATAAATATATGTTCTTATAAGCTGATACATAACCTACATTTCCCTTAACCCTTAAAATGAGAACCTACAATCAACTATAAGTTGACAAAACATTAGAGTCTAACAGTCCAAAGACTAGTTTGACATATGCATGCTTGGAGTAAGTATTAGGAATTTTGAAATGATATTGAATAATATAAATAATAATTTAAATGTGTTAATATCTATAATTTTTTAATATACACCTCCAAGTATGGTGAAACTCAAAACATAATCATAGTGGTTTGCTAACTAAACTTGTCAAGTAGGAACTATATTTTGAGGAACTAGCAAAGAGGTTGAATCTAGACATGTTTAAAAGGGGTTAAAAAGTAGAATTATCATTCCATGTAATTATTATATAATGTAAACAAGTCATAATATCCATTTTTAGGGGCACCTTATGGTCACATTAGAAAATTTTGCACAGTCAACTAATTAGGAGCCTATTTGGAAGATTTTCAAGGTTTAGAGGATTTATGAGCATAGTCCAACTATGAAAAGTGTTAAAAAAATCCTAATTACTTAATTGATCCACACATACATTTATTTTTCAAGAAAACATAGGAGAGATACCCTATGTTTTGTCTTAGATAGAGGGTACTCCAAGAAACATGAAGTCTACAAACTTGAGAAGTGAATGTTGAAAGGAAGGTGCAAAATTTGTTGAAAACTTTCATGGGGGTATATAAGGTTGATACAATCATGGATAAATATACATAATTCCTTGGAACCATAAAAAAATGCACAAGTCAAGTCTAGATATCAAAGACACAGTTAGGCCTTTAGACCTTAACTTAACCTAGGACCCTAAAGAGGTGTAGTCAAAATTTATATCCCTAGGTGAACACTCCAGGGAATTAAAGCACATTTAGAGGGAGATATGAAGTGTAAAAAAAGTTTTGGTTTGTAGAGAAACCTCATATAATGGTAAACTTTGGCCCAAACCAACAAAGGCCTATACAAAATGGAGAAGGGAGCTCAAGAGGGAAAATTTGAGAGATCATATGTGTATAGACACATAACATGGGAGTATAAGGAGTTGTGGAATGTTAGAAATTATCCCTAACAAATATTTAGTGAAATGTTTTGAAGGATTCAATGTCACATCTTCATGAACAGTCCTTAAGCATCAAAAGTGCTAAAAACCATCTCAAACCCTTGTTAAATACCTGATTGGGAAAAATATGAATAAGAGGCATCCAAATGACCTATAATGACCTAATAATTGATTATATATTATATAGGACTCACCAAGTCTATTTAACATCCATTTGAGTTATACCCTACCTATATGGACAGGGTATAAAACTAGTTTCTTTGATAGTTTTTGGTGTTTTAAAGGTTCAAGGGAGAGTAAAAGGATGAAATTCACTTTGGGAGATATGTTGGGACTTTAAATAATCCATAATATCCATTTAATGCACTAAAAGTTTTTTCAAGTGCCTCTACAAATGCCTTCATCTCAGCCAATCCAAATTAGCATAGTGAACAAGCTAGTGAGAGAGTGAAAACTTCAAGTGGGAGTCATTTTAAGGTATACATAAGGAATAAAAGGCCATGAATGGTATTTATAGGTTTAGTTAAATTCTTTTTATGTATTTTTTTATAAAACTAAAGACAAATTTGGTGCCAAGTGTGAGGGGTGAGTGAAAGAGGAGTTATTTGGACTGTAGGTAGGGATAACACATGTGTAGAAGAATATCAATGATTAGGGATGAAACCAATACATTTTGGGCCTTGTTTATAACCCCTCCATATTATTTAAATAATCTAATATGTCCCTAGTTTTTTGTGGAACATTCTAATTAGGTCAAATGATAAAGGCATTTTTTATGTATGTAAATAAAGATTCCTACACCACATTTCAAGAGTTTCATGACTTTGAAGGACATTTTTCCTATGATACCTTGCATGGTATATCTCAAAATTCATCTTATATAAGATTTAACTTCTTTTCTTAGCCTGAAACATGTCATAGTGGCTCTTGGACTTATATTTCTTCTTCTCTTTCTCTAATTCTATAAGTAGTGGACATTTTGGCTCATGTAGACTAATACCACACCATGTATGGTGAAACCTTATTGGTTTTGACATTGAATTTTTCCTTAGAAAAATAAAGGAAATATAGCTTGAATTCATATATCACCTTTTCAAAGTGTGTGAATAGATGTATAGTGAATAGTTAAGAGATATTCATCTATCCTTGCTTATCCTCAATCATTCCATGTTTGATGCAAGTGATTCCACTCCAGTAGGTCATACGAAGTGTTTTTAAGTGTATGGATATGTTCTCAAGTGCACAATAAGCAATAGTATCTAAAACTGATATATGGTTTCACTTACCTTAGATAGTCTTCATGCATGTCATCTTCATATTGAAATACTAATGCTAGTGCAATCTAAGACTTTTAGACTAGTATTATAAGCCTTGTTTCTTGGTGAAAGAATAATGATGGTATTGTGGAAATATTTTTGGTGTATCAACCCCTTAGATTAGTTTCTTTTCATGCAAACTTATATCCATTTTCTCACAAACAAGTAGTTAGTTAGGTGATAATCACTTCAAAGCCTATACTGGGAGCTATCCCTTAAACCTAGAGGTCTACTTTTGCTATAGGTACACCCACATACCTAGAAGTATTCCCATGTTTCCCAAATATGGAGGAAGCTTGAAAACCCTCATATAGGGTGAAATATTTGGTGACAACAATAACCATAGTGAAAACATAGCCCATAATGTTATCTATAGACATCTAATTCCTAACACCTTTATGTTGAAATTGTTAATCTTACTTGAAATTTGTGAAAACATGCAAACTGGACCAAAATCACTAAAATGCACCAAATATTTCAAACTTTTCATATATAAGTGTCAATTTAGGCCAATGTATCCCTATATGGGGCAATGCATTTTATGTGATTATTAACTTTTATCAAATCATTTTGAGTCAAAATGATGAAAATGTATTTTGGTGCTTTGGATCACTCTTTTTTTATAATTCAAAATAACATGACATGTGTATGTGTTATTTTATGTTAAAAAAATCCTAAATGGGCTTATGGTTCATATGCAAATAACATCACCTTCTAATTCCTCTTCAATTAAATTATAACCTAGTAATATGAATTTTTGACCAGTTTAATTAATGAAGTGCACCAATTTACAAAGAATTGCACTAAATTTTATTAATCTTAATTAGGTAAATTAAACCAAATTATGATATTAAGTAATAATTACATGGAAGTTATTATGTATTTATTTATTATAAATTTATTCCTATTAACTACATCATCAAGTGAGGTCATTTTTGGGGTGGCATCCATAAGCCATAAATACAACAAATATCAAGATTATGGCTTCCCATGCCTCTTTAATTCCCCTTCCTCCTGAATATTTATGAAGATATTTATAGATATTATTTTCTTAATTAGATTAATTCATGGCCACACATCTTCATCTTAAAATAGATGGTCATGGTTGATCTTGATCAAT
Source organism: Torreya grandis (assembly GCA_037957365.1). Taxonomy (NCBI): domain Eukaryota; kingdom Viridiplantae; phylum Streptophyta; class Pinopsida; order Cupressales; family Taxaceae; genus Torreya; species Torreya grandis. Next base: position 933,157 of record JARHVA010004060.1, read on the forward strand.
TTGAAAAATCTATAAATAGGAAGGCTTAGACCACATTGATTAAGCTTAATTTGTGTAAAATTATAATGTTGGATTCTCTCCAAAACCTTTCTTTGTGTTTATTATTATGATTTATTTGAAATAGGATAGATTCATTTGATAGGCAAAGCATTGATATTCATATCATGAGCCTAGATTATACTTGGTGTTCTTGAGATGGTGGAGGAGCTTGCATTACAGCATTTTTGAAAACTTGAGCACCAAATTAAGGGGGAAAACACATTTTGAGTCATATGGATGGTGGGATGCTCTTGGGAAGGTAATGTATGTTTGCTTTCTTTCATTGAGTTCTTAATTATCATTTGCACACCCCATGGGATAGGTTGGACTATCTTATTATGTTCTTATGTATTTCTTGTGTTTTTCATGACTAATTCTTGATCTAACCATATTTATAATCCATATATACATCTTGGCATGCCTAATGAGACAATGCATCCCTCTAAATCAAGAAGGCATTTTGGCAATCTTAGATTCTATTAAAAGTCTTTAAAAATCCATAACAAGTAATTTTTATGATCATTTTCCCATGTTTTCAAAGTTTTTTTATTGATACACAGGTCACATAGTGACTAACATCATTTCTATATAACCATCATCAGTCTAGGATAATTGGCATTGGTTAGGTTACAAGGAAAAATACTTCTAAAAATTTGCATTTTAGAACTTTTCTCAAGTTTTTAGTAGTCGAATTGGGTTTTTAAGTCTCTTGTATGAACATTTATACCTGATCCATAAGTTTATTTTGGATATTTTATCCTAACATTGTGCTAACAAACATTTTTTGTCAAAATATTTTTTTCCTAAGGGTTCATAGGTGACTGTTATCAATCATTTTCAACCAATAGTGGTTCTTTATGATTGGCATTTGTCATGCTACAACTGACATCGGTCACTATTGGCTGATATTTATCTCTATGTGTAAAAATAGAGAACTCAAGAGCATGATTTTCAAACTTTTTTGTTTCATTATTGATTGTGTTTCAAAGTTAATAAAAACTCTCTAATATTTTTTGTAGGACCCACATGGAAAAGTGGTTAATTTGAGCATAATTAAGTATTTAAACTTCCCTTTGGTGTTTAAAAGGAACCTAGATGAGCATGTTTAAATCATGAACCTTTTATTTTATGTTTAAAAGGAACTTAGATGGCTTATTTGATTATTTTTCACAAAAAAATTAAACTAAGGCCAAGGGGCCAAGAACTTCACTAAACATATCAATTTGGTGTATAAAATGAATATCCACTTAAATTTCAAATTTCTTGAAGTGTTGTTTTATTAAAATCATATATTACTTGTTAGATTATTTGAAGAAAAATAATTATGTGTGTATGCTCTTCCCCCATCCCCTAGAGGGAACTCAGGTGACCAAAAGTGCCTTTTCATTGTGATTGTGCCTTTGTCCAAGGTGTGAAAAGGAAGTTGTCTAGGCTCTCCCCAAAAATTATATGGTTTAGCTAATCTAAAAATAACCTCTAAATCCTTTTCACTTAGATAATTTTATTTTTATGCAAATTGTCTTGTGGAGGGGAGGTCATTACCTCTTCATGAGTTTTTTAGGAAAGATATGACTTGGGTCTTCATCTCCCAACATTATTTCAATCCTACTCCATGGCAGGGTATATAAATTAGGGTATGCATACTACGAGAGCCAAGGGGTTGAGAGGCTAACCTTTTCCTTCATAATGAAAACTTGAGTTAGGTCTAGTCAATCAGAGGATTCCACTAAGAAGTACATGGATGGAATCACTATGTAAAGAAAAATACCTTTGCATAGTTAGTTGATATGTATGAAATCAATTGACATGTTTCATCTCTATAATTATCCATGATTGAGACCATCTAGATGATCATAAATTGTAAGTTTTACATAACCCCACTTGTTGTAAATTATTGTTAATGCAGGGTGTGTGCCCTGAAGGTCCATGTCACCATATTGTCTCTTGGGAGAAGGTGGTGTAAAATACCCTACCAACTCATGCTATTTTATTTTTGGATTAACATATCGATTCCTTCCAAGATCATGTATAAATATGGATTCAAATAATACAAAGCAGCCTTGTCATTTTAGGGCTTAAAATGATTTACTCAATTGTATTTTGGTGTTTTTAGTCTTTTCTTGGTCTTGATTTGAGTCAAAATTTGCTTGTAAATATCATGCCATAACCAAACAAATTATCCATCATTTCTTGGATAAGGAGGTGTTACATTGGTCAAATCCAAATCATCTTTTCCTTATTCAAATTTTCATCTTAAACATTTGTGTTTGTATTATCGAATTAGCATAGTTATGCTACCTATTTAAGTCTAAACCATTTTCCAAAATCTTTAAGTCCTTCATTGATTATTCAAATTCAAAATTACAGCTTTATAAGTTCTAGGTTAATGTGTTAACTGGTTTTACCATTTTCACTTGACTTGAGTTAACTTGGGTTCAATTTCCCATTTAGATTAAAGGTCATTTATAATTTCATTATCATTTGGTCATTATGAACTTAAGTCATCAAGTATATCACTCACACCCTAAGTTATAAAACACATTTTATTCTACCTCCTATTACCATGTGGTGATGTTGTTCTACCCATTTGGTTCTAGTTTTATACTTAGGAATTATTGCATTTTTTTACATCTTGAGTTTCTTAGTTTGCATTGTCACCTTCCTAATCCAAAGGGATTTGTTTTTTAATTTCCTAGTAACAACTCATTGAAGTTTAACTAGCTTTTACGGTATTAATGTATCTCTCAACCTACATTTGGTGTACTCATTTACACTTAGGTATTTGAGTTATCATACCCTCTTCTAATTTATACCATTTCAACCCTACCTAAGGTTGAGTAATTTTATGAACACATTCTTCTAATTATGTGGTACTATGCTACCTCCTTTTTATTATAGTCTCTTTTGTGCCTTGTCATTTGTTTAGAAAGGATAAAAACACATACCTTGTTTAAACATTTTCCAAGTCTTAAACAAATGTAAAGAACAAACCTTTCTAGACATGACACTATGGTATACTCACATTGGGGTCTCTTGTGGCCCTATTTGTGAGGTAGAGCATTTTTATGATGAACATGAGCACTCCATATTGTTTGAGGATGTCACCCTATTTGAGCCTATTTTTTGAATATCATTCCAATCCATTCCAATTGTTTTACATCATCCTCATCTTTCCCCTTCAATTTGCACATCATGATTGAAGGTTACCATTCTAGATTATCCCTATTTAGCTTGTGTGAGAAATAAATCACCACAATTCATGAAGGTTACCATTTTAGGCTATTCTCCTTTTTCTTGTGTGATAAATAAAGCTCCATAGTGTGCAAAGGTTACCATTTAGAACCTCCTCCTTTTGTTTATGAGAGAACCAAACTATGCAGTGTCTGGTCATTACCATTCTAGGCCCATTGCCTATATTTAGTAAGACTATTATTGAGGAATGTCCGTTGACAAACAAGTTTTTGTTGATCCCTTATTCAATAGTCTAATTTTTGGTGAGTCCATTATTGAACCACAAACCATTGATTACGCTGAACTAATTATTCCCTAATTTAAAAATTATGTGTTGATATTTGAACCAAAACAAGAAGCATTACCTCTTCAAAATCCATCATATGAGAACCAAAATGTGTTCAAATTTGATATTTTTCAATCAACTATTAACCAAGATCATGATATTATTGTTGAAACATCCATTTTCGATGAATGATGAATCGCCTATTCATATTTTGCCTATTTTTAAAGAGCCCCATATCCTTAATAATCCAATCTCTATAGAGTTATCTCTTGATATTTTTCCACTCATTAAGGAGTCTCCTTTTGATAGAAAAGATTTTATTGAGTCATCCCTTGTGCAGTTCCCTCTCTTTAAGGGGATTCACTTAGATGAGTCAGTCTATGATGAACCCTTCTTAGATGAATCACTTTTTATAGAGACCATTATGCCATTACATGCCATTACATATTTCAAACCAAGAATTCAACAAAACATCATTATAGAAACATCCACATCAGATGAAGAATCAAAATTAGATTCAGATTCTCTTTATAAATTGACATTAGATTTAACATCATAAGCAGAATCACTATTAGTCTTAACATCAAATTTAGAGTCCTTTGACTTGGACTCAGCTTTAAAATTAGAATACAATCATGGATATTATAACATTAGTTACACTTATCTTGTGGATCAATTTGAATATATTTATGATCCATCTATGGTTTTTAAGGATGATTACTTTAGCATTGACACAAATTATCCTAGTATCTTCTTTGAGGATTGTGTGCCTTTCATCATTCCATTACCCCTACCAAATATAACCATTATATTGGCATTCCATCTCCCACAAGCATCAATTAGGACCAATATAATCACACTTTATTGAATTGCATCCATGGTGACATATCATTTGTAGAATATCAGGGGATTAAGACCAAATTCATTCAAAAAAAGAACAATCTCTTAGTGAAACCTTTTTGAAGGCACTAGGGGATGAACAAAGATCAAAATTAGTATCTATTAGTGAAACATTTTTGAAGGTGCTATAATAAAATCAAATTCAAATGTTAACATCTCTTCAAGAAACTTTCTTAGAGGTACTATGGGATAATTAGTACAAATTCATTGGTGAAAACCTCTTCAAGGCACTAATAGCTGAGCACAAAAGTTATTCACTGCTTGATGAAGATAAAATCAATTTAACTTCCAATATTAAACATAATTAGATGATATCTACTCTTAGGATCAAAAAATAGACAAATATGGTGGTCCTATCAAGAGAATATTTAGAGGTCTTTGGCCTTACCACAACCAAAATTATGTTGAATCTAGAATCAATACCATTGTGTCTACCTAAAAATCTTGATCTTCACTTGTTTCCCAACCATTATACATTCCATTATCATCCACCTTTTCATTACCTACTTATACCATTTATATTATGCCTAAAATTATTTACCATCCTTGGTATCACTTTCCTTTATAGAAGCTATGATGATACTTTATCTCAACATTTGAAGGAAGTAAAATTGATGACCAATAGATATCACAAACACATTATTGAGATCTAGATCTGTAGCAAGTTCTTAATAGAACAATTATTTCTAAAGGGTGTTGGATAACAATTTTATGATTGATTATTATAGTTATCTCATATGTTGACTAGGATGTGTATCTCCACATCAACACAAATAAATCTTCCAAAAGGGTGTTGGGTAATAATTTTCTTGATTGATTAGGCTAGTTGTCTCATATGTTGACTAGGATGTGCATCTCCATGTCAGTAAGAGAAGCAGAACCATTTTTCATTTTTCATTTACCCTTCCATTTATCATGCCTTATCTTTTGGGGGAAACCCTATAGACCATTTTATTATAGGCATATTATACCATTGTGTCCCATTTGTTCCATGTTGTTTGAACTACATTGACTTGAGGTCCTTCAAGAATATGTAGGCATGCTCAATTTTTATTAAGGCTAGCTTGGTCACCTTTGCCATGCTCTTGCCATTTATCAAGAATTTTTAAAGTTTAAATTCTCTCACCATTTTATGAGCAACCTAAGCTATGCTCTCACCATTTTGTGAACTAAGTAATCCAATCATCATTTAGGGGAAACTTCCTTGCCACTATATCCAATTATTTTTGATCATTTTCCTTATACCATTTTTATTATGCCATGTATTTACTATTGATCAAAACTTGTTTCTAGCCATCCTACTTACCCTATTTTGATATTGGTTCCTTAGGTTCTTCCTACACTTTTTACAAGGGGATTTCGATGTAGTTTCAATAGTTTTAGAATTCTATGCTGAATGACAGTATATGGAATTAGTATGACATTTGATCTGGCAAGTTATCTTTCATACATCATCTTATCTAATATCACTAATATTAACCACCTATGGGAAAACTAGTATTGTATTTGATACCCCTAATTATAACCACCTTTGGGAAAATAATAATTATGACATCATTTTTTAATTATAACCACATATGGGTAAATTATGTGTAATGCCTTTTTTATCATATATTGTTGCATCACCTGGTCATTACTATTATAATTTGACTTTATTTGCAACTTGTTGTGACCTAGTTGGTTTTTCATTGCCTTTTGTGTTGGTGGAACTATTGTGACTTGAGGTCCTAATGGGATTATGTAAGTTGTGCTCAATTCATGTTGAGGTCAACTTATTCCCCCATTTTCATATACTCTCACCATCTTATGAGTACTTTAAGTCAGTGCATTCTCACCATTTCTTAAGCACTATATATGATCCCCTTTTCATTTTGTGAGTTGGACAATTTTGTATCTCTTAATCCTCAATTGAGTTGAGATACTTAAAAAATTCCAAAAACATTATTAAAACATTTAAAACTCAAAAACATTTTGTTTTGTGTGTGTTTATTTAATTTTTGTGTGTTGGTTTGGTCTTTTGTTTTACTATTTGGTTTTGCTTTGTTTATCTTCCAAGTATATCTTGATGGTCCACATGGCTCTTGATTATTCATATCTTGATCTCATGTTGTTAAGATGTTCTTGATTTGTTTTTCACCATTCTTGTTCCTACTTGAGTCTTGATTTTAATTTGGGTTCATTTATGTTTTTCTTTTTCTTTGTCTTTGCTTTTTATTTAAATTTAAATAGATATAACTCTGATCTTGGTCATTTTTACCATTATCCTTAGTTATAGGTATTCACATTTGAAATAGCTTAGCACAATTGAAATTCTATGTCATTATAAGTTCTTTATACTTATGATGCATAATTTCATTTTCTATAGAAAGCACTTTATGCTTTGGTTCCAAGTCTCAATGTGGATGCAGCTCTGATGAACATCTCTCAAGAACACCAATGAAACCAGGTACTTATGGATTATCATGCACCTAACTCTATGAAATATGTGTATCTCTTGGAATATCTCATGGGTCTAATTAAACATTGGTTAGTTTTTTCATTTCTCATTTATTATCTCCCACTTTTGGGTGAACTACATTGGATTGAGGTCCATTTGGACTATGTAGATAATGCTTGGATACATGATGTATCTTAGGTCAGCTTGACCAATTTCATTATTCTTTCCATCTCTTTCATCACTTTGTGCATTCTCATATGCATGGTTTTTTATGGATTTTGTAGTCATTTAACCTTTGCATCTATGTTTACACATAATAATTTTTAATCTATGTAATAGGTTAAATCCTTGAGCTATTGCTTACCAATTTTCCCTATAGGGGCATAATATTTGGACCAACCATTGAATCAAATCAGCCCTATTAGGGCAAACCATTCTTTATCAATGATCAAAATCTGCCCTACTGGGGCAAAACTATTTATCACATAATTAAATTTGTTCTCATGGATCACATTATTATTTATTATCTTTGGAGACACATTTTCCTTTTCTTCTAATTATAATATTTGTATACATTTTCTCTCATTCTATAAATATTTTAATATGTAACTTGTCTTGGGATTGATCATTCTATAAGTGCACAACTTGTACCCTAGCTTTGGGTGTGTTCAAAGTGTGTCACTTATATTATTGGATTGTATCCTTTCCATTCCCCCATCCCTGGGGCAATTTTTATCTAATTATATTTTGATCATTGATGGAATCAATGCATGTAAGCATTAGCTCATCTAGATTTAAATTGTTACATGGGTTAATCTCACTTTCTCTCTCTTTTTGAGAGACCATCCTTCTCTTTCATCTAGTTATGTCCTATTGAGGGGGCATCATGGGTCATTTCCAATTTCTTCTTGAAAACTCTTTTCTTTGAAAATACATTGCTTCACCTGAATGTCTCTCTACACCTTCTCAAATAGGGGTAAAATGTAGACATCTAATTCCTAAAACTTTTATGTCAAAATTATCAATCTTACTCAAAATTTATGAAAACATAAAAATTGGACCAAAATAACTAAAACGTACTAAATGATTCAAAATTATTGTATACAAGTTTTGATTTAGGCTAATGTATCCTAAAATGGTGTCATTCATTTTATGTGATTATTAACTTTGATCAAATCATTCAAATTAAAATGTTGAAAATGCATTTTGGTGCTTTGGATCAATATTTTATTCTAATTTGGAAGCACATGACATGTGCATGTGTTATTTTGTGTCGATAACATCTTAAATGGGATGATGGTCCATACTCAATTAACATCACCTTCTAATTTCTCTCTAGTCAAATTATGACCCAATAATATGATTTTATGACTAGTTTGATTGATGAAATGCACCAATTTCCAAAGAATTGCACTAAAATTGATTAATTTTACTTAGGAAAATTAAACCAAATTATGAGATTAAGTAAAAATTCCATGGAAGTTATTGAATATTTATTTATTGGAAATTGATTCCTATTAACTACATCATCAAATGAGGTCATTTTGGGGGTGGCATCTATAAGCCATAAATTCAATAAATATCAAGATTATGGCTTCCCATGCCTCTTTAATACCCCTTCCTCCTAAATATTTATGAGGATATTTATGGATATTATTTACATAATTTAATTAATTCATGGTCACACATCTTCATCTTGAGATGGATGGTCATGGTTGATCCTGATCAATTTGAAAAATCTATAAATAGGAGGGCCAAGACCACTTTGATTAAGCTTAATTTGTGTAAAGTTATAATGCATGATTCTCTCCACAATATTTCTTTGTGTTGATTATTATGATTTATTTGAAATAGGATAAATTCATTTTATAGTCATATCATTGATATTTATATCATGAGCCTAGATTATACTTGGTGTTCTTAAGATGGAGGAGCTTGCCTTACACCAGGATTGAAGACTTGAGCACCAAATCAATAGGGAAAACATTTTTTTAGATACATATGGATGGTGGGATGATCTTGGGATGGTAATTTATGTTTAATTTCTTTCATTGAGTTCTTAATTTTCATTTGCACACCTCGTTGAATATGGTGGCTTAGCTTGTTATGTTCTTATGCATTTCTTATGTTTCTCAATATCTAATCAAGAAATTGTGGGTTTGTGTCCCACTATGTGTGCCAAGATGTAGATATTGATTATAAATATGGTTAAATAAAACATTCATGAAAAACACAAGAAATTTATAAGAATATAAAAAGCTGGGCTAACCTACTCAACAGAGTGTGCAAATGACAATTAAGAACTCAATAAAATAAAACAAACATAAATTACCTTCCCAAGAGCATCCCACCATCCATTTACATCTCAAAATTTGTTTTTCCCCTTGTTTTGGTGCTCAAGTCTTCAAAATTACCTTCCCAAGAGCATCTCACCATCCATATGCATCTAAAAATTTGCTTTTTTTCTCCATTGATTTGATCAAGATTAACCATGATCTTCCATCTCAAGATTAAGATTTATGGCCATGAATTAATCTAATTATATAAATAAAATTCATAAATATCCTCATAATTATTTGGGATGAAAGGGAATTAAAGAGGCATAGGAAGTAATAATCTTGATATTTGTTGCATTTATGGCTTATGGATGCCACCCTAAAAATGACCTCACTTGATGATGAAATTAGTAGGAATCAATTTCCAATAAATAAATATTCAATAAATTCCATGTAATTTTTACTTAAGCTCATAATTTTATTTAATTTGCCTAAGATTAATCAATTTTAGTGCAATTCCTTTAAAATTGGTGCACTTCATTAATCAATTTGGTCAAAAAATCATATTACTAGATCATAATTTGAATGGAGAGGAATTAAAAGGTAATGTTAGTTGCACATAGACTGTCATCCCATTTAGGATGTTGTCGACATAAAATAATACATGTACATGTTGTGTGCTTCTGAATTAGAAGAAAAGAGTGATCTAGAGAACCAAAAGCATTTTCATCATTTTGACTCAAAATGATTTGATCAAAGTTAATAATCACATAAAACACAATGCCCCATTTATGGATACATTATCCTAAATCAACACTTGTATATGATAAACTTGAACCATTTAGCTCATTTTAAATGATTTAGGCCTAATTTGTGCATTTTCACAAATTTTGAGTAAGATTAACAATTTCAACACAAAGGTGTTAGGAATTGGATGTCTACATTTTCCACTACACATAATTTGATTGAGGTATTATGAGTTAGATGTGCATTCTAGAACTAATATCGTAGTCAAATTATGCATCACTTAATACAATAGATTTTTCATCATTTTTTGGTCATTAAGTCCCCTACAATTATTCTTGCATATTGGTAGACACATACATGTCAAACTATTCATGAGATTTATGATTCTACATTTTTTGTATGTGTCTACCAACACAACTAAAAATACAATATATTACAAAATTAAGCTTTATTTTATGATAAGATCTATTCCCACACCCTATTTCAAACCTCCTATTTTTTCAAGTAGTACAAGGTGGATTTTGAGGTTGAATTTTAGTGGAACTACAATTAGAGTTAAATTTGGAATGAACAATGTTAGATTTCTCATTTTGTAATTCCCCCACCCCCCATAATTTTCATTAGTATTACATTTTAGATTTAAAAAAAAATCATTTGTTTCAAAATAAGAAAGGAAAACTAAACATATTATTACATTTTCAAGATGAGTAGACTATGAGGTGAATATATAGTTCTGATGCATGCCATTATACATTTAATATCTAGTGGCCAATTGAAGAAAAATGTATTTTTGTTCCCCTTGAATAGAATGGATTGAAAAACTATGGAATAAATTGAATATAATGAATTAAACCATAGAATAAAGGTTAGTTAACTTTAAGCATTCAGGATTATCTTGTATTCCTCTTATCTTTCCATAATGATTCAACAATTTGTTTAAAAAAAAATTAAAACATTTATGGAGGATGGTAGAATAATATTTTATATTTCATCCCCATTTTTATATATCTTTATTATGTTTATTTTTGTAACTAACAATCCTATTTAATGTAATTACTGTCATCAATCTTATGTGGACTATCATTTTTTTGAACATCTAATTTTGTTTTGTTGTTTTATGTCCTCAACAGATATATTTTATGCATTTTTTGTTATTAATTTTTACAAACCAAAATTTTTACAGCATAAATTTCATCATGTTATCCTATGTCATCGACAAGATTAGTTTGTACATTTTTTGTCATCAATAATATGAAAACAATTATTTCATAAAAATAAATTTTCTAAGAACTTATTTTCACTACCTATTACATCCCCATCCAATCCATATTTATTATGTTGATTATTTTTCATTGGAAAACCTATTTTATGCTCTCATAGTCCATAAAAATAGAATCTGATGATTTTGGTATAATTGTCTGTGTTTAAAGCTTAACATGTTTTGAATCATTGACCATGATCCACCATCAAGATAAATACTTTTTCTCTTGTTGATGGATCACATTTGGTGATATGAAATATGTTGAGTTGAAAACACACACACATATATAACAACAACATTAAATTATATTTTGTGTAGTTATTGTCAAAAATTTTTATGTTTGTTAATATAAAACCAAGTGATAATATTGATTGGGGTGAAAAAAAACCCCAAGGGGTCCACATTATCCCAAGGGTTATTATATGCACCTCAACATAAATTTAAAATTCAAAATCTTTGAACTAATGAAAAAAATACAAATAATAATATAATCAAACATTTTTTTATTCTGAGCATTTCATACATTCACTAGGTAGTTAATGGAAATTTAGTCAGTGATTTTTGATGAATAATGGCTGATATTACTCGTTAATAATTGATAATTAATTACCATTCCATAAATAATAATTTTTTGTGATGTCTTTCATAGCAGCCCAAATAATACCACTTTTTATGGCAACACCCATCACTATAGCTCATATGGATTGACAATTTATTTAATTCACCATTTGTTTATTTTGAATGGCTATTATCCTATCTATTTAGACTTACAATGGTGGATATAATGAATTAAATAATCTATTAAATTTTCCTTTATTATTTTGAATTAAATGCAACAAAGTTTCTCTAAGATTGATGACATTTATTATATTTTCCACATTGTCAATCATATTCAAGTATTTTTGGTTCTAATGCCTTGTTATTTATCACCACATCAAGTATACCTCAATCAAATTATGTGCAACTTGGTTTCATTTCCACCATACTAGTTATATCATGTGGTGAGTTTGTAATATGGTTGTATTCATTTTTAGGCTAAGTAGATTGTAACATCTATAAAAAATTTCACAATCTCAACCTAACATGCTTAGGGGAATAAGACGTCATTATCCTTCATCTAGAAAATAGGTTTTAAACCTATAATGGCATGCATTATAACTATATATTCATCTAGTAATGAAAATCAAACTTGAAACTAGATAATATGGTAATTATTATTGCATATAAAATGCAATAATTTGTTCAATTTTCATTTATTATTTTAAACTAAATGCAAAAAAAAATCCCTTATATATATATATATATACAATTATTTGATTTTGGTATTAATTCCCCTCTAATGGGTTTAGTATTCATACACAAAATAAAATTCTCTTCATGTTAATCTACTTTACCTAAAAATGCAACATTGTGTTCAATTTTCATTTTTTTCTAATGGGTTTTGGTCCTAGTATTAATCTTTTGGTAGTCTACTCAATATGAAAATGAAAAAAGTGTTCATTTTTCATTTCTTATTTTGAGCCAAATGCAAAAAAAATGTGAAATGTAAGACATCTATTATATTTTCCACATGGTTATTCATATACAAGTCTTTGTGCCATTGTCAAGGGGACAAGAATTATTATCCTTCAACTAGTTAATAGTTTTTAACCTATAATGGCCCACATGAGAATTGTGTATTCACTTGTTAATGTACTTAGCCTAAAAATGCTATAGTATATTTATTTTTTCTTACTTATTTTGAACTAAATGCAACAAAGTTTCTCTAAAATGTAAGACATCTATTATAGTTTCCACATGGTCAATCATATTTAAGTCTTTATGGCATCATCAAGGGAACAAGAAGTCATTCTCCTTCAACTAGTCAATAGGGGTCTTAAACCTATAGTGGTCTGCATCAGAACTATATAACCGCTTGGTAATATACTCAACTTGAAAAGTTAACACTCTATTCAATTTTTATTTCTTATTTTCAACCAAATGCAATATTTATTTTCCTAAAATGTAAGATATCTATTATATTTTCCACATTCTCATTCGTATTCAAATATTTATGACTTGGTTAAGGGAACAAGAAGTCATTTTTATTCAACTAGTTAATATATTTTAAACCTTTAGTAGCATGCATGATAACTATATATTTACCCAGTAATCTACTTAGCCTAAAAATATAACAATCTCTTTAGTTTTCCTTTCTTATTTTAAACTAAATACAATCAATTTTATCTAAAATATAAGACATATATTATCTTTTCCACATTCTCAATCATATTCAAGTCTTTGTGACATAGTTATGGGTATAATAATTCATTCTCCTTTAATTGGTCAATAGGATTTTTAATTGATAGTGGCCTACATCAAAATTATATATTCACTTGGTAATCTACTTAACTAAAAATACAACAATATGTTCAATTTTCCTTTCTTATTTTTGACCAAATGCAATAATTTTTTTAGAAATGTAACACATATGTTATCTTTTCACATTCTCATTTATATTAAATTATCTATGGCATGGTTATGGGAACAATAATTCATTCTCCTTCAATTGGTCAATAAATTTTAAATCCATAGTGGATTACTTTAGAACTTTATATTCACCTGGTGATCTACTTAGTCTAAAAATACAATAAACTGTTCATTTTTACTTTCTTAATTTGAACCAAAAGAAAAAAAATATATCTAAAATGTAAGACACTGTATACTTTAAACATTATCAATCATATTCAAGTCTTTTTGGCATACTCAAGGGATTAAAAATAAGTTCTTTTTTTTATGGCCAATAGGTTTTATACCTATAATGGCCTAAATTAGAACTATAGGTTCAATATCATGTGTTGAATTTTCACTATGGTTATCATTGTTTCTAGGATAAGATATATTCATATGAAAACATGGTAACTAAAACCCCTCAATAATTTTATCTCAGGTGCAACCAAAGACTCTTAACAAAGGCTATAAAAAGAAAAATGCCAGAAACAAAAGTTAAACTTCAAACTATATGGTATGGTAGTTATTTTTACATACATTATGAGCATTATGTTTAGTTTTCATTTATTAATTTAAACTAAATGCCATTACCTTGATTCAAAATATGGGAGCTTTGAAATAGGGTATGGAAACCCATCTTAGCATAATCAAAACCTTGTTTTTATAAAATGTTGTAGTTACAATCATGTTAGTAAACTATGCAAATGGAAGAACATAGCTCGTGAATGGTTTTAAAAAATTACTCAAACAATTTTTATTAAATAATTATCAACCTTACCAATAAACCTCATTTCCATCCAATGAGTTAGAGGAAAATAGCAGTGAGATCAAAGAATGTAAAAAATTCAACTTTTGAAAAATGTTCAAAAATATCCTTCCTGCTAAAATAAATTGTAATAATACATCATTAGAGTAATTTATTGTTAATATATATATTTTTTTAAATTATAATTATTTTTAATAATTCAATTATGTAAAACAAAGACATAATTTAATATCCATAAAGAGCCAATTCACTTCTATTCTTCTTTTGGTGACCCTGAGCCATTTTTTTTCTTTTCTTATTTTAGTTCTATTATATCTTAGGGGTTACAAATAAAACATAAAAAAAATTCAATCCATTTATCCTAAAAATCAAAGACATTTCAACCTATTGTCAAATTGAATGAGAATGACTTATTTTTCCCCTGAGCATGCCACAAAGAATTGGATATAATTGAGATTATGGAAAATATAATATATGCCTAACATTTCAGAGAAAATGTGTTGAATTTGGTTGAAAATAAGAGTTGTTATGGTAAAAATAAGTCCAATCCACCACACATAGTTTAACCAAGGTATTAATTGTTTGGTGTGTATTCTAAAACTAATACCTCGATCAAACTGTGTGTCACTTACTGCAATAACTTGTGCAACTTTCTAGGAACAATTAAAATATTAAAAACATGAAAAACTTAATTAAGGTTTAATATAATATGAATCATGTTCAGATAAACTTAAGAATTCAAAACTATATTATATTCTTATCTTTCCAAAATGATTCAAAAAATTCATTTCAAAATTTTTGTAGTTCTTACAAATGATGGTAGCATAATATTTGCTATTGAATCCCCATTTTATACATTTTTATTATGTTAATTTTTTTCATTAAAAATATTATTTTATGTAATTATTGTCATCAATTTTATGATGGTCATCATATTTTTGAACATCTATTTTTGTTTTATTATTCTATGTCCTCAACAAATATATTTTATGCATTTGTTGCATTGATTTTTTACAAACAAAATTTTTTAAAGGAAAATTTTCATCATGATTTCCTATGTAATTTAAATTATTAGTTTGTACATGTGTTTTCATCAACTATATGTAAACAATAACTTTAAAAAAAAAAACTTTGATAATCCCTTATTTCTATTGTATATTTCGTCCCTTCAATAAATCTTTATTATCATGATTATTTTCCATTACAAACCTATTTTAAACTTTCACAGTCCATAAAAAATGAATCCAATGTTTTTTATATAAATTTTAATGTTTTTAACATGACATGTTTTGGATCACCAACTATGATCCATCATCAGAGTAATGAAAATAATGATAGACACATAAAATTATAAAATCAACTATATAACATATAATATGATGCCTTTCATATAATTATGTATGTGTTTTTAACTTGACATATTTTGAATCAACAACCATGATCTAGTAATTATCGATATTATGGGTTATGATTGGTAATCCAAAACATATCGAGTTAAAAACACATAAAAATTATACCAAAGGCATCAAGTTCTATTTTATGTCATTATTATCATAATTTTATGTGGTTCAACATTATATTAAGCAACCAATTTTTAATATCACTAGAAAACCATGTGACAATATTAATCAAGTGCACACAAATACCAAGGAGTCCATATTATCCTTAGGTCTATTATAATCACCCTAACATAAATTCAAAATTTTTTTTTTTTGAACTAATACAATAAGTTGGAACATACCTATCTATTTAAGCTTTGATTATGTTCTATACTTATCAGATCTTGTAGTTTCAAGTCCACATATAGTATTTGTAGGGAAATGTTGATTAAATAGATGTCAAAATCCTTTTTTTAATATGTTATAGTCACAAGTTCCTGCAAGTAGTAGTTTTTAGATATCATTGGGAAGATATAAATTTTATAATAAATATGTCATTATTTTTTAATTTTGTACAAATATGTTGTAATTTGGATCATATAAAAAACATGTCAATTATTTCACAAAATATATGAATGAAAATGTACTCAATTTTAATTCAATGATTTTAGGATATGAAATACATGTTAATGAACAATATGATCTCTTACACTTAAAAATAAGAAATTAAGACCCGATCATGATTGAGAAAAACACTTGGCATTGAATTGACCCATCATGACACATAAGGGATACAATCATCCCAGTTGATTAAAATAGTATACAACTATTCCCATTGAAATAATTAAAAATAAACCAAAATTTTAACAAATAAATTTATATATATAAGTGATACTATAGTATTTATACCATAATATGTATATGTATATATCAAATAACCATTATATTATTTCTAGTTAGGGTCATCTTTCCCAACCATGGGAACTAGGGAATATTTTTTTCCCTCTCCATTATTAGGATGGATCCCAACTATGGCCAAGGAAAAAAAATCTCTCGTTATGGTTGGGAGCCATCCCAACCATGGAGAGGATAACTCCATGGTTGGAAGGGCTCCCAACCATGGAGAGGATAAATCCATGGTTGAGAGAGCTCCCAACCATAAAGAGGGAAATTTTCCCCTACTATGGTTTTGAGCCATCCTAACCGTTGAGTTTTCTTATCCATGATTGGGAGGGATCCTAACCATGGATAAGGAAAAATTAATTGAAAAAAAATTCATTATCCATGGTTGGGAGGGCTACCAATTATAGAGAGGACTCTTTAAGGTTTGGAGGGCTCCCAACCATTGAGAGTAAAATATTCATGGTTAGGAGACCTCAAAACCATGGAGAGGGAATGAATTTTTACTCAATTCTTCCCTCTCAATGGTTAAGATCTCTCCAACCATGGATAATCCCATCTATGGTTAAGAGGGTTCCCCACCATGGTGGGGAGAAATGTTTACCTATGGATAATCCCCTCCTTGGTTGGGAGGGCTCCCAACTATGGTATAGGTATAATTTTACCCTATGTATGGTTGGGAGACCTCATAACCATGGAGAGGATAAAGGAATGGATCCCTTGTCCTCTTCATGGTTATATGGATCCCAACCATGGTGAGGGAAAATATTTATACCCACCATGGTTGGGAGATATCTAAACCATGAATCTCTCCTCTCCATGGTTGAGAGAGATCCAAACCATGATATGAAAAATGTTTTTCCCTACCCATGGTTAGTAGATTTAAAAACCATGGAGAATATGAACCATAATTGGGATGGAATCCTATCATGGTTAGGGGGAAAAAGTCTCTAGTAATAGTTGGGATCCCTCCTAACCATGGAGATGGAAAAACTTCTCCCATGATTGGGAGGGCTTCCAATCATGAAGATGTAAATTTTTATCCTCTCTATGATTAGGATACATCCCAACTATGGAAAATATACTCTATGGTTTTCATGAATTCCCCTCTCCAATTCATGGAGAGGGACGATAATATACTTTCATTAAGAAGCTCAAGATGTCCACTCAGATAACATGTTGGGATGTACGGTTATGAGGTCTCCCAACCATGACAAGGGAAAAAGTTTCCCTCTTCATGGTTGGTATCCCTCCCAACCATGGATATATCCTATCCATTATTTAGAGTTATCCTAACCATATATATATCCTATCCATTATTGAGAGGGATCCCAACCATGGAGAGGGAAAACCAACCATGACAAGGGATTTTGTTTCCCTCTCCATGGTTACTAGCCTTCCCAACCATGGAGATGTCCTCTCCATCATTGAGAGGCATCCCAACTATAGAGATGGAAATAAATTACCTCTCTTGTTTAGGATACCTTTATTACCCCAATATGGCTAGGAACCATCCAAATCATGGAAAGGGAAGAGCATATGCTTTCATTGGAATTCTTAAGATGGTCACTCATCTAACATGTTGAGATGTACAGTTAAGAGATGTATGCATGCACAAATGTTAGACAAACAAATAAAATATAAAATATAAAATAATGTAAGATCCATAATATAAAAAATTAAATGAACCTCATATGATAAAAATAGAGAAACACACCTACCTTCACTACCAATTAATATTCTCCCTTTGGTGTATGGATTTTTCTTAGGTTTTGCTGATTTTTGGTGTTCAATGAAGTTTGTACAAAAACTATGATAGCATGTCCCCTTATATAATGATTAATTTACTTGATGATTATGATTATGTATTAATTAATTTATCAAAGTGGCATGTTTATTTATTTTATGGAATCTCATTTTTATAATGAGGAGTATGAGATAAGTTTATAGAGTTTGAGAAAGAGGAATTGAAGGATGGATTTAATCCCAAATCAAGGGTCATAATTGAGTCAAATATGGGGTGTTAGATCATAAATTGAGGAGGTTATATTGGTATAGGAATTCCATTAATGAGGATTTTTGGGCCTACACCTTTTCCCCCTTGCCTTGGATTTTGGGAGATTTGTAAAGTTGATGAGTGATTTCATTGATTTGAGATGTAAAGTCAATGTGATAATATTTGATTTATGGATTATAGATATTATGTAAATTATATTTCCATGGATTTTATGATTACAATAATCAAATAGATAATAAGATTATATGGTTAATTAATACATATAGATTTGTGTGGGATTGAAAAGGTTAAAATTCAATAATATTAATTTATTAGGGGTGATGAATAGTGTTAGGTTGATTAGGAATATTGATGTCATAATTAGGGTTGAATATGAATGAATTATAGATGGAAAAGGGATGGTTATAGATGATATAATACAAAATAGGAATTATCAAGGTTGATTATGGATGATTAGGGATTGTTAGGGTTTGGTATATAAGGTATAATTAGGGTTTAACACATATGAAAGGATTAGGGATGAAATGATGACCAATTTTGGATTCTATATGGAATGTGATGATGAAAGGTTAGAATTGACACAAAAGTGGTAAACATTAGGTGTCTACATTTTTACCTTATTTGAAATGGAATTGTGATATTATGGGTGGAGGAAGGACTTGTTGTGACCAACATGTACATTTTCAAAATCCCAAATGAGGACCTTCTTTTGAGTTCAAAATTCTATGTTTACACCCTCTTATGAAATGAATTAGTCCAGGCTCAAGATAAAAAAAAACATTATATTTAAGCCTATATCAAAATAAAGGATATTATAGGATTATTATCATAAACCCTACAATTATAAATCTAAACTTTTATATAATGAGGTCTTGGTTTGGTTCTAAACTAAACAAGCCAATTAACTATTTCATTGGTTGCTTTACCAATCTAATTGATATCTGAGTCTAAAGGTCTAAATGGATATGTTTATGGAAGTTATTCAATGCATCTATTTGGATTTTAGTTATATGATGTTCATCTAATTTGGGTCTTCATTTTATTTATGAACTATAGAGTTTCTTAGTTGTGTGATCTTTTCAAGATTATTTAGACTACACAGGGTCACCTTTGCTAAATCCCACATGATCTAGATCAGATAGATATTATATAATATGAGTGACCCTTTTTATACTTATTCATTTCATAGGATTTTCATATCTAGGATGTCACTAAAAATTTATTTTTCACTAAGAGTAACCATCAAATTTAAGACTGATAATTCAGTGTAAATTCCAATGGCTAAGACCCAAGCTCCAGGAAGGTGACACACATACTAATCCAATTCACTTGCCTATCAACTAAAATTACTAAGGCAAATACCCCCAAAGTAACCAAATAAATAGGATCATTCCATGTGTTTCCATATCATCCTATAATGAAAATGTAATGAATTATAGTTCATGAAGTCATACAGGCAAGTAGAGTAGTGTGGATTGTCCATGTTTTTCAATCTTACTCATTTAGAGCCTAAAAATAGGGACATAGTTTACAAAATTCTCTAGGAAATAAGATTAGTGTTTACTATCTAAAGTCTCAATATTTTTCATCTAAAGCCTATAGATAGATACGTAGCTTTAAAAATTATCTAGGCATATATATAACTGATATCATGCCACATTCCATGATCCTAATCACTAGAGCTTGTCAAAGTTGTTAGTATCCTAAGGGTGTTATCAATCTCAAAATATTGGGAGAGACTAACAAGTGAACAGATGCTACATGGAGCCTATCAGAGTTATCAATCTCATGAGGGTGTAATATATGTCAGAACCTTAAGATATATTAATGAATGAGTAGATGGCATATAGAGATTGTCAAAGTTTTTAGTCTCTAAATGGTGTAGGGACATCATAACCCTAGGAAACCTAGTGATTGATCAGATGCCACATGGAGCCTATTAGAGTTGTTAATCTCCTAGGGGTGTTAGAGATGTTACAACCTTAGGAAAACCTAAAGAATGATTAGATTTTTCATGGATCTTATCAAATTAAACACTCTTCCAAGGGTGTCAAATATGTCAAAACCCCAAGAGAACATGATGAGTGAGTATATGTTGTATGGATATTTTTAGAGTTGTCAATCTCTTTTAGTTATCAAAGATTTCATAACCTTAGTAAACCCTGATGAGTGATAAGATGTTACATAGAGCCTATTAGATTCATCAATTTATTTGGGGTGTTAGATATGTTAGTGCCTTAAGAGCTTAACCATTCATAGGATACCACATGGCACTTATGTATAAAATGATAGGAAAGGCCTCAGGTGTCTTGATTGAGTTAGAACCCAAATCTAATCATAGAGGATTATGTCACTCCCATACACAAAATGAAAAAAATGATTGGAGTGGCTTCAGTAAGAAGAAGATATATACAGGTTGGATCATAGGTTAATAGTAGAAAGTAATGTGTACTATATAGGTCTAAGTGGTAGACCATAGAACACATAAATGAAAAATATTGACACTTAAACCATGCCTAATTGGCATAGACTATAGAGAAATTTCCAACCAATAAAGGACACATACCTAAGATGGAGGGTTCCCAAAGTGCCATAGGTGCTAAATTAGACATGAGTCTACCATACTCTTGCATCAATTATCTTGGATAATTGGTATCATATTAAACCACTTATGAGCATTCTTTTTCTACCACCAAATCCAATATGAGCACATATTTTCAAAATTATATTAATAAATACCAAATTAGGAAATAAATTATTGAATGGTGCCATCAACTTAGAATTAAAATCATGAAAGGTGAGCCTCAAATGCCATTAATGCAATAAATATTTGTAGAACCCTATAATTCCCCATAGGGGTCTAATTTATAATTACCTCTCCCAACTCCCAAGTATCCTTCCTTTTATCACTTTCTTGAGTTTTCATTACCTCCCTCAAATCCAAAATTTCATGATAAGTACCTATCCAAATTTTAGCTATAGGTGTATCCTCTTTAAATCCTAGGCATGAGCCTAAATATATATACCACATTTACATTAGACCTGAACCACTTTGAGCACTACAATAAAGTGTTTCAATCAATTGAGGATGTGTAAAATCCCACCTTAGATGATGATGAAAATGAAACCCAATTCCTTGATGAGCTTATTGCCCTATGAAATTCAAGATTACATAAGGATACTACCAAAATAGAGGTGTTCCCATGTGATGATATCTTCGATAACATGTTATGTATCTTTGTGCATGTGCATAATATGACCTAGGACTTAGTGTACTCCCTAGGGTCACACAAATAATAGTCAACATATCTAGAGATAATTTTAAATAATATTATAACCTCCCAAGTATACCATAGTTTACGATTAGAACATGGTGGACATATGGATTGAGACACATGAGATATATGGGTTCTTTTGGGATTAAGATGTCGATCATAATTGATGGACCAAAAATAAGGATATCAATGCATACCCTATTCATCTCTTTTAGGAGAGATTTCATGTAAGGATGATCTTGTTGAATTGGTTATTTGGCACAAATGATGTCATACATGTGAACATACTCTAGGTGCCTCTATTAATAATCATCCTCATGGAAAAGAGAGTCCTAAACCTTCAAATCCTCATGATCTTCAATCTAGTCAAGGGAATCAATGAGGCTGAGGGGTATGAATTTATTCATATTGAACTATATTATGGATGAAGTCTACAACACCCTTAGATTCAAAAAATTTGTGTTCATATCATGGACCCATACTATCTCCATTGTTCAGGTGGTCTTATACAAGTTGTAATGCACATCATTACATAAATCACATCTAACACATCTGTGAATTCTTCCACTCAGTGATCTACAAGGCCATAAATGGAAGGCCCATGCCATATCTCTTAAATGAAATTAGGAATATGATTATTCCCATAGGAATTTATTATTACTATAGAGACCACACCATCATCAAGGTAAAAGGTATCCAATAATCCCATCTCCTCCTCCCATACCAAGTCTTAGACCACCTTGATGATCAAGAGATTAATTATCAATTAGTTAAAGGTGTCTTGGGTTACTCCCTTAATCAATAACAAAAGGTGTTCCTAGATTTTCTAATATCCATATACCACCATGAGTATACTAACCTATCATGATTACAAAATATGACACATAATAGAAATCATATACCCTAGGGAGGGCCAAAAATGCATAATGGGATTCTTAAGGGGTCATCAATGCCCATATGGAAAGGTATGCAACTAGACTCAACATCATGTATCACCAAGAGGCCCACTAAGATGATGAGATTCATATCAATCCATCTAGTGATATTGAAGTGATCTCAAGGGTGAAAGTGATAAAGAAAAAAGGGAAGGATGCCCAATCTAGGTGGGTTACTAAGGAAAGGTTGGTTCCACCTTTGCAAGCTCATCTAACTTAGCTTAGGGAGGGAATTCAAGTGACTATGATCCAAATATCTAGGATAAATGTATAATTGGTCCATGCACCTTTACCTTTATGATATTTGTCCCTCATGTTGTAGTTTAAGATCTACCTCCTTTAGTTCCATGGGTTGTTCCACCTCTTTCACTTCCATGGACCACTCCACCTCTAGTGACACAAGTGTTATAATTTGACATTAATAATAGCCCTAAGGTGATCAAAAATTAGGACCAATAATTGGTTCCCCTAGAAATTCATTCCATAACTACTATAGTTCCTCCACAACCCATCAGACCACCTATAATATTCCCTACTCCCACTAGGCATGTTCTAATAGGACCAACCCTAGGTCTCATCATGTCAACTCCCCTATTCACCTAAGACCCCTTGTATTCATTAATATTCAATATCATCACTTCTTGATTCCCTTCTAATCAACCCATTTCCATTATAGGAATCCTCACAACCCACTTAGGACCTCTAGGAATTTTAGTTCATGGCCCTAATCTTTAAAAGTGCTAGGTTTAGTTCAAGTGGTGCATGTAACTTTGGGGAGGATAAAAATTCCTATGGATCTCATATTTATATTATTATAACACACCATGTTTTCCATGTTAGTGACCCCATTATTTATTCCTCTAATGTAGACACTTCCCAATGTCACCACTTTAACCACCCCAATCGTGAGTACACCCATATGCATAAATTTAATGGACCCTAGATTTTTAATACCAATAGTTAATCCTCCATAAATTTGGGTTAATATGATAAAAATTTACATTAAAACTCACTTGTTTACCATGGTATAGGTTACTCCAAACATAGAACCCTAAAAGAGGAAGAAAGTGATGTTTGTAGTCCCCAGCTCAGGTTCCAATTGCCACTATAGTCCTTACAATAATGACCACAAATATAAAATACCAGGGTAAGATATATAATAAGAAACAAAAGGTATCTCCCTCCCATCCTTATATTTATATTTATACTCATGTTTCTCCCTAGTCCTCTTTCTCTATCACCACTAGGATTCAAGGATTTGGATTTAACCAACTAATTTGTTTATTATTATTGATAACTCCCATACTAAGTGATATTTTACCACATATCAACATGAATATAGACTATAGACATGCCTAATTATTCCCATGGGGATCCCCATTCATTCTTCCTCTTTTCCCTACCATGCCACCTCATATTCTACTCCTCTCTTCCTTCTTTCCTTCCCTTTCATCCATTTCCTCCTCGTAGACCTCCTCCATCTGCCTCTACCTTTATTTCCCCACCTTCATCCTCTTCCACCACATTTTTAGTTATTTATATCCTAATCTAGGATGGGATCCTAGCATCTAATAAATTATAAAGGTCATAAATAGTCTATCAGGGTGACTCAAAGGTCTAATGGGAGTTCGATATTGAAATTAGGAGCATGAAAAGGGTTATGAAGTAGATATTAAAAAGAAAGAGACCTAGTAGTGTGAGGGATAAATAAATTTATCTTATCCCTCACCAAAGTAAGAACTATAAGTAGATAAGAGAGGGTAGTAGAGGACCTAGTCTCAGTGCTTTGGGTCATGAATGACCTCACAAATAAAATGATGAAGGATCTTAGGAAGTAGGTAATAAATTTAGAGTCTCAGGTAAGGAGCACTTCCCTGTAGGCTTAGTTATAAAATTGGAGACAAATCTCACCTAGTTGTTCATCATCATTGGGGAAGTGACCAAATCTCTCTTTAAAAGCAAAGAGATATTTTAAAGGATGCAAGTATATCAGGAGAGTATTATCCAAGCGGATAATAATTGTAATAAGTTGGTTGTTTTCATCAACAAGGAAATGTTCCTACAATTAGAATTTATGCCCCTTGTAGACTTAACTGTATACCATACCTTTGATAAATCCATGAGAACATCCATTGAGGAGTGGTTGAACACAACCTAAGTGGTCATCATGCCACTAGAGAAAAATAAGGACTAAATCCTTACTTATTTCAATATTGTTAGTATTTTAGTGCTCTTCCACCATGATGGCACCCTACTAAGAAGGGATAAATTTTGGGTCAACTTGGAAAACTTTGATGAGATCATGAAGATAAATGTGGTCAAATACTACTAGGTAGGAATTAAAGACACCTTGGAATTAGCCATGTAATCTATGGCAAACATCAACTAGGTCCAAGATGTGAATGTTTCCTTGGAGGCCCCACTCAAGGCTAAAAAAAACTATTAACTCAACTAGAGATCATCTTCCAAGAGCCACCTATAAATATGGATAATCTCATCCATGAGGCCAACCTCATTGATCAACCATTGGTGGCTCAATAGGGCCTACCAAAGTATATTTTAAGTGACCCACATCAAACCTTATCTATATTATCTCTTATTGGGCCCTAGGGAATCTTATCTATTTATTCTGGGAATAGGAATATTTTGATATAATTCTATTACAAGAATTTTAGTTCATGACGTCCTTAAGCAGGGAGTTGTACTACTAGGAGACAAGCACATTCTTCCTCTATATATATGGCTATGTAATATTTTTTAAAGGTTAAATCTATTTGTAAACAAATGTTGTTAGATTAATGTTGAATTAGTTTTTATACATAAATGCATTTGGTTGTCTTGGATGTCATCTAATTTATTTTATTTTTAAGTGGATAAAACTAATTATAGAGGACTATAATTTGTGATTTTTTGTAGGGTTCATGAATTAATTAGATCAAAATTTAGTTTTTCCAATTAAGTTATGTGATTCTCTTTATTTTATTTAAAAGCTATTAGGAACTATGTGTAGTTAACTTCAATATTGTTACTATTTTATTCATTAAAATAATATCTAAATCAAGCATCCTTACCATTTCCTTATACTCTTCCCTGTATGACCAAAGCTTGAGCCATCGTGAAACTTAACATAAAGTGGTGAAATTTTAGGTGGGCACATTTTGGTCCTAGAATAATTTGTGTGAGACATTTATTTACAAGGATTTATTTTATACCTTACCCTCTCCCTCTCTTTGATGTTTATTTGTAATTTATCATTCCCCACTTTTAGAAAGTGATGAAGTGAAACACAATTGAGTATAGACTTCCATTTGTTGTAATTTGTCTATCTAGAAGTATAAAAGTTATATGGGTCAGTGAGAAAATTAGTATTGATCCTTAGATGATAGTGTTACATATCTTAGATATCTATTCCAATAATGTTATTTATGGATCCTAGCACCTATAACTCATGCTCTAGATTGTCTCAAAAATAATCCTAAAAAGAGAGGACATAATTCCCCTAATTGTTCCTAAGTTTGCCCATTAGCATCTAATCTAATAAGTGTATCTAGTATAGAGATTTTGTAATGAAAAATAGTTGGTGCTATAATGAGGGGCCCATTATGACTTTATAACAATGTTTTAAGCTAATGGAACATATAACAGAAAGCTTGAGCCTACTATGCAGATCACTAGATCCTGAGCTAGTCTTTGATGATTGATAATATTCCCTTTAAAATTATCAAGGAGAAATAGAAGTACTTAAGGGAGACTAAGACTTGTGGTTACCCATATTATATCATCCTCTCAGTCTTCCCATAACCCAACCACACGTATGGTTTCACCTATGGCATGGTTGGCTGGGTATGTCATTGACATTCCTAGAGTTACCCATGATCTACCTAGAAACCTAGAAAGTTACCTCCCAATATTTACACCAAGTTTAGGATGTACCACTAAGGAACATGTGAATTCATACAAAACTTATCTTAGGATTATAAATGTTGAACATGAGGATGTTTTTTGTAGGATTTTATGATTCACTTTGATGGATGTAATGTATGATTACTTTTTGAATTTTTCTGAAGGTTCCATTACGATTTGAGACCATTTCAATAATATATTTCTCACTTAGTTTTGAAAAGTTATTAAACCAAGTGTGGTATACCAATCATTCACATGCATAAAGAGAGAACCAAATGAGACCATGGTAAATTTCAATGCTAGGTTCCAAAATATGTAAAACCATTTCTACCCTTCAATTTTAAAATAACATACTAGACCCTTAAATAGTGCAGGGATGCTTTACTGGTATATCTTACCCTAGATTATGATGAGGACATTAAATTATACATAAAACTAAACCCTCAAGGTTTATTGGTTCCCACCATCCTAAATGTGATGCCTAATGATTTAACCTTTTAGGGTTTTACTATGAAAATCCTATGTTTAGATTAAATGGACGAGATGCCTAAATTAGTAAAATAAATATGAAATAATTAAGTATAATTTATTATTACCTTTTACATTATTTGAATTTATAATAATATAATTCAATATGGATAAATAGAGACTTATTTAAAAACTAACTATCATGAATGATTAGGTTCTGAAAGTTGAGATCTACGTAGTTGTATATGTCATATATAGGATTCTAGTATGCATCTGCTCACTAGATAATAGTGAAATCTGTGTAGTGTCCTCAATGTGGCACTAATGTCCCCTTTATGGGACTGATCCTATTTTATAGGAGTACCTATGCCTATGTATTTATGTCTTGTTGCTATGTGCATAAAACCTGTAGCTCTATGTTGTGCCTAGAAAACTTGATTTAATGTGAAAACCCTAATCCTATTTATAAGTATGGAATGAGAAATAATTTTATGTGTATTAGTAGGATGGACTGGACATCCTCAACACCCCACTATGTAGAGAGTTTCCTACATACCAATACTCTAAAGAGGATCAAGCCAATGTAGTTCTCCTAGCTAGTGCTTGATGTATGTGCACATGAATGCTAGAATGAGAGATGGATGCCTTAAATGTACTTGAGATTTCAAATGATTTAAAATTGGGATTAGGGATTCTATAGATGGCAGTATGTAGAATTAGGGAATAATAGGGATCAAATACCTTGATTTTTATCAACTTTGTATTTGACTTGAATAGCTTTTAAATCTATTTTCCATCTAGTGAATAGAGGTGGATTAGACTTATATTTATAGGGTTATGTTGATTTTGAGGATAATAAAATGAACTTAGGATAACCTTAGGAGGGTCACACGTTTTAAAAACTATATGTTGGGAAGAGATAATGCTAAGGATAATAGTGCTCAATTGGGGACACTAGAACCATATGGCTATAGTGTCCCAAATGTTTCACTAATGTCTTCTTTGCAAACTACTAAAAAAGTTGGATTGGGGTCTTAGATGATAGTTTTGGGACTATGTTTTGGTTGACTATAGGTGACTGTGGTCTACTAAATGAATAGAAAAGTGAGTCTAATACTCAAGGAGAGGTCTATAGATAGCCTAGGGATAGGTTAACTCAATAAACACTCTTAGCATCCAATTACCACTTTTAGGTGATTACATTTGCCCCCCCCCCTTTATGCTAGTAATGCAACAAAGTGAAATGACTATTATAAAGGAAAAAAAGTGTACCTAGACTTACCTTAGAAGTGAATCCAATGTAGCTAAGTTTGAATATGTGAATTTATGTCTATGTATGTGGAACATGATCTAAAGTAATGAATTATAATGAAACATGAAAAAATTAGTCCTTTTTTAAGTGATAATCAAAAGGAAAAGACTATGCTGAAATGAAATAATTGAGTAAAGAGAGAGGAAAAACAAATACACCTAGTTGGATATGCAAACCAATGCATGAACTTGGTGAAAACCTACATGTGTGAATGTGCATAGTGATCACATCTTTGAATAGATTTAATTGAGATAATGGCTTGCTCAATCCTAATATGGGTGGCTCAAGAACTCAATCTGGGTTTTACTCCATTTCCCATCCCTACTCAGTGAATCTTGATCTCTATGAATTGCTTGGATAATACTATAAGTGTGTCTAATCCTCTCATGTAAGTGGCTCAAGAACTCAATTATGCCATGAATCCATCATTCCCCGCCTGTGTGAAGTATATGCATATATAAATGAAGTACACAAAGTGATAAAAGTATCTAAGTAAATATAATTATGTATTCAAGTTCATAGCCACTCAGGTATATTAGGTAGCTCTAGGCCACTCAAAAATGCTAACAAATATAGATGGAGTAAGGCGTGAATATTTTGATAACCTTGAATTTGATAGTAAGTGTCTATAGTATACAGAATGACATGGATTTTTCAATTCCATGTGATCAACTTATTTAAAGCTAAGTATATGGAAACTATGTGTCATGCACATGGCCCTAATTTGGCATCTGAGTATATTGAATCTAAATTGATTATGTAATAGTGAAATATGTGTAATTGATTTTAATGTATGAGTGATCATTCTATGCATGATGCCCCCAAATTTGAGAAACTAGTATGAATCTAAGCTAAAATGAATGTATCTGAGCTAAATCTAAACATAACTACCAAACCTATGACTATATTTGTGTAAATATATATTGTACTTGGTGTACTAGTCTAAATGATCTAGACTATCCTAAATCTAGGGCTACTAGACAATAGTTCCCTATAGTGGACAATAGAACCCTATGTTGCTAGTGTCCCAATCTAGGCACTAATTACTGCCTGGTTTAATTTTTGAGTGATTTGGACTACATTTTGAATCTATGTTATGTTCTGTGTCTGCCTTGATTTTGATGTTTAAAACTAAGCCTATGTGCTTAAATGTATCTAAGAATAGTAAAGTAAGACCTTGATCTCTATGACAAACCCCTATAAATGCCCCCTTCTTTTGAGGGTAGTTATGAAATCTATGTAATAACTACCCTCTAAAGAAGTAGCTATGTAAAATGTATTAGTTGGAGCATGTGCATCATATTCCAATATAATGTAAAAAAATGACATCAAAATGTAAATGTATCTGAGTATAAATAGGTAATGTAATATGTATGTTGTAATATAACATTACAAAAGGGTGTCAAGATATTTGTAAATAATGTATATAGCATAAAAATTTGAGTAACTACCTAAGGGGATGAGGCATGATGTCCATCAAGGATCCCAAGTAGGAAGGGTAGATGTATGAGGTCCCTCATGGCATCATAAATGTGTGTGTGTGTGTGTGTGTGTTGTGTAACAACCAAATAAAATTGTCATGGTGTAGAAGAATACAAGGAAGCAAACATATAAGCATATGAGGCACACAAAATATATTCCAAGGGACCATAATACAAGGTACATGGTCACATGTCACTAAATATAAGAATGAAGACATACAAGGACATGTTCAAATGTACACATATGCAAATAACAAACAATTTGGTGTAAATCCATATATAAAGACATGTTCAAATGTCTACATATAGAAATATGAAAAATCACACATAAAAGACATGATCATATATCCAAGTCATTAAATATATAAGTGGGATATAATCCAAAGAACAATGGCATATTCAAATTCCCTTTAAGATGGAAGAAACATAGGAAACACAATGAAGTCTAATCTAGGAACTAGAAATGAAAGCATGTATAACTATGTAATACAAATCTATGTAGATGTTAATATGCATATGTACTAAGTCTAACTAGTGATAATTGGTAAAAAAATTTGAATAATGAGGAGCCATGATAAATATCAAGATAAATCAATGTGTAAACTAGAATGTATAATATGTAAATATAAAACCTTGTTCTAAGAACTGTGTATGAGATTTTCCCAAGTGAGCACATGTATCAATGTATAAACTAGAATCAATGTAAATGCCTCCAATGGGTAAATGATATCTGATCTAGATTAGTGTAGTGGACTTGAGCCCCATTTGGAATCTGTAAGCACTCAACAAGAAC
The DNA here is from genome assembly GCA_037957365.1 of Torreya grandis. Lineage (NCBI taxonomy): Eukaryota > Viridiplantae > Streptophyta > Pinopsida > Cupressales > Taxaceae > Torreya > Torreya grandis. Next base: position 964,053 of record JARHVA010004060.1, read on the forward strand.
AATTGAAGCATATGTGCATGATAAAATTGGCTATATTAGGATAGATATAAATATGCAATATCTAGAAAGTAGTAGAAATGTAAATATAGCAATGCATACAATCTATAAAAAAATTTGTGTTTTTAAAATATTTGAATGATTTTTGTATTTTGACATATTATATTGTTTTTTGTTTTCTGAGTATAATCTATGTACAAGCAAATGAAAATAAACTATGTACAAGGAGTGAGACAGAGAGAGAGAAGGAAGTATGTACAAGGGTAGGAACCTACTAACCAATTAGACTCATGGGAAAATCATCATTATCATGACCTATGTTGAAGAGGGGAAATATGATCATACATGAGGTGTGAAAGGGAAACTATGATCCCATAATCTATTGTGTTATATAATATGAGTCTGAAGCTACTTGAGTAGTGATGTTATGATGTTATAGCACTGACCATGATGCCCTGTGAACTATAAGGGTCTTAGGGACCCATATTATTTAAGTAGAAGTTGTAGGTAATGTAGGTGCCCTATGTTGAGAAACCCTAGAACATAATATAATTGATCTTATCATGAACTAAGAATAGGAATGTCCTCTATAATCTATGATGTATCTCTAATGCAGTGGTCTCTCTAGTAATGGTCTTTGAGGGAGAGTATGCATACATGTAGATATCGTAGGAGTAGAAATAGACTACTATAAGGACTTTATTAAACACTATGATGTATTCATAAGAGATATATTATCTATTGTAAATAATATCCATGCAATATTTGGCAATATTAAAACTATAACTAATGTTGTGTTAGAAGTGTGACTAGAATCTATGTTAGAACTACTTGTGGTATGGGAAGAGGATACTCATATGGGACACCCTCAATCTTAACCACCTAGTTAGCATGTATATAATTTAGTCATTAGTAAACTATATATGGGATGGTTTAGATTTTTTTTAACCATGGCCTACCCAATAATATGTCAAATACACCTGCACTATACTACTAGGAACTGAGTTGCTATGTGTGTTGGTCTAACCTATAATAAAAGCATAAACTCCCTAATGGAGCTCTAAAAATGGCCACTAAAACCACTAATGAATGTATCTATATGGAATATATCCCACTCTATATATCCCAAGTGTTGTAAAAGTGTCATGGTACACATGTTTATGCTTGACACGTTGTCAACCATAACATTGTGAATAGGATGGTGGTCTATATATGGTCGTATGAAGAATGCATGTAAATCTATGTCATCATGCATAATTTCCTAATATAAAAATGTGATAAGCAGTATAGGTGGCACTACAGTATGATACATGCCAATAAATTTATGTAAGAGATGTGTCTCCTTTATAACTGTGTGATAAGAAACTAGTGGTGGATGAGATTGGTATGTATAATGCTTTGGGAAAAGATATGAAAATATATTTAGTGCCTTTTGTTTTCTATTTTAGTTCCTTTATGGGTGTTCCCACATCAATAATGTTAGCCTCAATGAGATCTTATATCTTGCACTTCAAGCTAATGCATATGTGTATTGTGTGGCCTAGTGCCCTATGATAATCGCATAATGCATTTAAATCATAACTCTTTGGAAGATGCCATGTCATATCAACCTCATTAATGGGAGGGATATATATGACATTTAATTCCAATAGTTATTTTAGAATTCATCCTAGTGAATCTGGTAGATTAGTAAAACTTTGAGGAGCTAATAAAACCAATCTGGAAGAAGGCTTTAAATCTGAATTGACTATGGCCTTTTGATCACTTTTTTTCTATATCCCTTACCTTATATGGAGGTTTGTTTGTACTCTTAATATTTTAATCTAATCCATTTATGTACTTGATTTTTCCCATTACTAAGATCTTAACCTTTCATTAACTATGTGGCACATATCAGTAAATGTGGGAAACTTCTTGAATAAGATTGATTTGTGAAGTGCTGATAATAGACTCTTTTTAAACATATCCTAAATTTCTTTGTCTTCTATGGGGCTAGTCAATTTTGATAGTATTGTCTTTTATCATAAGACATACTTGGCTATGGGCTCATTTAACTTTTTATTTATCTATGCCACTTGTGCATATAATATCTTATCACTAATATTAATAAAGAAGTGTGTTAGGAACATGTCTTATAAAGGATTGAATGTCATGATAGATTGGTTGGGTAAATCATAGAACCATTGTAGGGCATAATCCTTAAGACTACATGGAAATAGCTTTATAATAATACAATCATTAGAAATATAGGCCAAACATTATAAATTAAAGGCTCTGAGGTGATTCTCTAGGTCACCCTTGCCATCATATAAGATGAGCTAGGGTGATATGAAACTAGATGGAAAAGGAATTGTCTGTATGTGTTGTGACAAAAGTGTATGTAATAGAATCTAAGGCATGTGAAGGCTTAGTTTCTCCCTAATTAAGATGTAACACATTATATTTTAGAGTAAGAACCTTTTGTGTAAGGGATTATACATCTAGAGTAGAAGAAATAGCCACAAGTGGTGTATTAATCACTGATGGTTGAATAACAATCTTGGGTTGTGTTATCTGAGTTGGGTGAGTGGGCTCGAATAAAGGTGTAACAACATCATTAACTAGAGGGGTTGATGATTAATCATTATTTGTCTTATGGAATTATTTTTGAATAATGTTTATGAAATCATCTTGTATATCCTTAAGTTTGGACACAAAGTCTTGTAATTGACACTTATCAATTTGATCAAATCTTTTATTAAATTCTTCCATTGTAGGTTGAAGGTAGGAAAACAAGTTTATTATATTTTGAAAATTTAAGATTAGGAATCTATATAATATTTCAAAAAATTAGATATTGCATCAAATCTAATAATCTTACAATTAAAATCTTAGTATAGATCAAAAGGATACAAACCCTAAGAGCATCTAGGATTAAGGTTTTGGAATCTAGGTTTTTTTGCAACAAATTTAAATTAGATGTAAAATAAATTGAAACCTTAATGTAAAATTGATTTTAATTAGCTAGGTTGTCTACAAAAATTAAAAAATCAAAAGTATTCATACATAAATTTATTACACAAAATTTGGATGAATGCAAACTAGGGTTTGAATCAATATTCAAAGCAATATGGGTTCACCAAATGAATTAACCTTTTAGGGTTTTACTATGAAAATATTATGTTTATATTGAAGGGATGAGATGCCTAAATTAGTTAAATAAATATGTAATAATTAAGTAATGATTTTTTATGACCTTGACCTTGTTTGACTTTTTAATAATATCAATAAACAAGGATAAATAGAGACTTATCTAAAAATTGATTATAGTAGATGACCTAGGTTCTAAAAGTTGAGATCTGGGTAGTGGCCTATGTCATCAATAAGATTATAGTATTTTTATACTCAATAGATAATAGTGAATATATGGATAGTAGCACCATCTATGTGTAGTTTCACTAATGTTTCACTAATGTCCCATTTGCAAGACTATCCATGTTTTCTAGGATCACCTATGCCTATGTCTATATGTCATATTCCTATGTGCATGAAACCTATAGCTCTGTGTTGTGCCTAAAAACTTAATTTAATGTGAAACCCCTAATCCTAATTATAATTATGTTATTATAAATAATTTTGTATATGTTAGTAAGATGGAGTAGACATCCTCAACACCCTATTGTGTAGAGAGTTACATACCAATAGTCTGAAGAGGGATCAAGCCTGATTTAGTTATCCCACCTAGTGCTTGATGTATGCATTAGTGAATGTTATAATGATAGTGGCCTTGGATGATTTTAATGTGCTTAAGTTTTTAAATGATTTAAAATTAGTCTTAGGGATATTGTAGATGGTAGTATCTAGAACTAGGGAAAAAGAGGGATCAAATACCATGATTTTTCTCAACTTTGCCTTTAGTTTGAATAGCTTTTACATCTATTTCCATCTAGTGAATAGTGGTGGATTAGACTTGTATTTATAGGGTTTTATTTCTTGTGAGGATAATAAAATGATCTTAGGATAACCTTAGGAGGGGCACAAATTTTAAAAACTATCTGTTAGGAAGATTTAGGGCTAAGGATAGTAGTGCCTAGTTGGGGACATTATCACCATGTGGATGTAGTGTCCCAAATGTGGTGCTAATGTCCTATTTATAGACTACTAATAAAGTTAAATTGTGGTCTAAAATGATAGTTCTAGGACTATGTTTTGACTAGATGTAGGTGAATGTGGTCTACTAAGTGACTAGAAAAGTAAGTATAATGCTCAAGGAGAGTTATATGGCTAGCCTAGGGATAGGTTAACTCAAGTGACACTCTTATCATCCAATTACCACTTTTATGTGATTATACCTAACCTACTCACATTAAATCTCCTCTCTAATACTAACTGGAATGTACCTATGCCATAACCCATGCTAATTACTAATCAACTTCCCTTGAGACATTTTTCTCCTAGAAAACACTTTGGATTCCTTAGCCTACTAAATAATGAATTATCACCTCAAACCCATAGTCAATCACTAGTGCCTATCATGAATAATGTCCAAAGTGTGCCCTAACAATTCACCCAAAATGAGTTGGATGCTATATGACACATGGTACAAAAGCTCAATAATGACTTCTTAGGATTGTAAAGATAGGTTGATAATAATGGTGGTGATAGTTCAGCCAAGAATTTCACCTATTTGAGATATAATAATCCCCATAATATATTGAATAACCATGTATAACCTTTTCCCAATAAGCTCCATGATATCAACATTTTTGAGTTAGCCTTGCCAAATCAGTGTCATGTGTATAACACAACCCAACATGGGGAGTTATATTGCATTAAATTATATAGTGATTTAGACCTATTCTATAGGGAAATAGAGGAATATGAGATAGTCCCAAACCATTCTGACACTACTAGTCAAACTAATGCTCTAAGCTCCTTAAGGCCTCCAAAAATTTTCATGGCCTTAGAGACCTTATATTTCCCTATCCAAGAGGAAAATGAACTAGAAGATACTATTAATGAGGTGTAGGCATTCTAAAAATTCCAATAGCTAGACTATGCTCTTAGGAAGAAAATGTATCAGTAACCACTTACTACATCGACTCCTCCTAATAATTTTATAACCCCTCCTGATCCAAGATCCCTAAATGATCCTCCACCTCCAAAGGATAATAATACCAAACCACCTAAATATATCCATCCTCCCACTAGAAATATGTGGTATAACATAGTAGAAGACATGAAAAAATATCAAGGCCAATATCACTTTGCATGAGCTAGCCAAATCACTGAGCAAAGATATATCCTAAAATACCTCAAAACAAACTAATATAGCCCAAGTCTAAGCCTATGCATACCAATGTAATGAAACACAAGAATAAGTTTGAGGTCCCACCTTTACTCACTATTATACTATTTATAAAAAACCTTCATAACTATCTAGTTGAATCTAGAGCCTTTGTGAAAGTCATCCCTATTGGGATTTGTCAAAACTGGGGATAACACCCATTAAGTCAAATAAGATAGTGGTTTAGTTAGATAAGTTTGAGTTTAATGTGGTAGGAAAACTCTTAAATGTGCATATGCAACTAGAATATAAACTAAGGATCCAATAATTTATAAACATTAAATTAGTGGGCATCTTGAAATCCTATGCAATGTTACTAAGTAGAGACTACTCTAAGACCTTAAAAAATGGTATACTTTGGCCACCAACTTAGAATAAAACATGATTAATGAAAGGGTAAACTTATTATCCTCTAACATAAGAATATACACTCTATTTAAAAAGTGTGATGAAAACCAAAAAAATAAAGACCCTAAAATACCAAGCCTCTAGTCCCTATATTTTGTTGGGGGCCATTCTAAGCAAGGTTATGGGGTGGTAATCCTTCTAATTAACCTATTAAGAAAATGAAAGTTAGCCACTTATAGCCTATAATTCCCTTGCACCAATAATCTAGTGGATAATGAGACTTTGATCATAGGAATGTAGTTCACATTGAACCATAGGATCAAATATTTAAAAGTATTTGAGGATTATGAGCTAGTAGTGAATCAAGTCAGAAGAAAACTCTAATGTAAATTGTCCTATTTAAGGAAATATAGACATATGGCATGGGATCTAACACAAATATTCAATATTTTCAATGTCATCCCGATTATTAGTGAAGAAAATTAGGTGGTTGATTCATTAGTGACTATTTATACAAACCTAATGTGCCTAGATGACATAACACTATAGCATTTTTTTGTCGATCTAGTCCCATGTACCTCAGTCTTGGACAATGTCATAAAATTATAGGTCTTCAAATATTACCAACACATTATGGAATTCCTCAATAATTATAGGTATTTGAAACTCAAGTCATATATGAGGCCAAAAGGGATGACCAAGGAGATACAAAATATGACATAAATGGGGTCCTAAACCTAAAATAAATTTAAGTTATAAAAGGAATGATCTCCCTGGAAAGGATGTTTAACCTTCACAATTCTACGCATAACCTAAGAGACCATTACACCTAGATTAGAGGTCCAAAACTATCAATCTGGGATAATCAAACCAGCCCCAAGATATTCATATTGCCCCAGATTGTATCCCTATTGAGATAGAAAAACTCATAAAGCCATTAATATAATATTGACATTTTATTACCTAGGCCTATATATACCTGAAGATATTTGACCTGAGTGTAATAACACACAATTTCCCACTAAAAAAACCACCTTTTAGAGAAAATAAGTGACTTGTAAACTCAATATTATATCTATTTATGCATAAAGAAATTAAAAATATCCTATCATCTATGATTATATTCCCAATTCATCACTCGACCTGGGTAGCCAACTTGTACCTATTCACAAAAAGAATCAAGAAATCCAACTACGTGTGGATTATATAAATATAAATCAAGATTTTGACAAATATAACTACCATTTACCCTCACTTGACTAAGTGATCCATATGGTAAGTGGATCTCAAATGATGTCCTTCTTGAATAGATTCTTAGGATACAATCATGTCCCAGTCAACTCAAAGGACCAAGCCAAAACTATGTTCACAACCAAGTGGGGAACCTTTACCTACAAACACATGCCATTAAACTTAATCAACATAGGAGAAACTTTATAAAGAGACATGAAATTTATTTCAAAGGTATAATAGTAAAGTGTACTATTATTTACTTTTATGACCTATTTTTTTTGCAAAATATAGGTTTGATCACATTCAACATCTCCAAAGGATATTCAAAATATGCATAAGGTATGGTATCTCCATGAACCCAAAGAAGAGCATATTTGATGTTACTGAAGGTAATATTATCTATCACATCATCACCAAAGAAGGTATTTATATAAATCCTAAGCATGTTAATGTTATTTCAAGAATACCTCTACCCAATAATAAAAAAGAATTAAAATATTTCTTTGGTAGGATTAACATTGTACACAAGTTTATCTATGGTTTTGCTAAGATTTTTAAACCTCTAAATGTACTATTAAAGTAAGAGATTAAAGTGGAATGGAATCCTTAAGAAAGGAAAGGCTTCTAGGATATCAAAGAGGCCATCGTGTAAGCACTTGTGTTGATAATACTATAATACACAAAATAGTTCTACCTCTACTATTTTGGTTTTTAGCATATTATATTTATGGTTCTGACCTAGAAACTAGATGGAGAAGAATGCTCAATCAATTTCATGAGTACAAACTTGAAGGATGCATAACTGAAGTATTATACCTTAGATAAGCATGTATATGCCTAGTTAAAAGTTGTAAATAAGTTCAAGGACTAAATTCTCATGAATAATTTGCACTCCATCATCCTAGACCTAGATATAAAGCTAATTTTGTGGTAGAATGAGTTAGGAGAATGTAAAGGTTGTTAAGTGGCCAAATTACAAGAATATGATATTGAGATCAAACCTACCAAGTTAGTTTGAGGCTAGGGTCTCACTTATTTGATCATTTATATTGACCTAGGATTACTATATACCAATTAATAGTGTTCCACCCATACAGGTATTCTGTGGTCATACATTATCTTCTCTATGGAAGTCCACCTCCAGAACTCAATCAAATGTAGAAAAGAGATCTCAAGTTGAAAGTGAAACATTATATGTTGAATAAAGGTGTTCTCTATCATAATAACTATGAATCCATCTACCTTAGGTTCCTATAAAATTAATAATCTAAAGAGGTCATGACTATTTTTCTTGAAAATATGGGTAGTGTCCACCCTTCTAGGAATGCCACTATGCACGAAATCTTGTGAGTGGGCTATTATTGGACCACTTTATTCAAATATTCCCTTGATCATGTCTGCACATTAAATCAATATCAAACCTTCACCAATAGTTAATTTCATGTAATAATGCCCCTTCAACCTATGATAGAAGAGCATCCTTTCACTTGATGGGGACTTGAATTCATTGGGGTCATCAACACAAACTCATCAATTGGTCATAGATTCATAATTATTTCCACTGATTATTGTACAACATGGATAGAGGTAGTGTAAAACAAGAATAACATAGCCAAGGAAGTCATTAATTCCCTTGAAGAAAACATCACCACATAGTTTGGCACCCCATCTTCATTAGTCTATGATAATGGGTTTGCATTTCAGTTAGCTGATCTCATAGAGTGGGCTTATGAAAATGACACTGCATTGAGGTTTTAATCTAAATACTACCCATAATGGAATGGTTTTTATGATTCAACCAATATAAACCTAATCAATGTAATCAATAAATACATATAAAAGAACTATTTAAATATGATCTTTTGGCTGACTGCATCAGATATAACCAAGCCCTCAAACACTCACCTTTTCTATCAGTGTATGGTATAGATCCTATCTTTCCAATAAACCTCAATTTTCCAACTTAAAAATTCATGTAAGAATAAATGGATGATATTGTGGAAACAAGCTAAAACTATTGAACATTTTCCAATTGGAGGAAACTATTAAGATATGGTTCGATAAGAGAGAAATGGTCAAATCCTTATGGATATTATACTTATTCTTATTCTAGGACAAAGCACATGAGAAGAAAGGGTATCATTCAAAAATTGAGATACTTTAGATCCGTACATACCAAATCTTTGAGTTAATGGGGTAGTATGCATTTTAATTAAAAGACCTTGAATGGAATGACCTCCCATTATTTGTGATTGGATAGTTCTTCAAGCACCACTTCTCAACTATTCCTTCCACTAAAATTTCATCATATCCCCTAAGGGAATGCCTAGTGATGTACATATTAGACTAGATGTTAGATAGTTTACTTTAACTGTGTGTTTTATTTTGTTCAATTGTGATTTTGCTTTCTTGTTCCTAATTTTGATTATTTTACTTACATTTATTTGTTTCAAGGTTTTCTCTTGGTTTCTCCTTGTTCTCCCTTTCCAACCTTGTAGTAATTTATCCTTGGTCACATGGTTCATATTTAAAGACAAATAAGCTAGCTCTATGAATGTAGATTTTAATCCAAGCATCCGTACCCTTTCTTAATCACATCAAAATTAACCAGGCATTAAAAACATAGTCCTAGTAGTGGAAGGTGGAAAGTGAGCTCCCATTATTGAATAATGTGATAGATAAAGGAACCTATATTGAGATACTAAAATACCTAAGAGTCACTGATTTAGACCTAAGCAAGTTAATTGAGAAAATCCTTATTTTAACAAAGGTCATAACAATACTTAAAACAAACATGTCAATCACAAAAAAATCATAAAGAAATTAAAGGACCTTCTTCGCAAAAGGAGATCATTGAACCATTCCTCAACCTTGTCTACATTGGTCCCCAACCCTCTTACATTAAACAAAATAAATATCAAAATAAAATTAAATATGAATATCATGAAAACATGCAAGTTTCTTCTTAAGAAAGGGTGATTTGGGTAACCTTCATCATGGGATTCTTGGCCTAGCTGATAAGGGAGCAAGGCCTAGAGTGGGACCAGAGGCATATTTTTCAAGGTTATATACAATTTGTTGGCAACAAATCAATCCTTGAGCCCTCCTTTCCTTAGCCAAATTATATAAATAAATTACCCTTTCATAGGGCTCTAAGTGCATGATATTTTCTTGAAATTTTCCAATCAATTTGAAAATAATAAAAGAATCACTCTTTGCAAAAAATGACCCTTTGAATAAATTAGGGCCTATTATGTTGTTTTTTGAAATAGAATTGAGTACTCTCTTTTTCTCCAAGTCTACCTAATGGGAGTTTCAATTACTTATCTCACAATTAAATAATGGAGACTTGTAGTCTAGATTCTAAATGCTAAGGTAACATTTTCTCATAGAAGTCATAATTTATTGTGACCAATATGCCCCATCTTTAAAATCTCAAATGAGGACCCTATTTTGAGTTCAAAATTATATGTTTACACCCTATTTTGAAATGAATTAGTCTAGGCTCAAGCTAAAACATCATTATCTTAAATCCTAGATCAAAATCAAGGCTATTAAATGATTATTATCATAAGCCTTCTACTTATAAATCTAAATTTTAGTTGAATGAGGTCTTGGTTTTATTCTAAACTAACCAATTTGACTAAGTGTTTCTTGGGTTTCTTTACCAATATAATTGATATCTAAGTCTGAAGGATCAAATGGACATGTTTATGGAAGTTATTCAATGAATTTATTTGGATTTTAGTTATGTAATGTTTATCTAATTTGGGTCTTCATTTGATTTATGGACTAACTTGGCTAATTAGAGTTGCCCAATTGTGTTATTTTTAAGATTATTCAAACTACACAAGGACACCTTTACTAAATCCCACTTGATCTAACTCAGATAGGTATTACTCAGTATCAGTGAACTTTTTATACTTAGTCATTTAACAAGAGTGTCTTAGTTAAGCCATCACTGCATGTCTCTTTTGCACTAAGAACAACCATCAAATTTAAGAGAAATAATGCAATTTAAATTCCAATAGCTAAGCCCTGAGATCTAGGATGGGGTCATGTGTATCTATCTAGTTCACTCACTTATATCAACTAAAATTACTAAGGTAAATAATCCCCAAGTAGACATATCAATGATATCATTTCACATTTATCCATCTCATCCTATAACAATAATGCAATGAAGCAAAGTTCACAAAGTCATCCAAATAAGTGGAGTAGCATGGACCATCTAGTGTCTCAATCCCACTCATCCAAATCTTGAAGATAGATAACATAGTTTGAAAAAATCTCCAAGCAAGTAGATTATCATGTATCTTCCACATACCTCAATCCCACTCATTCAAATCTTACATAAAAATATAGTTTGTAAAATTATTTGGGCATCTGAATAACTAAAATCATTCCACATGTCATGATCCCACTAAATAAAGCTTTTAAAAGTTGTTAGTATCCTAGGGGAATCAAAAATGTCAAAGCCCTAAGAGAGCCTGATGAGTGATAAGATGACATATAGAGCCTATTAGAGTTATTAATCTTCTGAGGGCATCAAAGATATTAGAATCCGTAAGAGATCTTGATGATTGAGCAAATGATTCAGGGAGTTTGTTAAAGTTTTTAGTATCCCAAGGGTGTCAAATATTTCAAAATCCTGAGAGATCCTAACAAGTGAGTAAATGTTTCATGGAGCATATCAGATTTTTCAATCTCTTGGGGGTGTTAAAGATGTCAAAACCTTAAGAGAGATGATGAGTGAGCATTGTCAAATTTATCAATATCTCAAGGGTGTTAGATATGTCATAACTTTGGGAGGTTACAGAGAGTGAGCATATTCTACATGGAACCTATTAGAGTTGTTAGTCTCTCCTAGGGGTGTTAGATATGTCAAGACACTAGGAGAGCCTAATGAGTGATAAGATGTTGCATGACCCTATTATAGTTATCAGTCTCCCAAGGTGTCAAAGATATTATCACCTAGGGAGAGCCAAACCATCTACAAGTTTCCATGTGGCACTTTTATAAAAAATAATAAGAAATAGTTGGGGCATCTTGATTGAGTCAAAACCCACATAAAATCACAAAACACCAAGTGTCACTCTCATATACCAAATAACAAAATGGATCAAAGTGGGTTGGGTAATTAGAGGATAAATATAGGTTGAATCATAGGTTAATAGTAGGAAGCTATGTGTACTCAATAAGTGGCAAACTCTAGTGCATACATAAATGAAAAATAGTGAGACCCTAACCATGCCTAATTAATGTATATTATAAAGAAGTGTCTAAGAAATGAAGGACATGTAGTCTAGATAAATGGTTCTTGAAGTGACACAAGAGATAAATAGGCATATGTCTACCACACTCTTGAATTAATCATCTTAGATAACTAGGATTTGATTCAACCACTTATGAATGTTCCTTCACCACCACCAAATCTAAGTTGAGAGCACTTTTTAAAAATAATTTGAATAAATTCCAAATTTAGATCTAATAATCAAGTGGATTATACCACCAACATAGAATTAAAATTGTGCAAGGTAAGCTCCAAATAGTTGCCCATTAGTGTAGTAAATATTTGTAAATCCCTATAATTCCTCATAAGGATATGATTTACCATTACCATTCCCAACTCCCAAGTATCCTTCCTTTCAATGTTTTCTTGAACTTTCAATGCCTCCCTCAAATCTATAATTTCATGCTAGGAAATTACCTAGATCTTAGATATGTTCACATCATATTCAAATCTTAGGCTTAATCTTCAATATAGAGATACTACCTTTGCATCAAACTCGACCAATTTTGAACACTAAAACAAAGTTTGTTATGAGAAACTAAGAATGTGTAAAATCCTACCTTAGATAAAGATGAAGATTAAACCCATTTATTTGATGATCTTACTACCCTATAAAATTTAGGATTGCACAAGGTTGATACCAAACCAGATGTGTTACCATGTGTTGATCTATTTGGAAACATGTTTTGAAACTATGTGTGTGTATATGACATAACCCAAGACTCAGTGTAGTGCATAGGGTTGCACAAAAAAATAGTAGACATCTATGGAGCTAATTATTGACCATTTTTGGTCCTGTAGGCCAAAAATATCTTTCTCCCTTTTATTTCCTTGTTGTCTCAGTCTTTGATGCCTTCACAAAATGGATTGTTGCAATCATGGTTTTTTCCCTTTGTCATAGGCCTCTTCCATGAAAGAGCTGAGTGATTTGAGTCCTATAGGTTTTGGGTCAATCTGGGGGTTGTTTCACTTTAGAAAATTACCTTGGGCATGCTTTTTATTGCAAAGTAATGGGCCAATATTTAAATAAATGCAATTCTTTTACAAACACCCTAACCCTTGTGGAGGGTAGGAAGGTCCAAATACCCTCCACAAGGGAACACATTATTGACATCAAAGACTGAAAGGGAAGAATAAATGGAGCCCTTTATGTCCAAAGAGCCAAAGGTGAATTCCTTTGGACAAAATGTCCAAAGAATTCCTTTGACATTTTGTCTTACAAGAAGGTTGAAACTTTAAAGGATTTCCTTTAGGCAAAATGCCGAATTCCTTCATTTTGTTTGAAGGAATTGACAAAACAAGGGAAAAGACAAGTGACCTTACGAGGGATTCTCTCTACCAAAAAGGGACCCTCTCCTCTCTAAAAGGTCACCTTCCCTTTAGGAAGGTTCAGTTACAAAAGACTGAATTGATTACAAAAGGTTGAAGGTTTAGTTATAGAAAACCAAAGGAATTACCAAAGTGATGATGGTCCCATAAATGTCAACTTTACCATGGTGAACTAGCTGTTGGTAGTTTAAAAATCTAGTGATGTCTCCATGGGTGTCAAATTTGAGACAATGAAATAGCTATTGGTTTTCAAATGGAACATGCTTGATAGAATTCAAAGGGGCATAAGACCCGAGGACAAACTCAATGATCCACTAGAAAAGGAGCCCAAAAAAGGGAAAAGAATAGCTTGAGAGCTAAATTTTCCAAAAAGAGACAAGAAATAGCAAGGAAAGAGGGAACAAAATAGAGAGTCTAGAACATGGATACACACACATATGACAACATTTGGAATGTTCCAAAGGATGCACCTAGCCAAGAACAGATATGAATTAGAACAGTCTTGGTGGCACAGAAAGCATCGGCACAAGAATTTATTACTACAGATGAGATAAAGCAACCCATGATTTTGTGGAGACATTTAATATGATTTAAATGCCTAAGTTAAGGCTTATGACTACCCCAGCATGGTTCCTTCACCAGACTTCCTCTTTCCAATGTATTTAATGTAGCATAGGATACTTTCTCAAAAGGGCACCATATTCTTCTCTTTCATGATATATATTGTAACCTCTCAAGTTGAAAAGGATATCTCTCATTTTGTAAGGCAAAGCCATACCAAAATTTCACCGTTGATTAATAAGAATGTTTTTTACCTCTATCTGACTAGTTATGCTTTTGAGTGTGTCTGTATATAAATTTTGTGTTTAGTAATTTTATATTAATGCTTCCATAAATTAACACCAACACACCTAGTGTAGTTCAAAGCCATTTCTATAGTTTAACTGGAAGTGATTCACCTGGAGCATAGAAACAAAAGAGTAGCTATAAGACAGTGTGTTTTCTACAGTACTTATGGTAAGTTCCTTTTCTTGTGTGTCTTCATTAAGCCTCCCTTTTAAAGCTCCCTATAGTTTGGTATTTTTCTAGATAAAATGTATGTTCACCCCCTTTCTAGTTTGAAGTGTGAATAGCTGAGTAGATCAACATCATTTGGTGCATCACCACTTAGAGTAATTTTTTTCTAGTTATTCCTTCTCCTTTTTCACCCCTACCCATTGTTAGTATTATTAGTGAAAAAATTTAGAGATACATCAAAGGGAGCTATCCCTTATCTATATATTCTCCCCTTAGTTTTTCTAGACCCATAGCAAGAGGGGAGTCTCCATTGTGCCACATGGAAGAGAGAAGCCCAACCTTTTTTCAAGGGTACAATCTATGGTGTTAATATTTTTTGGCATGCCCAATGGGACCGTTTGTGAAAGGAGTTGAAGGATTTTTTTAGTGTGTTCTTTAACCAATCAACCTTTGGAGGCATTTCAACCAACACCAAATGGTGACTTTGAGTTGAATCAGCTGGTTAAGTAGTCCTGGTGCCATCAAGAAATCACATTTTGGTATGTATAATTCCATTGCTCAATAGCATGGGCCTTATGTTCCTTCATACAACTTTGATCAAACTCAGGTTGTTCATGAAATCACCTCAAGCAGCTCTCCTGGTTGCCCTTCACCTAGTGTAAATAAATTAATGTTGGAGTTTGAGAAGCAAGTGATGGAGATAAATAGATTAGAGGAGCAAAATAGATATAAAAAAGAGATTATGTACAAATAGGAGTGCTTGTTTAGACAAGCTCAGGCCTTGTAATCCAAAAAAGAGGAAGTAGAAAAATGGGAGAGTCCATTCATCCAAGACAATCAGCCTTGTGTGCCTTTTCCCATTCCAAAGTAGCCCCTTCATATTCTAAAGAAATCCCTCTCTTTTGCATCAAATCCTTTCTACCAAATATCACTTGCTCACTCTAGCTCATCTGACGTAGTAACCACTGCTACTCTTAATCCCTTGCACCTAGCTTTTTAACATCAAAGGGAATTAGATCAACCCCTATAGAAATGAACTTTCTCAATTCCTTAGATTGTGAATCCTCCTTTGAATGGAATCATCCTATTCCTTTCAAAAAATATCATGCCCCTCTATAGGAAATTATTCCTATGCATCAACAGTCTCTTCATAGTCTTCCTTAACTTCTTCAAGTCTTTCAACATGATGTCAAGATTCCAAGTTGGAGGAGGGAATACCATGAACTAGCTCAGGGCCTTGGAAATGATGAAGCTAACCATACTCATGGTGATCCTCATGATCTCTAATAAAGGCTCTCCCAAGAAAATATAGCTAGAAAAATTATAGAGTTGGAGTACAGAATGAGATCCCTCAGCTAGGGTGTGATGGACGGTTTAGACCAAATGGTAGATTTCATGTCTGAACACACCCCATATACACTCCTTAAAGAGATATATCAAGCCACATATGATGTAGATGAAGTTTTATCCAAATGGAAGGAAGAGAATCATTTTATTCTAGCTCAAGGATTGCCTCCTCTTCCACATAAGTTTGTCCATCAACCCTCCACTCCATTCTTTCTCAAGGAAGAACCTGTTTTGAAAGTGGCAAGTGAAGAAGAGAGGATCCAATTTATAGCTTCCCAAGAGGATATCATGAGTGACAATGAGGATGAGATCATCATGGATTCTCCCTTTAAATACATCATCAACAATGGAGAAGACACAGGTCATGCATACATGCAAATATTCTAGCAATATGAAGAAGAGGTTGACAAACTTTATTTATCAATAATAGATGATGAGGAAATTAATCATGGTGAGCTATCTCCTCCCTTGTTTGATGAACTTCCTTATTGATTTGATGAAGAGAATGACCATGCCATGGAACCCGATTTGGAGGAGGATCAGGAGCATGTTTGGGAATAACTATAAACTCTTGTTTTTGGGAAAGAAAGGAAGAGGCCTATCCATCTTGTTGAAATTTTTGAAGAAGAGAGCCTGGAGTAAGAAGGTGATGTTCTATGGGATAATAAATCAATTTTTGATCTCATTGTAGACATCACAATAGATGCCCTTATCCAAGAAAGCCATGATGAAGTAGAAGATCAGTTTGATAGGCTCTTCAATGAGGTAGAAGGGAATAAGTCAATTCATGATGCATGTCAAGGGGGCTATGAGATAAATGAGGCTTATGATGATAAGATAGTAGCCATCGATTTATTGATAAAATACACTAGCATGAGGGGCCAGCATGAATCAGGTTTCAAAGGGTAAAGTGAATACATAGATGTTGGAAACATGTTTGACCTTGATCCACTTAGATACAAGCCAATCAAGGTGGTAGGAAAGAAGGGCAAGTCACCAAGTCTCCATTCCATTCAGTCACTTGTCTAGCACCATAAGTTTTCTTACCATGGAGACTTGAGAGGTTTTCCCTTTGATCTAGGAGGGAGGCAAATATACCTAGTTAGTTGTACATAGTAGTTTTCTTTCAGTTGCCTTTGTTTTCCCTAAGTGTTGTTCGCATAGGTGTAGTGTTTTTTAGCCTTGTTGTGTGTTATTTTTTCCTTATTTATTGAGGTAAAGCTTTTTTGGTTCATAGGTATTTAGAAGGTTATTGCTAACTTTTTCAAGCTACATCCTAACTCCATGCCAAATGGACTTTAAGGCTACCAGTCTTCTTTAGCATAGTAGGCATGCTTCCCCTATGAATCACAAAATTATTGACCATTTTTGGTTTTGTAGGCCAAAAAAATCAATCTCCCTTTTCTTTCCTTACTGTCCTAGTATTTGATGCCTTCACCTTGCTGAAATCATGGTTTTTTTCCCTTTGTCATAGGCTTGTTCTACAAAAAAGCTGAGTGATTTGAGTCCTATAGGTTTTGGGTCAATATGGGGGTTGTTTCGCTTCAAAAAATTACCTTAGGCATTCTTTCTATTGTAAAGAAATGGGTCAATTTTAAATAAATACAAGTCTTTTACAAACACTCTATAGGGTAAGTGCCCTTGTGGAGGGCAGGAAGGTGCCAAATGGGGTCATTCAAGTAGACTCTAAAGGACATTTTTGACCCAAGGTGCCCTTGTGGAGGGTAGAGAACACATTTTGAAAAGAGATCAAAGAGAAGGTTGAAAGGGAAGTTTTCCTTCGGAAGAAATGACAAAGCAAAAATACAAAGGACTTCTTCAAACTTTTTGTCTGAAGAAAATCCATGTGGAACCAAAGGTGAATTCCTTCAGAAAAAATGCTTGAAGGAATTCCTTTAGACATTTTGTCCAAAGAAATTCATAAAGGAACGCTGAGACTTTGAAGAAAATATTTCTTTAGGCAAAATGCCCAAAGGAATTCCTTTGGACATTTTGTCTAAAGGAATTGACAAGACAAGGGAGCCCGAAGGAGCTTGAAGGGTAAGTACCCTTACGAGGGATTATTGACTATCGAAAAGGGACCCTCTCCTCTCTTCCAAAAGGTCACCTTCCCTTTGGGAGGTTCAATTGCAAAAGGCTGAAGGTTCAGTTGTAAAAAGTTGAATGAATTACCAAAGTGATGATGGGCCTACAGACGTCAACTTTAGCATGGTGAACTAGTCATTGGTAGTTTAAACAATTGGTGACGTCCATGTGGGTGTCAAATTTGAGATAGTGAAATAGTTAGTTTTTGAATGGTGCAGGCCTGATGAAGTTCAAAGGGGCATAAGACTTGAGGACAAACTCAGCAACCCACTAGAAAAGGAGCCTAAAAAAGGGAAAAGAATAGCTTGAGAGCTCAAATTACTAAAAAGAGACAAGAAATATCAAGGAAAGAGGGAACAAAATAGAGAATCCAAAACATGGCTATGCGCACATATGACAACATTTGAAATGTCCCAAAGGATGCACCCAGCTAAGCACATACATGAATTAGAATAGTCCAGGTGGCATATAAAGTGTCAACACAAGAAGTTATTGCTATGGATGAGACAAAGTGACCCATGCTTTTGCAGAGACATTTAATATGATTTAAATGCCAAAGTCAAGGCTTGTGACTGCCCCAACATGGTTCCTTCACTCGACTTCCTCTTTCCAATGTATTCAATTTAGCATGGGCCACTTGTTTAAAAGGGTGCCATAGTCTTCTCTTTCATGATATATACTATAACCTCTCAAGTTGAGAAGGATATCTCTCATTTTTTAAGGCAAAGCCCTACCAAAATTTCACCTTTAATGAATAAGAATGTCTTTTACCTCCATCTAACTGGCTATGCTTTTGAGTGTGTCTATATATCAATTTTGTGTTTAGTCATTTTAGTTTGATGCTTCCACAAATTGACACTAACACACCTAGTGTAGCCAAATCCATTTCTATAGGTTAACTGGAAGTGCTTCACCTGGAGCATAGAGACAACAGAGTAACTATCAGATAGTGTGTTTTTATAGCACATGTGGTAAGTTCCTTTTCCTATGTGTCTTCATTAAGCCTCCCTTTTAAAGCTCCCTACATTTTGGTCTTTTTCTAGATAAAGTGTATGTTCACCCCCCTTTCTAGTTTGAAGTGTGAATAGTTGAGTAAATCAACATCATTTGGTGCATCACCATTTATAGTAGTTTTCTATTCTAGTTATTCCTTCTCCCTTTTCACCCCCCCCATTGTTAGCAGTAGTAGTGAAAAACCTTCAAAGATGCATCAAAGGGAGCTAGCCCTTATCTATAGATTCTCCCATCAATTTTGCCAGACCCACAACAATAGGGGAGTCTCCATTGTGTCACGTGCAAGAGAGAAGCCCAACCTTCTTTCAAGGGTGTAATCCATGGCATCAACACTAATTTTAAACTATATTATAACATCTTAGAGTAAATTTTGGTTCTTAGTGGACATATGGATTAAGACGCATGATATATATGGGGTCCTTCAATATTGGGCCATTGATCCTAACTGATGGACCAGAAATGAGGATATCAATACATACTCCATTCATCTCTTTCGATAGGGAGTTCATGTAGAGATGATACTTATAAATAATTTATTTGGAATGAAGGATGTCATACATGTGAACATCCTTTGGTCATAGATAAGAATCATCCTCAAGGAAAAGTGAGTCTCAGAACTTGGTATCCTCATCAACTTCAATTTGGTCAAGGTAGTCAGTGAGGCTTGAGGAGGTGACAATTTATACATATTGATCTATATTTTGGATGAAATATATATCACCTTGCATTCAAAACCTATATTTTCCCACCATAGACCCATATCAACTCCATTGTTCATAGTTTTTCTACAAGATATGCAAGTACCATTACATAAATCACATCTGGGACATCTATGAGTCCTACCTAATGGTCTACATGGCCATAAATGAGAGGCCCATGCCAAGACTATTAGATGAAATTAGGAATATGTTATTTATCATAGGATATTACTGATATTATTGATACCACACCATCATTATGGTGGAAGGCATCCAAAAAATCCATGTCCTTCTCCCCTACTAGGATTTAAACTAGCTTGTTAAGCAAGATATTGATTAGTAGTTGGTTAAAGGTGTCTTCAGTTACTTACTAAATCACCAACAAAATGCATGCCCAAATTTTACAATATTTATCTTCCAACTAATTATAATAACCTACCCAACTTGTGAAATATGGTGTGTAATATAAATTCATATGCCCTAGGGAGGACCAAACATAGATAATGGAATAATGAGGGGTCATTAATGCCCAAGTAGAAAGGTATGAAATAATACTCAACATCATGTATTACCATGAGGCCTAAAAACATGATGAGATTCATATCAATCTAGCCATTGATTTTTTATTGATCATAAGGGTGGAGGAAAAAAAGAATAAAGGGAAGAAGGGTTAATCTAGGATGATCACTAAGGAAAGGATAGTGTCACCTCTACATGTTCCTCTGACTCAACACTAAGAGGGAATTTAGGTGATTGTGCCCCAAATATCTAAGAGAATTATAAAATATATCCTTTCACCTTCACCTCTATTAACTTCCCCTATCATGCCATAATTCAAACTTTGCCAATTGCACTTCCACAGCCATTCCACCACTAGTCGCACAAGTGTTACACTTTGACACCAAGATCATCCCTAGGATGAGCCTAGAGTGAGACTAGAAATTGATACTCTTAAATATTCATTCCCCTACTACCACTATCCCTATGAAACCATAAGGCCACCTCTAGGATTACCTACTCTCACTAGACCTATTCTAGTAGGGCCATCCCTAGTTCACATCATGACAACTCCCCAATTCTCCTAGGTTCCCTTAGTTTTAGACATGTTTAGCATCCTCAATTCCCAGTTCCCTTCCACTCAGCCAATTTATCCTATAGGAATATTTGAGGTCCACTTAAGACCTCTAATATTTTTAGTTGCATGCCCCTCATCTTTAAGAGTATTAGGTTTGGTTCAAGCAGTGCCTACAACTTCAAGGAGGGCCTAACTTCTTCCAACTCCCAAATTTATAATACCAGCATGCACCATGGTGGCCATGTTAGTGACCTCATTGGTTAATCTTATAGTATAAACACATCCTAGATTCACCACTTCAACCATCTTGATAGCCACCCCAATAATAAGTACACCTATATGCATAATTTTAGTGGATCCCAACTTCATAGTACTAGTGGCTACTCCTCTAGTAGTTCAAGTTGATACAATAATAATTTCCACTATAACACCCTTAGTTACCATGGAATAAGATAATAATTCCTCATAAGATGAATAATGTGATATTTTTAGGCCCCTAGCTTAGGTTCCAATTTCCACCATAGTCCCTACAACCATGATCATAGATACAACTGACTAGGGTAAGATATCCAATAAGAAACAAAAGTTATCTCCCTCCTATCCTTCTATTTAGCTTGATCCTCTAGTTAACCCTAGTCATCTTTCTCTATCACCTCAAGGGTTTAATGATTTAACTTTAACTAGTTAATTTATTCATTATTATTAAACACTCTCCTATGAGGATCCATTATCCCACAGGTCAACATGACTCCAAACTAGTGGCATCTCCAATTATTCCCATGGGAATCCCAATTCACCCTTCTTCTTTTTTCTTCCATGCCCCCTATTCTTCCACTCCTATCTTTCTTATTTCCTTCCCCTTCATCCATTCATCCTCCTCATAGAAATCCTCCATCTACCTCCACATTTACTATCCCACCTTCATCCTTTTCCACCACCTTAGGAGTTATTGTAAGCCTAAGTTGGGTTAGATCCCTAGAAACTAATGATGCATAGAGGACATAAATGGCCTATTAAGGTGACTTATAGTTCCAATGGGAATTTGATAGAGTGAATTAGAGCATGAAAAGGGTTATCACACAAATATTTACTTATGAAGGAGTCTTAATTGTGTGGATGATTGAGTAAGATCACTTTTACCTCACCAAAGTAAGAACTATGAGTGGTTAATATAGGTTAATAGAGGACTCAATCTCGGTGATATAGGACATGAATGATCTCATGGATAAAATGATGGAGGATTTTAGGGATTAGGTGAGAAATATAGAGTCTTAGTTAAGGAGAACCTTCTCTAGAGGCTTAGTTACCAAAGTGGAGGCATCTCTCACCTAGTTGTTCATCATCATCAAGAAGTGACCAAAAGCCCTTTCTAAAATCAAAGAGCTCCTCCAAAGTATGCATACATATCAAGAGAGTATTATCTAGGTGGATAATAAGTTCAAGAAGTTGGTTGATGTCATCAATAAGGGGATGTTCTTGGATTTGAAATTAAATCCCTTTGTAGACTTTAACCTACATTACACCTTTGTATGAGCCATGAGAATGTCCATTAAGGAGTGGTTAAACATAACCCAAGTGACCATCTATCCACTAGAGAAAATTAAGGACCATATACTTACTTATTTCAAGGATGATAGAATTTTAGTATTCTTCTACCTTGATGAAAACCTAATGGGAAGGGATGAATTTGGGGTCCACATGACACAATTAAATGAGATCATAATGATCAAGGTGGTCAAAGACAAAATTTTAGGAGATAAAACCATATTGGAAATAGCCCCATAATCTATGACAAACATCACCCAAGTCAAAGAGGTGAAGGTATCCTTGGAATCCTCACTCAAGGCTCATGATAAACTACTAACTCAAGAAAATATCATCTTTTGGGAGCCACCTACGACCCTATAAAATATTGACCATGAGGCTGTCCTCATTGAAAAATCATTGGTGGCTCAACAGGGTCCACCAAATCAATTAAGAAGTGGCTCACCTCTAACCTTCTTTTGATTATATCATAGTGGGCCCTAGAGAATCTTCTATGTTTATTTTTTGAATAAGAATATTTTGGTATAATTATATTACAACCATTTCAAGGCATGATGGCTCTGAGTGAGGACTCGTTCTACTAGGAGATAAGCCCCATTATTATTCTATATATATGGCTATGTAATATTTTATAAAGTTTAACTCTATTTATAAAAACACTATCAGATTAATGACAAATTAATTTTTATATACAAATGTATCTAGTTAACTTGGATGTCTCTTTTTTTTCAAAGGGATAATAATAAATGTTAGATGACTATAATTTATGATTTTATCTAGGGTTTATGCAGTAATAAGATCAAACATTTTTTTGTTCTAATTAAGTTATATGATTCTTTTCATTTTATTTATAAGTTGTTAGTAAATGTGTGTAGTTAACTATAGTATTGTTACTAATTTATTCATTAAAATAATATTAAACAAGAATTATTTATTTTTCCTTAGACACTTTCCCTATGTGACTAGATCCTGAGCCATCATGAAACATGCCATACAATGGTGAAACTCTAGCTAGGAAAATTTTGGTCCTAGAAGCATTTGTGTATGATATTTATTTAGAAGGTTTTATTTTTTTCCTTAAACTCTCCCTCCCTTTGATGTTTATTTGTGAGTAAGTGATCATTCCCCAATTTAGAAAATTGTGAAGTGAAACATAGTAGATCCTAGAATCCCATTTGTTGTAATCAGTCTATCTAGAAGTATAAAAGTTTTGTGGGTTAGTGAGAAAACTAGTATTGAGCCTTCGTTGATAGTTTTATATATCTTTGAGATATATTATAAGAAAGATATTTAATGAATCATAATACCTACAAATTTTTCCCTAGATTATCTCAATAGTAATCCTAACATGAGAAGATGTAATCCCCCAATAATTCTCAAGCCTACCCATTACATCTATTCAAATAGGTGCATTTGGGATAGAGATCTTAGCCTGAATAATAGTAGTATGACATTTCAAATAATTGGTAAGGCCAAGAAATGGGCCCATAAGGATGCCCCTAGTGATGTGGTAATATGATAAATGGTCAAGGATGATTCCCCTTCATGAGGACATGTAGGGATGAAAGACATAAATGGTTTCCCAAAATGAAAATAAAATTACTAGAATGTACAAATGAGTGATAAAATTAAGGGGTAAGAGTGAATAAAAAGGTGTGGGATTATATTATGATGATGGTGGTCATGTATATGGAATATTAATGCATTGATGGGTGTGGTTAATTCACTTAAGAGAAGGCTTACATGCATGGATTAGTGTTTATTAATGTGATTTGCCCAAAACAACAATATATGAAAGGAAGTATATTGGGAATGATATATCTCTATGATAAAGCTATGATCTTTATCTTATTTGAGCAATGCTATATGCAAATGAGAAAATTTGGGAATGATATATCTTGATGAAGCTACACACTTTAATTGGATTGATGGATTGGTGATTGATTATTTAGGATATGCAAGCATAACTCACAAAGTTAACCAATTTTATAGATTGATGATGTAATGATAACTTTGATGGATGATTTTATAACTAAGTAATGACATTTTAGAGAATGCATAAAATAGAAAAAAGGCACATGAGGATGCCTCTAGCAATAATGGATTGATATTTTAGCTATAAGTTAATTAGATTGGATTAGATTGATGGGATATTGTTTAGATGAGATTGGATATGGATTAGGTAATATTAGATTAGGTTTGATGATATCATATGAGATAATCTTGAATAAAATTAGATTAGTTGAGTAGGATTCATGGCTCATGTGAGGTCTACACATGTAGGTAGTGTAAATGGGTGGTTAGTTAAACTAAATGTATGATGATGATGGACATTGATGTTGGGAACATGATAAAAATATGGGGTGAATTATATTTGTTTGGGAAAAATTATTTTGATTTATCACATGACATTATGTACCATGATATGAAAAACAATGATGGCCTTGGTGTCATATGCCAATAGGATTGAATCAGGCACAACATACAATAAAAATCATAAAAAAACATGCAAGGAAAAAACACCTTTAAATGAAAAAGAAAATTATTTATGCTATTTTTTTTTTATAAATTTTAGGATTTTTTGAATGTATATAAAAAGGCAACTAGAAAATGGAAATCCAACTCTAGTAGTGGGGATGAAAGACACATATTAACATGCCTATGAAAAGGACTCAAGATGATGTTTAGGGATGATGAGGGAGAAATAAGAGATTATTATGGATATATACAATTGTATTAGGTATGTGAAGATGAAGATGGATATGGAAATTATGTAAAAGGACCATGTTGCATAAGAATGTAGTGTCTAGTCATCAAACCACCATTCTAAAAATATGCCAAGATGTTGCCAAAACATGTCTCAATATTTCCTCCATGTCCTCATCAAGATCAAAGGTAGGGAGAAGTATGGGTATGATAGGTTTTTTTAGGGTGGAATAGATAAGGATATCAATGTATGGGTAGACTAATATTTTTTAGCAATGAATGGATGGAGTAGAATAGATAAGGATGTCAATGTATGGGTAGACTAATATTTTTCAGCAACTAATGGATGGATTGGATTTTCCCCAAACTATAGGGTACTTGAATAAAATATATTAGATGTGAGGCCAAATTTTTTTTTTATCACGATACTTTACAAAGGTGACATAATAATGGTTTTAACCTATGGATGACTATTTTATTTTATTTTATTTGCTCTTTTATTGATTTTTTTAATGTTTGAATTTTTATGGATGGTGATGATCCTTCAAGCTAAGATGAACTTGAGATGGGATTTAGTCATCCAGTATCCTAATTTGAACTATCATTGTGCCAAGACCATGACACTAATGTGTGTTCCATATATTTCATCATTGGATTTGTTAATTATTAATTTAACTTCCTCTAATCACTTTAACTAGGTTTTATCATGGCCCTTATGATATATGGTACCACCAAGGAGGGTGATGTTGGATGTGCATTGGATGAATGGCCTTATTGGATTGTGAAAAATATTCAAATGGATGATGGTATCATGGAGGTGGGTGTAAATTTAGTGAGACAACAATGGATAAAAATCTCATGTACTCTATCAAATTCTAATTGCTTCATGTATGCTTCATGCAACATGATTTTGGAAATTATAGAGATGGGATAAAAGACATGTGAATATTGTCTCAATAAAAATATGAGGCATTTATGCTCCTTAGGCTTGAGAGTTTCTAAAATTTTGATGATTTGGGGAATCTCCTTCATTCCAATGTTGATATGAATGATGTATTCATCTTGCAGTTGTGTATGTGTAAGAAGAAGGTTGAGGTTCTCATTTTTACATTGATGTTGATTTTGATTTTATAATCTTTCATTTAATTGGTTTTCACTAAAGGGAATTGAATTTTTATTTGTTTGATTATTTTTATTATTTTATTTGATTTGATTGAAGAACCCTTCATGCTCCCTAAGAGATGATTATGTTTCAAGATTGATTTTGAATTCCTACTTTTGATTTCCTAGTTGAGTGTCATCTTGAAGTTTCAAGGATTTCATGATTAATTTGTTATTTTTAAATAGGTCTAAGTATGATTGATTATCTTGGTCCCAATTGATGGGTCTAGGGTTTTGGATGTTAAAATGGATGGTAAGGATAAGATGTTATTTAAATAATTGGTGGTGACAAGGTCCTTATAGAAGCTATGAGGGAAACCTATTTCAATGTTGGTAGAAGTTTCCTCAAGAATCACATAAGTGTCGTTGATGCTCTTATTTTGATTAGTATGAGGTTTATAACCGATCCCAAGAGAACCTGATGTGTGCACACATAGATCAAATCTAATATTCCTTATTCATGAAGGCCAAGTAATTTACCTTTATAACCCATTATTTGGGCGGGGGGGAAATGCAATGGAGTAATTATTGATCTATAAATATGAGGCTAGGACATTATTATATAACAAGGTGTCATTGAGTTCTTTGATTTATTTAGTTATGATAAGGCCAAATTTGAAAAATGATGTTGAACCAAACTAATAGGGTGTCGATTTTGATTTCTAATTTATATGAGGATTGACATAGTTTTTTGGATAAGCCACATGATCACTATTTTCATTTTTTTAGGTTGGGTGATGGAGGATTTAGCGAGGGAAGATGGGGTGATGTGTCAATGGATTGTATGTCATCTTGGTTAGAGATGGGTTGGTCAAATATTTAAAGTATGTCATGTTGGAAAAATATTTGAAATATGTCATGCAAAGTAAATATGTTCTAGTCCAAGATACATTGGTAAAATATCATTTGACCAAATATTGGTTGGTTAACAATAAGGTCATCAATGGTGGGATTTTACAAGACAGGCTCATTGAAGAGAGGATCATCAAAGATAGGTGGACCAATGATGGGTTACTTAAATAGAGTTTCATCAAATATGGACGGACCCACTTAAGGTTGGTCAAATATTTTTGGTTTAATGGAGGGTTTGTCTAGTATGGGTGGTTAGTCAAATATGGTTTCATAAAAGGTGGGCACATCGAAGATGGGTGGGCCAATAATGGTTTGGAATTGAGATGTTGTTGGATGGTTTATAGGATTGGTTTGACCTTGATAATTTTGTGGAAGGGACTGATCATTTTATAGAAAGGGATCTTTGCATATCCCCAATTTTTTATTCTCAGACATGAATGCACATGATTATTACATAAACTATGTTCTTTGGATTGGTAATGATAGGATACTATTAGATAATAGTGGCTCAGGGGCCCAATTTATGGGGTATTGATTTGGTGATGGTTGATCATGAGATTATCCATTAGATGATGATTGATTATGGAATTTCATTTTGCAATATTTGTGCTTTAGGGCTTGTTTCTCATTAGAAAAGAATAGCTTCTTCAGCTCAGGATCCAGATGAGTATGGGATGGTTGTTAGTGTTATGATTTATTTTCACATTTTTCCTAAATTTATGGAAAGTGTAGCTTGGCATGGGGTGTTAGATGGTTTTATTGGGATGATTTGGATGTCAAAATGTGTTTCCATTTACGATGGATATGGGGAATATTGTGATGGGGAATGAAACTAGTGGATGGTATATCAACATCATGGAAAAGGAATGGATTTAGACTAAATGTGTTGTCATTTTTTGAGATGTTATTTGATTGAGTTTTATTTGATTAGTTAAATTTGTAAAAACTATTCATGAGACTTCACTAAATCAAATTTATTAGTTTGATACATTGATTTAATTTGGATGTTGGATTTAAATTGAATGCAATTTGGATTGGTTTGATAAATTTATTTGATATAACTTAAAAAGTCATATTGTTTTGACTTAGATAAGATGATAGGTTATGTTTGTATCAAAATTTTGATTTGGATTATGTTTGAACATTTGAATTGGTTAATTTGATTTTATTTGTCTTTCATTAAATACTAAATTTAGATCGACTTTCTTTTGATTTAGTTTGACTTGTTTGGGATTGGGTTTGATATTGGTTTATTACAAGGGATGCAATCAATACACACAAGTATAACCTAACTAGTCATGTAGGATTACAACCATCTAGTGGCCCATTGATATTACCCTAAAATTTATGTGGTGGGGGATCTTGGAGAATATTGTGTTCTTGACACCACTATCTGTCTATATAAAATAAGCTTTCAAATTAGAATAAAAAAGGATATCTAGGGGAATTCTCTATATACCTCATGGTAAGTTGAGTCCTAAATATGTATAAGGGTATCATCTAGGGCATGGATATTTATGGATGAAACCATCTCACTTCATGTTAACCATTAAAATAGACAACCACTTAAATAATAACATGTACTACTTAATTTATATAACCTTTCATAACATGGGATTTGTCCAAAAGTTGGGTGATGAAATGTTAGTCACCACACCCTAAAAAGATAAAATAAATTAGGTGTGAATTATTTATAATTCTAAAGATCACCTTATGGTGTAAGGAAAGAATATGAACTATGTGTCCTAAGGATAAAATAATTGATCTAGTCTATTTTTTATTCCAAATTTACCTTTCAATGTGAGGGAATATCATACATGGCATAAAGATCACCCACACATGCAAATGAATTTAATAAAAAGATGCACAAATAGGATTAATTGATTAAAATTAAACATTTTAAATGTGTGTGTTGGTTTAATATCATGCCTTTGACAAGTGAACCTAAAAAAAGGGATGTTATTATTTTTCTTTAAAGTCTTTGATAATTGTAGAACTTAAAAGAAAATCATTGTTATCAACTAAAACATGCAACCACTATTTATTAGGATGCAAACACCATTTAACATGATGTAGATATTATTTAACAAATAAAAAGTAAATACAAAATGATATAGCACATATTCAAAATAGACACACATAAATTCTATGACTCAAAACATAGACATCATTTAACAAGATGTAGATGCCATTTAGAATATAAAAATTAGATATAATAGATCAGAATGTAAACATCAAACAAATACACACATATGCTATGATCCAGAATGTAGACATCATTTAGACAGACACAAATGCCAAAGTAGGATATATTACGTAAACTGAACATATATTCTAGTCATGCATGCACACACAACATTTAGTAGGATTTGGATGATAGGACAAGCATAAATGTTATTTTCAGCCATGAATACATTGTTACATATAATATAGATGTTGCGAGACTAAGAACAAAATTTTAATTTAAAATGAAAAAACAACCTAATTTTATCTATAATTAGACTCTAAAGGATGATAAACCAAGAAAATATGACCTAGCAAGCCAATATAATAAAAAATATTATGGTATTGCATGGTCCCACTTGGTGTGCCAAATGTATGCATGCAAAAAATTTAGAGCAAAAAATACAAGCTATAAATCAAAACATAATTTAAGATCCCTACTCTAACAAATTAAATGCACCTACATGATAAAAATGGATAAACATTCATAACTTCACTTAATAATCAATATTATCCTTTTGATGTATTAATTTTACTCATATTTTTTTGATTATGGGTTCTCAATGAAGGTCACACAAGAAATTTTATAGTATGTCCCCTTGTCTAATGCTTGATTTTCTTGATGAGTATGATTATGTCTTGAATTATGATCCATAAACTTAAGAAATAATACGCTTATGTATTTAAATTTGCTTAATAATAATAATTTTATAGAAATAATTAAAAATTAGACTTACAAATTAAATTATAACAATAATTTTACAAGAAAAAATCAATAAATTCAACCACACAATTGATAATGGAGTTCAGCACAATGGCCTACATCTCTGAGTCCTTTATCAACTAATATATTAATAAAATGATTGAAAAATACTTACAAACATCTCCAAAATGAAATCTCATTAACTGCAAATTTGTTTCTTGGTAAAAAATAACATAAGTCTCCTTTCAGAGTTTTCCCCAATTCTACCTCTAACTCCATTTGTAAGTTGCACAAGATCCTTCATTAAAGCCTTTAGCAATGGCTGATAATATTTTTTGACGATTTCAAATACAAAGTCCCAGCTTTATATAGCTATTTAAACCCATAGCCCAAGCATTTGGGCCTTATCATTTTACCCATGAGGATAAGGGTTTGAATCCTTCCTCAATGTATTCAATGGCTATGCATTTCTATTTTCCCACATTGGTAAGTGGGTGGAAACTTGGGTATTAAATTATCATGAAGTTCATGGTAGTTAATTCCTTTAGAGGCATATTCCATGAAGTGGATGGCATTAATCTTGGGCTATGTGGTGATTTCAGTGGCATGTTGATGTTGAGTGGTTATAAAGTGGCATGTTGGGTTTAGAACCATGCATGGAACATTGGTCATGTCACATGTATGTGAAAAGTATATGGAAGCTTCATTATGACATGGATGTGTCACATGGAAGTGATAGGTTATATAGTTTTTTGGATGTCTTCGATGCTCTTGATAATTAATTAATTAATATAGTCAATTAAATGACTATTAAAATTGGACCATAACGATAAATGCTAAAATAATTAAATGGTGACAAGCCATGTGGTGGCTTGAGGACCCACCATGTGGACCATTCTCCACTCACCACTTTTCGACCACTCACCACTTATCGACACCCAACTGGATGTTTCATCCAAACCAATTTTTTTTACTTTCCCTATTTGATCTTTGATGCATGATATCTTGCACATACAAGCTCTAAATTGACCCATTCAAATTAGGGTTATTTTGTGTATTTCTAAACTAGAGGTTTTGGAACCCTCTCTAGTGGTATTATGTGGTAAGATACCTTTTAGTTCTATCATATCCATATTGATTATGACATCTCAATGTACCAAAAAGTGGAAGGGCTAGTTTGATTTATCTTCTCTAATCTAGGATTTATTTATAGTTCAACTTCACTTTTACTTATATATATTCTAGTGAACCTGGTGTGAACTAACCCTTATAGGTTTTCTTTCACACCTTAATTTATTATCATTTATTAGATATTTTAGTTTCATTTCACTAAATTGAATCTATCAACTCAGTCTAACTTTTTGTGCATAGGTTTAACACATAATCACTCTGATCGACTTTATGTTCTTTGTGCGGGTCATCTTCAAACACAGGTAACTAGATCAATCTACTCAACTTGGTTCATTTATCTACATATAGGTTTTCAGACTCAATTGACCCAATAAAATTTGTTAGCAAGTTAAAAATATTCATCTAGGTGACATAGTCTAAAAATAATAAATTTAGCATCTTTAAAATCATCATGTTCATTTTCACCATCTCAGTCATTTTTTTTCTTCATTACAGTCCCAAATTGACCCATTCAAATTAGGGTTATTGTGTGTATTGCTAAACTAGAGGTTTTTGAACCCTCTCTAGTGGTATTATGTGGTAAGAGACCTTTTAGGTCTAGCATATCCATATTGGTTATGACATCTCAATGTACCAACAAGTGGAAGGGCTAGTTTGATTTATCTTCTCTAATCTAGGATTTATTTATAGTTTATCTTCACTTTTACTTATATATATTTTAGTGAACCTGGTGTGAACTAACCCTTATAGGTTTTCTTTCACACCTTAATTTATTATCATTTATTAGATATTTTATTTTCATGTCACTGAATTGAATCTATCAACTCAGTCTAACTTTTTGTGCATAGGTTTAACACATAATCACTCTGATCGACTTTATGTTCTTTGTGTGGGTCATCTTCAACCACAGATAACTAGATCAATCTACTCGACTTGGTTCATTTATCTACATATAGGTTTTTAGACTCAATTGACCCAATAAAATTTGTTAGCAAGTTGAAAATATTCATCTAGATGACACGGTATAAAAATAATAAATTTAGCATCTTTAAAATCATCATGTTCATTTTCACCATCTTAGTCATTATTTTTCTTCATTACAGTCCCATTTTTCATAGTTTATAGTCTATAAAATTATAACCTTATAGTGAACTAGGTCAACTAGATTAACATAGTTATATAGATTACTTCCCTCCCCAAGAGACTCAGTCAAATCATTCAACTATGTTTCTATGGATCTTAATTTAATAGATAGAGTCAATGTAGTCAATTCTCTTCTATATTATTTGCATACTTGGTCATCTAAACCAACCCTATACTCTTCAAAGAAAAAGAATCCACTCATATTACTATTAATTAATTAATATTTCATTTTTCTACTTGTTTTCTTAGAGTAGGACACATAGACTAAATAGGAAGCTTTAATTTATTGATTTAGTCATACTATTTTTTTTATTCACACACTTCCAAAGCACATAATATCAAAAAATATTAAATAAATTCTACCCAAGGTCTACCAACTTGAATTTTATCACCAAGGGGGAAGTTGACTCAATTTTTTGGCCAAGTATAAATATGTGGTTAATGGTTTATATTGGCAAAACACCTGATACCTTTATCATTGTTGGATTGTGAATTGAAGGGGTAGGCCCCAATACCAAGCCAATATCATCACAAATACAAATCCCTTTCATCCTTAACTAACTAAAAACATCATTAGATTTACTTTCTAGTTCCTTTTTATCACCAACTCCCTATCACATTTATTTATAAAAAGTTATAATTTAAAACATTTAGTAATGAGCACATAGATAAGCAATTCCATTTTTGTTAATTGCTCTATAATAATTGTATATTGTATTACAAAACCTGTATCAACCAACATTGGCACAAGGTTTGTACTACATGCCACAACTAAATCAAATGGTTTTACCTAGTTGCCTATGTATTTATTTCAAATATTCTACAAAATAACACTAGATCATCTAGAGCCATAATTATCAAAACCTATCTTTATCCTCAAAACATAGTCGACCCACACAACTATGTATCATATAATTTTTATTTTCTATAGATCATAATAGTTCTATTAGATTTGGTCTCAAACTGGTATCTAGTTCTTCCCCATAAAACATAGTCAACTAATCTAACTATGTCCTTTTCTAATTTTTTCTATTGGTCTTCCTTCCAAACTTTGTTGACCTTCTCAACTTTTTACCTCTTGGCCAATATTGTTTTGTATCTAGCCAAATTTGCTCCTACTTTTCATCTTTGCTCTCTGATCTTAAATTCTTATTTCAAGATCATGAAATTCCCTATTAGAATCTTTTTGGATAAACATAATCCATTTAGATGATATATGGGATGTTATTTCCTTCCTACCCTTATTACCCAAGAGGATTCTCACTCTTGGTGCACTTTCTATTACCCCTTATCCTTGGACTATAATATGGTCCAAATTACACCAACCGATGACACTAATGGATTAGATCTAGTTTACACTTTTCAAGACAACTCTCTCTAAATCACCTTATTACACTATAGGGGAAATTAACACAAGTTTAATCAATAACCTTATGGAAATATTTTAAACAACAATAATCCATTTCTTAATAATCCTCCACCCAACAACTCATCACCTAATACCAATTTAAGAATTGTTCCTATTACCAATCCTAACAATCCACCTTTAAATACTAATAACCTCAATCTGGACTAATTGACACCACTCAAATTATTTTATAAATAGTGAAACAAATGAATATTATGTAAACATATAATACTTCTCAAATGATTCAAATACAACATCATTTACTAAACATTTCTAATCAACCCCCTATTCTCTTACCTCAAAATAACCAAAATTTTATTCCTCCACCTATTAGAGATGCCATGGGAAATATAATTCACCAACCCCCTATGCATAAAAATATGCTCCAAAATATTCAAAATGAACATTTATCCCCCTTCATTATTTCTATTGATAATGGAAATATCTCTCCAACTATTAAATATGATGGGACTAAAGACCCTGCATCTTTGCTTAAAGCATTTGGTAATATTTAAAAAGAGTGGATTCAAACTAATACCTTTTCCACTACCAAAATTTTATTCAATGAATTCACATGAGATGTATTATATTTTAGGAATTAAATTTTATGAGTATTTACATTTAATATTTACCGAGATGTAAATAGTATATTAGTGAGTTAGTTATTATTTGGTTGTTCAAATATATTGTGGTAACAATATATTCATTTATAGACAATTTGTTAATGTGAGTTATTATAGGGTTGTGAGATATTATGATGGAGATATGATCTACCTAATTATAATAAATAGTTTTCCTATATAACTTTGTATTTCTATATGGATTTAATATATGTAGAATATAGTGTGAGAATATTATTTGAAATATTATCTTTGTGTTCAACTCTTTTTTCATATTTTATTTATGCAGATCTGAACTAGTTATATCATCTGGTATCAAAGTGGGAGATTCCTCTTATATATCAATGATTTTTTGGTAGGGTTAGCTATAGTATTTGTCATCACATTGCCTAATTTAATTTCTCTTCCTTGAGTTTTTTATGTCGTATATAAATTATAGCATTGTTTATCAAATGAAGCATGGCAAGGTATTTGAGTATTCAATCCAATTATATTCTAAGGTCTATTATGTGTTAGAATATAGGTGTAACGTCTCAAAAATATTACATTTGTAATCTATTATAATGGTTGTGTGCACAGGCTTGGAGATTGAATCAACGATAACATCAGTCTCTATTGATGTATGAAATCAATAACATCCTATATTTCTTGATGTCTGGTCATTGAATATTATATCTAGTGAATATGTACTCACCATGAAAAGTGAATTAAATGCTAATTAAGGTCCCTTTCTAAGGTGATAAAAATTTTCAAGGTAAAGTGCTACAAGATCTACATTGTCCTATCAGTTAGCAGGATTTGGTGTTTATCTATCTATCTATCTAATCTTTGCATTAGAAATAAAGTTTTGTGTACATTATTCTAACTACATTCACATTATTCTAGCCTAGATAAGGTTATGTGTTATTTATATTCTGATCACCACATCATTCACCAAGTCTCCCTATTGTCGACCTATTTCAAATGTCTTCATGTGTAAAATGGCACATTTTATTTGATTCAAGCATAGATCCATTATGTTGCCTCATGTGTATCTATGCATAATCCAAAATTATATGTGATGTTCATCATGTCTATCATAAATCCAAAATATATTGGAGGAGGATTTCTCTGACGACATTTTCTAGAATTGACTCTACATGAAAAGACTTATATCAATTTTTGTTTCTTCAACATCATGATCTGTAGTTGTATGTAACTTCACATTGTCATAGTTATCTTTTAGTACATTATTATGTTCAAATATTCTATATTAATAAATTTAAGTCTAGGTTATTTTATATACTTTGGGTCTTTAAAATAGTTAGTGTCAATTTATTTTTATTATTAGTGGTATGTGAGATAAAATCAAAGCTTCTTTTTATGTTAAGGAGAATAGTCTATCATAAATGAGTTTATTATATGGTCTATGTATAAAATCCAATATTTAATTGGATTTAGTAATTAATTAGTTATTCAAATAAATTCATTATAATATTTTCAAAAGTGTCATATCAAAAAATTAGAAGTGTCAAATAATTAGTTTTAAGTTATGTCATTTTTTCTCAGAAAGTCTAGAGTCTATTGTAAATTATTTGGGTCCATTGTCTAAAATATGTCCAAAAAAATCTCATTTTTTTCTAGAGAGTTGTTTTATCACAAATTCAATGTCAAATAAAATTAATATTATAAAGGATGAATTTTATCTTGTACCTGACATCCAAATTGTGGGAGGGTTTCTTCTCAACAAATTCATGAATCTAAGATTCATCGACATATCAGTTGAGTAATCAATTTCATCAACTAGAAGATGGAGGAAATTGATGTTGGAGGTTCTAGAGCCTCTTGTTAGTCACCAGTGATGAAGCCCATAATATTAGGTCATACATTTTGTGTGTATATTTAAATAATAATAAAAGAGTATTCATTTCACATGTGTGGTGTGTTTTTAGTTTTGACTATGTGAAGTACATTTTTGTATGTAATTATGTGATTCCAAAAAATAATTTTCTGATGTAAATAAATAGTGAAAAGATAAAATCACCAATGTAAGTTATTTCATAGAATTTAAAAGGTTTGTGGTAAATCTAGAAGACCACTAGGGGTGAATAATTGATGGGAACTATTCATGTCAAGGTTTGTGGTAAACCTGATTAAAACCATGGGAGGAGTGAGCATTTATTTGTATCAAGGTCATGAGTCAAATAGGGCATGCCATAGGGTGATCATACTGTAGGTGAGATGTGAATATTTTTTTACCATGTAAAAACTAAGGGGGGAATGTTAGGAATTAACTTTTACATGAGTATTTACATTTGATATTTATCGAGAGGTAAATAATATATTGATGAGTTTGTTATTATTTAGTTATTTGAATATATTGTGGTAAAAATATATTCATTTATATTCAGTTTGTTAGTGTGAGTTATTATAGGGTTGTGAGAGATTATGGTGGAGATATGATCTCCCCAATTATAGGAAATAGTTTTCCTAATAACTTTATATTCCCATATGGATTTGATATATCTAGAATATAGTGTGAGAATATTATTTGAAAAATTGTTTGTGTTTGGCTCATTTTTTTGTGTTTTATTTATGTAGATATGAAACAATTATATTATTAGAATGGTATAATAAAATTCCTCAACATTATATATGGCAATCAAGGATTTAGTAAATCCTATAGTTGGAGGATTTAATAAATCCTTTAGTTAAAGATTTTCAACATAGTTATCTTCTTAAAAATTGTCTTAGCAATTTTATCAATGCTAAATGATCCCCTTATGCATCAACTCTTGATTTCATTAAATAATGGAAATATTTGGTTCAAAAATCCACTCATAACATGATTGATGATAACCTATTTAAATTATTCATAACTGTCTTAACACCTTCTATTCAATATAAGGTTCAAACTTCTTTTCCCCAAACTCTAAATGATGTAATTGATCAAGCTAAAAGACAAGAATTTATTATGAAATAATTTGAACCCAACCTTAAAAACATCAAGGTATCTTTCCAAAATTTCATTAATGCAATAATTGGCAATCCTCTTCAAACAAAACTAGGAGTATCTAAAGTGGATAATCCCCAATCTTTCCATGCAATCTTAATTGTTCAACAAATGAAACAATTATTATCTCCTTCTAAACCTTTCACTTACACTAATAATATACCTACATGATATGATCTTAAAAAAATTTATTGGTTTCATTCTAATGTGGTTCACTCCATGAAACATCTCATGGCCTTACCAAATTTTTGTTTCCTTTATGTTAGGAGATATATTCAATAATGACATTATGATCAAAATATGTCATCATGATTATGTTAATGCCTCTAAAAAAAAACAAGTTACATAGCATTTTTTCCTTTAAGCATTTAAATATTTTTTCTACTTCCAACCCATAACATTCAAATGAGCATATATGTGCAATTGATGCTGACTATGACCACTATTATACCAATTCTCAAATATGAATGCAACTAAAGTCAACTATCTATGTAAAGCCACCCATAAAAATCCCATCACTAAGCCAAAAAAACTATCACTTGATGAATAACTTCTCAAAGACACCACTAACACTACCATACCTTTTGAAATAAATGATGAAACACTCCTAAAACTAGACTTTAAACTAATTCTCTTCCTACCAAAACCATTTTACATTCCAAGCCTTGTGTTGGTTCTTCATCTTCTAAATCTCACTGAATTTTTTTAGAACTCAACTCAATGCCTTGTAAAATGACCCTCATTGAGTTATTTTGTATTTATCCATATCAATGTAAATTCTTATTGCAAAAATTACAAGACATTAAAGAACCACCTTCCCTTGAAGAGGAACAAACTCTTCAATATAATTCATCGATATAAGTACATACCATTTAAACTATTTTTACTTCTTCTAAACCTTCCATCAATTTTTTTAAGAAGATATGATTAACAATGAAATTATTTTTTGAGATAATGATCCACCTCTTTTGATTAGAATTGCAATTAATATCACCCTTATTCAAAAATTCTTAGTTGATGAAGGGTTGGGAAATAATGTTACCACCCTTTGGTTTATTCAAAAACTTTGGTATACCAAAGGTCACCTTAAACAAACTCATCTCACATGTCAAGGATTTGATAAGATAAATAAAAAACCACTTGGTTATATTTATATCCCCCTAACTATTGGAACCAATACCATATGTACCAATTTTATGGTCCTCAACTTACTACTATCCTACAATATTCTCCTAGGTAACTCATGGACACATCATATCCCTTTCATGTTATCACATTTATTACAAATTAAAGTAATTTCAATTGTTTCATGTCCATTTTCCCTTGATTTCCCTTCCTTTCATTTTGATTTGAATAAAACAAGGTCAAATTCAAGATAAAACTTTTCTTTCACATGAATAAACAAGACTCTTAAACACCATGGTCCCTAATTCCTCTTTATTATCAACCTAGTCTAATGTTTTCAAATGATAGTCATTTTTAGCACCCATGTTTGGTTCTTTTAATCCATATAGAGGAGGAATAGAGAAATACATCAAAATTTAAAATCCAAATCATTTAAAACAAAAGCCAATGGTCAAAGGAAAAATATAAAAGTCAACATCACATCAAAATGTGTGATTCACAGCACATCTATCTCCAATCTAAGCTCAAACTCCACATTTTGCCTCATCATAGAGCCAACATCCATTGTGGTGTGATAGGTCATTAGATTGAAATATGAGAATTTAAAATAATCTATAGTGATACCTACATTCTCACACAAGTACCCAATATTCATAGTAGACTGATGACTCTGTAAAAGGTCCTAAAGAATGGGGAATACATTATGGGAAATTAGGTCCATTTAAATTTTCATGCATATAACCTTCATGGAATGATATTCATAATTCATTTGACAACCCAAGATTTGTGTCATTAGGAGAAGTTATTTAGAGTCCTTAATGTTGAAAGTCCTCTTATTTTGACAAACTTAATTTTATTGTCTTAACTTTAATAAAGAGTTTCTCTACCTAGTTTTTTAATACATTTACTCCACCACCCATTTCATTCACCCCTTGATAGGCAAGTTTGATTCTAAATATATTTCCCCACTTATATATTCCCTCCTATTCACATCTTAAAACATGTTATTGCTACTTTATTCTATTTTTATTTATCTTTAGAATGAAAAAGTATGCTTGAGTGACTATGGACTATTTTATTTACACCATTGCTTTACATTTCTAGAATTGACTTAGTTTTATTTCAAAAAAAAATTGTTATCACTCATTTTTTCAAAAAACTACATCCATTTTTATTTTTCCATATTTTTTTTCTATTTTTGAGTGAGTTTGGATTATTACTTCTCACTCACCAATGTTGGTTTCCCTTTCATGTACTTTTTCCATTGATAATTGAGTAAGGATTGTTACTGATTATTCATCAATGTTGTTTTACCATTTTTTGCCCATCTTTGTTTAAGTAAGGATTGTTATTGCTTTCACATTGATACTAAATTTTCATTTTTATTGTATCCTTAGTTTGATTTGGTTTGTCATCCTTTATTATTTAAGGTATACTTGTTTGATTTTTATAGTCATTTAGTAGCCTTGGATTTTTAGTTACCTAATTTATTCTAAATTTTGGCTTGGTAATTTGGTCCTAACTTAGCATTTATCACCCTGGCTTACCAAATTTCTAAGTACATCATGCCTACATATTTCATTTGTCTTCAATTTCTTGTGTTTGTTTATTTTTTATCTTTAATTTTTGTATCCTTAAGGTTTGTACAAAGTAGTATCTACACCCTTCACAATCAAAACTACAAACACAATAGACAACCATTCATAAATAAAGGTAATTCAAGGTACACATACATTACTTATTCATTTCAATTATTTATTTTTAGTCATTTACTTTCAATTATTTTATGCTTTAAAATAATACAAGTTATTTAGCTTAGTGTTGTGTGTTGTTGTGTTATTTTCTTGAAACATTATCCCATGTTATAGCTATGTGACACATGATGAGATTTTAGTTGGGCATATGTATACACATGATAATTTTAAACTTTATCAATTACTGATGCATTCTCTTTTAGGAACCATTTGAGACTCAATCTCTCTAAGTGCATGCCTTAAAGGGTGCACTGGGAAAGGGGTTGGAAAACCATTGGTTCTTTAAAAGATAGTTTTCCTCTATACCACCACTTCAAAGCAACACAAACCTATCCTATAAATTTTATTAAAATTTGACAACCCCCTTACACACTACTCCAAGAAATTCACTATCCTTAACAACCCCTAACTAAGCCAAAATCTCCTTTTGTCATTTATGAAAAAAAGTTGCATGGGACAACCCTATTATTAAAAATGAGAACATTATGAGACTAGACTAGCCTAGTTGACCTAGCCTAGGACCTAACTACTTCATTCATTAAAGAATAGGGTTAACTAGGTTGACTCTATTAGTTAACACTTTTAAAGGGTTTAGGGTTAGATCTAGATATATAAAAACATTATTTTTTTCATTTCATTAAAGAGATATAGAGATAATCATTTATTTGTGTATTTGATTATCAACCATTCTACTTGAAGATTCATTACTTAGGGTTTTATATTTCCTTTGAAAAGAAGAATATTGTCTTGTGGGAAAAGTATTTTAGATTGAAAGGAGAAGTCGTATAGCCTAGAACTAACCTATATTTATTATCCTTATGAACCATAACAACCTCTTGAAAATCACTATTAGCCAAGGGAGATATTGAGGACTAACATATTTATCTTCAAGGTAAGTATTCATAACTCTTGTTCCTCTTTATAGTAGATATATTTACATGTGATAGCTTATGAATATGTTTCTCTCTCCATGCATTAATATTACCTCTATATTAACTTTATTAGAGTTATTATTTGCATGTTTACTTTTATGTTCATTATCCTCATTTTGTGCCACATGCTTTAGTGAGCACTAGATTATTTTTTAATTTATTTTGTATTTACTTTGATAAGAAAACATAGGACCTAACTAGGTCTATTATGTAATATTGCTTGACTAGAGGATTTGGAAACCTTTATAATGGTATTGTGTGGTAAGACAGCCCTTAGTTAGGTATAGTGAATCCATATTGATTATGACTTTAATTATCTAAATGTACCAACAAGTGGAAGGGCTAGTTTGATTTATCTTCTCTGAGCTAGGATTAATTTTTAGGTCAGCTTCACTTTCCCTTGTATACACTATGAGAAACATCCAAATGAATTTCTCCCAAAAAATATAAAAGCCATATGGTTTATTTAGTAGCTTCCATAACACTTCTATACTTTGATTTTATAAAAGAGATAGAAAGAATATGTTATTTTTTGTTGTTATAAGTGATAGCATCTGTACCAAACTTAACATATATCCAAAAGTAGATTTTTAATCTATAGTATCACCAATATGGTCAGGATCACAATAACCATATAAATTATCATTATCAATAGAAGAATAAAATAAACCAAAATTAATTATTCCTTTGATATAACTAAAAATATGTTTAGATAATTTCCAATGATCTAAATATGGATATTACATAAATCTAGAGGCAACACCAGTAGCATATGAAATATCTAGCTTAATAATGGCTAGATAAATCAAACTACCAACAAGTTGTCCATACAAAGTAGGGTTAGTTTTTTCATAAACAAGTTTTGGATCAAGTTTTACACCAACTTCAATAGGAGTAGATGAAGATTTACAATCAAGCATTTCAAACTTAATAAGAATATTATGTGCATACTAAGATTATGATACAATAATAGAATGTTTATTTTAAAATATAGCCATTCTTAAAAATTGATGTCGAATGCCTAAATCAATCATTTAAAACATTTGAAGTAGTTTATCTTTATATTTATGAATTAAGCTAGTTAGATCTCCAATAATTAAAATATTTTCAACATATAAAATAATTAATTTAACATGACCATTTTGAACTTTACAAAAAAGATTATTATTAGAATAGTAGTTAGATAAACCTAATTATTTAAAAAAAGAAGTAATTTTATAGTACCAAGCTTGAGAAACCATTTTAAAACCATATAGTTATTTATTTAACTTATATACATAATATTATTTATTAGGGTTAATGAAACCTTTAAGCTAAGTCATATGAAATTCATTTTATAAATCACCATTTAGAAATGCATTATTGACATCCATTTGGTGGATAACCAAATCATTTTAGATTTCAAGAGCAATAAGGAATATAACAATACTCATTTTTTCTACAAGATCAAAGGTTTAAACATAGTCAATCTCAGGATTCTGAGTAAACCCATGAATGACTAATCTTTCTTTAAATTTGTCAATTTTACTAATTGGATTATATTTAATTTTATAAAGCCACCTACAACCAACAATATGTCTTTTAGGTGGAGGTGGGACAAGATCCCAAGTATAATTTTTAATTAAGGCACTATACTCAAATTTTATAGAAACTTTCCATCTATCATCTTGAATGGCTTCCTCAAAATATTGAGATTTGCATTCATATATAGTCATTAAGGCATGATAATAATCTTGACTCCTAGTTAATTTATTAATATTATCAACATTATAAGATTGAATAAAGGATTTTTCCCATTTAAGTCTTTTATATTGAACATAAAACTTAGGGGGTTCCTCAAACTCTAAGTTATCTAAAACTAGATCAACTTCCTTTAGGGCATTAATTACTTCATAAGAGAAACATGAGAGTCAGGTTTAAAAATAGAAGAATACTGAGGAGGATCTATAGAGAGCTCACAAAAGGCTTTTTAGAGAAAAATAACATTCATATTCTCAATGATATAATGTTTATATAGATCATATACTCTTAAGACTTTTGTCTTACCTCTATAACCTACAAAAAACCAAGAATAGGAAGTGGGATCAAGATTTTTTCTTTTAACTTTATGAACAAAGATAGAAGCATGACTACCAAAGATCCTAAAATGAACCACATTAGGTTTATTTGTAGACTAAATTTATAAAGGAGTAAAAAGTTGCAAGCTTTTGGTAGGGATTCTATTCAAAAGATTCACAGTAGTATTCATGGCTTCAGCTCATAAAAACTTAGGAACATTTGTATAATTTAATATTGTTCTAGCCATTTTTATCATGGTGTGGTTTTTCCTTTCAGTGATACCATTTTTCTGAGAGGAATAGGGAGTTGTTAATTCTCTTTGAATACCATAACTAATGCAAAAGTAATCAAATTATTTATGAATATATTCACCACCATTATCATATCTTAATCTCTTAATAGAAAGTTTAGAATCATTTTCAACAAAATCTTTAAATTTAGATAAAACTTTAGATTTATTTTTAATGAAATATAACCAAAACATTCTAGTATAATCATCAATAAAAGTGATAGTATAAAAATAACCATTAAGAGATACAACTTCAAGAGGCCTTGTCATATCACTATGATTTAATTCTAAAGAATGTGAGGAATTCACATCATATTTCTTATGAAAGGGTTAGTATGTTGTTTACCACATAAGAAATCCTCACAAGTTTCATGATGAGAAGAAATAGAAAGAAGTATAACAACAATATTATGAGTAGAACTATAATGTAAACTTATAAAATTAACATTTCCTAATATTTAATGCCATAATTTATTAGGAATAAATTATAAATTAAT
This sequence comes from Torreya grandis, assembly GCA_037957365.1. NCBI lineage: Eukaryota > Viridiplantae > Streptophyta > Pinopsida > Cupressales > Taxaceae > Torreya > Torreya grandis. Next base: position 1,007,954 of record JARHVA010004060.1, read on the forward strand.
GTCGAATAATTTCACAGAATCACAATAATAATTGATATGAACAGAGATACATAAAGAATAAAAAAAAATGTAAAACAAGAAGATATGATTTAATGTGGTTTACCCAATTTGGACTACATTCACTTACAAACACTTATTAAAATCTTATTACAAGCCAAAAAGATTAAAATATACTCTCAAGTCAATCTTATCATAATTAAAATGCACAAATATTGTTTAGAATTGTGCTAAAAAACTCTCTTGAATTCACACATTTTATTCACCTTTTCAAACTTTATTCTTTCGATGTATTACCTATTATATTCCCGTCTATACATAATACATCAATAGGTAATCAACATAGTAATTTTATAAAATAATGGATATAAAACCATGCGTCAAATCAACCCATAATAGTTCCCAATTAATCATGGGTTATGATAACATGCATATACAAGTATATATAAACCACATATCTATACTCCCAAAAAAATGGGATCTAATTTTTTTTGGGGGGTATGCCACCCCAAAACCCTAATGAGAATACATTAAGAGTGTATATTACATTTTAATGTACAATATTTAAAATACATAATGTGGAAATAGGCTCTAAAACATAAAAATCTTTCATTTGGAGATTGATTTCCTTTGAGCAGGCTTCTCAACCCTTCGCTATCATCTGTGAAGGCCAACCAAAACTAAACATATCTTCATTTTATCCTTTGTGACCACCTTGGTCATCATGTTTGTAGTATTATGATCTTTAACTTCTCTTCCTCCAAAGCTGTCCTAATGAAATGGTACCTCAATTGTATATGCTTCATCCTAGAGTGGGAAGAAAAGTTCTTTGCTAGGTGTATAAAACTCTAAATATCACTAAATATCTTCCCTTCCTCCTAATTATGCCTCTGTGGTGGCAACATACTCAACCTCTATGGTTGATAAAGCCATAAGTTTTTGTAGTCATGAAATCCAACTCACCGCTATGTCACCTATAGTAAATACATATCCTATCATATTCTTCATGTTATCTAAATCTCTAGACATGTTCAAATATACATAACCAATCAAAGTGGTGTCTTATTCACCATAGCTTAAAAATGTCCCCAAGGTCCCTTTCAAGTACTGAAGGATCAACTTCACTTTTTGCCAGTGCTCTCTACTAGATCACTCATGTATCTACTTACTACTCCCACTACATGGGTAATATGTGTTCTAGTACACACCATGACATACATCAAGATACCAACTGTTGATGAGTAAGGTACATAAGACATATGGATTCTCTCCTTCTCTATCTTGGGATGTTTCTCCTTTGATAACTTGAAATGGCCTAGCAAAGGAGTCCCAACTAGTTTAACATCCTGCATACTAAATATCTCCAATACCTTTTTAATGTACTCTTCCTGAGATAAATTCATCTTTCTTTCCTTCCTATCCTAAGTTATTGTCAAACCAAATATTTGTTTTACTACCCCTAAATCCTTCATAGTAAAGGAATTACTAAGTTGTTCCTTGAGTACCTTGTTTCTTGCATGTTCTTACTTGTAACCAACATGTCATCCACATACAAACATAGAGTAATGTAACTACCATCATCAAACATCTTGATATATATGTAATGGTCTGAATGACACCTAAAGTATTTTAGCTCCATCATAAAGCTATCATTTTTTTTACCATTATCATGGAGCTTATTTTAAGCCATACAAGCTCTTCTTCAGTTTACACACCATGTTCTTCTTTTCTATGGCCTCAGATCCCTATGGTTTCTACATGTATAAGTCCTTCAAATCACCATAAAGGAATTCAGTCTTCACATCCAACTACTCTAAGTGGAAGTCTTCTACTACCACTATCCCAAGAATAGTCCTAATCTAAGTCATATTTACCACTAGAGAAAAAATATCATCAAAATTAATTCCCTTCTTTTGTGCGAACCCCTTTACCACCAATTGGGCCTTGTACCTTTTCTTTCCTCCATCATCCTTTTTAATTATGTATACCCACTTATTATTTAATTATTTCTTATCTTTAGGTGGGTTTACCAAATCCCAAGTCTAATTTTCCATGAGAGATTAATTCTCCTCATCCATTGCTTGTTCCTACTTCTTCCTAACATCTATTTGCATTGCTTCTTCAAATCAATCTTGCTTTCCATTATTAATGAGAAATAACTAATTAAGATATGAAGAAAAATATTTAGGTTACTTTCTTACCCTAGAATACCTTCTCACCTTAGGAGTTTGGGATTCCTATGGAGTAGGTGCCTAAACTAGTTGCTTAAACACTTTACCATTTGAAATGCCCTCCAAAACTATGTATTATTTTCTAGAATCCTCTTTTTGATCCTTAAATTGATGTTTATACATGACTTTTTTGTTAAGGACTACATCACCAGAATGAAATATTTTCTTGTCCTTAAGACTCCAAATCTAGAAACCAAAGTCACCCTCACCATAGCCAATAAAGGTGCATTTTTTAGATTTGGCCTCTAACTTGGTCCTATCATTTTCATTAATATGAAAAATATTCATAGCTAAATTATATAATAAAATAATAATAAATCTTCTTACTAGACCAAACTTCCTCAGGTATGCTCCATCCAAGGATGAGGAAGGTTTTCTATTGATCAGATATACCACCATGTTTACTACTTATATCCAAAACTAAAGGGGTAATCCTGCATGTAACCTCATGTTATTAGCATGTTCGATGGTATTCCTATTCATATTTTATAACACTCCATTCTACTATGGAGTTCCTATAATTATCCTCTATCTATGAATTCTATTCCTAGAACATTAATCAAAAAAATTGTTGTTGCAATATTTCCCACCATTATTTAAATTGAGACATTTTAACTTAAGACCTATTTCATTTTCAATCAATACTTTCTATCTTTTAAATGTATAAAACACATTAGACTTTATCCTAATTCCATACACCCAAAATTTCTTATTTACATCATCAATAAAAGTGACATAATAAGATGAACAACCAATAAAAGATACCTATGTCAACCCCCATACATCTAAATGAACCAACTCCAACTTATTCTCCTTCCTTATAGGTCCAACCTTGACAAACTTTACCCTTTTATATTTTCCATACACAGTCTTCATAGAAATCTAAATCAAACCCTTTCAATTTGGGAAACCTATCCTTAAAAATTTGCATGCCCTTTTAGCTCATGTGACTAAGCCTATTGTGTCACAAAGTTGTATCTACATCTATAACAATTAAATTACAATAGTTAGCACTACTTGATAAATACAAGGTACCAACCTTGTTACCTCTTGCTACCATAAGATCACCCTTGATCACCTTACAATAATATATTTTAAAAGTCACCATGCAACCTTCACCACCTAGCTATCCCATGGATACCAAATTCCATCTCAACTTGGGCACATGCCTAAGATCTTTTAGTAGTTAAGTGTTCCCATTCTGCATCTTGAACTAAACACATCACTTTAATACCATGATGCAAGGCTCATCATCAATAAGATAAACATATCCAAAATCTCCTTGAGCATAATTAATAAAACAATGCCTATGTGGTGTAGCATGAAAAAAAGCCCCTGAATATAAAAACCTAAGACTTGGCAATAATATCTATGGAGATAATTAATACATCCTAATAAACATTACCTACTACCACATTCACCTCCTTGGTGTCTTCCTAATTTTTATTCTTGTTCTAAATAACCCAACAATCCTTCTTCACATGCACAATATTTCCACAATGCCAACATGACATCATGCTCTTTGATTTTGACCTTCCTTGACCATTTGACTTTAAACGCTTTTCTTTTTTTCTATATTTTTATATCCCTCTACTCTCCATTTCTAGAGCATCACTTGAAGTATAAGTTTTCTTAGAGCTTTTCCATTGAATTTCTATGGTAAGTATTACTCCTATGACATCCTAAAAATTCAACTTGGCATTGTTAAAGACTGAGTTATTCATATCCATTATCAAGCTATTCTAACTCTCTGGTATGGAGCAAAAAATAATTATATCTTTGACTTCATCATCAAATTCAATTTTTATAGAGTTCAACATACTCACAACCATATTAAATTCATTTAAATGATCAGTAACAAAACCATTTTCAGACATATTCATATTAAATAATTTTTTTATTGAAAATATTTTACTAGAAGTAGAGGGTTTCTCATATAACTTCCCTAACACATTCATGAGACCTTTCATGGTCTTCTCTTATGATATATTAAATGCATCGAATATGCAAGGCATAATCGGATGGCCCCAAGTTCTTTCCTATCAATAATATCCCAAGCCTCATCTATTGCACCCACTGGTTGCTTTAATTTTCCTCCTAGTAGAGCATGGAGGTCCTTTTAATAGAGGTAATTCTCCATCTACATCTTTCATAGACAAATTTCTTCTCATTGAACTTTTCAACCTTTGATCTATTATCTTTAGCCATAGCTCCCACTTAAACTAATAACCGTTCTTGTGATTCAACACTTTAATAAATACAACCTGAAGCTTTGATACCGGTTGTTAGGAATAAATAAAAAAATAGTGTCAAACAATTTTATAGAATCATAATATCAAAATATATGAATAGAGATACATAAAGAAAAAGATAAAAAATACACAACAAGAAGATAAGATTTAAAGTGATTCTCCTAATGTGGGATACATTCACTCAGAAACACTTGCTCAAATATTATTATAAGCCAACAAGAGTATAATCCACTCTCAGATCAATCTTCTCACAATTACTATGCATAAATATTATTTGGAGTTGTGCTCAATAAACTCTCTTGAATTTACACACTATGTTTACCTACTCAAACTCTATTCTTCTAATGTATTACCTACTATATGTCCATCTATACATAATAGATCAATAGATAAGAAACATAGCAATTTTAAAAAATAATGGGTACCAAAACTATGGGCCAAATCAACCCATAAAAGTTCCTCATTAATCATGGGTTATGACAACACACATATACAAGTATATATAAGCCACATATCTATACTCCCAAAAAAAGGGGTCCAAAAAATGTTTTGGGAGATGCCACCCTCAAACCTCAATGAGAATACATTAATATTGTATAGTACATTTTAATGTATAATATTTTAAAAACATTGTAATGTGGGAATAGGCTCCACAACATAACATAATTGAGATTCATTCTTACTATGCAATAAAATAAAACATGTAAAAGAAGCAGAGAAAAATTATAAACCATTCTTTTGAAAACCTTTTACAATCAAAGAATAGAATTGGTTTCTAATAGACTAGCTATCTTTAAGCAATGTTACAATTAAATTGTCATTCTTTAGTTGAGAACAAGATAACATTTTTTGCTTAAGTTTAGGTACAACTAAAACATCATTAATAACAACATTTAAATTTTTTTTCCTTATTTAGTTGCTTCTAAAAATGAATTATCTCTTAAATAAATATTTAAAATCATTAAAAAATATTAGATAATCAAGTCATATGGTAAGATGCACCACTATCTAAAATCCATTTATTCTCAGTAGAAGTAAACAAGATAACATATGAAGTAATAATATTTTTTTTTTTTCTATTGTTATTTTGATTAGGGTTTTGATTATTTTGATGGTTTTGATTAGATTTCTTCCCTTTGTTATTTTTATAATATTTATTGTTAACTCTATATATTTTTTATAACAAGTTTCCCTTTTATGACCAAATTTACCACATGTAATTATCATTAAACTTAGGTTTATGATTCTTATTACCATATTTCTTATTATTATTTGAGCCATTGATAAAATTAGGGTTAGATTTATGGTTCTTGTTATTCTTAGAAATAGGATTGAGAGTGAGAAGTGCCTTAGTGTAATTCTCTTTATAATCAAAATTAGTCATAACTTGCTCTTCTTAAATCAGAAGAGCTGACAGGGTAGTAAGGTCAAGGATATCTTGCTCTGTTTGGTACTTTGAATTCAAAATAGAAATAAAATTATGATTTTTTTCATGAATATTCAACTAAATAATAAAATAAAATAATTTATTTTGAATCAAATTCTAGTTACAACCATTTAATTGAGCTTTAATATTCTTAATTTTAGAAAGAAAATTAACCTTGTCATCACCTTTCATAAGTGTAGTCAGTAATTCAAGAATTAATTTAATAATATTTAAGAGATGAGTGCCCTCATGCATAGACTCAAGGAGTTTACAAGATTTTATAGGAGACTCCTGATTTCCAATTCGATTAAGAATTTATCCCTAACACTTTATAGTATAATTTACGTGGATTATTATGATTTTTATTGAAACACATTTAAAAGTTTAGGGTAACATTTCATCCTAACAGGAATTTTTTAGTATTGGTGATAATATTAAATAATTTTTTATCCATAAATTCCATTTTAATGTGAATTTTCCAAATATTATAGTTAGTTCCATTAAGCATTTGATATTTATTTAAAATAAAGTTGCACAAAACCATAACTTCCCTTTAAGAATGATAGAAAAATGCTTAAAATTGAAATTTTTAATGATATTTTTTACTCTATTTTTAAAATAAAATAAAATTATAGTGTAAACAAGATTTTATTATTTAAATATATTTTTAAAATGCTATAAATTACAAAAAAATACACTATAATAGGTGTTGAAAGTGTCTCACATAGACCAACTATCTAAGTAATTTTATTTTAAAAAGTTACAAAACTAATAATAAGAGGCTTTAAAACAAAAAAATGGATAGCATAAATGTGTTTGAAAGATGCCAAAACCAATAAATCTACTAGTTACATGTCTAAGGTTCACAAGATTTTGACTAGGTCAAATGTACATGAGATATTTACATGCAAATCAAAATAAAAATAAAAATTAAATTAAATTTGAAAAAATTGAAAATAAAAAAATGTTTTAATGGGGGTTTTGAACTCTAAAACAAATTAGTTACAAGATTTTAGTAGTAAATCAAGAGTTACTACCCTGTCTAGGAAGCTCCTTGAGATTTTACGTGCATTAATACACACACATACACACGACATATAATTTTAAAAAGTAAATCAATTAAACCCAATTTTTTTAACTTTTTGAATTAAATAATTAAGCTAATGAAGTTAGGACTAGGGTATATAAATTTTATAATTAAATAATATATATTTTGAATAATTATTCAAAACTATGTAACATTAACTACATACCTATAGCTTGACTATAAAACTCCTATAGGTGAATAAATGCTCAAAAAAAATTATGCATGATTCCAAATAAATTGAAACTTTGCAAATCCTTATTAAATGACTTGTTACTATAAAAAAATCTTTAAAATGAAATTTTTGGTAAATATTTTTTAATTTCAATCCTCCATACCATATAGGTGCATTTGAAGAGGCTCAAACAAAATTTCATACGTTGAATGGAAGCTTCTTAGGCTTTGAAAATTATTTAAGACTACTCAAATATGAATAAAATGACCTCTTAGAGTACCATATATCCTAAAGAATGATTGTAAAAAATTATATTAAATTTACTTCCTAGCATAAGCCATACAAGTCCTTAAAATGATGCCAAGTTGGTTAAAATCACCAAAAAATGAATACTTGGTTGTTTTCTAGTGGTTTGAATAGGGATTTGTATGCTCCTAAATTGTATATCCACCAATACAAATTGAGGTAGTCCTTCAAAAAAATTCCTTGACTCCCTTTGTGTTGTACCATGCTAATCAAGTTGAGAAAATATGAAAAAATAATTAAAATTTTATGTGTAATTGATTGTATATCAATTAATCATAGTAATTAATAATGGCTTGCTTGAACAATTACACTCCCTCATGCTCTATACCATGTTAATTTGAATGTAATAATGCATAATTCATAAAAATATCTAGGATGTATTGATAAGCAATTTACCCATAATCAATAACACATTACATAGGTAATTAGATGGAAAAACCTCTAAGACAAAAAAAAACCCACAAGTGATATTCAATTACTTGAGAAATATTTACCCAATATAATTCAAACTTCTCCTTCTCACTTCCTCTCAACAGCCTTCACAAAACATTTTTAAAAAAATTGAGTAAATTCAAATGTAATAATATTCATACCAATTCATTGTATTTCACAATAGGGGTAAAACCCTATTTATAATGAAATGTGAAGGGAGGTGGTTATTGTAACCAATGGGTCCAACCATCTCGAAAGTCATTTAATAATATAGGTAAGTATTAAATAAATATAATTTTATTATTTATTTAAATGAGGTCTTCACCTCTTTTTAATAAATAATATATTATTATTTAATTAACTACCTAGGTAAGCTAAGGGTCAATTAATCCCACTTAGATATTAAATTTTCTAACAGATGTGTGATGTCATTGATTTGAGATGCAAAGTTGATGTGATGATGTTTGATTTATGAATTTTATATATATTATGAAATATATATTTTTGTGGATTTTTTAATTATACTAATAAATTAACTCATAAGATTATAGAATTAATTAATCTAGTTTGATTTATGTGATATTGGAAAGGTTCAAATTCAATAAGATTGATTGATTGGGGGTGATGATTAGTGACAGGTTGATTATGAATGTTGATGATAGAATTAATGTTGATTAATAATGGATTAGGGATGGAAGAACAATTAGTATGGATGATATAAGATGAAATATGAATGATTATAAATGATTATGGTTGATTAGTTATGGCTATGAAAGGTAGAATTAATGTTTAACACTGATAAGGGATTAAGGATGAAATGATGACCAAAATAGGGTTTGGTATGGAATGTTATGATGAAAGGTTAGTGTTGACACTAAAGTGGTAAATTTTATGTGTCTATAGAATGAATCTCAACCATGGTAGTGGGAACATTTTTCCCTCTATATGGTTGGTAGTCTTACAAACCATGGAGATGTCCTCTCCATTATTGGGAGGGATTCCAATCTTGGACAAGAAAAACATTTTCCATCTTTGGTTGGGATCCCTCCTAACCATGGAGATGAAATTATAATTTAAAAAGATAATATTAATTTGTTTCAAAGGATAATTTCTCTTAAGCCATCAAAAGGTCACATTGATTTCTCATTGATGATTTCATACCTTGAAAAATAAATTGTAGAACATGGAAATAATATTTCTCTGCCAACATGAGATCAAGGAACTTATTTAGAAAGATCCTCACTTTATTAATTTTTATACAAATAAGATACACAAGAACATTGATTTTTTAACACATATTGTAGGGTTTCACCCAAAAATTTTGATTAAATTTCTACCATTCTTAAATACAATAGTTGGATCTAGGTATATCAATACCCTCTCCATTGTTTAGAGTGCTCCAAACCATGGAGAGTTTAAAATATTTTCATCTTGATGGTTGGGATCCATTTTTTCCCCTCCATGGTTAAGATCCCTTAAAATCATGGAGAGGGAAGTGAACATACTTTCATTGGCACCCTTAATATGGCCACTCATCTACTAGGTCAGGATGTATGTTTGGGAGAGATATTAACCATGTTAGGGTAAAATGTTGTCCCTCCAAATGATGGTTGGTATCCCTCCAAATGAAAGATAAGACATCTCCATGGTTACCTTTTTTTATTAATGGTAAAAGTGGGTTTTAAAATGAGACACTCCACATTACAAACAACATAAATACATGGTCTTAAAAATTAAATTAAAATGATTCTACCTATATAAAACCCAAAATATAACCCAAAGGAAACTTACAACATAAAAGCAATGAAAACTGTAGACACTTAAATCTAGCCACCAATGACCTCCAACCAAATTTTTGATCAATTTCCACCTAAAGTGCACAATTTGGCTTAAAAACACTAAAATGAATTAAATGAGTTGAAATTGATATATTCAAATTCTTATTTTGGCTATATTATCATTAAATGGGGTAGTGCAATTTATGGGCAATTAACTTTGATCAAATTATTTCGAGTTAAATTACCAATTTTGCACTTGGGTGCCCTGGATTGTTCTTTTCTATCAAATCTCTTGAATGAGACATGTGCCTTTGTTATTTGGTATTGGTAACATCCTAAATGGGATAACAAATCCAACACATCTAAAATTGACTTCTAATTCCAATCTAGTCAAAATTTGGACCAATAACAAGACATTTTGACTAATTTGATTAATTTGTGCAACAAGAGCCAAAATTTATACTAAAGGTGACTAATCATGTTTTAGGCCAATTAAACCAAATTAGGGAATTAATTTAATTTTACATGAAATTTTTTGAATAAATAATTATTTGAAATTGATTTCTATTAACTGCATCATCAGATGACATCATCATATGGGGTGGCATCTATAAGCCATAAATGCATAAAATATCAAGATTAGGGGTCTCCCATGCCTCATTAAGACACTCCATGCCTCATTAATACCAATAATTCATATTCAATACCCGTCTACCCCAAATATTAATGGATATATTTGTATAATTGATTTCATAATTGAATTTATTCATGGCTACACATCTCAATCTTGAGATGGATGGTCATGGTTGATCCTCAAACCATTCCAAAAATATATAAATAGGAAGCCTTGCCTATTGAATTTTAAGATATTTTATGCTAAAATTATAATTCCAAAATGAATTAAAAATCTATTTTTATAATTCCAAATTGTTGAGCCAAGCCAAAGCCAAAGGTGTCAAGAGGAGATGAAGGTAGCCACACTCCATTGAAGAAGACCTCGTGAAGCACAAGCTGAGAAAGCCAAAGAAGGAAAATTTTAGAGAAATAAAATATTTGTTAATAAATTGGTGTTTTGCATTCATATTTATTATTTATTTCCATTTTCAGTTGTGTTCTCAAGTGGCTTTCCTTCACTAAGCTCTCCCTAGTAACTAGGCCTAGAGATGTATGCTAGCTAGTGTGTTGGTTTTTCAATTTTATTTTATTTTGTCACTAAAAATATAATAACATATCTCTTGAGTCAAATTTATATTCTACATGATGGTACACTCGATGGGACTATCTTCATGAGAGCACAACCCACAAACTTTTTTGTATTTCATAGTTTTAATTTTTTTTATTGTTTTTGCTTTGAGTAAAAATGACCAATAAAGAATTCATAACTTTTTATTTACGATATATTTTTGTCTAAATTTTTGTATGAATATATATAAATATTTAATTTATATTTTATAAACATTTTACAAAATAATTATTTATATTTTATAATTTATATCTATTTTAGTAACTATCACTTTCTATTTTTTATTGTTTTGGTAAAAATGGTTAGAAAAATGTTCATAACTTTTTATTTATTGACTTTTTGGACTTAAAAGTTTTCATATATGTTCATCTTAAATTTATTGAAAACATATCAAAATTTTATGGCAAACTGATAAGAATTTATGTTAAAAGTACTAACTACAAGTTTTTATATTTTATGTGCAGGCTTTTATATATTGTGTTATATTTTATTTTTAGCCTTCTAATTTGTTGTTTGCAGGTGTTCATATATATATTTATTTATTTAATATTTTATTTATAATTGTGATAAAATTTTCTAACCCAACACATTTTCTTTTAGGGTGATGCCTTAAGGGTAGACAAGTAACCAACAGACTTGGAATTTGTTAAAACATGCTATTAAGACATCTTTGGCATGCTTTTAAAATGAATTAGGAATCTTGTTTTTCATGCTTGATAAAAAATTTAGTTTATTAATTGAATGTTTTGATAATTTAGGATTTCAAATTTACAACTTAAGACCAAGGGGTCAAAATAACACCAAAACATCTTTCATTTGGGTTTTAAAATCGAACACACTTGTCAATTCTTATTTTTAATAGTTGTTTAAATTAAAAATTGTTTGGTAAAGAGAAGGTTTGTGCATGTATTATCTTAAATTTTTACCCTTTAAGGAACCCTTGGAATCAAAATAACCATCCTTATTGAAAAATCCTAGTCCAAGGTTTAGAATGAATGTCATCTAAAGCACTCCCCAAAAACTCGTCATAGTTTGAGTGACCTTGAAAATGACCCTAAAGTCTTTATTTTTATGTCTTTCATTTCATTCCATATTGGCTTGTGAGTGGGATGTCATTACCTCCCATAAGTTATTTATGGAATATTTGAGATGGGGTTTCATCTCCCATTATTGACTTCACCCACTCTCACTAGGATCAGAAGGTTTGAGCAGTTAAACCACCTCCTAGTGATAGAGTTACACATGAGACGTATCTACACTTTGGACATTGCACTACATTGAGCAAATATTAGTATGTAGTGGTTTTAAAAAAGGACTAGACCTTTTTTCAACAAGCTAAGTGCTACAAACACCCAATTTCCATGCTTTTCTTTTGCATTATTTGACGTAAAAGTTATTATATAATTGATTCCCCTAGAAACATTTGAAACTTGCTAGTTTAGTTGACCCCACTTTTCCATACCTTATTAGTTAGACTTAATATGGTTGTTTTATTATCATTTTGGTCTTGGTTTGTGTCTAAAACTGCTTGTTAACTCAACAAACTTAACCAAAAACACATGGTGCTCATTTTTCTTTGAACAAAGAGGTGTTATGCTACCCACGTGAATCATCACTTTGCCTTATTCAAAGTTCACCAAAACTTGGAGTCATATCATCCACTTCAATGTAATTATGCTACTTAATTGAGTCTAAACCTTTTCCAAAGTTTTTTTAAGTTCTTCATTTATAATTTAAATATGAAATTTCACCTTCATAAGTTCATAGGATTGATGGGTTAAGTGGATTCACCATTTGCACTAAACTTGAGGAAACTTAGGTTCAATTTCCAATTTGGGTTGAAGACCATTTAAAACTCATGATCATTATCACCACTTGATAGACTTAAGTCATTTTATGCTAAACACTTTCAATTTGAGTCCATGCACTATAACATTTTGAGTCAAGAAGGGTAGTGTTATGTTGTCAAATTTGTGTGAAACTATTTTTACCTTAGAGAGTTTTTTGAAACAAGAAGTTTGTCACATATTTTGAGTAGTCTAACACTATTACATTGCCCAAAACATTTCAGATATTTTTTCATAGGCCCTTTTGCATAGAGTTAAAATTGGTTCCTACATTTTCAAACCAAACTGAGTGAACCTTTATCTAGTGCAGTTACGCCATTTAATTTTATCTAGATTATTTGTCAAAGGAACTAAGTTATATACCATTATTTTTGAGAAAACAAACTATCTCTAAAGTGCCTTTTATTTCATACCTTATACCTATTTGATCGATTCCATGTCCAAGAATCGAATTCTTAGTGTTTTTTAGAAGTGTTTCAAATCTGTTAGATTAAAAAAATTATCTATTTTTAAAGTTCATCTTTTGATGTCATTTGGCCAAGAGTCCTAACGCATGCCTTGTTTGAGCCTAGCTTTTGACACCATGTTTGGCCAAAAGACGTAGCACTTTTAATTTCCTAGATTAGACTGATTTGAAACAATTGACCTTAGCATTTTACATTTTGATTTTTGGTTCATTTACTTAATATTTTTTGTGTAAGATGTGTAATGTTAGACACTTAACATTAGCTTGTGTTATCACAAATCTTTGCATAAACCTTTTGATCCTTTTGAGGAATCTATACCAAGTTGGAACATCATCTTTTTTTAGATAGTGTCTTTTTAGAGTTTGAAGACCTACCTTTGTCATAAAGTATTGAGTATGGATCCTAACATGTACTCTTACACTCTTAGTGGACTCATATACAATTTGGGGATGGGTAATATGGTTACATAAGAATAAATGGTATAAGGCCCGTACATAGATAATATTGCTTATGAGATGGATCTTTATCCCTCTTATAATACTCAATTAAGGGCACAAAGCCAAGATCCATTGGATAACTATTTGGTTGATACACCACCTTATTTATAATAAGACCAAGAACAAACTACACAATACGTAGCTACAATACTCATAGTTGATGAACTAGTTCCTCAATAGTCATGCTCTACTAATATGCCTTCCAGGTATGATCCATTATTTTTTAGCATCATTTTTTAGAGAAAAAAGATGACATTTTGGTTTGAGCCATAAAGGTTGGGGCCAAGTTTCTTGATGACTTCCCCCATGAAAATTTACTAAGCCTAGTAAGAATGCCCCACAACATAATTTATGATCAACAAGCTTCTTCTAGCAATATTATCTATGGCTCTAGTCCAAACAACATATCAGGACCCTAATATGCCTAACAAAGGTAAAAACATCATGGAATATCACTTTAACCAAATGCAAACAATAAATCAAACCTACTTGAATTTAGCATGCAATTTCAATTAGATGAGCATGGTGAGAAAACCTCTTATTGACTTAGTCCCTTCAATAGGAGTTTTGATAGAGTTAACTAATCCAGATAATCAAAGTTTAGACCCATTCATGTAGAACACTTAAGTTGACAAATTATTTCATATCCTAATGATTGAAGAAGTCTCTTCTACTTCCACATAGCACAATGGCCAAAATATAGTGGATAAGGTGCAAGCAACATCCAATCCACACCAAAGTAGTGTTCATACATCGGTAGATATCCCAAAAAATGTGCCTTTAGTTAACACTACAAGTGGTTATCAAAATTAGGGATTAATATTTTATACATCCCAACCTCAACCAGCTACTTCATCAAGTGTGCAACCAATAGGATTATGATGTCAACTAGCAACCAATGTCATGCCTCAATAGCCAAATGTGATGAATCCTACTCCTCATCAACAAGCAATGAGTATTATTCCATAATATTAGGAATAATATAGTGTACAAATACAATAGAGGATGAATATATTACCACCTCAATAAGGTGAAACTAATGTTCTACCTCATCAGGTAGTGGCAAATATACCTCCTCAGTCATAGACCAGTGTACCAATCCAAAACCAAATAATGACTAGCCAACAATGTGTAAATATTGGTCAGTGATAGATGCTAAATCTTAAACATGATTTCACTTCCCAATAAGGATTCATGCAATAAGGATGCTCCCATGTTTCTAAAATACCTATTAGACAACAGTTGATTCAAAATATGCCATAAGTTTAGAGATAGGGTCTTAGTCCATAAGTTCCCACTCAACAACAAGGTTCTATTAGTTAGCAACATGTCTCTTTTCAACCA
Organism: Torreya grandis; assembly: GCA_037957365.1. NCBI lineage: Eukaryota > Viridiplantae > Streptophyta > Pinopsida > Cupressales > Taxaceae > Torreya > Torreya grandis. The sequence continues at coordinate 1,023,033 of JARHVA010004060.1, forward strand.
TAATAGGCATAATATAGTTATATCCCTCCATCCTAATCACAAAATCCTCCAATTAAAACCTTCATAGCCAACCCAAACTAGAATATCACACAACCAAATATGTAATTTCAAGTACATCCTAATCCATATATGCATATTTCTAATCCATTTCCCAACCAAACCAATATACCCTAACAAATATCTCCATCATACCCTGGTCAAAGTGTCCCACTTGTGACCTCCCAACCATCTAACCAAACCAATATTCTCCCTTAAACCAATGTTCCTTCTAGTTTCCTATCCCAAGAATTGCAATAGATGAAGGATGCAATTGTTGCCATTCAAGCTAGGAAATAGACTAAAAAGTTTAAGTTAGATGAAATGTGTTCTTATCTATTCAACATGGAATAATTATAGATACCATTTCTTCTAGGGTAAAAACCACCAAAAATTGACAAATACAAAGTGAAAGGTGACCCTAAGGCCCATTTAAATGAGTTCTTTGTTTCATGCCAGCTAATGACATATAGTGATATATACATTTTATTATTGTTTCCAAGGATCTTAGTTAGATAAGACTTGGAGTGATTCTTAAATTTGCCCAAGAATTCAGTAACAAACTTTGATGATCTTTTTGATAAGTTTGTGTAATACTTTTCCTATAATCTCAAACATGAGATTTCATTGGTTAACTTGACACAAAGAAAAACAAAAATTTGGTGAGAGTTTTTCAATTTATCTATAGTGATGGAGAGCCCTTGTAAGTTGATTCACCCATAGTTTACTAGATAAATAATTAGCCACTATATTTACTAAAAATTTTCATAATGAGATCGCTTATCATCTAGAACTACAATGTGTGCATACTTTCAAGGAGATCATCGACAAAGGCTTGTTGATTGAGAGAGCCCTTATTAATAAAGGGATCATCAAGCTTACTTCAGCTAATCAGAATCAAGGTACCAATCAAGGAAGTGGCCAAAACTAACATCCAATCTAAGTGCAAGCATCACAACTAGTTCATGCCAATAACTAAGATAGACCAAAGCAATTCAATCACAATAAGAATGTTGTGGGTAATGGAGTAACTGAGTCACATCATGTTCAAACAATGTAAACATCATTTGTACCACCTTTTTAGCTTACTCCTACCTGATAACCTCTCCAACCAATACTAAAAACACAAAAACCAAGACCTATGCAACAAATGAGGCAACCTTTACCATTACAAACCCCTCCTTTGAGAAGAATTGTGCCTACTCATCATATTTTTAGTTACCCGGGAGATCCTATTGAGTCTATATTTTTTAAACTTGTCATTGCTAACCTGATTAGTTGGCCTATACCAAAACATTATCTATAAGGCATTCCTTATCCTAATTGGTACCATGAAAATGAATTCTATGAATATCATTGGGTCAATGGGCATATTCTATGAAGATGCATGAAAATCAAGCATTTGATTGAGAATATGCTGGAGAATGGGGAGATAGCATCGGATAATGGCACTTCCACCTTTAATCAAACTCTTTGGATTTATCAAAATCCATTTCCCCAACATAACACCCAACAATAATATAACAATCAATAATAACATCAGCTGGTGTAACAATAAAATCAATAGTATCAAAATCAAAGGCTAAACCAACATTATCAATAGTAGAACCCACAACATCAAAACAATGGATAAAACCAAAGTTAGAATGGTAATAACCAATAAACCTACCATGTAGTTTCACATGAATACAATAGGTTTATTGGCCATATTGTAGGGGTATCATTAGTACCATCTCCATTAATCCTAGCCTAAACACTAATCAATCTAAACCATTAATAAATAATACCACTCAAACAAATTACATGGATAATCCTTCTTTGACCTGGGACCACACACAGGCAAACCAAAAAATTGAGACTTCCACTTTTGGACCTTATACTGATAACTTGCCCTTGCCACATAACCACATATAAGTACATCAATAATTAAGACTTGTCCTATCTGGTCCCACACCATTCTCAATATTTGTTAGTTATCATATTCCAACATCTAATACTGATTGTGTAATCACAACTTGAAGGTCAAAGATTACTATCCCAGGCCCACAACCATTTTCCACTTTGTTTGTTATCCAACCAACCATTTAGTGTTAAAATAAACCATTCACCATTGACCAAGATAAGAAGTTTGATAATGTGGAACAATTACATAAAACATCAATACAAATTTTTATTTTAGATTTGTTGTGAACATCAACAATCCATAATAACATTATGAATGAGTTTTTAACCCAATCCACTATTGTCAATGACATATCACTTGATAAATTTCAAGCTTTGGATGGACACCTAGCTCTAGCCCAATAAGTCACATTCAACCACAATGATATGTCTTCCCTTGGCCAACTCCATAATAATCCATTATACATAGAAGTTTATATAAAGTGGCATAATGTGAAGCATGTCCTTATAGATAATGGATCAGGCCTCAACATAGTGTCTCTAAAGCTTGTCAAGCTTCTTGGGTACACAATGGCAGATCTCTAGCTAGAAATAATAACTATCAAAGCCTATGATAATTAGGAGAGAGAATCGAAAGGCACCATTAGCTTACTAGTTATCATTGGGCCTTTGACCCATGATAAAATTTGCCATGTACTTAATCTTAAGTTATTATATAATATGCTTTTAGGAAGGCCTTGGTTACATGAGATTCATGTAGTTTTGTCAATGTTGCACCAATGTATCAAGTTCTCTCACTTAGGGATGGAAGTAAATATTCTAAGATATTTGCCCCCATATGAGCACTGCAAACATCTTGAGGTTGAGTTTCAAAGCTACAATTACCAATACAACATAGATATAAGTTCCAAGTAACATAAAGGAAAGGCCATACTTATTGATTCTCTAGAGGATAATTGCATAGATCCTAATATCTTGGATTCCTTTTCCCACATGCCACCTCCTAAAGCTTCCAATTATTTTACCATTTTAGTTAATGTCCCAGGGGAGTATGTGACCCATGATACCTTTCATATTACCAATATTCCTCAGGATCCCAAAACCTTTGGAAGACCTAAAGTCACCCCACACATGCATTGGCAACAAAAAGATAAATATAAACTTCATAATCTAAGATTAGTCACATTCATACTAGCATTTGGCCAAGAATAAGAGCCCCTTGAAGGAGATGAATCATGGTTATACAATGGCAAATCAGCTGATTGTTACAAGAGCACCAAGTATCCTATTCCCAATAGGATCATGAAACATCAAAATTATGAATGAAGAGGCCTTAGACCAATTCAAAAAGGAACCATTGAGCTAATTTTCATGACTAAGTACAAAAGACCTTATGGACTTGTATTTAAACTCCCTGGGGGTGACTCCACATATCTTATTCGAGTTCCATCATTGATGGCTAGTGATGATGATATCAACAATGTAATAGAGTATGAACATAACCTCACCTTTGATGACCTAGCTAAGACTAACCTATTTGATAATAATTCCATTTGTACCATTACCCTAATCATTCATCATAACCCATTACCATTATACTATCTCCAACTGATAGATTGGGACCAACAAGAATCCAATTTTTTGATTGATGAATTTCAAAATGATGAGGCATTCTATGAATTTTTAGGCCTTAGAGATAATGTTATATTGGAAGATCATAAATTAATGTTCTCAATTACATTAGATCTTGAAGTCTATTTTAGAGAGTGGGTAAACACCCTTAGCCAAAAACAAATAAATAAAATATTGAGGTCCCCAAGTGAAAACCTCTTTGAGGTGCTTTCTAACCAGGGAAAAAGTAAAGATAAAGGCTAGTCTAGTGGTGAAAACCTATTTTAGGCACCATTAAATGGGGGTATTTATTCTTTTTCAAATTTAGACCAGGAGCCCACTAACAATGAACTTGCCTATGGATCTAATTTTAATTTTGAACAACAACAAGTGTTTGACCAAATTCTTCAATAATTTTTGACTATTTTTGTCACATGGCCAAATATCTCATTGGGGGACTCAGATTCATCATGCCTAAGAGAAGTTGAAGAGCAAGTCCTAACATAGGACTCTGATATAGTCTAATATTTTAAGTATTTGCCTACTATATTAGAAGATGGTTCAACCCTTCTAGTCAAGGATATAATAGAGGTAAACATCAGGACTCCATCAGACCTAAAATGGATAAAATTAGGTGCATCCCTCACTGAGGAGGAACATGAAGTCTTTACAGCTCTATTGAGAGAATTTATAGATATATTTGCATGGACATATTTTGACATAACAGGTTTAGACCCCACCTTAGTTATACACCACCTTGTGGTCAATCCTGATGCCAAATTGATGAAATAAAAGTTGTGTAAGATGCATCCTTGCATTGTTATCTTAGTAAAGAAAGAGTTGGAAAAACTCTTAAAATAAGGATGTATCCAATCTATTGACTACTTAGAATAGATATCTAATGTTGAACATGTTAGCAAAAAGCCTAAAGGAATCAAAATCTATACTAATCTTCGAGATATCAATAAAGCTTTCCCTAAGGATGACTTTTCATTTCATAATATTCACATGATCATTGACTTCACAATAGGTTATGAAATGCTTTCACTCATAGATAGTTTTTTAAGATACAACTAGATTAGAATAACATCAGAATACCAACATAAAATAGCATTCACCACTCCATGGGGAACATTTTGTTATCAATTAATGCCATTTGGTCTTAATAATGTTGGAGCTACATATCAAAGGGTCATTATCATCATATTTTATGATATGATGCATGATATTATTGAAGACTATGTCGATGACATATTAAGAAAATCCAAGACCAAGGTTAAACATCTAGAAGTGTTATATAGGATATTTGAAAGACTACAAGAGTAAAAATTAATACTCAATCCAATGAAATGTGTGTTTGGCATAACCTCAATAAAATTACTTGGATTCATCATGTCTCATAGAGCAATTAAATTTGATCCAACCAAAGTCCATGTTATAACCGATGCCACCATAAACCAATTTGAATCAACTCCATAGTTTATATGGTAAGATCTAGTCAATCTGACACTTCATCTCTCATTTAGTAGACAAGTGTCATCCATTTACACCTATTATGAAGAAGGGAGCTGTATTTCACTAAGATAATCATTACCAAATATATTTTCAATAACTCTAGGACTATCTAGCTAATCCACTTGTTTTGTTACCTCATATGCCAAGAAAGCCATTCTTGTTATATCTATCAGCTATTGACAATGCTTTGGGGGCACTTTTAGCTCAACATGATAACAATGGAAAAGATAATGCATTTTACTACTTAAGTCATACCTTGGTCACATATGAACATAACTATGCACCTATTTAAAAATATTGTCTAGCCATGGTCTTCATAGCTCAAAAGTTGCACCATTATATGTTAAACAATAAGACCATGGTCATTTAAAAAGTAGATCCACTCAATTATCTACTATCTAAAATAGATTTACAAGGTATAATGGCCAAATTAATCATGCTTCTTAGTGATTTTGACATAGAGTATGTCAATCAAAAGGCAATCAAGGGATAGGTCCTTGTAGATCAACTTGATAAAGCACCCTTTGCAAACACAAAACCACTCACATTTAAATTTATTGATGAATCCATAATGATCATCATTGACACACCTCTTGAGGAGTAGTACTAGAAGATATATTTTGATGGTTTATTTACTACACATGGATCTGGGGTAGGTAACTTGTTTATTACACCATAAGGGGATCTAATCTTTAAATCATTTAGAATCAGTTTTCCTTATACAAATAAGATATTTGAGTATGAAGCACTTATCAAAATAATTTGATAGGTAGTACACTAGAACATATCTCATCTCCAATTTTATGGTGATTCTCAGTTAATCATCAATTGGGTCACAGACTATTTCCAAACCAAAAAGAAAAAGTTGGCTCCATATAAGGCTATGGTCAATACCCTAAAATAACAAATTATAAATATATAATTTAAGAATATACCAAGGGCTAGTAATAAAACTATAAATTCCTTGTCTACTATCGATTCTTTGATTTGATAAATAGACAAAGCTAGAGGATATCAGTTCCTTATTGAGAATTTATTTGTACCAACTCATGAACCTTTAATTGTTTCAATGATTTATGATATTGTTGGTCCTAATTCTATCTGGTACTCAGACCATTACAACTAACTTCATGATCAAGTTCTACCATCTAACCTATCTTGAAAATAAACTAAAGACTTTATTCATTATTCCACTCATTATACTCTATTTGGATCTACCCTTTACCACTGTAATTTTGATGAAACTCTACTTCATTGTTTAACTTTGATAGAGTCTACACTGGTATTAAGAGAAGTTCATGAAAGAGTATGTGGATATCATTCTAGTGGGGTATTCCTATCCAAAAATATCTTATTTAATAGTTATTATTAGCCCATGATGGATGCAGATGCATATGTAAAGAAGTGTGACAAATGTCAATAGCATGCTAATCTAATTCATGCCCTAACACAAACTCTGAAACCAATGTTGACACTATGGCCATCTTCTACATAAGTACTTGACCTCATTGGAAAAATCAACCCCAATTTATCTAATGAACATAAACATATCTTTACCACCAATGAGTATTTCACTAAGTGGATTGAAGCTATAACCCTCACTTACATGACTGAAAATCAAATTTCTAAGTTCATCTTCAACCATCTCATTTGTCGCTACGATATCCCCTATAAAATTATATTTGATAGTGGAGGATCATTCAAGATTAAGGATGTTGAAAAGCTATGTACCGAATATAACATCACAAAACATTTTTCTAAAACATATTACCCTCAAAGTAATAGCCAGGTTGAAGCATCAAACAAAACCATTATCAATAATCTCAAAAAGATTATCAATGATGCCAATAGTGATTGGTACCTATAGATATTCCCTACCCTTTTGTCACACCATACCAATAATCATGATTCCATAGGAGCCACTCCTTACTCACTTGTTTATGTTACTAAATCCATCCTTCCCATTGAGGTTAAATTAACTTCACTGTGTATATATTTCAAGCATGCCCTAGATGATCATGAATACTGAGTAACCCACCTATAATAGCTAGACCTACTTGATGAAAAATGCACAATTGCACTCAAGAATCTTTAGGCATATCATAATCAACTCAAAGGCCACTAAAATTGGCATTTCAAGTATAAAACATTTGAACTTGGTGATCTTGTTATTGAACAAAACCAAAAGAATACCATGGTTGAGAAGAAGCATAAAGGTAAATTCAAACCAAATTGGATAGGGCCTTTCATCATTACTACATTTTATAGATTAGGAGCATATAGGCTCACCACACTAGATGGAGATGAGCTTCCCGAGCTGATGAATATTATTCACCTTAAATAGTACTATGCTTGAGTGCTAGGGTGTATTGTCTATAAGGACCATTTTATTTGTGTCATTTTATCACTATTATTCTTTGTATAAATATCATTCTCATCCATCTTCTTAGCCTTATCTACTTTACCATTCTGATCTTTCAACCAAATGTGTTCTAAACCCTAACCCATTTGACCTTGGTTTCACCTTTTTAGCACTAAAGAATCTAATTAGTTTCATCAGTTATTTTGAGTAATTTAGATAGAGATTGTATTTTGGAGCAATATGATAGAAGTTTTGGTAGTTGCATCCTTCGTTTGTTGTTATTTTCTTATTATTGGTCTTGCTACTAATTATAACCACCTTTAGGCAAATTAATACCATTGATCTATATTGTTTTGTCCTAGTTATAACGGTCTATGGGAAAACTAGGGGAAACATTTATTTATTGATCCTTGACATACCAACTTGCCACTTCCTATGTCATACTATTCTTTTTTACCAATTGTGCCTATTTTCTTTAAATTGAAAGCTATGCTAATCTAATTCCTCTGGTATAAGGGTGGAGATATAGTGACTTGAGGTCTTACTCTGGGACTATGTAGGTAGTTCTTGATACTTGTTGAGGTTAGCTCAGTCACCCTTTCCACCACACTCTCACCATTTTGTGAGCAACCTAAGTTTGAATGCTCTCATCATTTTGTGAGCAACCTAAGTTTTAATTCTCTCACCATTTTGTGAGAAACCTAAGTTTGAATGCTCTCATTATTTGTGACCTTAAACCATTTAGTGTATCATCATTTTTGATCAATTTGAGCTACTTCAAAAATTCTAAAAACATTTGTAAAATCATTAGAAAAAACTAAAAACACTGACCACTTCTTTGCTTAAGGATTATGGGAAACCTTACTAAGTTGGAAGAAAAATCACTTGTTTCTTAGTTTCCCCATCTATTTTGGCTTTTTTCTCTCACACACTTGCCATTTTGAAAGACCATTCCTATTATTCTATCACATCCATTCTATTTATTTTCATTAGTTATCACATTATTCCCATTCCTTGGGAGAATTACATTTATCATGAAGTTTTTCATTAGATATTACATCCATGGAACTATGTAGGCAACATCCACTTGCCTAGTGCATATGGAGATAACTTAGCCACCCCCTTCCTTTTCTTTTATTCCCCTAGTTTATTTGTTTGTTAAGTTATCATGTATTTTCTAAGGGCAATATTTGTATGGTTTCTATTGCATTGTTTATTTGTTTGTCTCTACTTATTTTATTTGTTTGTCTACCTGGTTATTTGCTTTTATCACTATTACCTTAATTTAGTTTATGTATTTTCATTGGGTGATTCATTGCCCACACTTATAATATAATCCATCCATATTCATATGTTTACATTGTCATCACAGTTTATATTATTGGTGCATTATTTTCTATTGAGTATTGGATTATAAGAGTCAATCCTCATGCATATTTTGGCCAAGTCCTCATGATGTTATACCATTATTCCTACTAACACATGCTACAACAAACCTTAGCTTCAAGAAATATATTCAATAATGGTGGCATCAACATCTCTTCCACATTGACATCCTGATTCAATCCCAATCATATCTCAAATATAGTAATTAACCATGAAATAATTTTAACCCTTATTAGTTCAAATGAGCATCTCCCTACTAGTAGGTTGTTCCAATTCATCATTAACCTCTATGTTAAGTTATCATCATTCTTGACCAATTTTATCATGTTTTCCATAATCAGGGTCCAATAATTATAACTCCTTATGTGTAGATCATTGTACATCATCCCACCTACATTTCTCAATGATTATAACCACCTTTGGGCAAATCATTGTGTTCTCACCAAATTTACTTTCCCCACTCAAATAGGGGCATGTTTTTACCTTGTTTGTCTACCCTAATTTGGGAAACATTATCTTGTTTGTCTATCATAGCTAGGGCAACCCCATCTTCTTAATGATTATAATCACCTTTTGGAAAATTATTGTGTTATCATACCATGTTACCATTATCAGGGTACAATGCTTATAAATGCCTTTGGGTAAACCATTTTACACCATCCCACTTGCATTCTCAATGATTTTGATTACTTTTTTCAAAATCATTGTGTTTTCACCTCATCATCTTTCCTTTCTTTGGTCCCCTCATTTTGCTTTTTATCGAGGGACTGTTTGTTGACCTACTTGTGCCAACCATTCCCTTAAGGGGGCATCATACAATTAGTTTATAATTGTTGTAATTTTAGGCATACAAGACCTTTTCATTCTTTGAAAAGATGTTACTGTGCTTATAACTTAAAACACCTTCCCAAATAGGGGCAAACTATAGACACCTAAATTTGGCCACTAATGACCTCTAACTAGGATTTTGACCAATTTCCACCTAAAGTGCACAATTTGGCCTAAAAAAACTAAAACACATTAAATGAGTTGAAATTGATATATTCAAGTGCTGATTTTGGCTAGAGTATCATTAAATGTGGTAGTGTAATTTATGGGCTAGTTAAATTTGATCAGATCATTTCAAGTCAAATTGTTAATTTTGCACTTGGGTGCCCTGGATTGTTCTTTTCTGTCAAATCTCTTACACAAGACACATGCCTTTGTTATTTGGTGTTGGTAACATACTAAATGGGATAATAGATCCAACACATTTGACATTGACTTCCAATTCCAATTCAATCAAATTTTGGACCAATAATAAGATATTTTTACCAATTTTATTAATTTATGCACCAAGAGCTAAAATTTGCACTAAAGTTGACTAATCATGTTTTAATCTAATTAAACTAAATTAGGGCCTTAAATTAATTTTACATGGAGCTTGTTGAATAAATATTTATTGTAAATTGATTTCTATTAACTACATCATTAGGTGACATCATATGGGGTGGCATCTATAAGCCATAAATGCATAAAATATTAAGATTATGGGTCTCCCATGCCTCACTAAGACTCTCATGCCTCATTAAGACCATCCATGCATATTTAATACCTGTTTATCCAAAATATTAATGGGGATATTTATAGAATGAATTTTATATTTATATTTATTCATGGCCACACATCTCAATCTTGAGATGGACTATCATGATTGATCCTCAAACCATTCCAAAAATCTATAAATAGGAGGCCTTACCTATTGAATTTTAAGATCTTTTATGATAAAATTATAATTCCCAAATGCATTCAAAAATCATTGCATCTTAGTGTTATAATTCCAAATTGTTGATCTAAGCCAAGCCAATCCAAAGCCAAAGGTGCCAAGAGGAGATGAAGGTAGCCACACTCGATCGAAGAATATCTCTTGAAGCACAAGCTGAGCAAGCCAAAGAAGGATCCTTTTGGAGAAATCAAGGATTTGATAAAAAAATTGGTGTTTTGTGTTCATATTTCATATTTATTTCCATTTTTAGTTGTGTTCTCAAATGGCTTTCCCTCACTAAGCTCTCCCTAGTACCTAGGCCTAGAGATGTATGCTAGCTAGTGTATTGGTTTTTCAATTTGATTTTATTTTGTTACTAACAAGATACTAACACCTCTATTGAGTCAAATTTCAAGTCTATAAAAACATAGCAGAAAAATAACATAGAGAAATAACTAATAGTCCAAGAAACTCCACCCTTCTAGCATTTCATTCCAATTCTTCTTCACATTATTAATTATTGTGTCCATACTCAAAATAATCTGAGAGTTCTAATTATCCATAATTATTCCCTTATTCTTCTTATACTTTTTTCCTTGCTTTGGTTCTTATTTCTCCTTTTAGTTAAAATTTTTAACTCTTCCATGTTTTGAACATAATTTTACATAAAGGCCAAACAAAAATCAATTCCCATTCTCAAATTTTCCTTAAGGGTTCCATTATCTCTCTCAATCCTTGAAACTTTTGCATTCAAAATTTCCATCTGTGAACTCATATCCATGGTTACCGTTATTATGTATAAGCAATCATAATTTCATTAAAAGGTTTGTATATGAAAAATATAAGGAGAAGTGACAAGTATGTGATGCTTAAATAACCTAAAGGTTTGTCAACTCTCTCAGAATAATAATTTGGAATTGAATATAAATTTTAAATGTATGAGGTAAAATTTTAAATTGGGTTAATAAATTAAAAATTGTTAGTGTAATTGCAGAATTTCTTGCTATCTAAAATTCTTTTATAATTGTTTATCCCTAAAATTGGGAATATTTTTATAATTTTCTTTCATTTTACTTAGAATCCCTAAATTCAAATAGGGAAAATATAAACTTATATTCATGAGTCAATTAAAAATTAAGTGTTATAATAAATAATAATTTACATTCATGTTGAATTCATCAAGCATTTATTAAAGATTAATTATATCCAATATTGACTTTGATGTCATTTTTATTATAATGTACATGTTTGATAATTCAATGCTCAAGTGGGATATGCTCTATTATGATTAAATTGTACCATTTTTAAAAGCTATTCAATTAGTGACATTGTATTAATTTCTTAAACCAATAGGGGTTTTGACTATCCACAAAGATCACATTGACATATTTTATTTATAATGGGTTCTCCATTTGTAATATATTCCTATATGAGAGGGTATGTAGAAAGAGTTGGGGATAATTCCATGGACATTTCACTAACATGTATGCATTATGACTATAAAACATATGCATTATGTTCATAACATGTATGCATTATTTGAATTTAGGCTTGGAACCACTGAGCTTAAATGTGTACATGTTATAATGCATATGCATTTTATATAATGAAAGGAATGTGTGCATGTTATAATATGCACATGTTATAACTTGTACATTTATATTCCTTATACTTTAAATTTATTTTAGTAAATATAATAAATTAGGCTCACTCTACATTGATAGAGTTGGTCTCATATCCACACACCTTATGATGTGGAAGATAGTTTTTTAAAATCCAATATGGTCAGTACTTAGGCATTTTTCAAGGTATTGGTATTGAACCTATGGATTTTAGGGCTTAAATTTTGCAATTGATATCCATTTTTGGTAAACATATAGTATTTTTTTAGGTTTTTGTGCCTTTAGATTACTTCTTGACTTTTTTAGGAGTCATAGGTTTGTCAAAATTGAAGTTTTCAAACCACTAAGTTTTAACTTGATCCAAAGTGGTGTGATTGGGGTAGCAGAGGTCAAGTTTACATTTATATTATTACATTTATATTCCTTATACTTTAAATTTATTTGATTAAATATAATAAATTATGGTCACTCTACATATGATAAAGTTAGTCTCATAACTACATGCCTTATGATGTGGAAGATAATTTTTCAAAATATAATCTATTCAGTACATAGGCATTTTTAGGATCTTAGTATTGAACCTAGAGATTTCAAGACAACTTTTGCAATTGATGTCCATTTTTGGTAAACATATAGTCATTTTAAAAGTTTTTATGCCTTCTAAATTACTTCCTAACATTTATAGGAGTCTTAGGTTTGTCAAAATTAATTTTTTTGAACCACTCACTTTTAACTTGATCTAAAGTGGTGTGATTGTGGCATCATAGGTCGCATTAATGACCTACACACATCAAATGACCAATTTATGATAATTTCACTTGATAATCATCCCTACCTCATCCCTAATCATTTACTACTCATCTCTCATCACCCATACTCACTCTCTCCTCATTATTAATTGTCCCTAATCACTCCCTCATTGACCCTCACTAATCCTCATCATCTCTAATCACTACCTCATCATCCATAATTAATCCCTCATTGACCTTCACTATCCCTCATCATACCTAATCATTCCCTCTTCATTCCTCAATGTCCTTAATCACTCCCTCATAATCCATAATCACTCCATTTAATCTCACCATCTTTCATCATCCTTAATCACTCCATCATCCCTAATCACTACATCATACCTAATAACTCCCTCATCATTCCTAATCACTCCCTTATGGAACCTCACCATTCCTCATCATTTATAATCACTCCCTCATCATCCTTAATCATTCCCTCATTGACCATCACAATTCCTCATCATTCATAATCACCCCTTCCTTGTACCTCACCACTCCTTCATTAACCCTCACCATACCTCATCATCCCTAATCATTCCCTCATTAATCCTCACCATACATCACCATCCCTAATGACTTTTTCATCATCTGTAATCAATCCCTCCTCAACCCTCCTCATCCTTAATCACTCCATCCAATACCTTTATGGTGGGTATAATAGCTTATTACTTGTGTTAGATTGGATTATTTTCCAATTCCAAATTTTAATTACTCAAATAAGGCCCAAATAAACTCTTATTTCACTCAAACTCTTTCACTCAAATAATGGACTCATAGATATAATATGTATGTATAGTGGGATTCAAAGATATATATAGTGATCCATGCCTAGATCCTATGCCCAAATCATGGAGGGAGTGTGTAACCAATTCCTTGAAGTAGAATAAATAAGCAAGAAAATGAGAAAAGGGTGGGATGAAATTGTATTACTTACTATAGATTAGGATTTATGAATCTAATAATTCTAATCCTAAAGTTGAGAATACAAATTTATATCTATATAGATGGGGTTGATTAGAGACTAGTTGAGAATTCTAAGACCAACCCCATAGTTGACCATATATCCATAGTATATCCATAGTACACTAGATTTATAGATATATAGATAGGCGATCACAAATATGGTAGAGTGTGTTCTAATTTAGTAGTTGATAGAGTGTGTTTTCAAACCCAAATAAGTCTATACCCAATCTAATCCATACAAAACTTGATATATAAATGGAATTAAGGGCATATTACTTAATCTAGTGTATTGAGAAGGGGTCATTTAGATCTTGGGCATGGATCAGTGTGCCCTAAAGATCAAATTAGGGCCTTAAAATACTTTGAGTATTACCCAATACCTAATATAGTATATCAAAGAATATCATAGGAATTGGTCCCCCACCATAGAAATATGGGGGGCACCATTCTAAAGGCCCTACCCTAATCTCAAAATTTCCATACTCGTTAAGGAAATGAAATATTTCCCTACCTACTTCATCTATGTCAAGGAGTAAGGAAAGTGAAGCTTAAATTTTTTATATCTAAATTTGATTCACCTAATAAAATATTCCAAAATCCCAATATATATATATGTAAGTAATATAAATAATTTCATCCCACCCTTTTCTCTCTTTCTTACCTATTTATTCTGGCTTAGGGCTTTGGATACACACTCTCTCTCTCTATGGTAAGGGTTACTAAGGTCTATCCAAATGTGGTAAATGTATCTTAACATTAAACGTAACATAAATTTATCGTAAAACTTGTTTATAAGCATCCAACATAGGTGTAAGGATAAAACAAGCATGTTTTGGATAAGTCATAGGTTGTTGAGAGACTTAAGGTGTATGAATCATAAAAGAGACCAAGTTAATACATTAGTTAAGATATGATAAGGCTTGAAGACATTAAATATATAACCAATAAGATAGATAATAATGAAGGAGAGGTGAGAAAAAGGTCTCTATGTCTAGTGTAGAGTTTAGGTCTAGGTTTTTGGAGGACTATGTAAACCCTTTACTAGGGTTTAGTAAACAAAAACTCATATATCTTTCTAGTGAACCATAAAAAACCTCTAAATATTTTTATATAGGTGTTTAAGGATGTTTTTCAATTGATCCAAGTGGTTTAATAACTTGAAATTCCATAGAAGATAATATATTCATGACTGTGTATTTTTAACAGACTTCAAATCTACATAAAATAGGGTTAAAGGTGTAGTCTTTCAAAGTCTCAAAAAAAAAGTTATAGTAGACTATATAATGTGTTACTTGTCATGTTTAATGTTAAAATAAATTAATTAAGTCATTTTTATGACCTTTAATATAGGTTTGGATCAATAACCCCTTAAACAATAGATCAGACCTAAGTGAGAGGGCTAGAAAGCTTGTTTTGTTGCATTTTGGTGAAAATTAAGTAAAAAAATTGGAAGAAGCTTATGTGATAGCTTAGATAGTGTCAAATAAAATACAAGAATCCTATTAGGGACATCAATATTTAGTTTTGAGTGAAACCTTTTCTATATAGGGTGACAACCCTAATGAATAAGGTCTGATATGATAAAACTCTAAGTTGTCAATAAAAATCAATTTGTTATGGACATGGATTAGTGTTTTGATGGTGATTGTCACTAGGAAGGTAAAAAGTGAGATTAGGTTCAAATAGGTGTTCAAGAATACAATAATAGTCAAAGGGAACTTAATTATAGTAAATATGATACAAATAAAGGTTAAGACCTAGAAGAAATCTAAAATCCTTGAGATAAGATCATGTTTGTTGTGTCATGCAAAGGTGGTGTCCTTCAAAATATTAAACCATGTTTATATAGGTGTTTAAGGATGTTTTTCAATTGATCCAAGTGGTTTAATAACTTGAAATTCCATATAAGATAATATATTCATGACTGTGTATTTTTAACAGACTTCAAATCTACATAAAATAGGGTTAAAGGTGTAGTCTTTCAAAGTCTCAAAAAAAAAGTTATAGTAGACTATATAATGTGTTACTTGTCATGTTTAATATTAAAATAAATTAATTGAGTCATTTTTATGACCTTTAATATAGGTTTGGATCAATAACCCCTTAAACAATAGATCAGACCTAAGTGAGAGGGCTAAAAAGCTTGTTTTGTTGCATTTTGGTGAAAATTAAGTACAAAAATTGGAAGAAGCTTATGTGATAGCTTAGATAGTGTCAAATAAAATACAAGAATCCTATTAGGGACATAAATATTTAGTTTTGGGTGAAACCTTTTCTATATAGGGTGACAACCCTAATGAATAAGGTCTGATATGATAAAACTCTAAGTTGTCAATAAAAATCAATTTGTTATGGACATGGATTAGTGTTTTGATGGTGATTGTCACTAGGAAGGTAAAAAGTGAGATTAGGTTCAAATAGGTGTTCAAGAATACAATAGTAGTCAAAGGGAACTTAATTATAGTAAATAGGATACAAATAAAGGTTAAGACCTAGAAGAAATCTAAAATCCTTGAGATAAGATCATGTTTGTTGTGTCATGCAAAGGTGGTGTCCTTCAAAATATTAAACCATGTTTATTAAATGAGTAATAAAATTTAGAGTAAAATAACCTTATGTTAGTATAAGGAGTTAAATATATGGCATTAAATAAGTAAGGAAGGCTACAAAGCCTAAAAGAGAACTAAAAGACCTAGATGATAAACTTATAAGAGGCTTACTTACATAAGATGATAAGGGAGTGATGAGGGATAAGGAAAGAGTGATTAGGGATTATGAATAATGAAAGGGGAATGATTAGGTATGGTGATGGTCAATGAAGAAGTGATTAGGGATGATAAGGGATTGATTAGAGATGATGAGGGATAATGAAGGTTAATGAAGGAGTGATTAGGGATCAGGAGAGATGAGGAGAGAGTGATTAGGGATGATGAGGGATGCTTAATGTCAATGGAGGAGTGATTAGGTATGATAAGAAAGTGATTAGGCATGACTAGGGATAGTGAATATTAATGAATAAGTGATTATAGAAAATGTGGAATGAGGAAAGAGTGATTAGGGGTGATGAGGGAAGGATGATTAGCAAGTTAAATTAACATAAAATGGTTGTTTGATGTGTGTAGGTAATCAATGTGACCTATGTTTCCACAATCACACTAGTTTGGATAAAATTCAAAGAAGGTGGTTTGAAAACTTCAATTTTTTTATAAACCTAAGACTCTTAAAAATTATAGGGAGTAATTTTAAAGGCATAAAACCCTGAAAATTAACTATATCGTTACCAAAAAATAACATCAATTGTAAATATTATGCCCTAAAATCCCTAGGTTCAATACTAAGACCCTAAAAATACCTAAGTATTAACCATATTGGATTTTGAAAAACTATCTTCCACATCATAAGATGTACAACTATGAGGCCAACTCTACCATATGTAGAGTGACCCTTATTTCTTATATTTACTAAAATAAATTTAAAGTATATTCTTTATACTTAAAATTATTTTGGTAAATATAAAATTTAAGTAAATATTACTTTACCATAGATATTTTTGTGTTTTTTGGTGTAAATCAATATGAGTGCATATGAATTATAATGCATACACATTCCTATTTATTTACACCAAAATAAAAAATAGTTCTATGGGAAGGTAATATTTACTTGAAGTTAATGTGTTAAATCCCTATTTTTTCACTAAGTTGATTTACCTAATTATCCATGGATTATTATGGTTGTTAAATTGATTTGTTATTTTTAAACTAAATTTTAAGTCATGTGTTGTTACGGGACAGATATATATTACTTAGATTTCATGATTTCATTATTATGAGTTGAATAATTATAAATTCTATATATAATGATTTTGTTCTATTAGTTGTTATATCATTACTTTATCATGTGTGTGTGTGTGTATACATACATATATATATGCATACATATATATATGTGTGTGTGTGTGTGTGTGTGTGTGTGTGTGTGTGTGTGTGTGTGTGTGTGTGTGTGTGTGTGTGTGTATACATATATATATGTATACATATATATATACATATATATACATACATACATACATATATATATATATATATATGTATACATATACATACATATATATATATATATATATGTATGTATGTATGTATGTATGTATGTATACATGTATATGTATATATATATATATATATATATATATATATATATATATATATATATATATATATATATATATGTATATATATATATATATATATATATATATATATATATATGTGTTTGACTAAGTGCCTTCTTGTCATGAATTGGATGTAGGAGAGTTCATCCCTCAAAGAATGAAGTAGGGAGATCATCATTAGAGAGGGTGATATAGATGGATATGGTGAAGGATGACATAAGAACTTCTAAACCCATGCACACATGACATTATATTTAATATATTATATGCATTATCTATTTGGATTGTTAGAGTTAGTGTGTTTTGAAAGTTACTTTCAGTTAGACATTAGAGTTTATGTGTTTTAAATATTAGTACATAGATATGGAATAAATATTGTATGTGATTATATGTTGTATATTATACATATACTTAGTGCTTAATGTTACAATATGATTATATAAGTTTACTCATGTTTGTTTATGATTAAGAAAACATAAATCTAATAAAATATAACTAATTAGTATTATATATAGACTAAAAAAATGTATTTATGATGTTTTAGAATGTTAAGCTTTCTATTATTGATATTTTAGAATATAAATATATGCCCAGCTATTAAAATAAAGAAAGACATATATAACCTATACACACTAGTAATGACTCAAACAATTATCTTGTTATAATTGAAAGTAATAATTGATTGGTTTATAATTTTTATATATGGCTATAATTGACATTGTTAAAATAGATAATTACCTTTATTTGTTGTTGAAGGAGGTTGAATTATCCTAAACACTATCCTATGATCTAAATGTAATATTTGATTGACATGCACAAACCACGTTGAGATTTAAAAGTGTTAGTTATCATAATGAATAATGAATAAAGTGGACTTTTTTAGTGGAATACTCAGGGATGTAACATATTTGATCATGAAAGAGTTTCTAAAGAAAGTTAATGTTTAATAAAATTTAGAAAAGTTTAATTAATAGAGAGATTATGGATTTTTGGTATGGATAATGGAATTTAACTATGG
Source organism: Torreya grandis (assembly GCA_037957365.1). Taxonomy (NCBI): domain Eukaryota; kingdom Viridiplantae; phylum Streptophyta; class Pinopsida; order Cupressales; family Taxaceae; genus Torreya; species Torreya grandis. Next base: position 1,042,151 of record JARHVA010004060.1, read on the forward strand.
GATTAGTTGAGTTTAAATAAAAATAGGGATTATGCATGGACTGCAAGTTGTAGTGAATAGAGGCATGCAAATTTTGAATGGAAAGAGGTTGGAAATGATAATAGGATAAGAGGAAAGTCATGGAAGAGAAAGACACACACAAAAGAGGAGAAGGAAATTATAGATCAAAGAAGAAAAGGAATTTAGATTTATTCGGTTTCAATTTTGAAAGAGAAATAGAGGTTGGCAATGTTAATTTATATTCTATTATTAGAGAAATTTTATGTATGGTTCGAAGTAAGAGGGTTTAGAAAATGAATTTTATATTTTCATAGGGATATAGGTTTATCCATTTGGATGGATTGGCCATCCACAAAGCTAATATGTCATCCTCTAAATCCTAAGAATTTGAACTAGATTTATTTATATGTTCAACTGTAAGGGTTATAAATATTTATTTTAGGTAATGACATAATGCCCTAGCTTGGGAAAAATTGTAACTTGGGGGAGATAGTTTGATATTCAGATAGAAATTGAGACTCATTATTGTTTAAACATATTGTATACATACTCATTTAGGTAGGTAAACAAACTACCAAGTATATAGACATAATACAAAAACCTTGTTTATACAAAAATAATGTCTGAATACTTTATGTTGAAGATAGTGTAACCTATAGGATGACTTTCGATTTGGTGGTTATTATGTAGGTAATTTGAATGCTTAAGTTTAACATAAAATAGTGTTTATACATAATTGTGACCTAGGTAAATTTGAAATATGGCACATTTATCTATATGGATTATGTATATTGTTATAAAAACCTAGAGAACATTTAGATGGTTTCGCAAAGGATTTTTGTGTAAATGTTTAGTTATAAGATCTATTAGGTTTAATATGCCCAATGATAATTTTGATACAAGGACCAACATATATACATATTTTGTAGTGAGCTTGAGACATTTGGGACAATGAATATATATGTATATATTAATTGTATATTATCAATTAAACAAAATATAAAGATTGTGTATATACACAAAGCTTTTGCATATATATGAACAAATTATAAGTGTTAGGACTGTGTAATCTTGAAATTGGAATAGAGTATATATAAATGTATATATAACTAAGTGTTTTATAAATACAAATTATGTGTGTGTGTGTGTGTGTGTGTGTGTGTGTGTGTGTGTATATATATATATATTGTGTGTGTGTATACCCTATGTTTATATCTAACATACAAAACTATGATATTATGTTTAAAGATTAAACTTTAGTTATATATGTATACACACACACACACATACACATACATACATACATACAGAGGAACAGATTGTGTAAATATGTATAAAATACTATGATTATATATATACATGAATGGAAGTGTATATTTTTTTTATAAACCATAAGTTTAAACATGTTTGAACATAGAATATATGGACTGTGTATTATTCGACATTAAACAGGGTAGATTTATATAGTGAATTTGACTTCTAAAAATGGTAACTTATGAAGTCGAATGATCCAATGATGGAATGGATAATTGTGAGTGATTGACTTAATTGGAAAATTTAAAACATTGTGTTAAGGCTTGTTTATTATTAACCTTTCTTATCAAAAACTTAGATTAACTTATAATGATTTAAAATTGGTGAAATAACAAAGAAATTGAATTAGGAATGAAATATGAGCCTAATTGAAATTATATATCTTTTATGTTAATTAAGTAAAATAGGGTTTATGGAAATATTGAGACCCTATTTGATTCTCGAATCCTTTCACATGAAAATTTATTATTTAGTTAAAATATTTTAAACTTTAAAAGAATAATGAAAGGTACTATTAGTGGGTCAGAATAGTAATTGTGTATCAAATCATATATATATATATATATATATATATATATATATATATATATATATATATATATATATATATATATATATATATAAAATAGGTTGTATAATATGCACAATGCATAAATATATGAAATATACCTATATGATTACTTAGGTTCTCATATATGTATACAGTTTATATTTATAGAATGGTATACATGCCTATAATTATAGATTATGACTAGTAAAATAAGTCATGAAATCTTGATAGATAGGGAACTATAATAATATGCATAAGGCCTCCTAAAATCATACCAGTTTCATAAATGAAAGAATGTGTGTTTGTTTATGAGTTATTGATAATTATAATTTATGATTATTATTTTTAAATGAGTAAAATGAACAATATAATATGATATTTTTAGTTGTAAAATAATTAAATTTACTCAAAGATTTTAGTAATGTAGTATAATTTTATATTTTTACTTGTTTGGTAATTAAACACTTGTTATGCTATTTGTTATTGTGTAAAATAATATAGTAGAGATTCATTCATATGTTTAATGAACTAAATGTATGTATTATGATTATTCTTGTATTTAACATGTTTTATACCTACTAGTAGAAATAATCTATATGAATCTATTGGTTATATAAATCTTAACCAAATCTTGTATTATTGGTACTAACTAAGCAGTGAAATGGACTTCACTAGCTTACTTAGCACCACCAATACTAGATGAAGGTAATATGATCAAGTGGTGTATATGAATTTGACTAATCTTAGAGATCAATATCTATTTGAAAATTTTTGCCACATTAATATTTAGATATACATTGTCATTTCATATGTATCATGTACATGTTTATGTAATATCATGTTAGAACATATTTTCCTTCTGGTACACATCATGTAGTATAAATCTTATAGCACATGAGTAGTATCATGTCTCTCTAGATTCCCATACCATCACTGTTTACCCATCTATGAAAGGAGTGCCATTCCCTTTTTAGGAGATTTTTTAGGGGATCAATGGTCTATGATTGGTGTGGAAAAGTGCTTAGATGATGCTCTCCCTCCCCATTGTAGTACTCACTTGGAAATTACACTTGAGATTATCATAGATATAGGAGTTAGAGTGACTCAATCTCCGTGGAGAATTGTATCTATTATTATATTTATGTTGAGGAATAATGCTTATTGTAAATTTAATTTATGTATTATTGTACATTAACAGTAGTGATTGTAATATTTTACTAGCCATGGGTAGATTTTAATATAATTACTTTCCTTATGTAGTTATGTTATGTTACATAAGATGCTAGTGATTAGTAAATATTATTTTTACATGTTTGCTTATGTTTAATATACTTAGTATGTTAAGGTCACTAATTAGATTCTCATGGTGTAATTTAATGAAAGAATAAGTGTTGTGTAAATATTTTATTAAAAAAATACTATATTATTCTAGTAAATTCTTGTGAGAATGTTACATAATGCATACACATTATAGTGTGTATGTGTTATTTAGAATTTAGATTCAAAAAATTAAGCCTTTTAGATCATAAATGGGTTGGATTCCCAAGCCAAAGACTTGGACCTATCAATCTACACTCGAGTTCGAGAGTTTTGATAGAAAACAAAAAAAATCAACTTCCATCACCAAATACACTATGGATTTCAAAAAAAAAAATCAACAAATTAATACCATGATAATGGGCACACTCTTCTTTTTACAAATATGTGATTTTTATAAATTTTGGACTAAATTTAAGGGTTCAAACTATGTTTATTTCTAACATATCTTTTTAAGGCCACAACATGTAAATATACATGTCTATTCATGTTTATCTAATTTATTTTTCATCGCTACAAATAAAAAACAAATTATATGGTCAAAAACTAGGCCTAATTCTACACACATTCAAAACAAACTAATTTCATATTTTTTTGAGGTGATTAGGGAGGGTTGCAAGGTCGACTATCCATTTTTATCAATTTTCAAAATCTATTTACTTGAAAAAAAATTAAAAAGTCATTGAAAAAATATATAAAATATAGGTAAAAAACTATAAGATATTATAAAAATATTCACCATAGGGCTTCAAATAATATTAAATGATGTTAAAAAAATGGTGGGTAGAACAACCATCTATCTACTTTATTTTCTTAAAAATAGGAGTTCCTCTTCAAATTTTAGATGTTTGACCTAGTTATAATTAACCAATTTTTAAAAAAAAGTATTTTAGAAACAAGATTAAAATTATAAAATTCATGTTCTTATACCATCTTCAAATTTTGAGTGTAGCCATCTCAAATTATCTATAGAATTTTAGATCTTTGAAATTTTAGGAAAATCATGTCCATGGGTAGGCCCCTTTTTGTCCCCCAACTTTGTGCACTTACCCAACATGGAAAAAAATGTTAATTGGTCTTTGGATATGTTAGTTTTTTTGCATTATGGCATGTTAAGGTCATATTCACCACTACACTAGTTGAAGCATCATTGAAGTGCAATTTTACTTTTTGAAGGATCATATTAAAGAAAAAAGGGCATCTAATCTAGTTGTATGCCATATCAAAGTCAATTATGATCGAAGTACTTGTTGGTCCCCCAATTCATGATCATATTATTGAGTATATTATGCCTCAAGGAGTCTTGACTATTTTAGATGTGTCATACTTTCAATAACATGCTTAATTTTCATTAGTTACACCTTAGCTATAATCTTGTATGAAACGTTTCTTAACCTTAGTTATAATCTTATATGAAACATTTCTTAAGGTACCTAGTGTCCAATTATATATTTTTAAAATGTCCTTACCTTTTCAATTCAAGATAATAATGAATGGTTGATTCACTTTCCCAAATGGTGTGTTTCATCTAGTTCCATGCATATAATGAAAAACTTATTTTTATCTTATATCACTTTGAATTACTCTAAATAGAGTTCATCAGATCTAGGGGACTTGTAATTTTCCATTAGGAACATTTTACAACCCCTCCATTGTCAAGGAGAAATCTAACTAACCTTTAAAATAATTAAACATGTCTTATTTTAGGATATTTATTTTCCTATTATTTTGGATATTTCTTACACTTGTGGAGTCAGTATGATTAGTTGTACTTAAGCATAGAGAGTTACTCTTATGCATCATTATTAGTTATTATATGTTGCTCTTTGATTGTTTATTATAGGTATGTGGGTTACGTCCCTATTGTAGGCTCTTTGTGGTTGTTCATGGAGGAGTTACAAATTTTACTCTCCTATTTGTACATCGTTATTTGTGAACTATTAACATGAAGTGTGTGGTGGATTGAATCTAATATTTTTTAGTACTCTCATATTTATTTTTTTCTCACAACAAAGATTGTGTATTTTTTATCTCTTGATTATAAACTCATGCATTGTATTGATCCATAGGTCCTAAAAAATACTTTAATATGGTATTAGAGTGTCATTCTAGTTTAGGAATGCCATTTTTTATTGTTAACTATTTAGAAAATATGAGTTTTATTATAATAGTTTTTCAGGAATTTGTGGGAGTTTTTTCTAGTAGAGATTAAAGTAATTGTATATATTAGTTATTTACTTAGAATTATGGTGGCCCAAAATTAAACCCACAACTTAAATAAAGGAGGAATTTACAAGAGTTTATAAGCTTGGATCAAACCAAATACCCTTTACAAATTGTATTCGGCCTTAGATAGACTATGCTTTGGATTACAATGAAGGCATAGTTCTTCCAAATTGGTCACTTCAACATTATTTTAGGGCATTTGCATGCCCATTATCTCCTTTATGGTAGTGTTCCACTTGAGTTCCCTTCAAATGCACTTTATTTGTAGTTTCTCTCAAGTGGCATGATCTCTATTTTTTTGTCAATTTAAAGAGGCTCTTTTTGAATTGAAAAGGAAACATGGATTCTTTCACATTGACTCGATTTAATAAAATGATGCAAGCCATGTCTAGAACCAATTTCCATCAGGAATAGAATGTGTGGAGGCACTAATCTATAAACATAATGGCCAATCTAATTTTCCTCTCTATGGTGGTTTAAAATGTAGATCTGTGTGTGAATAATGGTGACCTGAATACTTTTTAGAAATATTTTTTTTCTTCCCTCAGACATTGAACCACCCTTCTCAAGTTGTATCATTGTGCCAAATGCAATATTTCAAGCTTTGACTTAGTCTTGAGCTACCATTTTCAACTCCATTCATACCTTCCATTCAAAGTTGTACCTCTATTGACACCTTCTCTATTCACTAATGCCTAAAAATAGATTGAAGGTTATTTTCCAAAAATCTATGTCAATTTAATTTCAAATCAATGCCCTAAAATTATAGTTGTTTTATTAATTTTTAAATAGTGGGTTTTTTATTTTGTCTTCAAGTGGAATTTTCTCCATGTGAATGTACATGTGGGTTCATAATTAACTTGATTAAAACGTAGTGTTCTTGTTGAATAAGCCTTTGGTTTAAATCCTCCTACCTCAGTTTTAACTGAAACTATTTATTTAGTCAAGTGCATTTAACATTTTAGTGCAAATTTCTTGAATGGACCATTAATGATGGGAAACCATATTCATTGTAACTTTTGATCAATAACTCAAAATTGAGTGTTGTTTTATTCAAAAGTGTATGATGTTTCATACCCAATATATTTGTATCATTTATTTTGTAAAATTCACTAAATTATAAAATGCCAAAATATTGGGTGTCGGGGTGATTATATTTAATTTCAAGGGGGGGTTTTGTGTCATGGTGTGTCTTCTTCATTATTTTCATTTCTACAACACAAAACTTAATTATGAATAATGGATCCTAATTTTATAAGTCCACTCACACCATTTAATTATCATAATGAAAATCTAAAATTCAAATCATTCTAAAAATCAAGGTTTTACATTACATTGCAATGGCCATTGAGACTAAACCAAATATCATTGCAAAAAAAAGCTATTTAGTTTCACTAATATCATAAATCCTATGGATTGATGTGTCTTTCTATGTATGTTGATAAAATATCTCACATATAATCTACCAGAACACCTAATGACGTATGGATTGTACTAAAAATACTTTTTGGGAAGTAGGATGTGATGAGAGGCCATGAACTAGAAAATGAACTCATTAATTTGAATCCTAACAATTTTTACACCCTATAAGATTTATTCACTAAGTTCAAATCTCTGAGTTTGTAGTTAAAATAATGTGGAATAGATTAAAAAATGATTAACTTGTTCTTTTTATACTCTCCAAACTAGGTTCAAAATACTTAGTGTTTATTTATACCTTCATACCACTAAGAGAGATCTTGCAACCACATGGAAAATTACTTTTCTAGATGATTTTATTTCTAACTTAACCTAGGAGAAAGATAAGTTAATACATAAGGGCACATTTAAATCATCAAAAACACATGATCTAATTATTGTAAATGGGAAATCAAAGGCTTCACATAACAAGGAGAAGAAACAAAATAAAAATTATCAAGAGGAAAATGATCAAAATCATCTTGCCTCCAAATCAACCAATGAGACCTCTTCTAATGTTCAGCCTAAGAAAGAGAGGATCCAATGTGGGTATTGATTGATAAATCATGATGAAATCAAATTATTTAAAAATCATATTGACCATCTAACTATCTTTATTGAGAATAATAATATATTTGTTCCTGAGTCTATCAAATTAAGTTCATTAAACCTAGAATCCTCCAAGGAAAATGGTAATGGTAAAGAAAATGAAAAAGAATATGGTAAGGATAAAGTAAAAGATAAGTCCATATTTATATTTTTACCTCCAAATCCTACATGGGTTATTGACTCTAATGTGTCACATCACATGGATTATTCACAGGTAGAGTTCACTCCCTTAGAAACATATGACATGTTCATTATTCAATTGGGTGACAAAAATTCTACACAGGTTTTTAGGAGAGGATCTATTGAAGTGAGTGGTGGAACATTCAATAAATTTCTAAGTATTTCCTCACTTTAAACTAATCTCATATAAGTCTATCATATTAATCACCTTGGTCTGAGCACATCAAACTCAACTATATACCTTATCATACTTTATCCCTAGCTCTCCTTTAGATTATTCTTCATCAGAATCACATGGACTTTATGATATTTCTAACCTTGAGCACATCTCTGATGATGAATCTTATAGCACATATGACTATACCTCCACAAACTCCTTGTCACCTTCTAGATATTTAGGACCTATTTCTTGATCCACCTACTTCCAGTCCACTTCATACTTTGTAGGGAGTAGGTACATTAATCTATGACTCATCATATATCAAGTAGTCTAGTACACATTTATAGGGCATTCCTCATTCATTATTTTCCTCTACTTCTAATGAAACATAATTGCATGGAGAATTTGACCCATCTACTATGCATGAGGAACATATATCTTTATATAAGAACCACACCTTATTTGGAGATCCATTAGACTCTTGATGAACACATTCATTGCTCTAAGGTGATCCAATCTTCATTATATATTCTTCTAATCCAAATTCACTCCAGAGAGATCCTTTGTAGGATATAGGGTGGCTACATGCAATTGTTACTTATAGTGGATATTTTTAATCCTCTCTTCTTCTTTCTCTCTTTTTGGGGAGAGTTTTTCCTACGGCTTTTCTCATTTTTTCCACTTTCTGATAGTTAATTTATACATGGGTACCTTATCTGGCCTTATTTACATTACCCATTTCTTCTACCCACCTAATTTATGCTTACATAGGGGTGTTACTATAGGATATTTAGTTTCATTTTATTTTGGATTATTCCTACACACATGGATTATTCCTACACTTGTGTAATTAGCTTGCTTAGGTGTATTTAGACATAGGGAGTTACTCTTGTCCATCATCATTAGTTAATGGATGTTACTATTTGGTTGGTTATTATAGCTATGATATTTACATGCCTATTCTAAACTCTTTGTGATTTTTCATGGAGGAGTTACACATGTTACTCTCCTATTTGTACATCTTGATTTGTGAGCTATTGGCATGAAGTGTGTGGTGGATTAAATCTAATATTTTATACTATTATCATATTTTTTTTCTCACAAAAAATCTTATGCATTTCCTTGTCTCTTGCTTGAAACCCCATGTATTTTATTGATCTAGATGTCCTAGAAAATAATTTAATAACATGTAATTGATGTAGTTTATCATATTTTGTATATACTTACTCTTCAAACCCTTTGATGCAGGGGAATATTCAAAAGGCCTCTATTTTGAGTTTTTTTAGTTATTATAATTCAATTAGAATGTGTTTGTAGTGGTTAGAGTCCTTAGGTAGTCTTAAAATTCAAATTTGAGTCTATCTAGTGTTTTCCTACCAATTTCCTTATTTGAAATTTCAAACTTATTGTCTTAGTATGGAGTTGGAAATCATGTTTAAAGAGGTCTCAATGTTGTAATTGGTTTGGGTTAGAACTATAGTAAGTGATCAAGGTTATCCATACATACATGGATCATATGTTTATACATTTTTTTAGTCACGTTAGTGGTTAGGTAGTTAACATTCTCCCAATATCTAAGAGGGAGTTAGAAAGTTAGTTAGAATAGTTATATGGAATAAAAGAGTTGTGTCTTTTGTAAGAATTAAAAATGAGATTGGTGGTGGTTTGTTTCAGAAGTAAAATGTAAAAAAAAAAACCCAAATAAGTGAATAGAAAATATTCTTATTCTTGAAAATGAAACTTGTAGACCCTGCACTTTCCTGCATAAGAATAATGAAATGACTATGTAAACAAGTAATGTTGGAAATCATACTAAAAACAAGTTATGATTATATATGTGTAATTGGAAAGTTTATTTATTATATTACTTGGTTTTATATTATTTATTGAATTATTTTCATAATCATTTTGATTTGGTTGAAGGATTTAGTCCTGCATACCTTTTGTGTTCCCAATCTGTGTTTTAGAGATTGAGAAGAAGTGAGATTTTCTTGTGTATATTCTATTAGTGAACGTTTTAAAATGGGTGATTAAATGAGAAATTTTTATTTAAAAATATTAATAACCATTAAAAAATTTCCTTTGTTGTTTTGGGTGAAGATTTATTAAGAAGGTTGACACATACCATGTACTATCTATTTGATGTAATCAGGAATTCTGAGTATCTACTATTGAGAGAAGGGTCATGCATAAATTAGAGTTGGAATTCAAAAATTAGTATTGGTAAGTTTTTTTATAATATTATTTAGGTTTCCTAAGTATTTTGTGGCATTTATTTCATATTATGTTGTGGAAATCCCAACACAGTTCTGTAGAGATGAAGAATTCTTACATAATCAATCTGAGTTCTTTATAGAAAAGTGTAAAAAAGGTTGTTATAAGGTTGATTGACCATTGGAGAAGGTGTGGGATGGTATCACATACCTCTCACATAATTCATAGTTTAATTAAAGTCATTTAAATAATCAAAAATGAATTTTGACCCCTCTCAGGTGTCTATAGATAGTCCAAACCCTATTATAGGGTTTTCATGACAAATCTTACTTTGTGGAAGATTCCATTAGTGAAAATTTATGAATCTTTATCATCATAAATTTTTACATGTCTAAAAAATGATTTTGATTATTTTGAGTCGCTTCCATATGGATATATACATATTAAGGAGACTGTATTTAAAATAGGGTCCTAAGTGACCTAATAGGCCTAATAGTGACCTATAAGAGGCTTGTAAAGGGTCTTCCTAGTAGAGTTAAAGGTTAAAAATTCATATATAGGTGTATAAGGATAGAGGGTACTTGGATCGAGTTCTATTTTCTCCATATGCATATTTATAGGACCGTACATAGGGAAAAGCCTTTAAAAAAGGCTTTAAGACTGTGTATTTGAAGAGAAGAAGTTGCATAGGATAAGAGAAGAGTGATGAGGGGTCTTGGAGAGTGGATAGTGAGATAATAAGACTTTTTTAAGTATGATATGGATTAAAATAAACTATATAGAGTCAAGAAGGAAACCCAAGATAGGTTTTTAAACCAAGAGCAAGGATTAGAGCTAGGTGGCAGAGATAAGAGTTGGTGAGTGTGTTTCTTGTTTTCATCCTTGAAAGACAAACATTATGATGACCTTTAAATCATTTGGTATCATATCAAAAACTTTCCATGGAAGGTATGTTTTGAGTTATGTTTGAAAGAGTTGATTCAATTTGTATGAAGATACTATTGAGTATGTGTTAAGGTTGCTTTGAGATGTTGTTTTGAGGTTGCTAATGAGATTATAGGAATGATAGAGAGTCAAAAATAGTTTAAATAAAGAGAAGAGAGGTGTGTAAAATCTCTTAAGCCAAGATTCTTGAATAGAGGTAAGAACTAGTGAGATCTCAAAGAAGGAATCTCAAGAGAAGAGCTTGAAGATATAGAAAGTGACCAAGTGAAGGTCAAGAGGACAAGTAGGTAGGCTTGTCAAGAATAAGAGATAAGTCAAGGTGAGACCTAGAGAGAGTGAATAAATTGAAATAAAAACATGAAGGGATTAAAATAAGAAGGTTTCAACAAGGAATAAAATAAAGAGGAAGATGATATGAGAGGGATTAATGAGTTGAAGGTAGTATTGGTATAATTAGAGCAAGCTTTGGAAGTACTTAGACCAAATTTTTCAATTGAAAATAGAATAAAAATTAGATGGCCTCTCAAGGGCATAGTAATAAAGATAAAAATATAAGAAGACATTGGCAAAGTGAAGAGTTAGATGAAGGTGTTGAGCAAGCAACTTAAGATAATAAAGAAGGGGGAAAGCAAGTCTCATGGATTTCAAACTAATGATGCTTTGACATGTGTATATGTAGGTTTGAGAGTTGAGGAAGAGAATGAGATAGTTGGTCCAATGCATGGGCTCAAGAAACAAGAATAAAAATCATATGATCAAGTCATGATAAAAAAAAATCAAGATGAAGAAGAGGCTCAAGATAGAGTCATGATGATGGAAGGTGAAAAATCAAGCCAACCATCTAAGAAGAAAGAAAGCATTAAATAGGAAGATATCCTCACTTTGGAGGATGCAAATGAAACCAAATAAACATTAGGATAACATCATAATCAAAGGTATGAGGACTATTCTAGTTTGTATGAATCTTTGAAGATATAACATGACTTTTATCCTCATCAAATGTATAGAGAGATGGTAAAAGAAGTGATAAAAGAGAATATAGACTTATGGAATGCAATAGTAGTGTCTAAGATAAGAGCACACATGAAGGCAAGGATTAGTCAAGCATATGGAGACACTCTACATGATGAAGTTGTGTCTACTAATGTTTAATTATAGGTTGTAAATGAAGGATAAAATATACAAATAGAAGATCAAGGTGCATTTATGGCTGATGCAAAGAAGAAGGATGAAACATACAATGCAAAAGAAAGTGCTTAGAAGCAAAGACAACACATGAAAAATAAAAAGAGTTGGATAATGCCTCAAAGGCATGATAAAGAGCATGATTTTGATAATGCTTTGTTAATTACAGGTATAACATGGATAAGTATGGCAAGAGGAAGCATTAAATATAAGTGTGGATCAAGATAGCATGTACATATGCATGAGATATTAGTTATAATAGTATATAAGAGATAAGGAGGTCTACATTACTCAAGTATGCTTTGGGATCTAGGAGGCCATGCAAGAAGATCAAATGTCAACAAGAGAACAACTTTGAAGCATATCAAGCAAGATTTGTTATAACTTTTAGGGAAAGTTTTCTTTCCCCCTTGGTAGTAAGATGCAAGGTCATTTTCAAAAGGCCTCCATTTTGAGTTGTTTTAGTTATTATAAGTCAATTAAAATGTGTTTATAGTGGTTAGAGTCATAATGGAGTCTTAAAATTCAAATTTGAGTCTATATAGTGTTTTCCCACCAATTTCCTTATTTGAAATTTCAAACTTCTTATCTTACTGTGGAATTGGAAATCATGTTTAAAGAGGTCTCAATGTTGTAATTGGTTTGGGTTATAACTACAGTAAGTGATAAATGTCATCCATATGTACATGGATCATATTTTGAGACATTGTTTTAGTCACATTAGTGGTTAGGTAGTTAAAACTCCCCCAACATCCAAAAGGGAGTTAAAAAGTTAGTTAGGATAGTTACATGGAAAAAAAGATTTGTAAGTGTCTTTTATAAGTATTTAGAATGAGAGTGGTGGTTTGGTTTTGAAATTAAAATGTATAAAAACCCCAAATAAGTGAATATTAAATATTCTTGTTCTTGAAAATGAAACTTTCACACCCTAAACTTTCCTGCATAAGAATAATGAAATGACTATTTAAACAAGTAATGTTGGAAATCATAATAAAAGCAACTTATGATTATTTGTGTTTATTTAGAATTTTGATTTATTCTCTTACATGGTGATCTATTATTTATTGAGTTATTTTCATAATCATTTTGACTTGGTTGAAGGATTTAGTCTTGCATACCTTGTGTGCTCCCAATATGTGTTTTGGAGATTGAGAAGTGAGAGTTTCTTGTGTATATTCTATTAGTGAATGTTTTGGAATGGGTGATTGAATTATAAACATGTTTTTACAAAATATTAATTACCATTAAACTTTTTCCTTTGTTATTTTGGGTGAATATTTGTTAAGAAAGTTGACACAGACCCTATATTTTTTGTTTGATGTAATTAGGAGTTCTGAGTATCTACTCTTGAGAGAATGTTCATGCATAAATTGGAGTTGTAATTCAAAAATTAATATTTTTAAGTTGTTTTTATAAGATTATTAAGGTTATCTAAGTATTGTGTGGCATTGATTTCATATTATGTTATGTAAACCCCAACATAGTTCTGTTGAGATGAAGAATTCTTGTATAGTCAACCTGAGTTCTTTATATAAAAGTGTAACAGAGGTTGTTCAAGGGTTACGTAAACATTGGATAAGGTGTGGGATGTTATCATATACCTCTCACACCATTAATAGTTTAATGAAAGTCATTTAAATGATCATAAATGAATTTTGACCCCTCTCAGGTGTCTATAGACAGTCCAAACCCTATTCTAGGGTTTTCATGACAAATATTGCTTTATGGAAGATTCCATTGGTGAAAATTTATCAATATTTTCCATTTGATAGTGTTAGGTGCTTAAAAAATGATTTTGATTCATTTCTATATGGATACGTACATATTAAGGAGACTATATTTTAAATAGGGTCCTAGGTGACCTAATAGGCCTAACAGTGACCTAGAAGAAGCTTATAAAGGGTTTTCTCAATATAATTGGAGGTTTAAAATTCATATGAGGTGTATAAGGATAGAGGGTACTTGGATGAAGTTATAGTTTCTCTATATGCATTTGTACATGATTGTACAAAGGGAAAAGCCTTTAAAAAAGGTTACTAGGATTGTGTGTTTAAAGAGAAGAAGTTTTAAAGGATAAAAGAAGAAAGATGAGGGGTCTTGGAGAGTGGATATTGATATAATAAAACTTTTTTAAGTATTATATGGATGAAAATAAATTTTATAGATTCAATAAAGGAACCCAAAATAGGTTTTGAAACCAAGAGCAAGGATCAGAGCTAGGTGGTAGAGGTAAGAGTTGGTGAGTGTGTTTCTTATTTTCATCCTTGAAAGACAAACTTGATGATGACCTATGCATCACCCATCCACTTGTTCATCCTTGAAGAGGTTTTTAAAATGGACAAAAACAATCCTTTATCTCTTTCAATGGAGAGGCAACCTTATAATGGCCATTGAAATCATAATCAATATATTATCATATGTTCTATTTTGAGGGCACTAGAAAATATTTTTGTTCCTTAGTCCCCATAAATTATCTAGTGAAGCATTTCCTTTGGTTTTATTCATCAACAAGAGTTCTAACCTATTTATCTTAGGGTATTTCAACAACAAGTTATTTTTTTAGGATCTCCCATATACCCTACAATATTTTATTAGTAGGGTTACCTTTCTTCTCCTAGCTTTTACTACCACTCTATCATATTACCCTCATAAACATGTCAGTTCTTGTAATGAAAAAATTGGCCATGAAATACATCCTTTTTTATAAGCATAGATAAAATACAAAAGAGAATATGATTAGATTATGGAGGTAGATAAGAATAATGGAAGACATCTTTCACTCTATTGAACCATAAGGTTAAAGCTAACATAAAGTTTCTCAAGTCTATTAATATCTATTACCTAAATATCACCAAGTAAAATACCTAAAATGATCTATTTTACCATTCACATGATCATGGATTCCAAATTACTAATATGGTCTACCCAATATGTAAATTGTTTAGATAAGAATGCCTTTATTTGATGCAAAACTTTTATTTTCAACTTTCTAGACCAAATTAAATCTCCCTTATAATAAAAATCTCTCTAGAGTTGATCACAATATATTTACATAGATCCACGTATCTTTAAATATAATTTGGTGCATGAAAATCATAAAGGTCATTGATTCTATCATGGAGTTATAAATTGGCCTAACTAAAATGATAAAAATGGGTATTATCAATCTCAACAAGTGGTTCTTTCGAGTAATATTTTAATAAATATACAAAACCCAACACTATGCCCTTCCAAAGCAAGCTACTAGATGCATACCAATAACCTAAACCATTTAAATTAAGAGAAGGTTAGGATTTTATGGTTTTGTGACATGTCTTACATTGAAATTTAATGGGGAGAGTGACCTACAAAAAATTAATGTTTAATATTCTTATTATTTAGGTACACTAAAAATTTATCCCCCATCATGGTTCAGATCCCTTCCAACCATATGTCCCATAATATTTTATTAGTGGCCATATTGAGAGTGTAAATCACTATGGTTATGCATTGAATCCAAAAAAATTACTATAGTCATGTATGGGAGCAAAAAATATAGTGGATTATGAAACATGAAATTGAAAGAAGAATCATTATGCATGGGCATAAAGGATGTACAATTATGATCATGAATGTAATCATAGTAGCACATTATAATTTATAAACAATTTTAGATATCTATTACCTCCCAAGATCACATATGAGTTGTTAGATGATCTATCATGGAGTCAGGTGTGCAATGATTTTAAGCACACTCATTACTTGGTTTATTCTCATGTTTTAGGGATGAAACATGCCTATGAGGGATGGAAACTAGGGATATTATAATATAATGTATATGGGTTGATGGAGATGCCAACATGTGGAACACATATGATGTAAATAACCTATTTCACAAAGGCCATAAATTTTGATTTGAGAACCTATTTAAGCTCTTATTTAAGACAAAATGATGGTATAAAAGAGGATAATATGTTCATAATTTTAGTGAATTTCAACTTATATTTTGATATGGGAAGAAGAAGAAGAAAATAAATATGGGTATGGTTTAAAAACTCATTAGATTATGCATGTGTTGAATCAAAAGATTGTGAAGAGATCCTCTTTGACTTGGGAGGATGACCTGTAAATAAGACAACACTAAAGCAAATGGTTAGTTAAGTAGATATCTGAGTAGATTACCTAGCGCTAGCTAGCTCCCAAAATCAAGAGCTTCCTAAGGGCTATCAATCCACACATTTTAAACAATTAAGTTTATAAAATAGAATAGAAAGTACTTGCATCAATAATCAAAAGTTACTAATATTGAATACAAGAAATGCTTGCTAAATAAAAAGACTAGAAATGACTAATATAACAATAAGTAAGTCAATACTAGTGCTAAAGGGCTTGGGTCTATTTCAAAAAATTAGGTAAGGGTTTATGAACATGTAGGGACATAGAATACTAGATCTAGTTGAGGGTAAGAGGGTGAAAATACTTATTATTTTTTACCATAGTGATCATTAATGGCTAGGTTGACCTTCAGTGATTAAGGTGACCATCAATGGTTAAGGTGACTATTGACAGTTGGACAAACCATCAATAGTTGAGAAAACTATTAGTGGTTACTATGTGTAGGTATGGATTAGTAAATAAGTAGTTAACAAGATACCAAACTTGGATTCCAAGAGGTGGGTTGGTGTTGGGTTGATTGTAAAATGTAAATAAAGTAAATGAATATCAAAAAATAAGTACTTATCTTGCAAGATATTGATTGAATGAGTGGTTGAGGTGGTTGGCCTATTGGTATATTTTGACATAATTTTGATATATTAATAGTACTTGATGCTTTGGTAGAGCGATGATAATAAGTTGGCTCTTTGACATGATGGTTGGATCACTAGATCATTGATGACGATTGACGTATAATAAAGAAACTCCAGATGTACAAGATCTTGATAACAATTGTATATGGGTTTCACCTCCATCTCCTCTCTAATTATAGGTAAGGAAGAAGAGGTGAAATAATATGTTAATTGGGTCTTCTAATTTTAACTCGCACATATAATGGCTCGCATATAGATTTTAGACAAGCTATTTTTAGAAAAATAAGATAGATGGTTTACATGTTGGCTTTGGGGATGGTGGGCCCTGACCATCGATGGTCAAGGTAACCATTGGTGGTCATCCTAACCATCAATGGTTGAGAGCTAAGGTAAAGAGTGGCTAAAGGGGTAGGTTAAGTCAATTGGTCAAATTGATCATGGTTAGGCTTGGTTTGTGATCAAAAGGTCAAATTGGTCCCAAGGGGGGTCCTAAGGAATTTTTGACATTTTAAATCATGTTGTGTGGTGTATAGAGAATTAAATAACATGATTATTCAAACATTAGTCCAATAAATCAAAGGAAAAATGTATAAGAGTAAACTAAATTAAGCCTATTTATTCACACAAGAATTACAAGTTATAATAAGAAACACTTGAAAGAAAACAATGTCATATTACCTTCCCAAGTGGATTCATCATACAAATGTGACTAAAAAACATGTTCTCCCTTGATCAATATCTCTTGTCTTCAACAAAAATGGTGGCCAACTCCTCTAATGTCTCAAGAACTCCTTATAAAACATACGCTCATAATTTGGAATCACTAAACTAACCTATCAATGAAGCTTACAAACAAAATCAATGGTCAAATGCAAATGGATTGTGGAGAAAATTTAGAATTATAAATTTTCATAAATAAATATTAAAAATGATGTTTATGGCCTCTCTATTTATAGATTTTTTAGAATGATCAGGATCAACCATGACCATCCATCTCAAGATTGAGATGTGTGGCCATGGATTAATCCAATTAAATAATTAAATCCATAAATATCCCTCATATAAATCCATAAATATCTCTCATAAATATTTTGGATATAGGGGCATTTAAGAGTCATGGAGGATCTTAATGAGACATGGGAAACCCATAATCTTGATATTTTATGCATTTATGGCCTAGGGATGTCTTCCCAAAAAATGATGTCATTAAGTGATGCAGTTAATAAAAATTAATTTCTAAAAATAAATATTCAACAACTCTCATGGAAAATCCACTTAATCTCTTAATTTAGATTAATTATCCTTAAACAAGGTTAACCAACTTTTGTGCAATTCTTTGGAAATTGGCCCTCAATTAATCAAAATGGTTAGAAAGTCATATTACTGGGTCATAATTTGACTCAAGAAAAATTAGAAGGTAATGTTAGATGCATTAGAACTATATTTCCATTTAGGATGATACCAACATAAAATAACAAATGTATGTGACATGTACCAAAGAATTAGGAGAAAAGAACAACCCAAGTCACCCAGGTGCAAAATTGGCATTTTGACTCAAATTGATCTGATCAAAGTTAGCTGGCCCATAAAATACATTGCCCCACTTAGGGATACTTTGACCTAAATCAGTACTTGTAAATGACAATTTTGAACCATTTAGGGTGTTTTATGGATTTTGACCTAAAATGTGCAGTTGAGTGCAATTCGAGTAAGATTGATAATTTTAACACAAATGGTGATAGGAATTGGATGTATGCATTTTGCCCTTATTTGAGAAGGAATAGCTAGACATTTAGATGAAGTAACATATTTTCAAATAAAAGAGTTGTTAAGAATAAATTAGAATAGAGCCATGATGCCCCCTTGAGAGGACATACTAGGATGAAAGATAAGGATGAACTCTTGAAAAGAGAAAGAAAGTGAGAAATTAAGTTATGGAGTAGATCACATCCAAATGAGATAATGATTGCACATGTGATTACCATCAATGATCACAATATCATTTAGAGGTATAATAGGCCCCAAAGATAGGGGAATGGGAAAGATACAATCCATAAATATAAGGGACACACTTTAAACATACCAAATTTGAGAGTACAAGATGCGTACTTATGGCATTGATCAATCCCAAGACAGGTTATGCACTACAATATTACCATCATGGGAATTAGTGTGGAGAGCCTATAATTAGATGAAAAGAGAAAAAATTATACTTCAGGAAGGGAAGCACCACTAGAATGGGGTCTCCAAAGAGAAGATAATAAGAGGTACTCCAATAGATCAAATGTGATCATGATAAAATAGTTTTGCCCGAGTAGGGTGATTTTTTATCATTTGATAAAGAATAAATAATGGTTTAACCCTATAGAGCTGATTTGTTTCTAACATTATTCAAATGATGTGCCCCAACATGGGTAATTGGAAATTAAGATAGCTCAAGGATATAACCCAATAGATAGGTTAAAGTGAGTGGGCACAAATGTACATGTGATGGTGTAACAGCTTAAAAATTCATATAAAACCCAACATATGAGATTGCACAAAGTGATGAAAGAGATGAAAAGAAGAATGGAGATGGCTGAGCTAACTCCAAATATATAAGACAAGTGGATGCTACCTATATAGTTCCATGGACTCATGTTTCAACATGAACTTTAGGCCAATGTAGTTCACCCAAGTTTGGGAAAAAATGGAATGAGTAATTATAAAAACTAACCAATAAGTGATTATAATCACAATGTATGTGAAGAGATGCATGTCTAAACATAGATTCAAATGCTAAAATGTATGTTACCTAGATGCCTAATTCTATATCATGAGCCTAGATTATGCAAAGTGTTCTTGAGAATCATTCATTAGAGTTGTGTTGGCATTAAGACTTTGAAACCTAAGCACAAAGTGCTTGCTATAGAAAAATAAATTAGGCATCATAAGTAGGAATAACTTAAAATGACATAATATTATAATTGTGCTGAACTAGTTCAAATGTGCATACCTATAACTAAGGATAATGGTAAAATAATGACCAAAACTAGAGTTACAGCTATTTACAACTAAACCAAAAAGTAAAGACAAAGAAAAATAAAAACATAAATGAACCTAACTTGAAATCAAGATATTATCAATCAAGACTTGAGTAGGAACAAATATGTTTAAAAATAAAAAGAAATAACATCTTAATGACATGAGACCAAGAAATAAATAATCAAGATCCATCTGGACCATCAAGACATTCTTAAACATAAAAGAGAAAAGCAAAATCAAATAGAAAAATAAGACACCAGCAACAATCAAATAAATAAAATGGTCCAATAACAACTTAATAACATAGGATCAATATTAAATAATCAAGATCCATGTGAATCATCAAGATGCTTCGAAACACAAAAGAGATAAGCAAAAACATACAGGGAAACACAAGACCAAGATGAGACAAGAAGTAATAAAAAGAGAAAAGGAGAAGAAATAAAAGGAGAGGTGAAAAAGCACAATAAAACACCAAGAAAACACAAAAAAAACCAAGTTAGTACGGTTTAAAGATAAATATTCATGCACGCGTGGTAGAGACATTACTTTCCACCACAACATAACAAAGAACAATGACACAACAATCATTCCCTAGTTAAATAAGAACAATGATAGAAGAAATGGGAGAAGAGAAGAAAAAGAAGGGGTTGGTTGAGCTAACTCTAGATGTATAAGACAAGTGGATGTTGCCTATATAGTTCCATGGATGCATGTTCCAACATGAACTTCAGGCCAAATGTAGTTATCCCAAGAAATAAGATAGAAGAAAAATGATGATCAGACTAGCATGATTAATGGTATAGAAGAAATGGAAGATATAAAAAACAAATGAGAATGGTCTTGTAAACATCAAGTTGATGGGATGAGAAATAATGATATTGTAAAATGGTGTGTGGTATAAGATGAACTAGTGTTTTTTTACTTGCAAAATAATAAGAGCATGGCATGGTGGGATGGGAATATAAAAATATATAGAAGCATGAGATAATGTTTTTGTTCAGTTTTGGATTATGTTCTAATGTTTTTAGTATTTTAAAAGTATTTCCAATGTTTTTTAGATAAAATATGCACAAGGTGGGACTATCTAGTCAAGGAGATGCATGTCTGAGAGTAGAGGTTCCAATAAAATATCTAATCTAGCTATAATATCCCATGCTCATAAATCAATTAGAGAGATTATCTTGATAAGACAACAAATGCCTACAAAGAGTAGCAAACGCAATATAGAATAGTGCGTAGCATGAAGTAACTTTGAATAATTATCTATGTTCATATATATATATATATATATATATATATATATATATATAATAGTGTTGCAAAGGTCCCACCTAAGAAGATGTTCTTGTTCACTTGTCAGTAGAAGAAGATATAAAATGTTATCCTAGTTGAACTGCTCTATAGAACTAGTGCCGAAGATAGTCAAAATATTCATGAAACATAATCAGGATCATAATTGGTTAAGGGATAAAATTTTTTCAAGATTATAACATGCCCAAGACATAACAAAGAATAGGGTTCTCAAGGATAATTTTTCAAAGAATAGGGTTCTCAAAGAGAACAGTCCAGGATAGGATGAAACTGTGTTTAGAGTGCTAATGATTCAAAGCCTTCACTATGCAGAGTCATGAAGAGTGGGCTAGGGTAGTATAAAATTTGTTTAGGGTAGGATAAAATAATGGGATAAAATTACTTCAACATAAGTTATTCCCAAGTTTAGGGTCTTGTAGACAATGGTTCAAAAAATTTCATGTGTAGAACCTCTTAAGGTGTATGATGTTCATAGGATTTGGATGTTCTTCACCATTAGGTTTAGCTAATCGATATGCCCCTAATTCATATTTTATCATGACAATATATGGTCCCAACCAATTAGGCTAAAACTTACCTTTCCTTTTGCATTCAACATTTGTGTTCTTTTGGTTTTCTTTCAAAACCAAATCACCAATCTCAAACTCTCGAGGGAGAATGTGATTATTGTAGCTTTTCTAAAATCTATTCTGATAGGCCTACAAGTTTTCTAGGAAGCCAAACACTTTCCATCAAGAAGTTCTAGGTTTTACATCCATGAGGCCTTATAATCTTCATCATCTTCAATGTGCTCTAGTGATACTCATAATAATGGTATCTCAATCTCGACTGAGATAATAGCTTTAGTTCCAAAAATAAGGGAGTATGGAGTGGCTCTAGTTGGGGTTTGATGATTGGTTCTATAAGCCTAAAGGGTAGAAAAGAGTTGCAAGTGTTAATTATGACCAACATCATTAATAATCTTCTTTAAGATGCCTACAATTTTTTTGTTTGATGCCTTAGCTTGTCCATTGCCTTTCTAGTTATATGGGGTTGATTTCTTATGCTTGATCTTGAATTTTACATAAAGAGATTTTACATCATGGTTCACAAAGGATCTGCCATTATCAGATATAAGATAGGTTAGGATGCCATATCGATAGATGATATGGTAATGAATGAATTTGGTTATTTGCTTCCTGGTAACATATGTGAGAGGAATGGCCTCAATCTACTTGGTAAAGTACTCAGTTGTAGTCAAAATGTGCATATTGCCATCTAAAGATCTTGGATTAATTTTATTGATGAGATCGAGACCCCACATTGAGAATGGCCATGGTGTTTTGATCAGTTGTAGTGGTAAATAAGGTGAATGTATTAAGTTTCCATGCTACTAACAAAGAACACATTTATTCACATAGTTGCAAGCATATGTCTCCATTTTGGGCCAATAATAGCCTATTCTAAGGATCTTCTTTTCGAGGAATACACCATTGGTGTGGGCCCCACACATTCCTTCATTAACCTCCTTTAATGCCAGCTTGGATTCTCCCAAAGATAAATAATTAAAAAGCATTCCATCATAGTCTTTACAATAAAGCATGTTTTCAAGGAGAGTATAATGTATTAAGCGATGAAGGAATAGTTTCTATTGGTTTTTGGAAAGGTTGGCAAGGGAGACATGACCATGGAAATAGTTATAAAAATCTTGGTACCATGGTAGTTCAAGTAGGGAATTAGGACCAACAATGGTGCATACCCTCTCCAAATCTAGTATAACATGTGTAGGCTGAAGAAGATTTTCAATTAGGAACTGATACTCTTTATCACTATCATCCATTTGAATCATGGAATTAATTTTGGCCATTGCATCAGCAAATATATTATTTTCTCTTGGAACTTGTTTAAATGATAAAAAATTTAAAATGTCTTTTGAGGTTATCAAAAAATTTCTTGTAAGGAACAAGCTTGTCATCTCTTGTTTGATACTAATTAGTGGTCTGATTGATGATTAACTATGAATCTCCATAGACCTTTAACCTTTGAATATACCATTGTATAACAAGGTATAGCCCTATAATCAATGCCTCATACTCAACCATATCATTTGTACAATGAGATTGTATATGGAATGATTTGGGAATCAAATCCCCCTATGATGTGATAAACAATATGCTAACACCAAATCCATGAGACATGAATGATCTAGTAAATATACCATCCACTATTCAGGTTCTTATGGTGCTTGTTCTATCATCATGATAGAATCATCTAGAAATTCAAACTTGAGAGGCTGAGTATCCTCAATAGGAGCTTCTGTAAGTTAGTCAATAATTACTTTCCCTTTGATTACCTTTGGATTTTGGTACTCAATATGAAACTCACTTAGGAGCATAATCTATTTATCCATGCATCCTTAAAGAGTTACTTTAGATAAGAGGAACTTGAGAGATCCAACTTGGTGATGACAATAGTTTTGTTATTTATCATATAATGTCATAATTTTTGAGTAGTGAACACCATAGCTAAACATGACTTCTCAATAGGCATATAATTATGTTCAGTAGCCACCATTGTGCAGCTTAAATAATAAACATGTTCCTTACCATGATCATCATGTTGGGTCAAAAGTGCCCCCAGTGCATGTTTTGTGGTTGATATATAAAGAAGTAGTGGCTTTCCCTATGTTGGTGGTCTTAAGACTGGTGTATTGGCCAAGTATGTCTTAGTATTTACAAATACTATCTAACAATCTTCATCCCATTTAAATGTTACCCCTTTCTTTAAAAGATGAGTAAATGGGTAGCACTTATTAACCAATTGATAAATGAACCTGTATATAGACTAGATCTTTCCATCTAGGCTTCACATCTATTTAAAATTGTTTGGTGGAAGAATTTCCATAATATCCTTGACTTTTTTAAGGTTGACTTTGATCCCTCATTATGATACAGTGAACCCTATCAATTTCCTTGATGTGACTTTGAAGACACATTTTTTAGGATTCAAGTAGACTTTATATTCATGAAGCCTCTCAAAGATTCTTCATAGAACATTAGGATGCCTAGATCTTGTTCATTATTTTGCTAATATATCATCAACATAGTCTTCTACAATTCCATGCATCATGTCATATAATATGACAATCATTTCACATTGATATGTTGCTCCAGCATTCTTCAAGCCAAATGGCATGACTTGGTAATAAAATGTCCCCCATAGAGTGGTGATTGTATTATTGTGATGGTCTTTAAGGGCTATCTTGATCTGATTGTAACCAAAAAATCCATCCATTAAGGATAACATCTCATACCTAGTAGTTGAGTTGATGATCATGTCGATGTTGGGTAGAGTAAAATCATCTTTGGGGCATGCTTTGTTGATATCTCAAAAATCAATACAAAGATGTATACCCAGGGTCTTTTTACTCACTAGAACTATGTTAGAAACCCATTAAAAGTAATATAGTGGTCTAATAAAACAAGTTCCTAACAACTTTTCCATTTCAGCCTTAACTAATAGGGTGATGTGTGGATGCATATTTGTCAATTTTTACTTGATTGGTTTGACATCAGGATGGATAACAAGGTGATGCATAACCAAATAAAGGCCCAAGCCTAACATGTTAGAGTATGTCCATGCAAATATGTCTATATAATCCTTAAGAATGGATATAATATGCTCTCATTCTACTTCAGTAAGGGAAGCTCCAAGATAAACAATTTTGGGATCCTCATAGATTCCCAGGTTCACTTTTGTTGTGTTCTCCACAAGGAGTGTGGATCCATCTTTTAGAATTATAGGTAGGTATGATCATGAGTATCTTATTCTAAAACATCTTCTTATTGTTCCTCCCAAAGATCTGGATAGTATGAATAATTATAATCTACCATCTCAATAAAATCTAAGTAGCAAAAACCTGGGAATCTATGAGGATTCCAAAATTGTTTATCTATGATCATGAGTAATTATAATCTACCATCTTAGGTAAAATCTAAGTAGCAAAAACTTGGGAATCTATAAGGATCCCAAAATTGTTTATCCATATTTTAGAATTATAGGTAAGGTATGATCATGAGTATCTTATTCTACAAAATCTTCTTGTTGTTCCTCCCAAAGATTTGGATAGTATGAATAATTATAATCTACCATCTCAGGTAAAATCTAAGTAGCAAAACCCTCTAAAAACTCAAGAGTAAGATGCTCAAACATTTGATGTTGTTCTGAAGAGATGATTTTAATGTCTATGGAAATTAGGCTAGATGGACCTTCTATGTCTTGAGGGGATGAGAAAATTTTCCCACCTGGGATCACTTGAAACAAATTTTCAATCAAAGGCTTGTCTTTTTCTTTACTTTTTCCTTGATTGACAAGCACCTCAAAGAGGTTTTCACCTAAAGATCTTGATGTTTTTTATTTATTATGACCAAGAAAGTTTGTCTTCTCTCTAAATTAAGTAAAAGGATCCAATGAAAAATCAAATCCCTATTTGTGATCACCAATGGGCAATCCATCTCATAGGCCCATGTATTCTACAATTGAATCTTTACTTTCAAACTCATTGAGGCATATGACTGAAATTTGCTAGTCCCAATATATGAGTTTAGGATGGAACAAGCATAGGGAACAATGAGGGTTTGCTTTAGGATTAGAATCTCTAATGGTAAATATATAACATCCTTATTCAAGAAGGGAAGTGCCACTAGGACAGGTTCTTACTTCAAAACAAGAAGCTTTAATAGGCATTATGGTTAATATGGAATTCGAATCAAATAGATCCAAGTCAGCAAGCTCATTAAATTTTTTATAATGGGATGTTGTGTCACTACTAGGAGTCTCATCACTAGCCACTTTAGAAGAGTCACTATCAAAATTCATGAGGTTACCCTTTGGTGGTTTAAATCTAAGACCATGATTCCAATTGACAACTATAGTTTATAAGGGCTCTAAGATTCCTTGTGCTTGTGGGCCAAGGCCTATCCTTGTATAGTAAAGATGATCCATTATCTAGATAGGGATAGAATACTTTGGATTCTAAAATTAATTATCAAGGCCTTCATAATATAACCAATCTCCCTTAGGAAAATCCTCTTGATCTTTCTTTAGTGTGATTATAGGTACAAAAACCATAGGTGGTTTTGGATATTTATTCTTTCGCTACCAAATTTGGTTGGGTCCATTAGGAGTCTTGGAAGGTTTAGGCTTACCAAATGATTTAAGGGATTTAATAAAATTTTCAATATGGAGGATATCCTTTAGATGGTATGAGGAAATACCCATGTTTTTAATAATAAATTGTTTTGCAAGAGCTATAGGAAATAGATTAGCTGAAGTGGAAGTTTGATCACCAAGGTTGATATAATTAAATGGAGATGGATGGGAAATGATGGCTTTGTTCTTCTTTGCAGTGAATTCAGAACCTGGGTAATAGTTATAATTATGAAACTCGACTTCAAGATGCTTTCAATATTGATATGGCTATTGATCAATGGGAATATTAACTCAATCCCATCGTGGGGAAACTTAAGGCACTGGTGAAGAGTGGATGGCATTGCATGTATTTCATGGATCTAGGAAAAACCAAAAAGTATGTTATAATGAAGTTCAATATCCACAATATGGAATAATGTGTGATGATAAATAGACCCAACCATGATTGGCAACCATATTGTACCTGAAGACTCCCTCTTTGCATTGTCATAAGCCTTGATTGTAATAGTTTCTAGCTGGATGTCTATCCATGTAGCCCAGTCATCCTACCAACTTAAGAGATATGATATTCAACCCTGAACCATTATCTATAATAACTCACTTGATCTTATGATCTATAATTATTATCTCAATATATAGTGGGTTATTATGGTTTGGGCCAAGAGTGGACATGTCCTTTTGGTCAAATGTGATTTACAAGAATGAAGAAAAACATCCAACTAGGTTATGGAATTGATCAGGGTTAATATCATTAGGTATAGTAGATTATTTAAAAAGGTTGTTCATAATAGTTCTATGGACATCAAATGTTTTCAAGAGTTATAATATAGAAATTTGTGCATGGGTTTTGTTTAATTAGATTTCTAAACTATAAGGCTTTTTTTTATTATAGATTGAGTTAGTTTAGTCTTTCTTGGCATAGTATTCACCTATGGAACTATTATCACAATGCTCTCATTATGTTTCATGGAATAAGTGGGTGAAGGCTCTTGGATGGTAACTTGTGGGCATCTAGTTATGACTGCATAACCTAGAGGTGGTAAGGAGTCATTATAATTAGGAGAGGAAGATGAAGGGCATTGAATGATGACTCATAGGAATCTAACTTTATTACTATAGTTTTGAGTTGATGATGATCCTTTATAATTATAAAAAGGGTGTTGTTGTTCATAACTAATAACTCATGCAGATGGAGTCACAACATGTTTATACAGACTCGATGTGATATTACTAGGGGGAGAGGGTATTGACCCTATAATTATGGGTCCTATGCTATGAGGAACATGAGATTTTACATGTGGTTTCACAGAAATAGTGGTAATGTGGGAAAAATAAATGTGCCCCATAGTATTTTTATAGTCATACAACACATTTTTATAAGCCACATTGTTAGTATGGGCATTATGATCTTGATTATGCTCATTATGATTCTAACCCTAGTGTTGGTTCTAATTCTACCTCTATCCCTGATTGTTACCTTTGTTTTAATTATTTCTTGGTGGTGGTGGATTATGTTGAGGAAAGGGTTCTTTGTAAATCCCCATATCTTGATTTGTGTCTTAATTAGGGGCCAACTTAATCTCTAGCTCACCACTTTCAATAAAATCCTCAATAATGTGTCCTAATTAGACACATTAATACGTATTATGACCTACAACATGATGGAAGTTACATCATTCATTCTCTTTTTACCAATCTGGTTTTGGTTGATCTTGAGGAAATGGCCTTGGTACTAGCCATCCAATCAAATTATAAGTGATGAGCTTTTGTAACACTATTTCAATTGGTTCTCCTAACTTGCTAAAGACTCTAAAATTGTTATGAAATGTCCTTCATGGAGGTTATCTCTACAAATTAGGTGGTTGATTTAGGGGAGTTAATTGTACATTTAGGGGAGGCATAGCCTACACCATTTGTATGTGCCTTATTTCAATCACCTCATTTCCAACCATGTTCTTATTTTTGTTAAATACCTTAAGCTTATCCTTAATAACCATTTAAACTAGTGATTGAGTCTGATTTGATGTTTGACCCAATGTGAAAATATTGACAAGGCCTTTGGCAATAAGAGCCTTCTCAATTTGCACTCCTTTGTTAATAATTTATTCAAATGAGTTAGCACAATCTAACCATAGATTATGCATGACTTCAAGATGTAAGTTCTATGCAACTATATTAGCCAATTATTTGTCTGACAAGTTATGTTGAAAGTGGCCTACCAATGCTCTCCACCTCTACAAATATGTGGTAAAAATTTCACCATCATATTATTTGGATTTTCACAAGTCAACAATAGTCAATTCATGTTATATGTTATATGAAAGTGGTTAATGAAATTTTTTGATAAGTCGTTCCAATTTTTAATTTATCCCTTGGGTAGTTTAAGTATCCAATTGAGAGCCTATCCTACTAAAGTTCATAAGAACAATCATAGTATATACTTGCTACTATAAGTAACCTATTGACATAAGACAAAGAATGCCTATATGTGCTCACATGGATCTCCCTTTCCTTTATACTTGTTAAATTTGGGTTCCTCAAAATGAGGTGGAAAGGGGTTTTGGATAATAGATAAATCAAATGGATATGGACATATCTCATCAAATTTGTAATTTTTAACTCTATTATTTATCTCTAATCTTTAAATAGATTCCTTCATAGAATTTCACTCTTACATGTTTTGTGCATTTATGGATTGGATAAGATGTTGTTGGGGTGGAATGTGCCCCTAATTTTTCTATTTTTAGGGTGGAATGTTCCCTTGGTTTTATTTTTGTTGGGGTGGTATGTACCCTTGATTTTGTTGTTGTTAGGATGTTATGTGCCCCTAATTTTGTTATTTTTAGGGTGGTATGTGCCCTTGATTTTGTATGGATCTATAAAGAATGTATAACTTTCAATATGTGATTTAGTTCTAATTTTATCCTTGAGTTGAGAAAATAAGATGTTAATTCTTGGATTGTAAAACATCCCCTAAATTTATCTATTTAGTACCTTGTTGATTTTGAGAAGTTATATGTTTATTTACCAACTTCTGTGTTGGTTGGAAAGAGATAGCTAAATTGTCTTGAGGGATTTCCTCAATTTGAACTGAATGTTTGGGTCTTTGGTTTTTTAAAGTAACAAGAGGTTCTTGATGATTGAAGAACATATGTTCTGTATCAAATGGAACATTTTATAAGATCTCTTGTGACTTTAACTATTCATTTAGATTACCTTGATCCACTATGGTTATGTTCTCATAAAATGTTTGTTTTGTATCTTCAACCATAATTCCCTATTATTTTGAATCATCATTATGAATGGAAGTGCAAACTAATGAGTCATTTAAGTCTGCAACAAGTTGATCCATACATCATTGAGTTATTATCTTGATCTTAGCTAGAAGATCTAGATTTGTAGGTTTTAACTCTATTTGTATCTCTTTTCATTTAGAAGAAGGTATGTTATTTATGAAAAATCTTGATCTTGCCAAATTTTTTCTCCTTCTCTAACTAAAGTATGCAATTATTATATAGGAAAGTCTAAAGGTAATCTAACACCTAATTCTATCAACCTAAGAAGTGCCTCATCTTGATCTTCTTAGGGTTGATATGCATTATAATCATCTTCAGATCCTACTATTGTGGGGATGTCATAAAAAAAATGTGGTTATCTTGGCCATCATAAAATTTCTCATCCTCATAGATAAGGCCATAAGAGGCCCCACTATGAGTGAACCTTTGAGTCATGTCTAAAAAAAATTGTTCTCTACATTTGACTAGATTTGGATCAATGTTTTGCAAATGTTCAAAAAAAGTATGCCTTGGTTATTTTCAAACAAATAACTAAGGTACAAAAGAGGCTATAAAGGAGGATGGCTTGGAACCACACATAATTAGAAGAATGTGTTCATGAATTCACTCAACTTTTGGTAAATTTTAAATCATATAGATTGGAAGAGGGTAAGGTAACTCAAAGATTTAAGGTGAATTCTGGTACACCAAAGCCTAGATATTTGTGATATGCCTATACCATAAAAGCTAGTTTCAACTTTGATACGTTGACCCTATAAAATTAGAGGAAAGTTCTTGGTATTATGAAGAAGACAAAATGAAATAAGAAACTCAAGATGTAAAAACATACATGAATCACTAAGTACAAAGCTAAGACTAAATGGGTAGCACAACATCACCACATGGTTCTAATAGGATAAAATATGTTTTAGGAATAAAAGTGTAAGAGATCCACAAGGTGACTTGAGTCCACCAAGATGATAATATGATTTTTATTCTAATAAATGTCCCTCAATCCAAATGGAAAATTGAACCCAAGTTAAAACAAGTTTAGCATGCAAATGGTGAACCCAATTTAACACACTAACCCTTAAAACTTATAAAGGTTTAATTTAAAATGTGAATTATAAATTAGGGACTTTTAAAAAATTGGGTGAAAGATCTAGACTCAGTTAGGCATCATAACTTCACCAAAGTGAGTGACATGACACTAAGTTTTTGATAACAATTTGAACAAGGAAAAGATGAATTTTCCAATTGGACAACATAACACCTCCCTTGCTCAAGAATTTTGGGGACAATGTGTTTTGGTTAAGTTCATTGAGTTAACAAGAAGTTTTGACCCAAAATAAGACCAAGTAAGCTAATGATAAAAAACAAACATCTTAAGTCTAAACTGATAAGGTATGGCAAAGTGGGGTTAACTAAACTAGCAAGTTTTTAAATGTTTCTATGGGAATCAATTACAGAATGACTTTCATGTCATGAAGCAAATAATTTGGTGTCTACGACACTTGGCTTATTGCAAAAAGGTCTTACCCTTTTTTAAACCACTACATCTATTGTTTTCTTAGTATAGTGTGATTTCCAAAGTGTAGATACATCCCATGTGTAACTCCATCATTAGAAGGTGGTTTAACTACTCAAACCTCTGATCCTAGTGGGAGTGGTTGAATTCAATGTCAGGAGGTGAAACCTTGGGTTAAAGCTTCCATATAGAACTTGTGAGATGTGATGAAATCCCCCTCTCAAGCCAAAATGAAATGAAATAAAAGAAATAATATAAATACTTTAGGGTCATTTTCAAGATCACCCAAGCTATTACGAGTTTTTGAGGAGTGCTTTAGACAACATTCTTTCTAAGCCTTGGACTAGGCATGTTTACAATAAAGATGACACTTTTGATTCCAAAAGTTCCCTAAAGGAGATGGATGGAATATCATGCATGCAACTCCCCTCTTTTTTCCAATTAATTCTAGGTTAAAAAACTATTGAATACAAAACTTAGACAAATGACTTCAATTTTAAACACCAAATGAAAAGTTGGGTGGTGTTCTTTTGACCCCTTGGTCTTAAGTTGTAAATTTGAAAGCCTAATTATCAAAAACATTCACTTAATCATCTAAATTTTTTATTAAGCATAAAAAAAAAGTTCCTAATTCATTTTAAATCATGCAAAATATGTTTTAATAGCATATTTTAATAAATTCAAAGTTCATTGGTTACTCGTTTACCCTTAAGGCATCACCCCAAAATCAAATGTGTTAGATTAGAAACATTTAAAGATATTTTCAAAAAAATTTAAAAATATATGTAACTTTAAGCTAAAATAATATCATATTATAAAAATTTATAAGAAAACACATGGTTTTAAAAAAACAATCATTAAAAATGGAGTCCATATGACCCCAAACCAAGCATTTTAAAATGGCCTATTGGCTCTTGGGTTTTGTGTTTTTAAGAAAAACACAGTGAGCCATCGATGGTTTACCTAACCAATGATGGTTTAACTAATTATCAATGGTTTTATGACCATCGATGGTTTACTCAACCATCAACATTTTACTTAACCATTGATATTTCTCTGTGTAAACCTGTGAAGGTGAAAATTTAGTCAAACAAAGTTAGAAAATCACTTAGAAATATTTTTAAGCATCCAAATTGAAATTTTAAAGTTTCCTCATGCTCTCCTTCATATGTGGGATGCATATTGTCCCACCAGGCATGCCAAAATGTAGAGAGGATTACATAACATGATTAGTCAAACATTAGACCAATAAATCAAAGAAAAAATACATAAGAGTAAACTGAATTAAGCCTATCTATTCATGTGAGAATTACAAGTAATAACAAGAAACACTTAAAGAAAATAATGTCATTTTACATTCCAAAGTGGATTCATCATACAAATATATCTCAAAATCATTCCCTCCCAGGATCAAGAGCTCTTATCTTCAACAACAGTGGTGGCCAACTCCTCCAATGTCTCAAGAACTCCTTGTAAAACTTAAGCTCATGATTTGGAATCACTAAACTAGCCTATCAATAAAGCTTGAAAAAACAATCAATGGTAAAATTAAAATGGATTGTGGAGACAATTTAGCATTATAACTTTACACAAATAAATCTTAAAAATGATGTTAATGGCCTCTCTATTTATAGATTTTTGAGAATGATCAAGATCAACCATGACCAGCCATCTCAAGATTGAGATGTGTAGCCATGCATTAATCCAATTATATAATTAAATCCATAAATACCTCTCATAAATATTTGGGATAGAGGGGAATTTAAGGGGCATAGAGGGTCTTAATGATGTGAACTATAAATTTAACTCAAGAGAGGTGATTAATATTGTGTTAGTCTAAAAATGCAAACAAATTGATAAAAACACACTAATTAGCATACATCTCTAGGCCTAGTTAATAGGGTGAGATTAATTATTAAAAAAATGAAAAGAAAAACTAAAAATTAAATAAAAACAAGAATCCTTCACCTTCTTTGGATGCTCCAAATTCTTGTTGTAGTGGCTTGCTTGGCTTGTTCTCATGAAGTCTTCATCAAAGGAGGCTTGGTTATCTCCTCTTCTCCTTGGCACCTTGTAGCTTTGGCTTGGCTTGGATCAATATTTTTGAATCATAACTTTGGCATGTGAGAGATCTTGGAATAAATTTTACATGGTAACTTTTCACAAATTAAGCTTAAAAATGATGTTCATGGTCTCTCTATTTATAGATTTTCAAGAATGACTAGAATCAACCATGACCATCCATCTCAAGATTGAGATGTGTGGTCATGTATTAATTAAATTATATAATTAAAATCCATAGTTAACATCATAATTAATTTGGAATAATGGACATTAATGAGGCATGGGAGGCATTTATGAGGCATGGGAGGGGTTAACCTTGATATTTTATGCATTTATGGCCTAGGAATGTCTTCTCAAGAAATGATGTCCCCTGATGATGAATTTATTCAATATTCATTTCTAAAAATAAGTATTTAACAAGTTTCCATAGAATTATTAATTAGTATCTAATTTGGTTTAATTATCTCTTAATCATGATTAAGCACTTTGTGCACAGTTACTCAAATTGATCAGAATGCCTTGTTATTATTCTAAAATTTGAATGGATTGGAATTAGGATGCATTGGAACCATTATCCCATTTAAGATGTTTTCAACACAAAATAATAAATGACATGTGTCTCATGCAATAGATTTGATAGAAAAGAGCAATCTAGAGCACTTAAGTGCAAAATTGGCATTTTGACTCGAAATAATCTAATCAAAGTTAACTAACCCATTAATTGTATTACCCCATTTAGTGATACCCTAGCCAAAATTAGCACTTAAATATATCAATTTCACCTCATTTAATGTGTTTTAGTGTTTTTAGGCCAAATTGTGTATTTTGTTGGAAATTAATCAAAATCTTGGTTGGAGGTCATTGGTGGCCAGATTTAGGTGTCTACAAATGAGGCATGGGAGACCCATCATCCTAATATTTTATGCATTTATAGCTTAGGGATGTCTTCCTAAAAAATGATGTCATTAGGTGATGTAGTTAATAGAAATTAATTTACAAAAATAAATATTAAACAACTCTCATGGAAAATCCACTTAAGATCTTGATTTGGATTAATTAGCCTTAAACAAGGTTAACCAACATTTATGCAATTATTTAGAAATTGGCCCTCAATTAATCAAAATGGTGAGAAAGTCATATTAATGGGTCATAATTTGACTCAGGAAGAATTCGAAGGTGATTTTAGATGCATTAGAACCGTATTCCCATTTAAGATGTTACCAACACAAAATAACAAAGGTACGTGATGTGTACCAATAAATTAGAAGAAAAGAGCAACCCAGTGCACCTAGGCACAAAATTAGCATTTTGACTCAAAATGATCTGATCAAAGTTAGCTGCCCATGAAATTCATTTCCCCATTTAGGGATACTTTGACCTAAATCAGTACTTGTAAATGACATGTTCAAACCATTTAAGGTGTTTTATGGATTTTGACCTAAAATGTACGTTTGAGTGTAATTTAAGTAAGATTGAAATTTTTAACACAAATGGTGTTGGGAATTGGATGTATACAATTTTCCCTTATTGTTATGTAGCTTTGAATTAATAAGTTGTAAAATAAAAATGGATTACTGGTCAAAGGTCTGGTTGCCCTAAATATGGGAGGAGGCGTTCCCCCTCAAACTAGGATTTGATGAGGTAAAACAAAATTGGGTGTAGGTTTGATAAGGTGGATAAAGGTGATGATAAAGGTGGGTGTCATTATGGTGGGTGATAGGTTGGAAATTGAAGTGAAAATAAGCACATAAATTATGACAAAAAGTGTGATAACCAAGATTTCATATAGACTAGGTCACCATAGTTGGTACAAATAAAGATTAGTACTAGAAGGACAAGTGACAAGTGGACCACATGATCATATTTAGGCATGGTTGTTGGGTATACTTATAAATTCAATTCTCCTAAGTGATGTCTATGTTTTGTTGGGTATCCAAGGTAGGAAGTGCTTCAAGGAAAACACAAATTGGTCAAGTGTTATGGGTATCTGAGGTAAGAAGCGATCCCAAAAAGACACAAGTGGGTTTGGTATGCACTAGGTGGTGTAGGTGAAAAAGGTAGTCAACATGGTAATGTTGTCATTTTAGTCAAAGTACCAAGTAAAATATATTGAAAAATGCATGCTAGTTGGGCCAAAATGGACTAATGACAAGATGATGAGGTGGTCAATGTGGGTGGATAAGGTAATCTCCATGGGTGGGTTATGTGATTTGGTTTTGTTAAAAAAAAGGATCTAATATAGGTGAGAGCAAAAATGTAAGCCTCTTGACCATCAATGATCAAGGTGCTCAAGGATGACCATCGATGGTCACCTTGACTGTCAATGGTTAGGATGAAAACCCTAAAAGTCTAGTAGTTAAAAGTAAAAAGTGAATGTCATTTCACTCATTTTCAATTTTGACTATGGAGCTTTGGAATTTGGTAATTTGGGTGAAAGTATTATTGAAAATGATTATTATAGTGTATTTACTAAGTTAGATTGATCATGAAGACTGGGGCAGGATATAGGGTGAGTGTGGGTAAAGAAGAGGATGGGTGGATCCATGGCTTACTCCTTGATGATGTTTAAGAAATGAGGTAGGTGACACTCTTAAATTGGTAGATGTAGTTGTCAATTTGAAATTTATATTAAATTTGGAAGTGTATGGGATGGGTGGGTAAGGTGTGACTTAGATGTCCCCTAGGTAGGGTTTTAAGGTTAGAGCATTAAGTTTGCAAGTAAAATTTGAAATTGATAGGGTGGGGTAGGTTAACTAGTGTAGGTATGGGTATTAGGCCATGAGTTAGAAGATATTAGGGTTACTTGGGTGGTTGTTAGGTAGGTTAGGTTTGGGGGTATTCCATACATAGAATACCCATAGTGACTATCAGTGGTTGGCGTTGACTATCAACAGTCAAAATCCTAAAAGAGGTGGATGTCTAACTATCAATAAACACCATGATCATCAGTGGTCACCTAGTGTATAAATTGGCATTTAATTTTGTTAAAAGTGCCTAAGGTATATAAGATGCTAATTTCTTGGTGTAGGGTGACCCTATAGTTTCTAAGGTTTATAAATAAGGTAAAAGGATAGTACAAGCAATAGTTAAATGGGTAATGTGGGTTGACTAACTATGTATGCTAACAAACTATGTAAGTGTGAGAATAGATTTAGATGCACAATCAGGTGCCATGTATCTTTTCCTAAATTTACTAGGGGATGACCCCTACAGACTGGGCACATATGGATTAAGTTGGCCTAAAAGAGATGTGACACTATCAGCATGTGCCTCACATTGCATTTATGATCGTGTCCCTCATCTAGAGATGGGATCTAGCCATGAACACATTCCTACTACCCATTGGCTAGCTCATGATCCTACCAAAGGATATGTACCAAATTACATAATTTCCCTTATGAGGCAAACTAATATACCACATAGATAAATAGGAGTGAGATGATTTGATAGAGTTTTTATATGGAGATGCCCAGGATCATGTTAGATGGCATGCTGGGGGCTTCAGTTACTCTATGCTCTATCATAGGGTGAGGGATGAGAGGAGATTGATGTTGATGATGATGATGATGATGATGATCATCATCATGATCATGATGATGATCATGATGATGATGATGGTAATGTCCTACTTTACCTTCCCTGACTCAACTAGTGGGAGGTTCCCATACTTGTTGTTAGGTGTGTTGGTTGAGATTCTACTTAGGAGGACTATTTTTGGCTAGGTACCTTCTATATATCATAGATATATAGGGAGCTATAGGGATTTAGGGCCCATAAGAGATATAACATCATTGTCAGTCTTATTCTACATTATTAAGCCTATGAGCACATCTAGGTGTTAAGGTTTATGGGATTGTTATAGATGGGATATATCATGATTGAGTTCCTAGTTGGATTCATGTGATAAAGAGGTGACTTCACTGCATTAGGTGTAAGGGGAGGTGCACACAATGCATATTAGTTTAGTGGTACACTAAGTGCACTAGTGATTGGAGACATTATTTGGAAACCCTATGTATAGTTTCTAGTATGGCTTGGCTATAGGAGGTAAACCCTATCTCTACAAAGTTATAAATGGATATTTGATGGGTAAGATGGGGAGGTAGAGCTTATCAACTTTGACAGGGTGTGTAGATAGTTTAGCCTAGTTTAGGGTATTGTAGGCATATTACATAGATATAGACATGAAGACTCAAATATTTTACTACCTAATCCACATCTAGTATTAGCTTTGCTTGATCATGAGGAGCTACTAGCCAGGCCATACATAGATGACACAAACGTTGTAGATGGGTACATGGCATGGTACCAAGCTTTATATAGAGTTGTATATTCTGGTGACAATGATGGTGGTAGGAGATCAATGGATGTGGACCTAGTTAGAAGAGGGGGTCAGAGGGAATAGGTATAGGGGGCTAGCCCTGATGCATTGATATGAGTGGAACTAGTCATAACATAGGCACAAGTGGTAGCACAACAAAGGTAGGTGGCTACACTACAAGGTTAGCTAGCCATTATGATAGGTGAGAAGGACCAAGCTAGAGCTACACTAGCTCAAGTCACCTAGGAGTGAGATGCTCTAAGATAGGTTAGAGGAGTAGTAGTAACAACACCAGTAGGTTTAACAGGGACCATTGGTATGCAAAGGTACTTATCCACTATACAAGAGTTACAATACTATGAGGCTATAGTCTTCACTCATTACCCAATTGAGCATTGATGGGGTGAGTACAGAGCTAGCTTGGTAGGTGGTGCTAGTGTGGTTACTCTAGGTTAGTGGGTAGCATCTATAGGTGGATATACATGTACATTTGGTGGATAGGTAGGTACTATAAGGGGTAAGGACTAAGATCTAGCAGTGCTCCAAGAGATAGTTGTTGCCCTGGGGCATAGCCATGACATAGTATAGATATATTTATATATTGTTGTATATCATTTTGATTCCATCCTATGAGCTGATGTGATGAGATGTATATTTTGAGTAGGAGAAACATGTATATATGTTGTATACATTATGATTCTATTTGACTCATGAGTTAAATATATGGTCATTTTTTATTACCCATGCTCATGGTCTATGATTTTATTTGATGTTGATGTTTATGATGTGATGTTTATATTGATTATGGATTATTCTTAGGTTATGGATGCTAGACACGGATGTAGACTCACCTAGGGAGGCATGAGATGGATTTTATTTATGGATATGCTTCGTGTTTGCTTATGACATGATAAATGTTGACGAGTATATGCTTCATTATTTATATTTAGATATGTGATGAAAATGGTTGGTTTATTTATTTCTCATGGATGCTATGATGTTATTATGCTTGTTATGATTAAGATTATGGTTATGTGTTTTCCTATGACACATGTGCATATGCTTGTTGTTAATTTGTTATAAGATAAAACACATGAGGTAAGTTAATTAACAATACTAGATGGGAAAACAAGGAATATAATCAAGAGACAAACATCATAATAAAAATACCAACTAGTCATGAGAGGGTAAGAAGAGAGTAGAATGATTCTTTTTTGATAAGGACTAAAACAAAACCAAAGTTGGATTGGCTTAATGAACATAATCCCTTCTAATGTTTTATATTAGCATTTGTTAGTTATTTAAAAAGGTGTCTTGACCACATAACATTAAGTAAGCTCAAAATCCGTTGCATATAGTGTATAAATGGGAGATGGATTAAAATGGAAGCTTATTGTGAGACTAGCATGCTTCTTCTATAGGTTTTTGAAGAGATATTATAAATAAGTTTATTCCATACAAGGTGTAGACTTATCGATATGAGATGTCTACTTATGAAAGCTGGTTATAGCCTTCAAAATTATTGTGTTTATGTGAGAGCTAATTGTAGCTTTCAATATGAGTTTACTTTTGTTGTGATTTTGAAAATAGGTATTTTGCTTTGTTGTTATATATGAGAAGTTGAATGATGTGGGGAGCTTCCATGAAATTGCTATGCTTTTGACAAATGCTTTACTTAGCCATCCTTCAAGGGAGTATTCTAAGTTTATTTGATTTCTTCAAGGATTTCTAATAGTTATCCTTTGAGGGAGTAGTCTACCTTATATTTTTGTAATTTTAGTATGCTTATGCAGCTATCCTTTGATGGAGTAATCTGCAAATGCTTAGGAATGGCCCATGATTGCTATTGGTTTGGATTTTTATTTTTTATTGTGATTGAGCTTGCTTGACATAGACTGCTTATATAGGATTAAAGGTTCACCTTTATGAAGGAAAAATGAAAATCATAAAAAGTTTGATTAGGTGTAAAGAGGTTTAGGTGACAACAATCATGGGAATCTATCCTGAGAGAGGGGAGGAAAGTACCATGAGAATCATGCCATGGGTAGAACCATGGTACCCATTATTTAAGATTAGGATATGACTATGATGGACAATCACATGATTTAGTTTTAATTGGTTGCCTCTAAAATAGGGAGATGAATGTGGTTGAAATTAAGGGATGATCTTAAGTTGAAACAAAAGCTCAAACTTGATCCTTCTTAAAAAAATAATAGACATAGATGTGAAGTATTGAGGGGCTTAGGTTTCAGGTTGCTTTTAATAGAAGACAATTGGTAAGCTTCTAATCTATACTTGTGGGTTATGATATAGGGTCCAATACTGATTGAAAGCAAACTTGCCTTGCTTGCTTTTCTCCATATTGGTGACATGTTGATTTTATTTTAAGATGAGGTATCCAATGTTGAATTCTCATAATTTAAGGTGTTTATTATAATCTTACCTGATGTGATCTTGATATAAATGAACATGGATAAGGTATTATAAATAATTATCATCAAGTAGCTCAAGCTGGGCTAAATGGTACTTATTGGGTGAATATTTTGTCAACCAGCTAACTGGTGAGCGAAATAGGTCCCTTCAACCATAACATAGGGAGATTGGTCATCCAAATGTGCAGGTTTACCACATCAAAAGGGGACAAATCTCTCCTCTCATCAAGGGGAGGTTCCCTTATAACTATGAGGAGATATATACTATAAATATAAGCAAAAAATAACACTCAAGAGTAGGATACACCATCCATATCTCTTATTTTAGAGATGATGTTCACAAACAAAGGAGAAAATCTTGGTGAAAACACTGAAGGCACTTCTCTTCTTTCATAAGTGATCTTATAGGGAACAACAAGAGTTCTTTCAGGTACGATAAGTGACTAGTAACAAGGTACAATAACTAGCAGAATGAAGTGTAGCATAAAGTCTCCACTTCAGCTGCCCAAAGAGTGAGATACAAAGGATAATGGGAGCACAAAGTCATCAAAAAATCCTCAACACAGAAATAGAAATAGAAAAACACACACTGAAGACAACTATAACAGCACAAAATTTGAAAGTAACTGACTTCAGGACATCTTCCTTATCACTTCCACTAATTCTGCTTGTTAGATTAAATATACAAGAATGTGTCTAGAAGACAAACATAAGAATAATCTCTTAAAATGGCACAAGCTATGATAGCACAAAGTCTGCAAGTAACTTGCTTTCTCATTTAGATAAAATAATATGAACAATAATTTGAGCTCAAAGTCTCAGTATTCACCTTTCAATTTGGGTAGAGTTTTGTTTTTATGATCAAAAAGATCTCCCTTGTATCAAATCAGAGATTACATTATATAGTAGCCAAGAAAGGTTTGGCACTTTGTTCCATGGAACAGCCCGTGCCGCACTCAATGCATTGAATGCACTTTCAATTTTCTCAAAGAGGGCCATGTTGGAATAGGGTGACTACCTTAACTATGGCATGTTAATTCATCTAATATGTCTCTTCCTTAGTATGGACTATTTGGTCCTTTTTTTGATGTCTACGTAGCTGTCTAATTTGCCATTACTTCTAGGAAGAAAAACAAGCCACATCCTTGATTTGGCATGCTCAAAAGTCTACTTGATCCACTATTTCACCTACTGGAAATAACTCCTTTGAAGATATTTTAGCCTTTCCCTCTTTCTACTATGATTTGAGCCCTTGGGATATCTTTTCCCCTTTCTAGTTTTGTCTTTTCTTGGCATTTGAGCTCTCAGGGCTATATCCTCGACTTTTCTGGCTCTTTATGCTCTTCCATTAGCAGTTTTTCCCTTTGGCATTTTGGCCTTTGAATGCATTCACGCCCGTGCTCAAGCTTGTAAAGATCAACAATTTTTTTATTACCATAGATTTGACATCTTCAGGTCTATCATCCTCCTTAGCTATTCCTTCGTGTCTTTCCTGCTTGCTTTGGCCACTTTTCACTGATCTCAACAATTGACACATGGTGTTTTTTGCTACTTTTTAGAAAACACATTAAAACCTTCCACAGTTTCCATGTGGCACCCTCCATGGAAATCTGAGAGAAGCTTATTAAAATAAGCTTTATAAGAAACTTGAAATGTGGATGCAGACACTTGTTGTGCTCCATTGAGTTTTAAGGAGACACGTGGCATGTTCCATGAAGCTTTAGACACTTTTGAGAGTCCTATGGAAGATGACACATGGCAGCTTCCATCAAGCTCCTAAAAACACTATAGATACATTTGAGACTTATTTTGGATTCATGCAGATGATGACACTTATTGCGCTCTGCATAACCTTAGTAAATTACCTAGGACCCACCATAGTCATTATGAAATAAAAGGAAGAAATTATGGATGTTGACACTTGTTGGCTTCCACTGAGTTATAATAAAACACGTGGCACATTCCACAGCTTTGAAACTTATTAGAAACTATGTCCTCAGGAGACAACACTTGGCAGCTTCTACTTCGACTCTATAAGGGACACGTGGCAGCTTCCGCTACACTTTGAGGTTTGATCTTTCCCAGAGGGTTCTTGCTTCTTTGATGGGCTTTGGCTTTCAGGGTTTCTCCATTTGGCTTTTCCTTTAGATGAAAATTCCAAAGGAATTCCTTCAAAAAAAATGTCTGAAGGAAAGCTTCACTTCTTTTCCTTAGCCATTTCAATCGTTTCAATTTCTTCAGTCTTTCTTTTTGAGTGAATTCCTTCAGACAAAATGTCTAAAGGAATTTTACCTTGGTCATTTTTTCATGAAAAAACCTTTTCGAAGAAATTCTTTTGGCCTCCTTCACTTAGTCATTTCCTTTGGATAAAAAGTCTGAAGGAATTGTTCCTTTTGGGCCTTGAACCAAATCTGAAGGAATTCTATATTTTTTTGGCTTCTCTTTGACCCTTTAACCAATGTTGCCCTGCCCTTTGCAAGGGCACTTGGCTCTTTGACTTTGGGGTAACCCCTTGAACCTGTTGATTGAACCAACTTTGATTCAATGGTTCAATCTTGTGTTTGAAGCCATCCTTTTGTCTAAGTCTTCTTGATCTCTTTGAACCGATTGAACCCATTGAACCCATTGAACTAGTTTGGTTCAAGGTTCAATGGTTCAATGGTTCATTCCTTTATTTTTCACTAATTCTTTTGATCGCTCAAATAAAACAAGTTGAACCAACTACTTGTTGAACCTTTGAACCATTGAACCTATTGAACCCTTGAACCAAAATGGTTCAATGGTTCAACGGTTCAATGGTTCAAGCCTTATTCTTTTTGATAAGTGTTTTGAAGCCGTTAAATGGTTAAACTTTGAACCTTGACAAATGTGCTTAACTCTTGTTGATGATGTTGAATCTTGAACCCATTGAACCCTTGAACCTTGAACCATTTTGGTTCAACAGTTCAATGGTCCAATCCTTTCTTAAAAGCTTGTCGATAAACATTTTTGGTTGAACCAAGGCGTTGAACCAATCCTGAAAATGACTAAGTGTTGAAAACTTATTCTTTTGATTGAACTCACCTACAAAAGCCTTTGAACCTATTGAACTTGCTAATTTCAAGAATGTTGAGTTAGTAAAAACATATCTATAGAGTTTGTAGATTTAAGCCTGCAGAGTCTGTAGATTTCTGGAAAATCTTTGAAAAATGAAGAACTTGAATGCTCAAAACAATTTTTGAAAAGGGTAGAGAGGATTTTGGTCTTTTGAACCAAAATAGTTCATAGGTTGTCCCAAAAATGAGTGACATTTTTTTGGGACAATAGCTGGCTCTAGTTGAATAACTTCTTTTAGTTGAAAACTTGAAACAATTGAGGGGAGTAGACACCAAAATCTCCAGTGCCTTTGAAGTATGCCATTGGGCTATGGAGTCATCCCACCCAAAAAGAAAGGCTCCAAAAAAATGAAAATGAACAACACACAACAAAATAAAGGCTATACAAATATACATATGTATAGGTGAACTTATCTGATACTTCAAAAATTGAAGTGATTCAGATACTGCCCATTGTGAGACAATGAAAATGGCATTTTGTCTTGATAAACTAGTAGTAAACCATTTTGTCCCCAGAATCAGTGATGGGAAAATGGAACTCTCCACCAGAAATTAGATTTCTTGTGCACTCCTTTTGGTTCTCTCTGCTTGCCCCATGGCAAGACGTGGTCTCCAATCTGAAAACCATAAATCTTTGCTCTCTCAGTGAAGAGTTCCTCTTCTTGACTTTAACGCGCAGTAGTATGGTCCACTACCATAGCTTGCTATTCTGTTGGTTCATTCCAACAAATGATTTGATTCTTAGCATCAAAGTCTTGATAAAACATTAGTTTAGCATCTCCTTTAGTGTGAAGGAGTTTGACACATTTGTCT
The DNA here is from genome assembly GCA_037957365.1 of Torreya grandis. Lineage (NCBI taxonomy): Eukaryota > Viridiplantae > Streptophyta > Pinopsida > Cupressales > Taxaceae > Torreya > Torreya grandis. Next base: position 1,086,152 of record JARHVA010004060.1, read on the forward strand.
TGAGCAGCCTTCAACCCGAGTAATAGAGATTAGTACTTGGCAGTGTTGTTGGCATTGCTAAACTGTAACTCATGTGAAGGAGGAATAATATCCCCTTAAGGAGATATCAACACCATCCCATCTCCTGAACTAGTAGAGAAATTGCTGCCATCAAATTCTCAGATCTAAACATCATCAGAAACTGATCTTCTATAGGATTTTTATTCATTAGAGATGGAAGATCCTTTTTCATCTATACTGCACCCTATCGATTCTTTTGATGTTTTACTTGAATCAATATTTAGATCACCACCTATAGGAATTTCATCAACTGAAACATGAACATCCTTTATGGATAAGAAGTAATTACCCTTGTTTGAACACTCAAATAGAATCTGAGCTCTAAGTGTTGATGTCTGAGTGACAACATATCTTGCTTCCTTTTCAGGGAGCATCCTCTTCATAACACCTTTGATAGGGATCCTTACCTCAAATAGTTCCATGCTTAGTTCTTCTCCCACATCCTTTCAAAAATTTCATCCAAGCAGAATGCCATAGGATGTTGGGATGTTGGCCATCAGAACTGTCATCTTGATTCTCTTGTCTAGGAATGCCACAAATGCAAATTGGGAATTCTTGATTTGTCCCAATAGTGGCACTTATTTGTTCTCCATGGAGAAACATCTCCCAAATGTCTTGGTCAATGTGAGACCAAGAGATTCTACCACTTTGGTAGGCATGACATTGTCTGAAGCTCCAGAATCAGTGATGTAGTTACTCAGCTTGTGACCATTGATCAACAGGGAAACATAGAAAGGTTATATTTTCCCAGGGGTAGTAGGAGGGGTAATGACAAGATTGTTTTGGATGGGCATGTTCCTTGGGGGATCATGAGTTACCTTTCTAATCTCTTGTCTTGTAGGGATGGTTCTATTCTTCACACACTCCACCAACTTGCACAACTGCTCAGGGTTGGCTTGTAGGAATTCAAATTCAGTCATTTGAATTTTGGTTTTCTTGACATGGTCAATTATGTCAAATGATTGAAATGGACTATGAAGAGAGGATGGGAGTTCATCTTTTTGATTTTTAAGGGGGAGGACTGATTTGTGAATTTGAAGTAGAAGGTGTAGGGATGTTTGATGTACTTACCTTCTTATAAATCACCAGGTCCTTTGGCTGGAAAGGTAGAGTGGTCCCACATTTAGAAATTGAAATTGCTGGTTGAGGTCACTCCTATATCTTTTCTTTATCAACTTGTTGGGCTGATTGGTTCTTGGACCGGGTGAACACTGTGTATGATCCCTCAACTATTTCACTTTTACTTCTAGGTTCATCTTGGTATTTCAGGAAACCAATGTGGGTGTCACCAGCTGACTCTTCTTGACCCTCTTTGAAGAGATTAGCATCATTTTCTTGATCAAACTCAGGTTGGAAAGAGAAATTAAGTTCAGTTTCTAGATATCCAACTGCTAAATTGGTTGGAGGTGCTTGATCCGTAAACTCCACTGATAAACTCTAAGTGAAATTTTAAAAGTATGAATTTTGAATTTCTCAACATATAAGATGCTGGAATGATTAAATTTGATTAAAATCTGATCCAAATTAAGTCTCAAAATTGAAATAAAGGTGAATTAATAGATCACATCAAATATCCATTGAAACTGTCAAATTTTTCAAATTCTCAATTTTATCCAATTTCTTGTAAATGATCAAATGAGTAATTTTTGCATTTTGATTAAGATCTAAATTATAATCTATAAATTAACTAAAAATGAAATGCAACATTGAATTCAAAGATCAAAACATAGAAATTGTTTACGAGGTTCAGAATTCCTACGTCCCCGATTTCATATCGAATCGAACCATTAATTGTTGCTAAATTTACAAGCCAAAATAATACTTATAAAACAATAAAAGATCATATCTATTTATAAAAATAGTGATCAAACCTTGGAAAGACTCTGGCTAACTCAGCATGTCCTTCACCTTCTTGAATCACACGCAGAGGCTTCTCCAAAATCAAAATTGGCAACTTCTATAGCTCAAAATGGCATCACCAATGCTCCAAAATGGACAAATTAATATACTACATAGAGTGTATCAAAATTCTAAACAACTTTTTATTTTACTCTGAGCTCTGATTCAGCTTCTAAGAGCTCTAAAATGACCAAATACTGTAAGTGAGTCTATAATCTCCAATACACAGTCGGCTTCATGTGTCTTTTCAAGTAGAAATTAGTCCCTTTTATAATAGTTCAACCTCCATGGCTGAAGTGGTCAAGGCATTAACCTTTTAGGTAGTAGGTCAAAGGTTCAAAACTACCTCCCACCTTTTTAGGTGCTTGGGAAGAGATTTGAAAGTTTTTCCCTCCTTTTTTGGTGCCTTTGACTTGGTTAATGCATGTTTGGCAGGTGACATGGCAGTTTGGCCTTTGGCACCTTTAAACATTTGAAAATTTCAAATAAAATGTGAATAAAAAACACCAAACCAAAATTTTTTGCACCTAATTATTTTTCCATGTGTCAAATGGCTATTGGTCCACTTGGCATATTTTCACAGTGCCACGTCACTTTCGACACCCCTGTTGCAAGATTTCTTCAACTGGCTATATCTTGAGCATTTGGACTCCATTTTTCAAACCACGAAAAGTGTCAAAAATATCTTGATGAGCTCTATGCTATGAAATTGGTTTCATCATGATTTGGAAACTTTTTCTAGAATGAACTCCAGATCACACCTCCCTACAAAAGAGGCTTTTGGTCTCCAAAAAGTGACTATCACTTGAAATCTTATAATTGGTCTACTACATCCATAAAAATAGAACCCAATAATAGCAAGAGATATAAACAATTACATTAAAATGATTCACAATCAAATTGTATAAATGCCTAATCTAAAGGCATGAGCAAGTGAATCTGCAACTGCAAAAATGATTACAACATATCAAACTCCCTGGCCAAATGTCACATCCTATAAAGTGGTGAATTGTCAAAAATTGAAATAACTCCCATTGTAATTGCAAGACAAGTTTATAATGCCAACAAAATACAATTAATATTGTAGGCATGTTGAAATACAATGCCCTAGTATGGGACTTATATGTTAAGCAAATGCAAACAACCTAGACTGTATGCTGCCTAACATCTAAACATGCCCAAAGGGTCTTAAAAAATGCATCTAAACATCTCTTGTGCCAAAATAGATACATTCAAAATAGTAGTCTAATTGTCAAATGTTGTAAGGAAACAACTCACAACATCACTCTGCTATATCCCCAACTATTTCAAATGAGTTAATGTCTTATCCATTTTTAGACTACCCATATAGTATATTCTAGAGATCAAAATCTTAGAGTTATCAAAAAGTGAGAATTGAAAATTTTCATATGATAAACCTATCTTGAAGTGTTCCCACCAAATCTATTCTACATCTATCAAAGCTTGTTCATTCCCTTAGGTGAATTCTTAACCATTCTTTGCAAAAAGAATGTAGTGATAATCCACTTAACCAATTCTTTCTTCCTAGTGAAATTGATTGTCTCTGTGGATTCATTATCAATTGCATATTGTTAACTTAACATCTTAAATGGATTTTCACTTGTAGGTTTTACCTTATCCTAGGTTGTATTGTCAACTACATTATAGATTGAATTAGCTTCATTTACCTTAGTGAGAGGTTTGTAAATCATCTTAGTTTTAACATTACTTGAATGTGAAGATGATGAAGCTTAAAACATCTATCAATCTTATGTCTACTCACTTTACAATGAGTGCAAACATGCTTCTTAGGTGAGGGTCCCCTTTTGCCAATTCCCATCTTATCATGAGAATGGTCTTTAAAACATGCAATCTGCTTCAACAAAGCATTTCATTTCTAACAAGTCTTAACACTATGGTTATTCATCCCACAAAAAGTGCATGGAAATGATTGCATTATCTTTTGTACATTATATCCAAACTTCTTAAATATATCAATTGGATCAGAAGATTTAGTGTAAGAATTAGGAGGTGGAATCTCAATACCTCTTTTACCTTTACATCTTTGAACTAGTGGCATAGAACCTTTGCTATTGGAAGCTCATCTTTCTTTAGCCATGGAAGAAAATTCTCCATCATCCACTTGCACACTAGTATAACCCAAACCTTCACAAAGAGGTCTATGCTCAACCTGAATTGGTTAGTTATACCTTGGCTAACTCAACCAAGTCCTCCTCCATTATAACCCATTTTAAACAACAATTTAGATCCTATGCCCTTAGTGTATCTTTCAAAATCACCAAAAACTATATTACTAAAATTTGAATCTGAAATGGTAGAAGAAGATGAAGATTCATGTGGTGAAAAACTTACACTACACTCAGTCATAGTTTTTACATCTGAAGTTGAAGGCTTTACCTTTTCACACTCACCACATTGCAATCTAATCAAGAGCTCATCCTTAGATTCAAGCTCTGATTTTAACTTTTCCACTTGTAGTTCAAGTGCAAATTTCTAGCATCTCAAGATTGCATTTTCATCTTTGATGACCTCAATTTGTGACAACTTGCCCATGGTTTCTTGTAAACAACTGATTTCACACTGCACACTGCAATAATAGTCAATATGCAAACCAATAATCCAATCATTTTGGAAGCAATTGTCAATACACAATTAGAAGCAATCCCTGCATTCTAATTGCTCTAATACCAACTTGATCCGTAAACTCCACTGATAAACTCTAAGTGAAATTTTAAAAGTATGAATTCTAAATTTCTCAACATATAAGATGTTGGAATGATTAAATCTAATTAAAATATAATCCAAATCAAGTTTCAAAACTGAAATAAAGGTGAATTAATAGATCACATCAAATATCCATTGAAGCTGTCAGATTTTTCAAATTCTTGATTTTATCCAATTTCCCGTAAATGATAAAATGAGTAATTTTTGCATTCTGATTAAAATCTAAATTATAATCTGTAAATTAACTAAAATGAAATGTAAAACTAAATTCAAAGATCAAAACATAGAAATTGTTTATGGGGTTCAGAATTCTTACGTCCTCGAGTTCGTATCGAACCAATCCATTAATTATTGCTAAATTTGCAAGCCAATATAATACTTAAAAAATAACAAAAGATCATATCTCTCTATAAAAATAGTGATCAGACCTTGGAAAGACCTTGGCTGACTCATCATGTCCTTCACCTTCCTGAATCACATGCAGAGGCTTCTCCAAAATCAAAATCAGCAAATTTTATAGCTCAAAATGGCATCACCAATTCTCCAAAATTGGCAAATTAATATATTTAACAGAGCGTATCAAAAGTCTAAACAACTTTGTAGTTTACTCTGAGCTCTGATTCGGCCTCTAAGGGCTCCAAAATGACCAAATACTGTAAGTGGGTCTATAATCTCCAATACACAGTCAGCTTCTTGTGTCTTTTCAAGTAGAAATTAGTCCCTTTTATAACACTTTGACCTCCATGGCTGAAGTGGTCAAGGCATTAACCTTTTAGGTGGCAGGTCAAATGTTCAAAACTACCTCCCACCTTTCTAGGCACTTAAGAAGAGATTTGAAAGTTTTTCCCTCCTTTTTTGGTGCCTTTGACTTGGTTAATGCATATTTGGCGGGTGACATGGCAGTTTGGCCTTTGGCACCTTTAAACATTTGAAAATTTTAAATAACATGTGAATAAAAAATACCAAGCCAAATTTTTTTTGCACCTAATTATTTTTCCATGTGTCAAATGGCTATTGGTCCACTTGGCATATTTCCACAGTACCACGTCACTTTCGACACCCCTATTGCAAGATTTCTTCAACTGGTTATATCTTAAGCATCCAGACTCCATTTTTTGAACCACAAAAAGTGTTAAAAATATCTTGACGAGCTCTATGCTATGAAATTGGTTTCATCATGATTTGGAAACTTTTTCCAAAATTAACTCTGGATTAGTGCTTCAAGGGCAAGGTTCCTCTATGGGGGAGGAAGACGATTTGGCTACCCTTGATTCCTAACAACATTGCCTTGGTATGCCTAATTCTAAAATGTCTTCCTTGGCATATCCTGATTAGGAGGAGCAGACATACCTTGAGCCATTTGTCTTTTCAAGGCTAGTAGTTCATTTGCTAGCTTTTACACCATTTGATCAGTGGTGCCTGTAGGTGAGTATTTAGAAGATGAATAGGGTTTACCTCTATTTGGGTCTCTCCTTATCTTTCCAGCCAAGATAAGGTCATCTTCTACCTCAGTATCCAAGTCTTGAGTAGCAACAAGGTCTATGTGTCTAGCACATCTTAGCAGAAAACTCACTTTAGGCAGTTGTGAGTTGATGAAGAAGCATTTGAGGTTTTCAGGTGTTAGCTGAGCAATAGTAGGAATTCAGTTCCTTAGCTTATCAAACTTTGCTATGAAATCCATCATAGGCTCATGAGGTTCCTTCTTCTTCTGTGTGATTTGGGCTAGAAAGGCATGTGCATCTTCTACAGGCTTGAACTTGGTTTCAAATTTGGATTGGAGTGTGTCCCAATCAGTCACTGACCAAGCTTGTAGATGGTAGAACTAGTCTAAAACAGTGCCTTGTAGTGTCTCTACGAATAGCCTGACTACTATGTCTTCATACTCCACACCTATTACACCATAGGCTATGCTGAAGGAAGCAATATGTTCATCAAGGTGAACTTTCTTATCACCAAAAAATTTGGGAAAATTCTTCCTTGAACTATGTGGAAGCTCATGTAGAGGTGGGGTCAAATTTAGTGGACCAAAAGAGTTACCCTAGGGGCCTTGAGCCATGATTTGATTATGTAGAAGTGGGATCACAAATTTGGGTGAAGTATGGATGGGCAAAGCTCTGTTAATAGTAGAAAAAGAAGCTATACTTTGTATTGGTGACTTGGTATGGGTAGGAGGAAGACTCCTAATTCGTTGAAGGTGAGGTTGTGGAAGAAACAAATCAAAATTGCTCTGCTACACCAACTCAAAAATAGGGTCAACAACACCTTAAGATTTTTTGGCTTCTTGTATAGCATGGAGCTGCTAGATTGTAGGACAAAAATGACAAAGAACTGGTCCTGCTTCAGCTTGAAGCTTGAGACTTCAAACTATTGTTCTTCTCTAGTGGATATAAAAGGAGAAGGTTATAATGATAATGGGTAAGACATAGATGATGTTTCAATCTAAAACATGAGGTTCCAAATTGCACAAAATTATTGTGTCCCTAGTAGAGTCACCAAAAACTATTGCACAAAGCTGGAAGAGAAATTAACAATGGGAAAGAATTGGAACTACTCATTCTTCCCTAGTGGAGTCATCAAAAAATTGTTGGGTGAATATTTTGTCAACCAGCTTACTGGTGAGCAAAATAGGTCCCTTCAACCACAGCATAGGGAGATTGGTCATCCAGATGTGCAGGTTTACCACATCAAAGTGGGACAAATCTCTCCTGTCATCAAGGGGAGGTTCCCTTATAACTATGAGGAGCTATATACTATAAATATAAGTAAAAAATAACACTCAGGATTAGAATACACCATCCATCTCTCTTCTTTCAGAGATGATGTTCACAAACAAAGGAGAAAATCTTGGTGAAAACACTAAAGGCACTTCTCTTCTATCAAAAGTGGTTTTACAGGGAACAATAAGAGTTCTTTTAGGTACAATAAGTGTCTGGTAATAAGGTGTAATAACTAACAGAATGAAGTGTAGCACAAAGTCTCCACTTCATCTGACCAAAGAGTGAGATACAAAGGATAATGGGGGCACAAAGTCATCCCAGAATCCTCAACATAGAAATAGAAATATAAAAACACACACTGAAGACAACTATAACAGCACAAAATTTGAAAGTAACTAACCTCAGGACATCTTCTTTATCACTTCCACTAGTTCTGCTTGTTAGATTAAATAAATAAGAATGCATCGAAAAAGGGAAAATTAACAATGGGAAAGAACTAGAACTACTCATTCTTCCCCAGTAGAGTCACCAAAAAATTGTTGGGTGAATATTTTGTCAACCAACTTACTAATGAGAAAAATAGGTCCTTTCAACCACAGCATAGGGAGATTGGTCATCCAAATGTGCAGGTTTACCACATCAAAATGGAACAAATCTCTCCTCTCATCAAGGAAAGGTTCCCTTATAACTATGAGGAGCTATATACTATAAATATAAGCAGAAAATAACAGTCAGGGGTAGGATACACCATCCATCTCTCTTCTTTCAGAGATGATGTTCACAAACAAAGGAGAAAATCTTGGTGAAAACACTGAAAGCACCTCTTATTTCATAAGTGGTCTTATAGGGAACAATAAGAGTTCTTTTAGGTATGATAAGTGTCTGGTAACAGGGTGCAATAACTAACAGAATGAAGTGTAGCACAAATTCTCCACTTCATCTGCCCAAAGAGTGAGATACAAAAGATAATGGGGGCATAAAGTCATCCCAGAATACTCAACACAGAAACAAAAATATAAAAACACACACTAAAGACAACTATAACAACACAAAATTTGAAAGTAACTAACTTCAAGACATATTCCTTATCACTTCCACTAGTTCTGCTTGTTAGATTAAATAAACAAAAATGCATCTAAAAGACAGACATAAAAACAATCTCCTAAAATGGTACAAGCTATGACAGTAAAAAGTCTGCAGGTAACTTGCTTTCTCATTTAGATAAAATAATATGAACAATAATCTGAGCTCAAAGTCTCAGTATTTACCTTTCAATTTGGGTAGATTTTTGATTTTATGATTAAAAATATCTCCTTTGTATCAAATTAGAGATTACATTATATAGCAGCCAAGAAAGGTTTGGCACTTTATTCCATGGAACGGCCCATGCTGCACTCAATTCATTAAATGCACTTTCAGTTTTGTCAAAGAGGGCCATGATGGAACAGGGTGGTTGCCTTAACTATGGCATGCTAATTCATCTAATATGTCTCTTCCTTAGTATGGATTATCTGGTCCTTTTTCTCATGTCGACAGAGCTATCCAATTTGCCATTACTTCAAATAATAAAAATAGGCCACATCCTTGATTTGACATGCTCAAAATTCTACTTGATCCACTATTTCACCTACTAGAAATAACTCCCTTGAAGATATTTTGGCCTTTCCCTCTTTTTGCTATGATTTGAGCCCTTGGGCTATCTTTTCCCCTTTCTAGTTTATTCTTTTCCTGGCATTTGAGCTCTTAGGGCTATATCCTCGACTTTACTAGCTCTTTACGCTCTTCCATCAACGATTTTTCCCTTTAGCATTTTGGCCTTTGAATGCATTCAAGCCCGCACTCAAGCCTGCAAATATCAACAATTATTTTATTGCCATAGATTTGATGTCTTCAAGTCTATCATCCTTAGCAATTCCTTTGTGTCTTTCTCGCTTGCTTTGGCCACTTTTCGCTGATCTCAGCAATTGACACGTGGCATTTTCCACTGCTTTTTAAAAACACATATTAACACCTTCCACAGTTGCCATATGGCACCCTCCATAGAAATCTAAGAGAAGCTTATTGAAAGAAGATTTATAAGAAACTTGAAATGTGGACATAGACACTTGTCATGCTTCGTTGAGTTTTAATGGGACACGCGGCATGTTCCGTGAAGCTTTAAATACTTTTGAGAGTCTTGTGGAAGATGACATGTGGTGGCTTCTGCTAAGTTCCTAGAAACACTATAGAAACATTTAGGACTTATTTTGGATTCATATAGATGATGACACTTGTCGTGCTTCGCATAACCTTAGTAACTCGCCTAGGGCCCACCACAGTCCTTATGAAACAAAAGGAAGAAACTATGGATGTTGACACTTGTTGGCTTTTGCTGAGTTATAACGAAACATGTGGCATGTTCTACAACTTTGAAACTTATTAGAAACTATGTCCTCGGTAGACGACACTTAGTAGCTTTCGCTTCGACTCTATAAGGGACACGTGGCGGCTTTTGCTACACTTTGAGATTTGATCTTTCCTAGAGGGTTCTTGCTTCTTCGGTGGGACTTTGGCTTTTGGGCTTTTTCCATTTGGATTTTTCTTTGGACAAAAAGTCTGAAGGAATTTCTTTGGACAAAATGTCTGAAGGAAAGCTTTGCTTCTTTTCCTTAGCCATTTCAATCATTTTATTTCTTCAGGCTTTCTTCTTAGAGTGAATTCCTTCAGACAAAATGTCTGAAGGAATTTTTCCTTGGTCATTTTCCCATGAAAAAACCTTTCCAAAGAAATTTTTTCAGCCTCCTTCACTTAGTCATTTCCATTAGACAAAAAGTCTAAAGGAATTGTTCCTTTTGGGCCTTGAACCAAATCTAAAGGAATTCTATCTTTTTTTGGCTTCTCTTTGACCCTTGAACCAATGTTCTCTGCCCTCCGCAAGGGAACTTGGCTCTAATTCACTGCCCTCTGCAAGGGCACTTGGCTCTTTGAATTTAGGGCAGCCCCTTGAACCTACTGATTGAACCAACTAATTGAACCAACTTTGGTTCCACGGTTCAATCTTGCATTTGAAGTCATCCTTTTTTCTAAGTCTTTTTGATCTCTTTGAATGGATTGAACCCATTGAACCAGTTTGGTTCAAGGTTCAACGGTTCAATGGTTCATTCCTTTATTTTTTTGCTAAGTTTTTTTATTACTCGAACAAAATGCATGTTGAACCAACTGCTCATTGAACCTTTGAACCATTGAACCCGTTGAACCCTTGAACCAAAATAGTTCAATGGTTCAATGGTTCAAGCCTTCTTCTTTTTGATAAGTGTCTTGAAGCCGTTGAATGGTTGAACTTTGAACCTTGACAAATGCACTTAACTCTTGCTAATGATGTTGAATCTTAAACCCATTGAACCCTTGAACCTTGAACCATTTTGGTTCAATGGTTCAATCCTTGCTTAGAAGCTTGTCAATGAACATTTTTGGTTGAACCAAGGCATTGAACCAATCCTAAAAATGACTAAGTGTTGAAAACTTTTTATTTTGATTGAACTCACCTGTAGAAGCCTTTGAACCTATTGAACCTACTAATTTCAAGCATGTTGAGTCCGTAGAAACATATCTACAGAGTTCATAGATTTAAGCCTGCAGAGTCCATAGATTTTTGGAAAAGCTTTGAAAAATGAATAACTTGAATGTTCAGAACAATTTTTGAAAAGGAGAGACAGGATTTTGGTCTGTTGAACCAAATATTTCATAGGTTGTCCCAAAAATGAGTGACATTTTATGGGGACAACAGTACTAATGATAATCATCCTCAAAAATGAGATCTTGTAAAGATATGTGAAGAGAAGGGATTTAGACTTCAAGAGGCAAGATAACCTCCACTCCAAATACTAGGGAGAAAGGGGTAGCTATCAGAGTTGTTGCCAGAATTTGGATAATGTGAGTGAAATGGAGATGTGATCACATAATTTGAAGCAAGTGCACACCACATAGATGCTAAAGCAATTTGAAAATAATACAATAAGAGAAATTACACAAGACAAAATGGATAAAACTAAAATTTGATTAACATGAGATGGCCAAAGTGAGGAATACAAATAAGAGAGTACGAAAGTAACTCTTCCACAAAAGGTGGACAAGGCACCCCAAGAATAGAATGTAACTCATCCATAAAAAGTGGTGACAAGGTGCTAAGAATAGAGAAGTAACTCCCATCAAGGGAGTTACTTATGACATTCTTATGACACTTATGACACATCTATGACACACATCTCCACATAAGCTAGCCTATCCCACAAATGTAGAAAAACTCCATGTATGCACAAGAAATATAATTTCCCTACTTAATAAATAGGAAAAAATAAAAACATACACTAATAACCCCCCCCCCCCATAAGCACAGCTTAGGTGGGCAGTGTGGAAATATAAAATGGGTCCCAAAAACTAGGCCTGATGAGGTACCCATGTACAAATGCAATCTCCCATAAGATAGAGAAAAAGAGAAAACCCGTAGGAAAAAAAACTCCACCCCAAAAGAGAGACATAAAAGAAAGAAGAGGCTAGAAGGCCCCCCTGAAGATGATGCTATTGTACATGTGGACTGCACTACCCTAAGAAGAGCTCATAGATGAATGAACTTGCTCTCAGTGAAAGGTTTGATGAAGATGTCTGTAACCTGCTCTAAAGACTAGCAAAATATCAAGTCAATGACTTGACTATGAATAAGCTCCTAAATGAAATGCATGTGAATCTCTATGTGCTTGGTCCACTAGTGCTGAATTAGATTCTTACAAATCTGAATGATACTCTGGTTGTCACAATAAATGATGGTGAGTTTTTTAATGGGAATGTCAAACTCAGAAAAAATCTCCTTGAAGCCAAATAGCCTCAGTAGCTGCATTAACAGCTCCCTTGTACTCTACCTCTATGGATGATATAGCAATAGCATTTTGCTTCTTGCTAGAGCAATTGATAGGACCTGAACCAAGAGAGAAACTGTAACCAAAAGTGGACTTGCGAGTCTGTGAATCGCTAGCCCAGTCTAAATCTATAAATCCAACCAAGTCAACCTCTATGCCAAATCTGTAATGAATCTTGTATCTATGTGAACCTTGTATGTAATGCAAGATTCTCTTAGCTGCTTTCCAATGTAGCTCATGAGGTTCCTACATGAATCTGGAAACAAGTCCCACTATATATGAAATGTTGGGCCTGGTGTGAGTCAAGTAGATGAGACTACCAACAAGTTGTCAATACCGAGTGACATTAACTAATGGTGAAGAACAATCAGCCTCAAGCTTGACTCCTAATAGAAAGGGAGTTGGAGATGGCTTGAAATCAGCCATGTGAAATTGAGCCAATAAGTCAAGAGCATATTTAGGCTGTGTAAGAGAAATCCTTGAATCTGATTGTGAGATCTCGATGCCAAGGAAGTAGTGTAATAAACCCAAGTCTGTCATGTCAAATCTATCTTGAAGAGATGCCTTCACCACTGTAATAGCCGATGAAGAACTCCTGGTGATCAAAAGGTCATCAACATATAGAAGCAAAATCAAGAGTGAATCATACTGCCATAAGAAGTAGACATTGGGATCAGAATGGCACCTAGTGAAACCCACTATGAGAAGGAAGGAATCCCTCTTGGCATACCAAGTCTGAGAGGCCTGTTTGAGGCCATAGATAGATTTCCTAAGTCTACATACTAAGGAAGAATCTTGAACAAATTCTAGCGGCTGTTCCATGTAGATTTCCTCCTCTAAGTCTTCATGAAGAAAGGCACTCTTCACATCCATCTGATGCACATCCCAACCATGTGCTGTACAACAATAGCCAAGGTGAGTTGGATAGAAGTCATCTTTGCAATAGGTGTACAAAGGTCTCTGAGTAGTCAATGCCTGCCACCTGTGAGAAACCCTTGGTGACCAATCGTGCCTTGTACTTATCGACCGACCCATCTGCTACAAACTTGGTCTGATATATCCACCTACATCAAACCATCTTTCTTCCCTTAGGAAGTGAAGTCAAATCCCAAGTGTGATTTTTGATTAAGGAAGAATATTTTTCCTCCATAGCACTATCCCACTCAGGTACCCCCAATGCCTCTCAAAAAGTCTATGGATCCAAAACTGAAGTAAAGAAGGCACGTGGATCTCTCTGAAATATCTCCCCTAGTACGTCTATCATCTATAGGATCTCCTGCCCAAGTGCCAGCACTCTCAAGTGTCTGTCTGGCCCAAAGTGGCCCAGAAGTGGGTGAGTTAGGTGCTAACTCCTCATCTTTTGATTGACTAGAGGTGGATGACTCTGCATTACTATCCTCACTGTCTAAACTTGAAGAAGAAGATGATGACTCTAGCTCAAGAACCTACTGTGGTTGATCTAAATTTGATGAGGAATCATCATGAAGAAGTAGATCCGATGAGGGAGAAGAAGTGTCAAGTGTTGAGTCTCTAAGACTCTCCTGAAAATGGACACTTCTCTCAATGAACAACTCATGAGTGACTGGATCTAGAAGGCGATATCCCTTAATTCCATCCAAATATCCTACAAAGATGCAAGGCTTAGACTGACGTTCCATAGCTTTGCATTTCTTCTTCAAAATGTAGGCCATAGTTGGAGATCTGAAAACTCTAAGGTGCTCAACATCAGGTTTCCTTTTATGCCAAGCTTTAAAGGGTGTTATCCCTTTCAAAGCTTTGTGAGGAACCCTATTTTGAATGTAGCAAGCACAATTGATAGCTTCAGCCTAGTACTATGGTGCTAAGGTTTTGGAGTGAATCATATAGCTACCCATCTCTTTCAAGAACATATTCTTGCATTCTACAACCCCATTCTGTGAAGGACTGTAAGTAATTGTGCACTGCAAATCAATCCCCTCTATGGTGCAAAAATGCTCAAACCTGATGCTGACATACTCCCCTCCATTATTAGTTCGAATAACCTTGATGGATTTCTCACTCTGTTTCTCAACAAGAGCCTTGAAGTCTAGAAAATTTTCAAACACTTCATACTTTTGTTTGAGAAAATATATCCAACTGTACCTAGAGAAATCATCAATGAAAGTGAGGATGTACTTGGCCCTTGTGAAAGATGGTTTAGGAAAGGGTCCTGATACATCACTTTGGACTAACTCCAAAGGTTATGAAGCCCTCCAAGCTTTGCCTTTGTCAAATTTTGCTTTGGGATGCTTCCCAAGGGAACACCCTTCACAAAGTATTTTTGAGAATTGGACATGAGGCAAGCCAATGACCATGTCATATTTGCAAAGTTGCTCAAGGTAGCGGTAGTTAAGGTGGCCAAACCGCTCATGCCATAATTTGATAACTCCATCTAAATGAGTTAGCAATGTTATTAGAGAAGAATTTGATGCAGAATGTGAGGTGTATAACCTAGCTTGGTGATCTGCCCTACCCATTACCACTGTAGTATCACTATGCAACTCCCTGATAGCCACTAAATCTAATAAAAATTCAACTCTCATACCCTAACCAATGTGAGTGATTTGGTACACTGATAGGAGATTGGTTGAAAGAGAAGGAACACTTAAAACATTATTGAATGTTCCTCCTTCCATTTCAACTAACCCTCTCCCTGCAATAGAAATTGATGTGTCATCACCCAAACTAATTGAAGTCATGCTACAAGGCTCTAAAGATGAAAACTCAACTAGTGAAGAGCCCATGTGGTGAGAAGCACCTGAGTCGATGACCCATGAAGATGTGGAAGTTGTTGTATCTACAAGGGCCTTGCCCTTTTCTTTCTCCTTACTCTTGCCTTTTGCCTTAGTAGAATCTTGGGTAGATGAATTCTGCTTGATGGACTCAGGAACACCTATGTTGTTCTTCTCTTAAAGATGAGTTAGGTGATCTATTTGTTTCTTCATTCACTTGTTTTCATCATGCCATATCTTTTTACAATAGGCACACTTAACTTTCTCTTTCTTAGGTTTAGCATTGGAGGATGAAGACTCAGTGTTTTTTTTGGCAAGATTGGTGTTTTCTTTCTTCTTCTCTTAGTTCTTGTTCTTTTTCTTCTTTTCCTTTGTTGAAGTCTTATCCTTACCATTTCTAGCTATCAAGGCTTGGGGTTGAGTAGACTTCACTATGCCCATTTGAATTAGCTTATCTTGCTCCCTAGTCAAGTCAGCAATGAATGAATCCAAAGAAGGCATTTTCCATGTAGTGCCAAGGGCACTTTTTGTGGCATGGAAAGTGGAGACAAAGACTGAATAGCTTGGACCTAGCTTTTCAAGAATAGAAAGTATGATTTGATCATCTTTCTTCTCTATCTTGCATTCTTTCAATTGAAATCTAAGGGCCTTAAACTTAGTGAAGAAGTCTTATAAGGTGTCAAAGTTGCTAGGACTTAGACTTATGAGTTCATTTTCGAGCTCATGACCTCTCATCTCATCAAGCTTCCTAAACAACTTTTCTAAAGTGTCCCATATGTCATTAGGAGTTTGGAAGGATTATAAGTGGAAGAGAAGTCTGGAGACACAGACAAGCTCAGTAATCCAAAGACTTCATCACTACGGTTGTACCACTTGACCTTTTCAACATTTGTGTTGGGTTCTACTTCGGTACCCATGGTGATCCTGTACAACCCTTTGCTTCTAAGAATGATTGAAATTTTAACTTTTTATTCATGATAGTTAAAGGGTGTTATGGGTTTAAGTTGAAAAGAATCCATTTTTTAGCTAAATTTAGGTGAAGTTGTGTTGATTGCAAGTTGTGAATGTATGCAAAAAGGAGAATGAAAGCAAGTTGTGAAAAGCAATCACACCCCCCCAAAAAAATATTGAGCCCTCCCAAATATGCAAGTGCATGCTCAAAGGATGTCGAACTCAGCTGAAAAACTATCTTAGAGCAATCAGTGCAAGACTAAAGCAAACAGGACGTCGGACTCAGTCGAAAATGCATCCCGAGAGACCCAAATTTTTGGCACTTTATAAACTAGTGCATTTTTGATAAATAACAACTCTAGACTATGGAGAATTGAATTAAAAGAACTTTTTCAAAAAATGGCACCTTAAACTGAGCTACCATTTGCAAGATATTAAAGTTACAATTTTCCCATAAACTAATGTTTTTGCAAAAAAATACTAAAACATTAAAAAAATTCCTGTTACGGGGAGAGAAAGTGGCCTTCCAACCAATCATTGGATTCAGCATGGAATGAGGAATCCAAAGGAGGTCTTTGTGAGGGGGAATCAACCTCTTGCCAACCCAAGCCTCACCCTTCCTCTTCGTGGGTTGAAGATACAAGTTTTAATTGAAAACCTCCAAAATACCAAACTGTCTAAAAAACTAAATACTCAGTCAAATTGACTGATTTTTGTTTTGACAAATCAATTTTCACTAAAAAATTTAAGTTAAAGATAGAATTGATAGAATGGCAAAGTGTTTAAGGGTCCGCATGGGATGCCAAGCATGAAAGGAGTACCATTTCCAAGAAAAAACAACAGGCATAATTGTCTTACAAACAAGGGCACAGTTCTAATTTGGTTGGTCAGAAAAGACAAAGATATTGAATTTGCACCTCACAAATCTCAAGCTATAGCAGCAAAATAGAAGAGAAGAGACAGACCAGGTGCAGAAACAAAACACCTAGTGACTTGGGACGCCAAATAAAAAAAAAAGCCCCTAATTTTTCTTAAAAAAACTTGCAAACCTATCAGAAGGATGCCATATAGCCAGATGACGTGGCTGGAACTGATAGCTATTGTTGCTCCTTACTAGAAAGGAGGTTAGCATAGACTAGAAGTGTGGCATGGCAGAAGTGAAGCTAAATTTGGCACAGAAGTGAAGGCGAGAAGCTTAGCTGTAGAAGGATGTTGGAAGGACTACTTTTTGGAGTTGTTGTTCCTCCCTCTACTACTCCACACAACAATGGCACCCAAGAAGAGAAACAGATGAACCAGCCCCTAAAGTAAAGACAACCAAGACACCCAAAGGCCAAGGATTTCCAAAGAAACTAATTAGAAATGATATAGACAGATTTTTTTAAAAAAATTTGGACCAAATCTAGAATAAAAAAATAAAGAGAACTCCACTCCTCTTGATTTCAAAATAAGATATAAGCATAATCACACACAAGATTGTTGGGTTAGCTCTGATACCATATCAGAGATGTTACCAGAATCTAGATAATGCGAGTGCAATGGAGACATGATCACACAAGTTGAAGCAAGTGCATACCACATAGATGCTAAAGCAATTTTAAAACAATACAATAAGAGAAATTGCACAAGACAAAATTGAGAAAACCAAAATCTGATTAGCATGAGATGGCCAAAGTGAGAAATACAAATAGGAGAGTACGAAAGTAACTCCTCCAAAAAAAGTGGACAAGGCACCCTAAGAATAGAATGTAACTCCTCCATGAAAGGTGGTGACAAGGTGCTAAGAATAGAGAAGTAACTCCCATCAAGGGAGTTACTTATGACACCTATGACACATCTATGACACACACCCCCACATAAGCTAGTCTATCCCACAAATATAGGAATAATCCATGTATGCACAAGAAATACAATTTCCCTAATTAGTAAATAGGGAAAAATAAAAACCTACACTAATAGTAGCACCTATAGGGGTTCTAATGGTAGTACAATATTCCCATAAGGTAAAGTGGATGTGAAAATGCCAATCTTGACCAAATGCATTGACTATTCTAGTTAGCATGTTGTTAAGAGTTTTGTTAGAGGATTTTGCCTATCTATTTACTTGAGGGTGATAGGGAGAGGAGAAGCTTAAATTAATCTTAAATTTGTCACAAAGACCCTAGACTTATTTATTCTTAAAATATTTACCATTGTCATTGATAATCTTGTGAGGAACATTGAAGCAGTAGATGATGTGATGGTTGATAAAGTCAATAATCTTCTCGACTTTGGTTGAGACTAGTGGAATAACCTTTACTCATTTGGTAAAATACTCAATCATAGTAATGATATAATGGTGTCACTATAAAATATGGGGATTAATTTCACCAATAAGGTCTAGACCCCATTATGAAAAGGGATACAAATCGATGGATACACAAAGACTATGGATAGGTACATGATGTAGATTGACATGTTGTTGACACTTAACACACCTTTTCACATAATCACAATAGTATTGGTTAAGGGTAGGCTAGTAATATCCAAGGTGAAGGATGCATTTAGCTACAGTGAGGCCACTAAAGTGTCCTACCATAGATCCCATCATGTGTTTCTTTGATAGTGTGAGAGGCTTCATGACTGTGTAAGCAACAAAAGAGGAGACCATAAAATCCATGTTTATAAATAATTCCTCCCCTAATGGTATAACATGAGTTACTCTAGATAAATTATCTTTGAGCATTCCTAGAGAGGCTAGAAGGAATGATGGCAAGGTTGGGGTAGTCGAAGGTTTGATAATACCAAAGGTCAGGTTGGGTCTCCTCCACATTGAAAATGGTGGGAGATATGGTTTAACATATGAAGGCTAGGTAAGTATTTGGATAATGATATATAGGTTATAATTAGAGGGTACAAATGGGATTTGAGAGGCAAGGGAAGCTATGGTGTTGATAAACTTATTGGTAGATCATGGGGTTGACTGGATGTGTTATTATTTAAATGATGTTAAGATTTCATCAACTAGTTATTTGTACTATTACAAAACATCATTATTACATTGGTAAGAGACATTGATTTTATTGACCACAAGTTGGGAGTAACCAAAGATATTTATTGTTTGACTCCTATGGCTAAGGCAATATGAAGGCCTATCATTAGGGCTTCACATTCAGCCATATTATTGGTACATTCAAAATCAAGCTTGAAGGACAAAGGAAAAGGACCAATATCAAAGGGGATAAAGATGATACTAGCTCTCCCACCATATTGACATTTTGATCTATTAAATAACATGGTGACTTGATAGGTGAAGTTTGCCTGAGAGAGGGTCATGATGGACTCATCAAGGAAATCAAGAGGAGGAGGCTAATTTTTTGTTAATGGTGGTTTGACCGATTGGTTAGCAATGACTTGCCCCTTAATTGATTTTTACTAAAGGAACTCAAGGTCAAACTCTACTAAAAGCATGAGCCACTTTGCCATATTTTGGTTTTGGTATGGTTTAGAGTGCATGTACTTGAGTGGGTTGGTATTGGTTATGACATAGGTTTTTTGGTTAAGAAGGTAGTGGCAATGTTTGGTGGCCATGAATACTAAAGCTAAATAGATTTTATTGATGTGGGTATACTGATTCTCATACTCTACAAGTGTGTAGCTAATATAGTAGATGGCTTTCTCTCTATGTTGTTCATCCCAATGAGCAAACATTTCCCCTAGGGAATGATCAGTGGTAGATATGTAAAGTTAGAAAGGTTGGTCATATTTGGGAGGGGTGAGGATAGGTGGAGACAAAAGTTACTTTTTGAGTGAATCAAAGGCCTTTTGACAGTCACTATTCCACTTGAAAGACACATACTTCTTCAAAAGGTGGTGGAAGGGTTGGCATCGATTCGAAAGCTGAAAAATAAACTGATGAATGGATTGGAGTTTCCCTTATAAATTATATATCTACTTGAGGTTGATTAGAGGAAGTGTGTCAAGGATGATTTGATCTTGGTGGGATTGACTTGCATTCCCTAGAGGAAGAAAATAAAACTAAGGAGCTTTCCTGACAAGACCCCAAAAATGCACTTCTTAGGGTTTAGGTGGACATGGTAATGGATAAGTCACTCACATATGATCTTAATAATGGCTAAATGATCCTTTCAAAGTTTAATTTTTTTGAAAATGTCATCTACATAGTCCTCTACAATCTTGTGGATAAGGTCATGGAATATATAAGTCATGGCATGTTGGTGGGTTGCACCAACATTCATTAATATGAAAGGCATGACTCTATAGTATAAGGTTCCCCATGGGGTGGTAAAGGTGATCTTGTGTTGATCTTCATGGGCAATTAGGATCTGATTATAGCTAGATAATCCATCGATAAGAGATAACATCTCATGTTCAACTATAAGATCAACTAGTTAGTCAATGCTTGGTAGAGGAAAGTCATCTTTAAGGAAAGTGAGATTGAGGTCATGAAATTCCACACAAATGCATAGTCTCTCTTTGGCTTTGGTAATAGGTACAACATTCAAGACCCATTTGTCATAGTCAGTGGGTTAAATTAAATTGATATATATAAGACAATGAAGCTCTTCTTTTATGAGAAGGGATATGTGAGCTTGCACATGTTGAAGTTTCTACTTGACGGGCTTAGCAGCATGATTGGTGACTATATTATGGGTAGCAATGGAGGGGTCAATCCAAGCATATTAAGATAATACCAAGCAAATGATATGTTTCAATATTGGAGGAAGGAAGGGATGTCTCAAAGCTATTCAACATTCAGTGATTGGCCAATTTTGACAATGTAGGTGTTGTTTAAAAGGCCCAAGTTGATATCCATGGTGGATTTTTTCAACACGGTTAAAGTCATAGGAGGAAGGGATTTAGGGATGGATTAATCTAGGGAACCAAGGTAGGTGATAATGGAATCATCATCTTGACACTAAACATTGTTGATGGTAGGAGAGTCATAACTTATCATTTTAGGATGGGTCAAAGGGATGGTTACAGTTTCCCCTCCTTTTGATAAGTCAAGGGTTCATATTAGGAATTAAAAATAAATAAATTAGATTTAATATAACCATAAATCATATCTAACTTATTAAATATCATGCATCATGGAAACATTTCTCAAATCAAAGATATTATGAAAGCATAAAAAAGGAGAAAACAAGAATCAAACACACATAACACAAATCTATCATGGTTCACCCAATGTGGGTTACATCCACCAATAAAGTTTTCAATATAACTATAATCAAACACAATACTACAATGAACTCTCACAAAGATAGAAGAATCTATTATAGAAAATGCCACACAAATAAAAATTGCACTTTCATCTACACTTGTAAAATATTGTATCTCACAGGCTACTAAACCACACCCTATAATAAACAATTGTACTTTATAAAAACATCTACACTTTAACTCTGATCCTCAAAGACACACCCTAAAAATAAACTAGCAACCTCTAAAGGCCACACCACCCCTTATATATATATATATATATATATAAGGGAAAATCCACAAAAGGAGGAGAAATTGCTCCTTGCTTAGCCAAGATAATCATCGCCCACAAAGGACAACTCGGTTCCACCTCATCAAGTTCATCTAAAAGCTTACCTAAGAAGGAACATGCCAAGATTGACTCTCCACCTTTTAAGGCACATTTTCCAATAATCATGTGATCACAACCAACTCCTTTTAATAAAGAAGGCAATAAATTTTCCAATGAACAATCAACTCCCTTAGAATAATTAAGTCAACATGGAAAATATACATCTAACAAACAACACCATAAAACATGGAAACATAGAAATTAGATAAAATAAGGAATATTCCACTTACACGTGGAGTAAGGTTCCATAAAAGGTGGAGTGGGGAAAAATGCACTCCCCACATTTATGGAGCTCTCTAGGCCCCCAAAATGTATTCCTATGGTCATGTGATAGCCCCAAAGTGTTCCACACTCAACAATCTCCCACTAGGAGACCATTTCTCCTAAAGAAAATCTATCACTGCTCCATGACCACTAAGGCCAACTAAATATAAACATAGTCTCAACTTGTTTAATGTGACCACCTTGGTCATCATATCCATAGGATTTTGGATAGTATAAATCTTCTCCATATTCACATAGTTCTCCTCCAAATCTATCCTGATGAAGTGATAACGTAACTAAATGTGTTTCATCCTCAAGTGGAAAGCAAAGTTCTTTGCTAAATGAATAACACTCTAACTATCACTATGTAGTATCCCAACTTCCTACTTATGCCCCAACTCTTAAAACAAATCTTATAACCAAATCATCTCCTTATTAGCCTCTATGGTAGCAACATAGTCTACCTTTGTGGTTGACAAAGCCACAACCTTTTATATCCTATAAATCTAACTAACCATTATATCTCCAATAGTAAATATATAACCTATTATACTCCTCTTGCTATCAATATCCCCTACCATATCTGAGTCCACATAACCATGCAAAGTGGTATTTAATCTACCATAACATAATGTGAAATCCATGGTTCCTCTCTAATATCAAAGAGTCCATTTCACTACTTTCCAATGCTCATAACATGGATCACTCAAATACCTGCTCACAACTCCCACTGCTTGGGCAATATCTGGCCTAGTATAAGCAATGGCATACATCAAGCTACCAACTACCAATAAGTAAGGTACCTTGGACATCCTAAGCTTTTATTTAGATTAAAATATTTTCTTATCTTTAATGCATATATATTTATCCTTCCCTCTGACCTCATATCCCTATGGTTGCTTTGTATACAATTCTTCATCCAAATCACCATGAAGAAAAGTAGTTTTCACATCTAGTTATTCTAAGTGCAAATACTAAACTATAACTAAACTTGGAATAGTCCTAATAGAAGTCATTTTTACAATAGGAGAAAAATCTCATCAAAATCAATACCTAATTTTTGTTCAAATCCCTTGACCACATCCTGGTCTTATACCTCTTTCTTCATTCATCCTCTTCTTTTCTTTGTTTACTAATGCACTCTTTCCCTTAGGTAGCATTACCAAATCCCATGTTTGGTTCTCCATGAGAGATATATGCTCCTCATCCATGGCTTGCTCCCACTTCATCTTGGCATCTACATGCATTTCTTACTCATAACACTCTAGTTCTCTATTGTCAGTGAGTAACAAATAATTCAAAGAAGGAAAAAAAACATTCAAGTGATCTTCTTACCATAGAAGACCTTACCATAGGATTTTGGGGTCCTTATGTAGAAGGTTCCTGAATTGAATCATTAGATACTTTTCCATCCGTAATATCATCCAATACCATGTACTCTTTTTGTTCATATTCCTATTCCTGCAACTAATCCTTATACATGAATTTTTCATTAAAGGTTACATCTCTAGACAAAAATATTTTCTTAACTTTAATGCTCAATAAATAAAAACCAAAGTCATCCTCACCATATCCAAAAAATACACATTTTATGATTTAGCTTCTAACTTGGTCTTATTCTCTTTCTTAGTGAGAGAAAAATCCTCACATCTAAAGACTCTAAAAAAATAATAATCAACATTCTTACTAAACCAAGATTGTTCAAGAATGCCTCCATCTAAAGGAATATAAGTTCCTTTGTTAATTAGATATACTTTTGTACTAACTACTTCTACCTAAAACTATAAAGTCAACCCTATATGTAACCTCATGCTCCTAACATATTCCATTATTATTATGTTCATCCTTTTAGATACTCAATTCTGTTGTGGAGTTCCTGGAACCATCCTTTGCCTATGGATTCCATTGTTATAACAATAATCAAAGAAATCATTACTACAATACTCACCTCCATTTCTGATCTAAGACATTTCAATTTGAGACTTGTTTCACTCTTAACCGAGGATTTCCACTTCTTAAAAGTGTTAAATACATTAGATTTATTTTTAATGTAATAAACCCAAACTTTCCTAGTTGAATCATCAATAAAAAGTAACATAATAATTAGATCTACCAATAAAATATACTTGAGTTGGTCCCCATACATCTAAGTGTACCAACTCTAACTTGTGTTCTTTCTTTGTGGGTCTAACCTTTAAGAACTTAACCCACTTCTATTTTCCATACACATAATTCTCATAGAAGTCTAGATCTAGATCTTTCAATCTAGGCAACTTGTCTTTTAAGATCTGCATGCCCTTATGACTTATATGACCGAGTCTGTAGTGCCACATAGTTACATATCCATCTATAGCAACTAAATCAATATAATCAACACTACTAGTCAAATATAAAGTACCAACTTTCTTACCTCTTAAGATCATAAGATCACCTTTGGTAACTTTCCAAGAATCTATAGCTACAAACTAAACATCCCTCATTTCCTAATTTCCCCACTAAAACTAAATTTTATCTCAATATAGGCACATGTCTAACATCCTTAAGGATCCATGTGTTCTCATTATGCAATTTAATCTAAACACAACCTTTCCCTACTATCTCACATGGTTCATCATTACCAAGGTAAACATGTCCTAGATTCTCTTGAACATAATCAGTAAAATAATGCCTATGTAGGGTGGCATGAAAAGAAGCCCCTAAATCTGATACCCAAGACTAAAAAAAACTATCCATAGAAATAATTAAGGCATCCTAACATGGTTTACCTGATGTCATATTTACCTCATTTTTTTCTTCCTTTTTGGCATTCTTATTCCAAAGTGACCAACAATCATTTTTTGGGTGTCCACTCTTCCCATAATGATAATATATCATCTTGGATTTAGATCTAGACTTAGATCTACTTTTTGACTTTCTTTGGTTGCCTTTGTTCTTGTCCTTTTTCCTCCATCTAGTATCAATGGATAAATCATTACCTAAATATGATTTACTATTTATTTTCCTTCACATCTCCTTGCTAAGTATCACACCTACAACATCTTCAAAATTCAAACTTCCTTGATAGGGACTGCATTACTCACAACCATAACCAAACTATCCTAACTATCAAGCAAAGAACATAATATTATCAAATCTCTAACTTCATCATCAAACTTGATTCCAAATGAAGTGAGCATACTTACAACCATATTAAAATCATTTAAATTATTATCTATTGAACCATTCTTAGACATTTTCATGTTAAACAATCTTTTCATAAGAAAAATTTTATTAGAAGGTGAAGGTTTCTCATATAACTTTTCAAGTTTATTCATGAGATATTTTATGGTTTTATGATCAAAAAATATTAAATACAATAAAAGATGCAAAGCATAATCATATGGCTCCTAATGCCTTCCTATCAAGTAATGACCAAGCTTCATCATTCATACCTACAGGTTGTCCTCTTTTCCCCTCCAAAGGGATCTAAAGTTACTTTTGATATAGGTAATCTTCCATCTGCATTTTCCAAAAACCAAAATGCTTACCATTAAACTTTTCAACTCTAAATTTGATCTCTTCTCCCATAGCTCCCACTCAAACTAATATCCTTCATGTGATTTATCACTTCATAAAAACACAACCAATAGCTCTAATACCAATTGTTAGGAATTAAAAAACTTTTAAATTATATTTAATATAACCATAAATTAGATCTAAATTATGCAATAGCATGCATCACAGAAACATTCCTCAAATCATAGATATTATGAATGCATAAAAATTAAGGGAACAAGCATCAAACACACATGACACAGATCTACTATGGTTCACCCAATGGGGGCTACATCCATCAAGAAAGTTCTCAATATAACTATAATCAAACACAAGACTATAATGAACTCTCATAGAAATAGAAAAAATTCATATAGAAAACACTACACAAATAAATGTTGCACTTTTGCCTACACTTGCAAAATATTTTATCTCACGAGATACTAAACCACACCTTGTAATAAACCCCTACACTTTACAATAACATATACACTTTGACTCTGATCCTCAAAGCCACACTCTAAAAATAAACCATCAACCTCTAAAGGCCACACCACACCCTGTATATATATCAAACGAGGGAAAATCCATAAAAAGAGGAGAAATTGTGCCATGCTTATCTAAGATAAGCATCATCCATAAAGGATAACTTAGTTCTACCTCATCAAGCTCATCCAAAAGTTTACCTAAGAAGTAAAATTCCAAGATTGACTCTCTACCTTTTAAGGCACATTTTCCAACAATCATGTGATCACAACCAACTCCTTGTAACTAGGAAGGTAATACATTTTCCAATAAAGAGCCAACTCCCTCAAAATAAGGAAGTCAACATGAAAATAGACATATAAAAATCAACTTCATAAAACATGGAAACATAAAAATTAGATAAAACAAGGAATATTATACTCACATATGGAACAAGGTTCCACAAAAGATGGAGTGTGAAAAAATGTGCTCCCCACATTTGTGGACCTCTCTAGGCTACCAAAATGTATTCCTATGGTCATGTGATAGCCCCAAAGGGCTCCACACTCAATAGTCTAAGGCTGATCATGTTGATGAAATTAAAAAAAAAAATAGGTGGGATGATGTCATCATCCTCACACGTAAGTGGAGAAGAGATTGGTGAGGAAGGGGTGTCTTCCTCAATGATGGTGGTGGTAGGTGGTTTGGTTTGATTTTTGGTGGGTAGAATGAAACTAAGGCCATGTTTCTCATGAGGCTTTCTAGTCTCAATGGAAATCAACTCATGTGGGCCATGCTCATATTTCCCAAGACCAAATCCTTTCCAAGCACACCTATGGAGGTATGTCTAGACAAAATATGGTTTGTAAACATAGGAGAATCTAGAGGTGAATGGCTGAGGTGAAGATGATGTGATAGAAGAGATGAGTGGTTTGTTGAGTCTCACATAGATGAAATGGGTTTGAAAGTGTGAAGGTCCAAAGGGAATAATGGTTCTGACATTGGGGTCATATCCAATTTGGGTAGTAAGTTTCCCATACTCATGAGGAGTAGGGAAGGCATCAAGGGCTAAAAGGTGATATTACCCAAGTGAAAGATGTTGGAATATGGATTCAAAGTGGTTTATGGTGGGGATCTGATCTAAGGGGATGGATGATCTATTCGACACCTCATTGGTAGAAGGTGGTATGAATTTATCTTTCATGGTGAAGGTCTTATCTTTCATTAAGGAAGGTGTGATAGATGGAGGTAAGAGGATGTCATTGGGGAGGTAAGTCATGTTACATGTCAAGAAGGGATGTAGGTCATCTTGGATGGTGATGACCTTGCCTTCATGATTAAATTTATTATAGCGATGAAGGGTAGAGGGGATGTAACCCATGGAACGAATCCAAGGTCATCCTATAAAAACAGTGTATTATAATTTGCCTTCCACTACATAGAAGAGTTCAAAAAGTGTGTGGGTTCCTAAATAGATATGAAGGACAATAGTTCCTTAAAGTAGTGGCCATGGTTGTTGAAGGATTAGAGGATGGTTGAGGTTTTGGACATGACATTGCCTATCATGTTGAGTTAGTTATAGGCATGGGAGGAGATGATGTTAATACTAACTCCCCCATCAATCATGACCTATTTGATGTACATTTGGTTGATGTAAAGAAGTAATAAAGAGAGGGGGATCTAGGTAATTAGGATGGATTAAAATTATTTTTGAATCTTTAAAGGTGAAAGGTTTAAAATTTAAAGAGCACCAACAAAATATGTAAGAGGTTAAGGATTTTCAAGTTAGACCTCTACTGATTACAATGCCTCAATCATTGCTTGGTGATGATGAGATGAAGTAGCAATCAACTCATATAAGAACATCTTTGTTGGGGTCTAGTGAATTTGTTTGATCACCACTCTCCTAATGGATACAGAGGGGTTGGATTAGGAGACACCTAAGATATATACCTTAGGTTTGGATGAAGGTAAAGATGTTTGGGTAGGGTTTGGTTGGGAGGTGTAAGATGGGTATGTCCATAGAATAAAAACCTTGGCCTTCCCCTTATCCTTTTATTATGATCTCATGACCAAATAGATGGTATAGATTAGGGTAGGAGATTTATTTGATACTTCATCACTCTGAGGTGAGATGGAAGAATAGGTAGGCTTTGTCTAGTGGTTGTTGGTTATTGGATTAGTATTGGGCTTGTGGGATGTTCCTCTAGTAATAGATCATATTCTTCATAGAGTCTATGGATAATAGTTTGGAGAGCTTTAAAGGTCTCTATGTCATGGCTTGGTTTCTTATGATAGGAACACACTTGGTGGTCATTATACCATATGGGTTTTAAATCGAGAGGGTCAAATAGACTGATAGGGGGTAAGGTCAAGTAATAAGCATGCAATATACTTTGAAATATGACTAAGTAAGACTCATCTAAAGGTGGAGAGGGTTTATGGGTTTTAGTCTTAGTTGGTAAGGTGGAAGTGTATTTATGAATGGGCTTAGTGACAAAAGGTTTGGGTAAGGTGGTGATCTTAGATGATGGTTTGGGTTTTGGTAAGGCATAGGTTGATAAGTTAGAGGTAAGAGGTTTTAGGGTAGGTAATCTAGTTATTATTGGTTTGGTGAAGATAGGTGTGCTAAAAATTAAGTGTGTTGGTGTAACCAACAGTGGTGGTTGGGTCTTGGTTAGGACAACTATATTCCTAATTAGAGTGGAGGGATGAGGTTCCAAGATAGAGGGCAAAGTTGAGAGAGGTAGGAGTTTGGCCTTTCAGCCCTTTGGTGGCTTCACTTCCTTGGCCAATTTGGTTTTTTGGTTAGTTTTTGGGTTTGGTGAGGTAAGCTCCACTTTCATAGATGGGTGATTAAGACTCTATGTAGGGAAGGTACCAAGGTTCTTATTTGGTTTGGTCAATTTGGTTGGAGAGGATGACTTAGTTATTTGGGGTTTAGGTGCCTTATATGGTTGAGGAATTACTAGGTTGATAGAGGCTTTCATCAATTTGGTTGGTAAGATAAGAGTGTGTATAATGGAAGGGGTGGGTTGGTCTATTAATAGTGTGGTTGGAAGTTCTTACTTGGTGATATAAGGGAGCCCCAACTACAAAAAAAGGTGGTTCGATCCATATCATGGTTGAAAACAAATTCCAATTTCTACACTTATCGAGAAAATTGTTTATATACTAGTTTTGTCCCCTAGATAGTGGATTTGAAAGATAATCCCATAGGTTGAGACAAAGGGGTGATAACCTCATCCTTTTCCTCAATCAAAAGATGCAAGTTTTGGATGGGTGACTCCTCTATGAGAGGTACATACATGGGGGATTCCTCTTTAATAATGATCTCCAAAGGGGTAGTAAATTACTTAGTGGTTGGGGGAGAAGGTAAAATGGGTGTTTGCTCCAATATGTTAGTGGAAGGAGGGGTTGATGGATCCACTACCTCAATAATTGGAGGAGGAGAAAGGGGTGCTTCCTTAATTTGGTTATCCAAAAGAGGAGAAGGTAATTCCACTACCCCAACAAGGGGAGAGGGTGAGGAACATATAGCTTAGGTAGTAGGTTCTTCAACAACGAGCATGCCAAGAACCATGTTTATAGTATGGGCATCATGAGAACACTCAGCCTTATTACTATTATTTTTGGTAGGTGCATGATTGGGGAAAGGTTTCCTAAAGATTGCAAGGTCTTGGTGTTGAGGTGCATTGGGGTTATCCAACACAAGTTACCCCTTGTCAATGAGAGATTAGACAATGCTCTTGAAGGTATTACACCTACTAATGTCATGCCCAACTACTCAGTGGAAAGTGCATAGATCATTATCATTGTACCAAATAGGTGTAGGATGAGAAGAATCAAATTTTTGAGGTAGTTTTATAGGAGGAAGTTGTATGATGTTGGCCTTCAATAACTTCTATAGGATTGAAGCATAATATTATCCAAGTGAATTAAATTCCTTTTGGGGCTTTTAGTTTTGGTTTCTTGTGTTTTGATTTGAGGAACTAGAGGAATTTAGTTGGTGGATAGATCTTGAAGTGGATTTAAGGACAACCACATTTGTAGTTCCTTTGATTTTGGTCCTAGTGTTAGTTTGGTTATTCAGTTTGGAGGAGGAAGCCTCATTGGTTTTTCAGGTAGAGTTCTTATTTTTTAGTTTTAGTTTTCCTTTATTGATGGCTTTATTCTATAATTTACATGCCATGGTAAAATCCTCATCAAAGGTTTAGAAGCTTTAAACATGCAATATGGAAGAGATGTGATTGGCACATGCCTGAGCAAAGAGTTTTATAAATTTATGTTGGGGTAAGGAGAAGAAAATTTGATTTATTAGGCTCCTCCAATGAGCTACACAATCAACAATAGATTCATCTTCAAATTATCAGATAGAGTAGATGTTAGTGATGGAAACCTTCTTGGATATATTTATCAAAAAGTGATCCAAGAAAGTTTGTGTTAGCTGGGTGAAGGAGAAGAGGGAATGTTTAGTTAAGGTACTATACTAAGCCAATTTTGGTCCTAACAAAGACATAGGAAAAGTGTAGACAAGGAGGGCATAGTCATAGGCAATCAAATAACATGAGTGCATAAATGCCCTAAGGTGTTATTAGGGATCCTCATTACTCTAAAATATAGATAACTTGGGAAGTCCTCACTAAGGTGATTAGGGTTAGATAGGGATAGATGGGTGAATGGGTTAATTATATATCTAATCATATGATAAGACATTATGAGCTCCAAAAATGGATGACTCTAAGGTAGTCATCTTAACTATGAGCATCTTCATGAGGTCTGCTTGGGGTTGTGCACCTAGAAGGTTGTAAGGTGCATATTGTTGTGGTGGTTGGGTGACATAATGATAACCATATGAGGTTGAGAAGCCATCACATATTGGTATGTAGGAATTAGTGGTTACGTGGAACATATGTAAGGGTCAGTGGATATGGGTGGTCGGGTACTAGGTAGAGGTCCATGCCCTTATGGGTTAGGGATGTAACCTAGGTTTGGTGTAATAGGCACCTGTTGGGTAGGATAAATGGTTAGGTTATTAACCAAATGAAGGGTAGTGACCTTTGTGCTAATTGAGGGTAAGGTAGAAGGTATAGGCACCATAATATTTTGAAGTGGGGTAGTGGTTAGTAGATTATAGGTAGCCAAAGGAAGGTTGACAATGCTAGTGGTAGGCACCCCCATGGTAAGGGGAGTAAAGGTGGCTAGAGGTTGGCTTGATCCTACTAAGGTAAAGGAGTTTTTGGTAGGGGTGGAAGGTATAAGGGTGTTTTTAAGTTGGGTAGGTTGGTTTTATATAGTGGTATCAAAGGGATTATTGTAGATGAAGAGGCTTGGGTAGTTAATGATTAGTTGGTGACCATGATAATAGAAGTGGGAAGGCATCCCATAAGGTAGGTCCATAGGTGGAACTGAAGCAAGGGTATGGTGAGACATAGTTTTGAGGTAGTGTTGGAGGGTCATAGGATTGTTATCTAATAAGGTGGAAAAGTCTACATCTCCTTAGGGAATGTCCTAAGGGAAAGGAAAAAATCTTGAAGGGTGAGGAGAGTTTGTTGTTTTAGAGATGTAGTCCATGGATGAATAGGTAGAAGAGGTTGATTGGTTTGGTGATGGGTTATATTCTACTAGGTTCTTTCATTGTTGACAAGTTAGAACCATCCAAAGTAAGGGAGAGAGAATACACAAAAAATCTCACCACTCAAATAGAGATAAGACAATAAATGATCAAGGAAATCAATCACACTTTAAAAAGTAAATTAAGTCCTAAAAATTATTTTTAGTCTCTCTTTTGGCTTATTCCTTAAGCTTTCAATAAATTGTGTGACAGAAGTTTGGCTTGTAAAGCAGGTACTAGAAAAGCAGTCTATGGTTGGTTTCAGGTTATGTTTAGGTTATTCAAAAAATATTTATTAGGATAAAATATGTATGGTATTGGGGTCTACCCACTCACTTCACACACTATAGTGATAAGGATGTCAGGTGATTAGCCAATATATACCGATCTCTAAAGTTTATACTCAACCAAAGAGTTGAGTTGGTTTTCCCCTTGGTAATGACCTCTAAGTAGGATTGTTGGGAAAGGGTAAGGTGACCGCTAGGTGATGAAATCCTAGTTGGGCCTTGTCTCATGTTTGTTTATATGTTTAATTGATTAAGTTGGTTTAGTTTAGTGTGGGAAACAAAAAGTGATGCTATAATATAATTACTTTGCTTTAAGCTAAACTATGTGAGCCAAGCTCGCAAGCAATTAGTGTATGCACTTAATTTAAGCCCAAAAGAAACTTTTGATTTCATTTACTAGTATGGAATCGAGAGAAGAATATACATATGTAGATAAAATAAACCCAAGTAAAGACATAAGGGTCCTACCAGGTGTGACAAAATGTTTCAATGAATTTTAGCTTATATTTTGAGAAGGGAAGAAGAAGAAACTAAATATGACTTTGGTTGAAAAACCTATTGAATTATTCATGCATTGAATTAGAAGATTATGAAGATATCCTCTTTGGCTTGGGAGGATGACTTATAAATAACATAGCACTAAAGCAAATGGTTGGTTAGATAGATAGCTGAGTGGATTACCTAGCATTAGCTAGATTCGAGAAACAAGAGATTCTTTAGGGGATGTCAATCCACATGTTTTAAATAATTAAGTTAATAAAAAAATAGAAATTACTTGCATCAATAATCAAAAGGTACTAAAATTGAATACAAGAAATGTTTGCTAAAGAAAAAGACTAGAAATGACTAATATAATAATAAGTAAGTTACTACTAGTGTTAAATAGCTTGGGTCTATTTCAAAAAATTAGGTAGGGTTCTATGAACAAGAAAGGACATAGAAGACTAGATCTAGTTGAGGGTAAGAGGGTAAAAATAAATTATTTTTATTTTCTACCATAGTGACCATCAATGATTGGGTTGACCATTGACAGTTAAGGTGACCATCGATGGTCAAGGTGATCATTGGTAGTTGGACAAACTATCAGTGGTTAGGATAACCATCGGTAGTTACTATGTATAGGTATAGATTAGCAAATAGCTGGTTAATGAGATCCCAAAGTTAGATTTTGAGAGGTGGGTTGGTATTGGGCTGATTATAAAATATAAATAAAGTAAATGAATATCATAAAATAAGTACTTATCTTATAGGATATTGATTGGATGAGTGGTTATGGTGGTTGGCCTACTGGTGGATTTTGGCATGATTATGACAAAGTAATGGTACTTGATGATTTGGTAGAGCAATGGTGGCAAGTTGGCTCTCAAACATGATGTCTGGATTGTTGGATCATTGATGATGATTGACCTGCAATAATTATAGATGGATTTCACCTCCCTATTCCTCTCTTCTTATAGACAAGGAAGGAGATTTGCAACAATATGTTAACTAGGTCTTCTAATTTTAACTCACACATGTAATGGCTCTAATGTAATTTTAGATGAGCTATTTTTAGAAAAACAAGGTGTATGGTTTGCATGTTGGATTTTGGGACGGTAGACCCTGACCATCAATAATCGAGGGCTAAGGTAGAGAGTGGCTAAAGAGGTAGGTTAAGTCAATTAGTAAAACTAACCATGGTTAGGCTTGGTTTGTAATTAAAATGTCAAATTGGTCCCAAGAGGGGTCCTAAGGAGTTTTTGACATTCAAAATCATGGTGTGTGTATTTTTGGTGTATATATTCATAAATAGAACAATATGGTTAGGATCATTTTTGATATATTTCCAAGGACATAAGTGATTGTATAAAGGATTAAATTTACATTTTATTATTTTTTCAATAATTTTAGAATCTTAAAAATTATATATCTTTGTAACCAAAGATGAACTTGAGTTAAAATTCATTCATTAGTGTTACTTTAGTATGTAAAGGGTAAGTGGATATTTTTAGGAGTGTCCAATATTGCATATAAAATTTACTAAAAATAATGACTATCAAACTCGTATAAAAAAGTTACTAAAAATAAAAGTTGCTAAAAATAGAAGGATCAATTAACTTTAGGTCGTTTTTTTTTTTTTTTTTAAATTTTGCATGTCAACACCACTTTTGAGTTGATTTTTATTTAAATACTCTTATATAATGATTTTAATTAATTTATGAAGAATCAATAAAGATTGGGATGTCATGTGAAGGAACAAAAGCCTTCAAAGATCAATAAAAAAAATAGGAACTCTTGCAGAAGTTTTTTCAAACCAACAAGATCATTAAAATGGATAAAAAGGGTTTTCTTCACTCATATTTTCTACATCACTACCCTGATATCTACTTGTAGATAATGAAGTATCTCACACTCGAAGGTAAGTATACCCTAATGTTTTCACATCACTTTCTCTTGCTGAACCATTTTCAAGGATTTAATATTAGCCTTCTTTATTACCCTTTAAAAACTCTAAGGAGTACTACTATCACATACTAGATCAATGAAGCCAATCTCATCAACCACTAGGACCTTATCCTCCTACTGATAAAATACAATAAGACCCATAGGGGTAAGTAGGTTTTACCAAAGGGACCCTCCATTGAGGAGGACTCCCCCAAGGAATATCCTACCTCAATATCTCACCACTCGATAACTAATTTTTCCCATGCTAGCCCTAATTATAAAAGCTCAACTAGGGATCCTCCCCTGGAACTCTCTATTTTCAAACCTAAACTCCTTTTGATAGAGGAAGGAAGCTTATGGGAATTAGTAGAGAAAGGCTAGACCCCCCTAGCAAAGGTGATTAAAACCAACAAGGATCAGTTGGAAAGGTTTATTAACAAACTTCATGAGTCTGGGATGTGTTTAGTAGGTTTGATTTAGGATTGGAAGTCCATGAACAAGGATGTCTCCAAAATGAATCAATCTTTCTCTCAACTAGCAAAGGTTGAAGGGACCCCCTTAAGCAAATTAACGTGGAGGCAAATAATTCTTCCCCTAAGATCCCCCAAAAATACCCACCAAGAAGACCCATATGAAGGAACAGCTATGGAAGAGACCCAAAATGATCCTACCTAAGGAGGATTTGGAAGGCCCATGAAACAAAACTAGGGCTAGAATAATAAAGAATAGATAGGTCACATAAGAGAAGGTGATAGAGGTTATGGAGGTACCTACGAAGGGATCTCCCTTCTTAAAATAGCTTTATCATTTATTTTTGTTTTTTTTTTGTACTCTACTTGGTTAGTTAGCTACTAGTTGTATTTTATGGTTTTGTCTTTTAGCCTATGGGGATTTCTCCTTTTACTATACTTTTATATACTCTAATTCTTGGTCCTTGTAAAGTAAGGTTTTTTACCATATCAAATTAAAAAATATTATTGTTTCATGGAATTAAAGATTGTGTTTATTAGAATTTTTTATTTGCTAGTTTTTGATTTCATCAACACCCCCCTTAGTTGTATGTGTCAATTATATTAGTTCAAATGAGTAACATGTAAAATTATTACTTCCATTAGGTTACCTATCCATTATTATTTTTAGAGTTATATATAAAAGACAAGGGAAATGTAAAATATATCAAGTAAAATTTGAGTGTTCTATTTGTTAGAAAGATATCGTAGGTCTCCCCATCGAAGTGAAATTGTGGAGTTAATATTTTATAAATTAGTATTGTATGTTATTACCCTAAAATAAGGTAATTATTCTATTTATGAATAAATTAAATATTTGGGCATCTCGACCCACTAATACCTCTTGTGTTGTATTGATCTACATGATATTCTGCATAATTATAATATTACATATTTTTCATAATTATAATATTGCACGTGTGGATCATAACATCATATTCTTTAAAATATTTAGTGATTAAAGGCAACAATGTACATGAGCTATGAATGGTAAGTAGTATTAAATGTTGTGTATAGTTTTTAAGATAAATTATAGATATAACTGCAATTGCATGTATATCTTACATGGTTAATCTTAGAAAAAAATAATCTAAAATCACTTTGAAAACTACTATTAAAGTTATCAATACACAATAAACTCTAAACTTATCATTCATCTTCAAATAGAATAGTAAATATTCTATTGAGAATTAAAAAGAGTTCTTCCAATGTGTTGAGATCTATTAATGTAGTTTATTAGTGAAATGAATGTAGTTGAATATATATTAAAATACAAAAATAATGATATATTCTAAAAAAGATTAATATTATTTAGCTTTAGCTTATATATTTTTAAGAATTGTAGTGTCATAGGGCATAAACGCCATATCAGATGAGCATAAATGAACTAGTCTTTCATTCCAAGTGTGGTTGTTATGTAAATGAATTGAATTGTAATGTTTTTTTTAAAATAAATAAATATTCACTGGTGAATAAAATATAGAGGTACTTAAATTATGCTCTCCATTTATAGTAGTAGCTTCAAATTACATTTCAAAAAGCTTGAAACATTTGGAGTTATAGGGTTATCTTCCAACTTCATGATTTTTTAAATAATTTTCCTTATTTTATTTATGTTTTATGAAAATCAACATCTTTTCTT